>CM042151.1:22484300-22513403 GCA_023376005.1 Doryteuthis pealeii
AAAGATGCATTCTGTGGCGTTCCATCAAGCTTTTCTCCAGGTGTTTCAATTAGAGTGCAAGTAGTGCAGCCATACAATAGTACTGACACAGATAAAGCTTGGAGATTCCTGTTTTATTTTAATATTGAAATCAGAATATCCATATGTCTTACCTGTCAATAGCAGTCGCATGCCTGTCCTTATACATATGTTACAGCACTTCAGTAGATGAGGTAATGCTACCACATAATATGAACTTGTCTATTAATTTCAGAGGCTGTAATTTAATGAAAGATGTCACGCAATCTTGATTAAAACACATGAACACTGTTTCATCTGAGTTATGTAGAAACTAATACTGTTTCTAGCCTCTCACTGGCTGGCAGGTGTATTTGCAAATAAGCACTAGATCATCTGCATAGTTTTCATCAAGGTAAAAGTTTCTGCTGATATTGTCTATTCTTACCTTTTTTTTTTAATGTGAAAGCATTTTTTTTTTTCATTAGATCTATTGACATTCTAGTACTAATCTAAGCAGATTAACAAATAGAAATAGTGCCAATGTATCTCCTTTTCAAAAACTGTTGGACAATGTCAAAGAAATAGTGTCACCATCAGGTTGAGTGAACAATTGCACTTGTGATTTGTAGAAGCATTATTACGCAGTATCAGTTTCTTAGGAAAACCATAATGCTAGAAGTAATTTCCTCCATCTTTCTTCATGTATGGAGATCAATGCTAGGAAAAATTTACAAACAGAAGTGTTGCCTTGAGATTTTTTGCACTACTCTCTCAGAAGATACTCAAGAAGTTATAGATTGATTTCTCCAAAAAACATTCTAATTTTCCTAAGAATTTTCTCAAACTTCAGGTCAGATATGAATGAGAAGCAAGGGAATTATAAATCTTAAAGCAGTAAGTAACTATACTCTGTTCTTTGTGATTCAAGATTGCCTTTTTCAGGAAGGGGAGTGCGTTTGTTAATTTCTTTTTCTCATTTAAAATAAGCAAAAATATTATAAGATGAGTACAAAAAATACTTTTGACAAAACTTTGCCCACTATTGTTAAGTAGCTAAGCTTTTTTATAAATAAATTATCTGTAAGTTGACTTTTCTGTTTAAATTGTGTATCAGCTTAATAATTAACTAAGGCCATGGACTTCAAATATTTAATTTGTGCATTTTCACAACATAACTTAAACTATAATCTTGTGCATCAACAAAGTTTTTTTTTTCTTGTAATGTGTCAGGAACTGGTAGCATATTTGTTTCAAATTACTATTCATACATGATTAGAGATTATGTAATTTAGTTCTGATGAGAAAAAATTAATGGTATATGATTTGATATATAGATGATAAATAAATATTTTTATTTTTAATTAATATCAATATTAGACATTTAAAGGAAAATTTTCATTTTTCTGAGATGACAGAACACCATGCCATTAATACATGTTTTGTATATTAATATGTTTTAAAAGGATTAGTAAATCCTTTATATGTTTTCTCTTCACTGAACTGTGTCTGGTATGACAATAAATTGCATCTCCAGTTGAGGAGTTAACTTTCCATTGCCATTACTCCCTTATTGTCTTTCTATTGTAAGAATAATGCTTAAGCATAACCAAGAATATAATTAAGTATAATATACTTTAAACTTCATTAATGGAAATTAACTTATACAGCAGTCTAGATTCCTGTATGAAGGCAAAGCATGTACTGCACTGATTAATACATAATATATTTCAAAGTAAAAATAATCTATTGTACATACTGTATATATACCTTCTGCATACATCGGGTTATAATCGTGGAGAAGTCATCTCAGGTGATATATAGAGAGAGACAGAGACTTAGATTAGAGAAGGAGATAGTCTTACTTGATTCATTACTTGTTGCTGGTTCTTGCTGCTTCTTCTATTTCGGTTGCCATTTTCTTGTCTAGTTGACTTATCTGTTGGCTTCTTCTTAACTTCTTTGGGCTGGTCTGAGCTAGTCATTGTCTTAATAATTCACAATTAACACGGCAAGACAAGTTTTTCTTGATCAAGCTTTTATCAGCCCATATTTTAATTCATTACGGGAGACTGACCTCAGAGCATGTCTAAGCTCTCTGAAAGCCAGGTCGAATCTAAACTATTACGTGTCTGTCTCTGAATTAAAAACTGTCCTGCTGCCTTGTGGTCAGTCCATGGTAGACTGAAGGCTAGGAGAGACAATCTTAAACCAACTGTGTACTAGTGACTGAAGATATTGCTACATATAATTATCTTACATATAATATAACATAATGTAGCAATATCTTACAAGGCAGCAGGACAGTTTTTTAATTCAGAGTTGTCCTTCACATTGTTGGCCAACCAAGGCTGGAGAGCCCAGTCTGCCCTACTATGTTATCATAAGGAAGAAAAGGAAAAAGAAATGGATTAATACTTTCATAAACACAATTAGTGCAAAATGAATGCAAACAGCCTCTGTATGAATTTTAACTTTTATTTTCAAGCTTTCATAATTTTTCATAATAATGATAGGAATAGTGTTACAATTCATGAAAGGTCCATGAATTGTGAACAGACCCTGTAGCTAGAATTTAAATTGGTGTCTATAAATTTAGAATCAAGGAGTCCCCATGGAAAACTACCGGGGACTATCAGTAACCCTTGACCCTTAGAGGTGTGTGGAAATGCACCATGACAGACACGTGATAGTTTAGATTAGATTCATCCTGGCTTTCAGAGAGCTTAGACATGCTCTGAGGTTGGTCTCCCGTAGTGCTCATCTTGAACTTTCCATGCTCATGATGTTCAATTCTAAAGTCAAAATAGTGCAGATAGTGGTCTAAACATCTCTTTTTTTATACAAATTCCCCATTTCCAAAAGGGATATTACAGTTGATATTAATGGCCAACACTGATTGTCTGACTATATGGAATTATTGCAATGTTTAATCTATTCATACTTTTTATTATTTTCTTCCTTATTCAACTTTTAAAATGTTTAATGTATATATATGCATGTACATGCAAAACAGTTTAACAATTACTCTAATATTACAAGAATTTTAAACAATGCTTAATATACAGTTTAGTCAATAATGATTTTTTAATCATCTTTATAAAGATCATCCAAAAATTTTCAGGTGACATACAGAAATCTCAATATTTTTATTTATAAAAATATTGAGATATCAAGTAAAAAGTCTATACTATTATGAATTTTCTTGATGACTATATATCATTGTATGTATTGAAAGTATTTTAATTTTCTACAAATTTTTGCCTTAAATCTTATTTCAAAGACACCGAAAGACTATCTAAGTGTTATAACAGAAATAGATATCTCTCTTGATTCACAATTTTTACTAACCCAATACATCCACTCACCAACAAAACAAATTAAAAAAGAAAATCAAAACAAAACAAAACAAAACACTTCGAAACAGAACCTAAGTTACTGATAATTGTAACATAACCCAATACATCCACTCACCATCAAAACAAATTAAAAATAAAAACAAAACAGTTCGGAACAGAACATAAGTTACTGACCAACCAGATGTTAACTCCATGGTAGCCTAAACGAAATGAACAAAAACAAACAATGTACGCATAGGCTCCATGCAAGGTTCCGGTGAAAAAAACAAAATTTATAAACGATTAAAAATATCTTCTATTTAATGTTTTTCAACCAATAAAAAATCTTCCCCCCAAAACCCTTCAAAGTGAATTCGAGCTGATTCTTAACTATAAAACAATTGACTTAAAGTCGATAAGCAGTTAACCATAGGCCGTCATAGAGAACGTCACCACACCAGGCTGAGATAAAGGAACCGCCATACCTCCAACCCACACCGCATCACACTTCACATAAAGCCAAGTCATCAGCCAGAATTGACTTTCAGCCCCACACCTGCTCACATTTCACTGAGCGAAAAGGAATTATCATCTCAACAATTCCAGCTTTTGTTTATTTTAGAATAAACAAAATTAATCCAAGCCTTCTCGTTTAGTTTTTCTTTTGCAACCATACACATTCTTGTGATATTACATAAGATTCCACTATATTAGCAGTTTTATATATATCATATCATCATAAATATCTCCCCTTTATGGCATTACTTCCAAGTCCATTCTGACCTGTTAGTGGTAATACTTGGTAGGTTTCCATCTATTAGTCAAATAGATCTTTTTGCAAATTATTAGTATTATATAAGAATACTTGAAACCATAAAACCATATAACTGTGTACAAATTATTTGTGACTTAATAGTGACTTAAAGCTATAATTATTCACAAAGGATTATTATTATAATGTTCCTTGAAAAAATACAACAGCTTGCAAAAATAAAACTAACCTCAGCATTGAATAACTCAAGGATTGACATGTTGTAAATACAATCAACTAAAAATTATACATATGATTCAGCTATCTTTGTTTCATATGTTACAATGGCAGATAAAAAATATTGAGATTCTGGTAATTTAGAAGTATTATTTTAGACTGGGTCTCAAAACTGCTCACAGTATTTGGGAAGGAGAAGGTAATGAAACATTACCTAACTGTACTTCCCTAAATTAGTTTAAATATCTTAAGGTTGGTAACTTATCTCTTGAAATAAAAGTAGACATGTTACATTCAGGATTTATCTTACATTGTCTTTTTTCTTAATCTATCTTCCATTATCCAGCACCTCACTTTGTTCTTCTGTTGCCTTTTCTCTCTTCTCATCTCTGCTTCTCGCATTCCCAACTGTTCTCAGTTCTTCTGGGTTGAGATGAAGAATAACTTGGACACATTTTTATGTGTACATATTTCATTTTCTTGGTGACAACCTTTATCTTACTGACCCCACTCTCAGACTGGGAATAAGTGATCAGAGCATTTTGGAAAATGATGTACTCTCATTGGCGATTTTTAACTGACTAACTAAAATTTCTATTTAACTTCTTAGAGTCATCTGATCATGTGACTTTTAATCCAATGAAAGCCACATTCTCAAATAATCTCTGGGTCATTACATGTCAATCAAACGATTTTTCTTGCAACCATTTTAAACTAAACTACACTACATACCAATAATAGATTTCCCTAATCTATTATGTAACAGACTACCATCAGTTGTAAATAATAATACTTTAAAACATGTTAGAAGGGAACATGATCCCTAGCACATGACAACTTTCTGAATAGCTAGGATCATCAAAAAATACCATATGTAGATAATTACATTATCTTAAAAAACATGGAAGAACCCCCATGAAATGTCAATAGATTAAATTAAAAGAAAATAATTTTGATACACCTTAATATTATTACTGACAATTTAAGAATGAAAATAACTTTAGATATCTTTTATTCATTATAAGCCCAGACAATGTTGTAAAAATGTTTTTAAAGTATTTTTAAAAAATTAGTCATAATATGAAATAACTATTTATATTATTCATTTATTGGGTTATTTTTAGGACCACAACTTATATTTATAGACTGTTCCAAAACAATAGTGAGTGAATTGGCCAATCAAAAATGCCAAACATATATTTAATTTACTATTTAAAGGTATTGATAAATTGTCCTAAAATTACTCACTGGAAGGACTGCTGAAAGGAATGAAAGACAGGATCAACTCTGATACAACTTCTACTTTGAGGACAGATCAACAGACAAGGATTATATATCTTTCAACTTCAAGACGGGATTAACTCTAATACAACTACTTTGAGACAGATCAACAGACAAGGATACTACATCTTCCAACTTCAAGAAACTATATTATTTACTAATATTGAGTAAAAAACACACAACTGACATTGAAAAATTAACAACACATATAGAAAATCATCAAATATGTATTGTTTTATTATTCAAGTAATCTTTTATTTCAATGTTTCATTCAGTGATAAAAAGTCAATAAGTTATTAAAAAAATCTTAATATTCATTATTTTAGATTAAAGACATAAATATTGGTAGTGATGTTCCAAGAGTTATTCCCCTTGCATCTAAAAGTTAATGTGCCTAATATCGGCATTGTTTATAGAAACCTTTATACGTCCTTTATTCTGTAAATTACCATATCTAATCATATATTATTCCTTTTCCCAAAAAGGGATTTACAATATCTCCTGGGTTTTATATGCGAGGTTAAATCATCTGGCATACTCAAGTTTATCAGTACACACAAGTGGCTAAACTCCATCATCAGGTCATGCTCAAAGCCTGGATTCCTATGACTCCTTTTATCACCCATCCCTATTACTTATCAGGTCTTCCACACTCTACCCAGAATCTGCACAGAGCAGATTGATGTAGGTTTTTGCTAGTCAGCCTGGTGTGTCCATCTGTAGGTGTCCACAGGAGAACACTTCTGAGTTCATCCTTACTTCTCCAGCAGTGTCCAGCATGTCTTGTTCATCTTACTTGGATGGTTTGCATGATAGGAGTTAAGTAGCCGTACAGCAACTTTTTATGGGGTGTTGCTTCCAAAATTTGTTTAAGACAGCATGAAGCATACTTATACTGTAATATCATTATTATTATTTGTTTGTTTGTAATGCCTCACATCAACCTTAAAGAAAAAAAAGAAAATGTTTGCACATAACAATACAATATCTATATACAATATCTATATACAGATCAAGTAATTAATCCGAATTATCAAAAATGCCCTCTTAGATTATTTTTCTTAGCATTATCTCAATATTACACTCCAATTTCTATGTCTAGATACTGGAGCCCAAGCCTGAATACAATATTCTATGAGGTCCTATTAGAGTTTTATATATTTTTAAAACAATATTTGCCTTCCTTGAAATGATATTTCAAGTCATCCAGCCACTCAAGAAGAAAGTAACTGAAACTCACCATAAAGTGAGTGGACTGTAGAATGCTCCTCTATCCAATAGCAAAACCGACGAGAAGTTCAGCTCCATGATTGTCTTCTTATGTTTGTTTTTGATTTGATATGTATTTGGTTTTGGGGTCATCAAGAGAGAATGTGCACCATTTTGGGGCCTTCCTCTCAATGGTTTTATTTGCACACATGGCCCCACAAAATATATCCAGTGTATCAAACAATCAAGTATACAAATGAATAATGGCAAAAAGTTGTTTTTTAAACAATGTGTGTTATGGAAATGTTAATCAACAAAGTGAATCGTGTTATGCATTCGTGAGCAGAGGTGGTGAGACAACGCTTTTACTGCAACTTGTTCCACGGACATTTCTTTTTTCCATAATCCTATTGAACTGCTTTCCATTATTTCTGTGAGGCATTTTATGCTTTTGGCTCTTTTGAGCCCTTTGATTACTATTTGGCCCAGAAATTGTACAGGTGCTTGCAACGAATCCTCTTGCTCAAACCTCCACAGCTTTAACAATCACACTATACCCTTCTTTTTCCAGCTTTGTTTTAAGATCTTCATACTTGCTGTTTTTGTAATAGTGGCTTTGTTCTAATCGGCTCTCATATGGTATTGATAATTCTACCAGGATGATCCTTAAGTTCGCCCTTGAAAATAGAATAATGTCTGGTTGCAATCCTTTATTAGTTATTATTTTCGGGTAACCATTACGCCAGCCTAGGAGGTCCGCAGATACTTCCCAATTCAAGAAGGTTTTTACCGGGTATAGCTTGATGATAAGTTGATTGCATATGCCTTGCCCCCCTCTGCAACAAATTTCTGGGTTAAATCAGTTGCTACAGCCCTCATTAAGTTCTTAATAGATCTGACCAACTCATCCAATACACTGTTGTGCCTCCAAGTGTATCTTCCGTTAACAAGAGCTGTTTTGAAGGAACTGAGGACATGTTTCAGTGTCTGTGGTTTATCCTTACAAATGGTTGGAAGCAGGTCATACATAGAATGTATTAAAAAGCTTAACTTGATCGGAACCATCTACTAAATGTCCCAAGTAATGGACCTTTGCAATGCCTCCTCCCAGCTTGTCCATTGGCTTTGCTGGGTGTAGTGAGATAGCCAATGGCGTGTTGTCTCATTTACATATGTGTATTACTGCAGGACATATATAGAGACACTTTAGGTGACTAATGGTCAGCTACGAGAAGCCGAACCCAGTGCTAAGACTAAGCACGAATAAATACTATTGTAACAAGGAACACAAAACCACACCTCACAACACATGGCGTCGTCGATAGGCATACTTGCAAATTTTAGAACGTCTACAGTCAAATAACATGTCATTAGAAACATGCGTGGAATTTATACAGCAACTGGAAATGATATCCGAATTCAAGGAAGATACTCAAAACAACACAATGGTGTTTCAAATAGAAGAAAATGCAGCAAATAACACTGACGTGTTACAAGTAAAAACAAGGCTAAAGAATTGTAAGTACTGCAATTTTCAACATAATATTGACAAAAGAAAAATTGTCCTGCTTATGGACAAACCTGTTATGTTTGCAAAAAACAGAATCTTTTAGTACGGTATGCAGAGTCAAGTCGAAATGGACAAATTCGATAGAAGACGTGTACCAAGTACGGGTGAACAAAAAACAGAAGTTGACAGTAAAATTAAATGAAATACCATTTGAGATGCAAGTCGATACAGGTAGTGACGTGACTATTATTCCAAAGAACTTTTGCAAACATATGGGCAAACCCAAGTTAAAGAGAAGTCACTTGAAATTAAGACAATTTGATGGCTCGTACATCACTGCATTGGGACAATTCGACGCTACGTTTGAGGCTAATAGAAGATTCGAAGTGGTCCCTATAACTGTAGTGGATTGTTTAAAAAATCATGGACTAATAGGCACAGATATTATAAACATAGATACAGACAATTAATTGACTGCATAGAAAGTAAAAAGCAAAAAATAGGAATCTTGAGAGGTTATAAGGCCACAATACGAGTGAAAGAAAAATAGCCCCCCTCATATTACGAATCGCGTAGGATACCTATACATTTGCGACCTTTAGTAAAAAAGAAATTGGAAGATATGGTAGCAGAAGGAGTGTTAAAACCAGTATCGGTCGGTGGTAGTAACTGGGCCTCCCCAATTGTAGTTTTACGAAAAAAAGATGGGGATTTAAGAATATGTGGTGATTATAAGATTGGTGTGAATCATAAAATTTGTTCAGATTCGTATCTTTCCTGAGCTTGAAACTGTGTCGCATACATTAACAGGCACTAAATATTTACGAAAATTGATTTAAAGGCAGCTTACAATCAAATACAAATTGACGATAAATTTCAAGAAATAACCACTATTAACACACCCCTGGGATTGATGAGATGGACGAAAATGCCATACGGAATAAAGACAGCGTCGGCCATATTTCAACGAGCAATCGAAAATGTCTTAAAAGGAGTAGTAGAAAATATGATAATTTATCAGGACGATATTTTAATAGGGGCCACCAGTATAAATGAATTGCAACAAAAAACACAGCGAGTTATGAACAAATTAAAAGAAGCCGGAATGAGCGTAAACTACGATAAATGCAAATTTAATTGCGAGAAGATAAATTATTTGGCTTTCAAATATCCAAAGAAGCATTTCGCCTGACCCAAATTTATTAATTAAAATATCGCAGGTGGCATCCCCAGCCAACAAAAAAGAATTAGAATCGTTTTTAGGATTGGCTAATTTTTATAGCAGATATGTGCCGAAATATTCGATTTAACTGAAGCATTTGCAGAATTACGAAGAAAGAATAGTGAGTTTGTGTGGACACAAAAACAAGAAACGGCTTTTAACAAAATAAAAAAAGTACTTATGGAAAAACCCGTTATTAAAGTTTTTGATCCAGAAAAGAAATAACCTTAACTACGGATGCCAGTGAATATGCTGTGTCTGCTATATTGTCACAGGACGATCATCCGATTATGTACCTGTCGCGAAAGCTAACCAAGGCAGAATTAAACTATTCAAATATAGAGAAGGAAGCTTTGGCCATAGTATGGAGCACACAGCGCGCCCGACAATTTCTATTGGGTCGAAAATTTTTACTAAAATCTGACCATCGACCCTTAGAATTCATTTTTAATCCAAGGAAAGAATTACCCAAGGTCACATCCGCAGGTTAATGAGATGGGCCATACTGCTGATGGCCTTTGATTCGATATCATGTACGTCAAAGGAAACACTATTCCGCATGTCGACGCGTTATCCAATTAGCATTTAACAAAGAAGACGACGAAATAAGCGACACTGAAGATGTATTACATTGGGTCGAAACCGATGTAATGCCGATTAAACAGCTTCAAGAAGAAAACCTTCTGGACCCTATTCTGAGCAAAATATCGAATAGAATAAGGAGGAATAAATGGAACGACTGCTCTAAAGCTGAAAGGCCTTATAAAGAGGTTAAACATAAACTAACTATGGACAGAGGGTTATATGTAACGGAGATTTGGTTGTACCTCCGCAAAAAATGCGAAAAAAATAATTAAAAGTGTACACGACGATATACATTGTGGAATAGCGGCCACACAAAAAGACTCAAATTGGAGAGCTGGTGGCCAGATATTCGCGTGACATTGAAGATTATGTAAAAAAATGTCCCAAATGCATGGAAATCAAAGACTTTCCACAAAAATCGACTCATTCGTGGCCAAAGGAACAAGAACCATGGAGTCGAGTACACATGGACCATGCCTATGCCAAAGGCGTAGGACTACTATTGATTTAGTAGATTCGTTCTCGGGTGGCCAGAGATTATTCAGGTGCGTATAGAAAAATCTGCAACTGTCATTCAAATTTTGAGAACTGTATCTCAAGGATCGGCGTACCAAGAACCCTGTATCGGACAATTCGTCTGAATTTCTGATGAAAGTCTATGTTCCTGGTTGAGGAAGATAGGATGTAAAAACCCTATAAAACTCCACCCTACCATCCACAATCAAATGGGGCTGCGGAAAGGATGGTTAGAACGGTTAAATTAGGATTAAAAGCATTTGAGCCGTCACGTGAGACCCATAGAATCTTTTCTACCTAAACTCTTGATGAGTTACAGATCCATTCCTCATGCTGATAGAACACTAAGTCCTTCTGCCTGATGGGAAGACAGATCAGATCTCCCATAACCATGTCTTTTTCGACTAATGAAAAAAATGTGGTACAAAAAGAATAAGACGCGCAACCTGAAAAAGCGTATTTATATGCAGAAAGGGAACAACACCGCTATAATAACAACACAGGAGAGAAGTGTGCTGGCCACACTGATCAGCTAAGGAATAGATATGAGGAAGACATGAGTGTGGAGGAATCGGAAAGAAACGAGGATATAACCAATATGGAGACGGTATAGAACCCATAGATGAAAGCGAGTCGGATTCCGAGGTGCCATACCAGGGACCAGTAGTGATGAAATGAGACCGCTCACCATTACGAAGAACACCCCCAAGGATATTTAGGAGAAGCAATAGATCAACGAGGGGAATAAACCTCTCCGTTTCAGGGAGGTGTAGTGAGAAGCCAATGCGTGTTGTCTCATTTACATATGTGTATTACTGCAGGACATATATAGAGACACTTTAGGTGACTAATGGTCAGCTACGAGAAAGCCGACCCAGTGCTAAGACTAAGCACGAATAAATACTATTGTAACAAGGAAACAAAACCACACCTCACAACACTGGACTGTTGAACTCCTTTTATTAGCCTTTTATGTCCTCTTTGTCCTTATTTCCTGAATTTACCATGTCTCGGCAATCTTTGCCCAGTAGCTATGACCACCACTGCTCTCATACATCCCTAAACCTTGTCTCCCTGTTGGGTGACTCCAATGATTTCCATGAATGCTAGATGTCTTAGCACCTTTATATAGTGTCTCTGCATTCTACTTCCTTCCTGTTTTTAATGTAGAATTGAAGATTTGATCGCTTTGTCCTTGAGTTATCAAGCATCAATTGGAGTCTGATTTTCCTGGATTGAATTCCTCCATGTTAGCTTAAATGTCTCATCAAAGCCAAGCCCTAGATTGCATTCCTCATTACTTTTTGATTCCTGTTGCTGTTTATATTCAACTTTAATTATTTGGGGTCCAATATGTAGTATTTTAATTTTTCAATGTTAAATTGCCTGTTTTTAAAAATATATGGAATCATTCATATGTATACATTTCTCAAACAATTTACTTATTACATTTATAAAGCTTTCTTGATAAGTACTTTAATATTTTAGAATATTTCATCAGGTACAATACTTTTACTAACACCAACTTGGATAAATACAATTTTGTCTTTATTTTTAGTTCATCCATAATTTTTATTTTGTACCCTCCTCATAACTTTCCTTAGTGGGCCAAACTCTTTCAAAGAATGAACAGATTAAAAAGAATTTTACTAGTACACCAGCTGTTTCAACTGGTGTGTTGTTAATTCACCTGTCTTATCAAATTTTACTGTATTTGTACTGTCGTTTTAGTGGATTTTAGTTTTGATTTTACACATTAGAATATGGTTTACAATTGTATTAATATTTAACAATTCTATTTCTGTTTCAATTTTCTATTACTTCAAATTTTTATATTCATTTTTGCTTACCTAATGCATTTTGTAGTTTTCCATACTTAGTATAATTCCAAATGCTTTCCAAGCTTTACCCTTTTTCTGTTCTTTCATAAAGATAGTCAATTACTGCTAAGTAATTTTCTAAAATTCCTTGTTTAAAAATTTTTATAACTCTGAATATTTTTCATAATTGAGTTTATCTTTCTATTTAATTTCCCACATTTCATTTAGATCAAGGTATTAAAACTATAATTCAGTCAATTTATCTACCTTTTCTGACACTATCTCTTCTAAAAGTTTAAACAATTTTCCCTATTTTCTGTTTATATATTCAAAATTTGGTTTCACTCAAACTTCTATTTCAAACATGCATGATTAGATTACCTAATGTTGCTATTAAACTACATCTCCTATTAAGCATTCTTTGTTTTGAAAAAAAAACAAAAACAAACCCTGATCCAATATAGCTTTTTCTAAATCTGGTTTTCACAGTTACATCTAAAAAAAATCATTATCTAATAAAATCTATGATAAATCTATTTGGAAATATTAACTTCCAGAACTGAAATATATGCAATTTGTTAATTAATTTTAACAAAAGATTTTGCTTTCAAAAAAAAAAAAAAAAAGAAAAAAAAAAAGAAAGATATTTACTCTTAAAATAAAACCAGTATGAAATATCAGAACCATTGAGAAGAATTTATCAGTCTTGAGAATTGGTGAAGGATGATTTTCAATTCAAATTGACATTCACAGAGTTTTATTATATTATTATATTATTATGACCGGACAGACAAGATGGTAGAACAAAGGTTATTTTAAAAGTGTCTCTACTTGTAACAATACATAAAGTAATGCATAGATTTTGAAGATAAAAAGGAAAAAAAAGAAAAAAAAAAAAAAAAATGACTTGATGCATAAATAATTGACCTTGATTTAATTTTTTTTTAAATGTATATATATATATATAATTATATATATAATATATATATAATATATATAATAATATATAATTATTTATCATAATTCTTTCCACATGTTATGGTAATTTACCACGCATGCACAAACTCTTCCAACTACAAATAGCAGCAGTTCTGCACTTAAGCAAGAGACAGCTGATAAGACAGCCCCACATGTAACGACCATTGGTATATATTTGTACTACTGTCCTTGTTAATATATGTTTTAACTCATTTCCTCTCTTTGTCTTTATTCTGGCCCCTAACAAGGGGCTACAACACATTAACCCCCCCCCCCCAGGTGCAAATTGAGATGAGAAATATATTTTATTCTTTAATTTGGGATTTTATACCCTACCATAAACAATAATGGTATGTCTCAATCCTCATATTTATGGAAATATTATGCTGACTGAGTAGTATTATACACTTGCAGTGGTTTACCTTCTTCATGCTTGAATGACTATTGAGTACAGCAAGAATTGTAGGCAATCTTAATATATCTTTTACCAGACAAAATAAAAGTGTTATGAGTTCAACTTGAATATTAATGGTTTTCTACCTCATTTACTAGTCAACTGTGTCTTAATTGTTGCCAAGACGTTTATTTATATACTACATTATGTAGCTAATGTTCAGTTAACCCTAATTTCTTATAGCAAGATTATCTCATAACATTTCCCGGATCTTATGATTTCACGCCCTGTGTGGATCTAGGGCTTCTTCTACATTCACTCACCCTCTCAAAGTGTAATCTGTTCCTCACTATGGGGAATCTGTATCTGGCAGGTTTATATTAGAATTCCATGGTTCATAATTCGCATTCTTCAGAAGATTTTAATCGATTTTGATTGATCCGTGAGAATTTCAGTCATTTATATCCTCATCAACATTTATTCTTCACTAAGCCAAGTGAATAACAAAAGAAAAGACACAACTTGTTTAATTAACTTCATTTGTCAACACAAGTTGAGTTGTTGTGAGGACTTTAATGTAGAAATCTGTGTTTTTGA
The DNA here is from genome assembly GCA_023376005.1 of Doryteuthis pealeii. Taxonomy (NCBI): domain Eukaryota; kingdom Metazoa; phylum Mollusca; class Cephalopoda; order Myopsida; family Loliginidae; genus Doryteuthis; species Doryteuthis pealeii. The sequence goes on from CM042151.1 coordinate 22,498,736, forward strand.
TATCTTATGCCAATGTTCACTCTATATAACCATGTTTAGGGATGTGTAATTTGTGTTTAATGTTTAATTTGAAAAGAAAAATATTTCAGATTAAACAATTAAACAACAATTACACTGCTTCTAAACATGGTCACATAGCCAAAGACTTTCATATAAAGAATACATCCTTTGAATATTTTTTCATATTTCATCTAGCTAGCTATCTATCTCATCCATGCCTCTTCATATATATATATATATATATATATTATATATAGGCACAGTTACAAAGATTTATATGGAATTTAATTTATATATTAAAGTGTCAACTATCATATGACTGTGTTTTAATGTTGATATACTTCGTTACTTTTGATCACTATATTTCAATTATAAATTTAAATGCTTCATACATATGAAATACTTGTTTGACCTATGAACTAAGTTAACAGGTAAAAAACACCCACTGTAGAGATAATGTATATTTCACTTGATTCTAAGCAAAAATTAATTCAGCTAAATCATTAAATTAACTAATTTAATCACCTCTATTTCTACAATAGTTACTTTATTTATAAAATACTTTTAACCACAGAATTTAATTATTCTGTGGTCAGACATCAATTAAAACAAAAATGAATTTGGATGTGATTAAACAAAACCTATTTAAATAAAATGTTCAACTTTATTTTCTGCAATCAAAATTAAAACATCAAAATAATATCTTATTTAAAGTTTTAATTTTGATTGCAAGAAAATAAAGTTTAAAAAACATTTTAAATAATTGCAAAATATTTTATAAAGATATCAACAATCATTCTATTCATTTATTTGTTAATACTTATCTAATTAAGATGAGCAACATAATTTATAACATTCATTGAGGCATTATTAGGTTAAATAGAAAAATCTGTCTGGTTTAAACTTTTAGATATGAACAAAAATATATCATGTTTGTTTTTCTCATGATAAAATAAAAAGAAACATCAAAGATGAAGATATGGAAAAAAGTCAATAAACATCATAATTGTTTCAACTACAAAACTCCAATGAAAATGAAATCCACATTTGACTTGACACTCAATAAAAAACATTAAAAACAAATATCAGCTGGTAATATTCCGGAATCCCTGACTTTTTCGTTGTAATATGTAAACTTATGTACATAAACTTAAATCTATATGTAAGCTTCACTCATGAAAATACAATGTAAATACAATATTTATGCAAACTCACAACAGATAAACAGAAAAACAGAACCTGATAGTAATAACTTGATTTTTAATGTTTTTATTGAGTGTCAAGTCAAATTGGATTTCATTCATTGGAGTTTTGAGTTGAAACAATTATGATGTTTATTGACTTTTTTCAATAAATCTTCATCTCTTGATGTTTCTTTTTATTTTATCATGAGAAAACAACAAAACATGATATATTTTTGTTCATATCAAAAAGTTTTTAAACCAGACAGATTCTTATTTTAACCTAAACATATGCCTCAATGAAATGTTATAAATTATGTTGCTCATCTTAATTAGATAAGTATTAAAAACAGTACAAATGATAGCAATGATTGTTGATATCTTTATAAAATATTTTGCAATTATTTAAAATGTTTTTACAACTTTATTTCTTGCAATCAAAATTAAAACTTTAAATAAGATATCTATCTTATTTGATGTTTTAATTTTGATTGCAAGAAAATAAAGTTGAACATTTTATTTAAATCAGGTTTTGTTTAATCACATCCAAAATTCATTTTTTTATTTGATGTCTGACCACAGAATAATTAAAATTCTGTGGTTAAAAGTATTATAAATAAAGTAACTATTGTAGAAATAGAGGACCTGATTAAAATTAGTTAATTTAATGATTTAGCTGAATTAATTTTTGCTTAGAATCAAGTGAAATATACATTTATCTACAGTGGGTGTTTTTACCTGTTAACTTAGTTCATAGGTCAAACAAGATTTCATATGTAATGAAAGCCCATTTAAATTTATAATTGAAATATAGATGATCAAAAGTAACGAAGGTATATCACCAACATTAAAACACGTCATATGATAGTTGACACTTTAATAATATTATTAAATTCCATATAACAATCTTTAAACTGTGCCTAATATATATATATATATATATATATATATATGAGAGAGGCAGGAGGAGATAGATAGCTAGCTAGATGAAATATGAAAAAATATTCAAAGGATGTATTCTTTATATGAAAGCTTTGGCTATGTGACCATGTTTAAGCAGTGTAATTGTTGTTTAATGTTTAATCTGAAATATTTTTCTTTTCAAATTAAACATTAAACAACAATTACACATCCCTAAACATGGTTATTATAGAGTGAAACATTGGCAAAAATATCAAAAAACAAAGATTTCTACATCTAAAATCCTCACAACAACACTCAACTGTGTTGACAATGACGTTAATTAAACAAGTTGTGTCTTTTCTTGTTATTCACTTGCTTAGTGAAGATAATGTTGATGAGGATATAAATGAGCATGAAATTCTCACGGATCAATCAATAAATCGATTAAAATTCTTCTGAAAATCGAATTATGAACCATGGAATTCTAAATATAAACCTGCCAGATACAGATGTCCCCCATAGTGAGGAACACAGATTACACCTTTGAGAGGGTGAGTGGAAATGTAGAAGAAGCCCTAGATCCACACAGGGCGTGAAATCCATAAGATTCCGGGAAATGTTATGAGATTAATCTTGCTAATAAGAAATTAGGGTTAACTGAACATTAGCTACATAAATGTAGTATATAAATAAACGTCTTGGCAACAATTAAGACACAGTTGACTAGTAAAATGAGGTAGAACAACCATTAATATTCAAGTTGAACCTCATAACACTTTTTATTTTGTCTGGTATAAAGATACCTCATTAAGATTGCCTACAATTCTTGCTGTTACTCAATAGTCATTCAAAGCATGAAGAAAGGTAAACCACTGCAGTGGTAAATACTACTCAGTCAGCATAATATTCCACCCATAAATATGAGGATTGAGACATACCCATATGTTTATAGGTAGGGTATACAACAATTCCCAAATTAAAGAATAAAATATATTCCTCATCTCAATTTGCACCTGGGGGGGGGGGTTAATGTGTTGTAGCCCCTTGTTAGGGGCCAGAATAAAGACACAAGAGAGGAAATGAGTTAAAACAAATATATTAACAAAAGGACAGTAGTACAAATATATACCAATGAGTCAGTTACATGTGGGGCTGTCTTATCAGCTGTCTCTTGCTTAAGTGCAGAACCTGCTGCTATTTGTAGTTGGAAGAGTTTTGTGCATGCGTGTAAATTACCATAACAATGTGGAAAGAATTATGATAAATAATTATATATATATATATATATATATATATATATATATATATATATAATATATATATATATATATATACATTTAAAAAAAAATTAAATCAAGGTCAATTATTATGCATCAAGTCATTTTTTTTCCTTTTTTTTTCTTTTTTTTTTCCTTTTTATCTTCAAAATCTATGCAATATTACTTTATGTATTGTTACAAGTAGAGACACTTGTTAAAAATAACCTTTTTACCATCTTGTCTGTCCCGGTCATAATAATAATAAATAATAATAATAAAACTGTGAATGTCAATTTGAATGAAATCATCCTTCACCAATTCTCAAGACTGCATAAAATTCTTCTCAATGGTTCTGATATTCATACTGTTTTATTTTAAGAGTAAATATCTTTCTTTTTTTTTTCTTTTTTTTTTTTTTGAAAGCAAAATCTTTTGTTAAAATTAATTAACAAATTGCATATATTTCAGTTCTGGAAGTTAATATTTCCAAATAGATTATCATAGATTTATTAGATAATGATTTTTTTTAGATGTAAACTAGTGAAAACCAGATTAGAAAAAGCTATATTGGATCAGTTTGTTTTTGGTTTTTTTTCAAAACAAAGAATGCTTAATAGGAGATGTAAGTTTAATAGCAACATTAGGTAAATCTAATCATGCATGTATTGAAATAGAAGTTTGAGTGAAACCAAATTTTGAATATATAAACAGAAATAGGGAAAATTGTTTTAAACTTTTAGAAGAGATAGTGTCGAAAGTAGATAATATGACTGAAATTATAGTTTTAATACACTTGATCTAAATGAATGTGGAAGAATTAAATAGAAAGATAAACCAATTATGAAAAATATCCAGAAGTATTAAAAAATTTTTAAAACAAGGAAATTTATTAGAAAATTACCTTAGAACAGTAATTGACTATCTTTATGAAAGAACAGAAAAGGTAAAGCTTGGAAAGCATTTGGAATTATACTAAGTATGGAAAACTACCAAAATGCATAGGTAAAGCAAAAATGAATATAAAAGAATTAAATAGAAAATTGAAACATGAAATAGAATTGTTAAAAATATTAAATACAATTGTAAACCATTTATTCTAATGTGTAAAATCAAAAACTAAAATCCACTAAAACGACAGTACAATACAGTAAAATTTGATAAGACAGTGAATTAACAACACACCAGTTGAAAACAGCTGGTGTACTAGTAAAATTCTTTTAATCTGTTCATTCTTTGAAAGAGTTTGGCCCACTACAGAAAGTTATGAGGAGGGTACAAAATAAAAATATGGATGAACTAAAAATAAAACAAAATTGTATTTATCCAAGTGGGTTAGTAAAAGTATTGTACCTGATGAAATACATCTAAAATATTAAAGTACTTATCAAATGAAAGCTTTATAAATGTAATAAGTAAATTGTTGAGAAATGTATACAATATAAATGATTCCATATATTTTAAAAACAGCAATTTAACATTGAAAAAATAAAAATACTACATATGGACCCCAAAATATTAAAGTTGAATATAAATCAACACAGGGAAATCAACAAGTAAATGAGGAATGCAATCTAGGGCTTGGCTTTGATGAGACATTTAAGCTAACAATGAGGAATTCAAATCCAGGAAAATCAGACTCCAATTGATGCTTGATAACTCCAAGGACAAGCGATCAAATCCTTCAATTCTACATTAAAAACAGGAAGGAAGTAGAATGCCAGAGACACTATATAAAATGCTAAAGACAATCTAGCATTCATGGAAATCATTGGAGTCACCCAAACAGGAGACAAGGTTTAGGATGTATGAGAAGCAGTGGTGTCATAGACTACTGCAAAGATTGCCGAACATGGTAATCAGGAAATAAGGAACAAAGAGGACAATAAAAGGCTAATAAAAGGAGTTCAACAGTCCCAGTGTTGTGAGGTGGGTTTTGTGTTCCTTGTACAATAGTATTTATTCGTGCTTAGTCTTAGCACGGTTCGCTTCTCGTAGCTGACCATTAGTCACCTAAAGTGTCTCTATATATGTCCTGCAGTAATACACATATGTAAATGAGACAACACGCCATTGGCTATCTCCTACACCTCCCTGAAACGGAGAGGTTTTATTCCCCCGTTATCTATTGCTTCTCCTAAATATCCTTGGGGTTTCCTTCGTAAGGGTGACCGCTGTCTCATTTCATCCCTACTGGATCCCTGTATGGCACCTCGAATCCGACTCGCTTTCATCTTATGTTCTATAACGTCTCCCCCAAGTTGTTATATCCTCGTCTTTCCGATTCCTCCACACTCAGGTCTTCCTCATATCTATTCCTTAGCTGATCAGTGTGGCCAGCACACTTCTTCCTGTTTGTTATTATAGCGGTGTTGTTCCCTTTCGCATAATAAATACGCTTTTCAGTTGCGCGTCTTATTCTTTTTGTACCACATTTTTTCATTAGTCGAAAACCATGGTTATGGGAATCTGATCTGTCTTCCCATCAAGCAGAAGGACTTATGTGTTCTATCAGCATGAGGAATGGATCTGTAACTCATCAAGAGTAGTAAAAAGATTCTATGGTCTCACGTGACGGCTCAAATGCTTTAATCCTAATTTAACCGTTCTAACCATCCTTTCCGCAGCCCCATTTGATTGTGGATGGTAGGGTGAGTTTTATAGGGTTACATCCATCTTCCTCAACCAGGAACATAGACTTTCATCACAGAATTCAGACGAATTGTCGATACCAGGTTCTTGTACGCCTACCGATCCTTGAGAATACGAGTTCTTCAAAATTGAATGACAGTTGCAATTTTCATCACGCCACCTGAAAATCTCTGGCCACCCGAGAACGAATCTACCTAAAAATCAATAGTAGTCCTACGCCTTGGCATAGGCATGTCCATGTGTACTCGACTCCATGTTCTTGTTCCTTGGCCACGAATGAGTCGTTTTGTGGAAAGTCTTTGATTTCAGCATTTGGACATTTTTTACATAATCTTCAATGTCACGCGAATATCCTGGCCACCAAGCTCTCCAATTTGAGTCTTTTTTGTGTGGCCGCTATTCCACAATTATATCTCGTTACACTTAATTATTTCTTTTCGCATTTTTTGCGAGGGTACAACCAAATCTCTTACATAACCCCTCTGTCCATAGTTAGTTTATTGTTTAACCTCTTTATAAGCCTTTCAGCTTTAGACAGTCGTTCCATTTTATCCTCCTTATTCTATTCGATATTTTGCTCAGAATAGTGGTCCAGAAGGTTTCTTCTTGAAGCTGTTTAATCGCATTACATCGTTTCGACCCAATGTAATACATCTTCAGTGTCGCTTATTCGTCGTCTTCTTTGTTAAATGCTAATCTGATAACGCTCTCGACATGCGAATATGTTTCCTTTGACGTACATGATATCGAAATCAAAGGCCATCAGCAGTATGGCCCCATCTCATTAACCTGCGGATTACCTTGGTAATTCTTTCCTTGGAAAAAAGGAATTCTAAGTCGAGTCAGATTTTAGTAAAAATTTTCGACCCAATAGAAATGTCGGGCGGCGTGTGCTCCATACTATGGCCAAAGCTTCCTTCTCTATATTTGAATAGTTTAATTCTGCCTTGGTAGCTTTCGCGACAGTACATAATCGGATATCGTTCCTGTGACAATATAGCAGACACAGCCATTATTCACTGGCATCCGTAGTTAAGGTTATTTCTTTTCTGGGATAAAAACTTTAATAACGGGTTTTTCATAATACTTTTTTATTTTGTTAAAAGCCGTTTCTTGTTTTGTGTCCACACAAACTCACTATTCTTTCTTCGTAATTCTGCAAATGCTTCAGTTAAATCGAATATTCGGCACATATCTGCCTATAAAAAATAGCCAATCCTAAAAACATCTAATTCTTTTTGTTGGCTGGGATGCCACCTGCGATATTTAATAATAAATTGGTTCAGCGAAATGCCTTCTTTGATATTGAAGCCCAAATAATTTATCTTCTCGCAAAATTAAATGCATTTATCGTAGTTTACGCTCATTCCGCTTCTTTAATTTGTTCATAACTCGCAGTGTTTGTTGCAATTCATTTATACTGGTGGCCTATTAAAATATCTCCTGATAAATTATCATATTTTCTACTACTCCTTTAAGACATTTTCGATTGCTCGTTGAAATATGGCGACGCTGTCTTTATTCCGTATGGCATTTTCGTCCATCTCATCAATCCCAGGTGTGTTAATAGTGTTATTTCTTGAAATTTATCGTCAATTTTATTTGATTGTAAGCTGCCTTTAAATCAATTTTCGTAAAATATTTAGTGCCTGTTAATGTATGCACACATTTCAAGCTCAGAATAGATACGAATCTGAACAAATTTTATGATTCACACAAATCTTATAATCAACCACATATCTTAAATCCCATCTTTTTTTCGTAAAACTACAAATTGGAGCCCATTACTACCACCGACCGATACTGGTTTAACACTCCTTCTGCTACCATATCTTCCAAATTTCTGACTAAAGTCGCAAATGTATAGATCCTACGCGATCGTAATATGAGGGGCTTATTTTCTTTCACTCTATTGTGGCCTTATAAACCTCTCAAGATCCTATTTTTGCTTTTTACTTTCTATGCAGTCAATTAAATTTCTGTATCTATGTTTATAATATCTTGCCTATTAGTCCATGATTTTTAAACCACTTCCACTACATTTATAGGACCACTTCGAATCTTCTATTAGCCTCAAACGTAGCGTCGATTGTCCAATGCAGTGATGTACAGCCATCAAATTGTCTTAATTTCAAGTGACTTCTCTTTAAACTTGGTTTGCCCATATTTGCCAAAAGTTCTTTGAAATAATAGTCACGTCACTACCTGTACGACTTGCATCTCAAAAGTATTTCATTTAATTTTACTGTCAACTTCTGTTTTTTGTTCACCCGTACTTGTACACGTCTTCTATCGAATTTGTCCATTTCGAACTTGACTCTGGCATACCGTACTAAAATGATCTGTTTTTTGCAAACATAACAGTTTGTCCATAAGCAGACAATTTTTCTTTGCAATATATGTTGATAAATTGCAGTATTACAATTCTTAGCCTTGTTTTTACTTGTACACGTCAGTTTTTTGCTGCATTTCTCTATTTGAAACACCATTGTGTTGTTTTGAGTATCTTCCTGAATCGGATATCATTTCCAGTTGCGTATTAAACCACGCATTTCTAATGACATGATTTGACGTAGACGTTCTAAAATTTCAAGTATGCCTATCGACACCCATGTGGTTGTGAGTTGGTTGTGTTCCTTTGTTACAAAGTATTTATTCTGCTTAGTCTTAGATGGGTTCGCTTCTCGTAGGTGACCATTAGTACTAAAGTGTCTCATAATATGTCCTGCCATTAATACACATATGTAAAGAGACAAACACCCATCTATCCACTACACCCAAGCAAGCCAATGGACAACTGGGAGAGGCATTGCAAAGGTCCATACTTGGACATTTAGTAGATGGTTCGATCAAGTTAAGCTTTAATACATTCTATGTTACCGCTTCCAACCATTAATAAACCACAGACATGAAAACATTCCTCAGTTCCTTCAAAACAGCTCTTGTTAACGAAGATACACTTGGAGGCACAACAGGATTGAGAGTTGCAATCTATTAGAACTTAATGAGGGCTGTAGCCAACGATTTAACCAGAAATGTTGCAGAGGGCAAGCATATGCCAATCAACTATCATCAAGCTAACCCGGTAAAAAAACCTTCTTGAATTGGGAAAGTATCTGCGACCTCTAGGCTCGCCTAATGGTTACCCAAAATAAAACTAATAAATTTGCAACCAGACATTATTCTATTTCAAGGGCAATTAAGATCATCTGTAGGAATTATTCAAACATATAGAGCCGATTAGAACAAAGCCACATTACAAAAAACAATATGAAGATCATTAAAAAACTGGAAAAAAAGGTATGGTGATGTTAAAGTGTGATTTGAGCAAAGATTCTGCAACCACCCTACCAATTTCTGGCCAAATAGTAATCAAGCGCAAAAGACCCCAAAAAGCATAAAATGCCTCACAAAATAAAAGGAAGCAGTTCAATAGGATTATGGAAAAAAGAAAATGTCCCGTGAACAAGTTGCAGTAAAACGTTGTCTCACCACCTTGCTCACGAATGCAATACACATTCACTTTGTGATTAACATTTCCATAACACCACATTTTTAAAAAAAACAACTTTTTGCCATTATTCATTTGTATACTTTATTGTTTGATACACTGATATATTTTGTGGCATGTGTGCAAATAAAACCATTGAGAGAAGCCCAAAATGGTGCACATTCCTCTGATGACCCCAAAACCAAATACATATCAAATCAAAAACAAACATAAGAAGACAATCATGGACTGAACTTCTCGTCTTTGCTATTGATAGAGAGATTCTACGTCCACCACTTTATGGTGAGTTCAGTACTTCTCTGAGTGTGGAATGGACTGAAATATCATTCAAGGAAGCAAATATGTTTTTAAAAATATATAAACTCTAATAGACCTCATAGGAATATTGTATTCAGGCTGGCTCCAGTATCTAGACATAGAAATTGGAGTGTAATATGAGATAATGCTAAGAAAAATAATCTAAAGAGGCATTTTTGATAATTCGGATAATACTTGATCGTATTAGAATTGATATAGTATTGTATTGTTATGTGCAAACATTTTCTTTTTTTCTTTTAAGTTGATTGAGCATACAAACAAACAATAATAATAATGATATTACAGTATAAGTATGCTCATGCGTCTTAAAACAAATTTTGGAAGCAACACCCATAAAAAGTGCTGTACGCGCTACTTAAACTCCTATCAGCAAACCATCCAAGTAAGATGAACAAGAACATGCTGACACTGCTGGAGAAGTAAGGATGAACTCAAAGTGTTCTCCTGTGAGGGAACCTACAGATGGACACACCAGGCTGACTAGCAAAAACCACATCAATTCTGCTCGTGCAGATTCTGGTAGAGTGGAGACTGATAAGTATAGGGATGGTAAAAAGAGCATAGGAATCAGGCTTGAGCATGACCTGATGATGAGTTTAGCCATTGTGTGTACTGAAAAACTTGAGTATGCCAGATGATTTAACTCGCCATATAAAACCCAGGAGATATGTAAATCCCTTTTGAAAAGAAAATATATGATTAGATATGTAATTTACAGAAAAAAGCCCGTATAAAGTTTCTATAAACAATCCGATATTAGCACATATAACTTTTAATGGCAAGGAATACTCTTGACATCACTACCAATATTTATGTCTTTAATCTAAAAATGAATATTAAGATTTTTTTATATCTTATTACTTTATCACTGAATGAAACAGTGAAATAAAAAATTACTTGAATAATAAAACAATACATATTTGATGATTTTCTTATATGTGTGTTAATTTTCAATGTAGTTGGGTTTTTACTCAATTATAGAAATAATATAGTTTCTTGAAGTGGAAATGAGTATCCTGTCTTTTAGCTTGTCTTCAAGTATAGTGATTAGATAAATACCCGTCTTGAAGTTGAAAATAATAATCCTGGTCTGTTGATCTGTCCTCAAAGAGAAGTGTATCAGAGTTGATCCTGTCTTATTTCCTTTCAGCATCCTTCCAGTGAGTAATTTAGGACAATTATCCAATACCTTTAAAGAAGTAAATTAAGAATATGTTGCTTTTTATTGGCCAATTCACTCACTATGTTTTGGAACAGTCTATAAATATAAGTTGTGTCCTAAAATACCCAAAAATGATAATATAAATAAGTTATTTCATATTATGACTAATTTTTTAAAAATACTTAAAAAACATTTTAACAACATTGCTGCTTTATAATGAATAAAAGATATCAAATATTTTTCATTCTTAAAATTTCATAATAATATTAAGGTGTTATTCAAAATTATTTCTTTAATTCTAAATCTAGTGACATCATGGGTTCTTCCATGTTTTAAGGATAATTAATATCTACATATGTATTTTGATGATCCTAGCTATTCAGAAAGTTGTCATGTCTAGGATCATGTTCCCTTCAACATGTTTGAAAGTATATTTATTACAACTGATGTAGTCGTTACAAATAGATTAGGGAAATCTATTATGTTATGTAGTGTAGTTTAGTTTAAAATGTTCAAGAAAATCGTTGATTGACAGTAATGACCGAATTATTTAAATTCTTTCATGATAAAAGTCACATGATCAGAGACTCTAAGAAGTTAAATAGAAAATTAGTTAGATCAGTTAAAAATCGCCATGAGAACATTCATTTCCAAAATCTCTGATCATCTTATTCCCAGTCTGAGAGTGGGTCAGTTAAATAAAGGTGCACCTAAGAAATGAAATATGTACACATAAAATGTCCAAGTTAATTTCTTCATCTCAACCCAGAAAACTGAGAATCAGTTGGGAATGCGAGAAGAGAGATGAGAGAAGAAAAGCAACAGAAGACAAAGGAGGTCTGGTTGATAAGGAAGAAGATAAGAAAAAGACAATGTAGATATCCGAATTGAACATGTCTACTTTTATTCAAGAAATAAGTACCAACCTTAAGATATTTAAACTAATTTAGGAAGTACAGTTAGCGTAATGTTTTCATTAACCTTCTCCTCCCAAATACTGTGAGCAGTTTGAGACCAGTCTAAAATAATACTTCTAAAATTACCAGGAAATCTCAATATTTTTTATCTGCCATTGTAACAATATAAACAAAATAGCTGAATCAATGTATAATTTTTAGTATTTATTTACAACATGTCAATCCTTGAGTTATTCAATGCAGGTTAGTTATTTTGCAACTTGTATTTTTCAAGAACATTATAAAATAATCCTTTTGAATAATTATAGCTTAATCACTATTAAGTCACAAATAATTTGTACACCATTTATTATGTTTTATGTTTCAAGTATCTTATATAATTACTAATAATTTGCCAAAAGATCTATTTGACTAATAGATGAAACCTACCAAGATTACCACTAACAGGTCAGAATGGACTTGAAGTAATGCCATAAAGGGAATATTTATGATGATATTATATATAAAACTGCTAATATATGAATCTTATGTAATATCACAAGAATGTGTATGTGCCAAAAGAAAAACTAAACGAGAAGCTGGATTAATTTTGTTTATTCTAAAATAAACAAAAAGCTGGATTGTGAGATGATAATTCCTTTTCCTCATGAAATGTGAGCAGGTGGGCTGAATCAATTCTGCTGATGACCTTGCTTTATGTGAAGTGTTGATCGGTGGTGAGGTTATGGCGTTCCTTTATCTCACCTGGTTGGTACTTCTCTATGACGCCTAGGGTTAACTGCTTATCGACTTTAAGTCAATTGTTTTAGTTAAGAATCAACTCAATTCACTTGAAGGTTTTGGGAAGATTTTTATTGGTTGAAAAACATTAAATAGAAGATATTTTAATCGTTTATAAATTTTGTTTTCACCGAACCTTGCATGGAGCCTATGCGTACATGTTTTTTTTGTTTCCATTCGTTTAGGCTACCATGGAGTTACATCTTGGTTGGTCAGTAACTTATGTTCTTTCCGAACGTTTGTTTTTATTTTAATTGTTTTGATGTGAGTGATGTATTGTATATGTTACAATTATCAGTAACTTAGCGTTCGAATGTTTGTTTGTTTTTTTGATTTCTTTTTAAATTTTTTTTTTGAGGGAGTATTGGTTAGTAAAAAATTGTAATCAAAGAGATATTTCTATTCTGTTATAACACTTAAAGTCTTTCGGTGTCTTTGAATAAGATTTTTATAGCAAAAATTGAGAAAATTAAATTACTTTCAATACATACAATATATATAGTCATCAAGAAAAATCATAAATAGTATAGACTTTAACTTATATCTCAATATTTTTATAAATAAAATAGAGATTTCTGTATGTCACTAAAATTTTTGGATGATCTTTAAAATGATTAAAAAATCGATTATCATCTATCTATCTATATCGTGTGTTTATCATCTATCGTATCTATATCGTTGTGTTTATCTATTTATCTACTATATCGTTGTTTATCTATCTATCTATCTAATCGTGTGTTACTATCTATTCATCTATCTATCTATCTATACTTGTGTTATCTAATCTATCTATCTAATCTATCTAGTCGTGTATCTATCTATCTATCTACGATCTATCTATCTATCTTGTATCATCATCTATCTACTATCAATCTATCTTGTATCTATCTACTATCTATCTATCTATATCTTTATGTGTTTATCTATCGATCATCTTATCTATTTAACGTTCGTTATCTATCACTATTATCTATCTATCTATCTATCTATTATATCGTTGGTATCATCTATCTATCTATCTATCTATCTATCTATATCGTGTTTATCTATCTATCTATTTATATCGTTGTGTTTATCTATCTATCTATCATCTATCATCTATATCGTTTGTTTTATCTATCTATCTATCTATCTATCTATCATATCGTTGTGTTTATTATCTATCTATCTATCTATCTATATCGTTGTGTTTATCAATCTATCTACTATCATATCATAATCGTTCGTTATCTATCTATCTATCTATCTATCTATCATCTTCGTATATCTTGTGTTTATACTATCATCTATTATCACTATCTATCTATCTAACGTGTTATCTATCTATCTATCTATCATCTATACGTTGTGTTTATCATCTATATCATCATCTATATCATCTATCATCTATACTTGTGTTATCTATCATATCTATCTATCATCTATCTATATCTGGTTTACATCTATCTATCTATCTATCTATCTATATCTGTGTTATCTATCTATTCATCTATCATATCGTGTTATCTATCTTCTATCTATCTATATCGTTGTGTTTATCTATCTATCTATCTATCTATATCCGTTGTGTACTATATCTATCATTATATCGTTGTGTTTATTCTATCTATCTATCTATTATCTATATCCTTGTTAATCTATTCTATCTATCTATCTATCTTCTATCTATCTATCTTCTATATCGTTGTGTTATCTATCTATCTATCTAATCTATCAATCGTTGTGTTATCTAAATCTATTCTATTTATCGTTTTTACTATCTATCTATCTATCTATATCGTTGTGTTTCTATCTATCATCTATCTATCTATCTAACTATTATCGTTGTGTTTATCTATCTATCTATCTTCTATATCGTGTGTTTATCTAATCAATCTATCTCGTTTTTATCTATCTAATCTATCTATCTATCTATCAATCTATTATTATATCGTTGTTTATCATCTATCTAACTATCTCGTTTGTTGATCCCTCTATCTCTCTCTTGG
>CM042151.1:22513503-22546886 GCA_023376005.1 Doryteuthis pealeii
ATGAGCAAGTAGAAAAAACAATTATAACCATTATAGGGATATGTTTAAAACAAAATATTTATATCTATATTTTTATAAATTAAACAGAAAAAGATAGTATTGAAAAGGATTTTAAAGGAAAATGATATTAGGAGTCAGCATTTGTAAATAATTTTCAATTATATTTAAATTAAAATCATTTAATTACGATACACTGTGATCATAATTAAATAGTTAAAGTTTTCTGCAAAAGATAAATGGATATGTTTTAAATAGTTAAAATAGTTTTAAGTTAAAAAATAACAAAGATGAAAATTGCATTCATTATAATATATATAAATGCACAAGATTGTAATTTACCTTAACAGTAATTTTTGTTTATATATTCTAATCTAGCATCATGACATAATGCAAGCTTATTGTGTTTAAATCATATGTATATTACATTAAATTAAAAAAATCAATTAATTAAAATACACTACGATCAAAATTATGCAGTTAAAGTTCTTTGCAAAAAATAAATGGATATGTTCGAAATACTAAGTGAAAAATAAAATCATATATTTTGGTTTAGTATATATGAAATGAGTTGCAAGAACTGATAGACAATTTGTAATAAAATAATTAATAGAAAAACAAGAAAATATTTATGAATGGTTAAAAGAAAATAACATAGACATATACATATTTTAATCCAAACATATTAAGAAAATATGAAAATTTATTATGCTTCAGCCCGAAACCATGCCTGAACCAGAGTCATATCTGATGAAGGTCTGTTGGTTGCAATGCTACTGTGTAAACAGCAGTCATTGTATGAAGCTATTTGTTTTTAGAAATTTTTTATCAAGCACTGATTTAAAAGAATAAAGGTTTTCATATTGATATATTCATAAAAAAGTATTCTTTTGAAAAAAAATTGTCAAATGAATGAAGAAATCAATTACCTGTGATTGCATTCAGAAGTGGATGATGTTTTGTGGTAGAGAAGCTGATCTTTTCTGATGACTGGGAAAGCTTTTCTGCAGAATGAGGTTGGTTTATATGTGCACTTCTTATTTTTGTCTCCATGAGTCTGTTTACATTGACAGCAGTTGGCCAAGATATCCCTGCTTTGTAGGACACATCAAATGTCTCTGGTCATCATATATCTGCCATTTGGACCAACAATTTGCACCACCCACATTTGGTGGTGGTTCATTGCATGGGCATATGTTACATTCCTCTGGTCATACACCGAATTATACATACTGAGATTGAAGCAGTAATGATCACTGCTACTGTCACTGCTACAACAGTAATAATAATCACTGATGTAAGATCAACTTTATCTTCAGTGAGTGTATGAACAGCACTTAGCATTTCTGATGTCTTGTTGCTTACAGTGAGTGTGAAAAACATACTAGTTGTTGCTGATAGAACTGGACTACCACTATCCTTGACAACAAACACTAGCTCATATGAGCCAGCATCTTGTTGGCTAAGCACTCTATTTGAAACTTAACAAACCAGTGTACTGGTTCATGCTGAATATTGCTTGTCATTGCCTCTGATTATTTCATATTTTTAGAAATGCATTCTCTTGACTATCTCCATCAGCTGCCTTTAGATGAGTGATGTTCTTTGAATGATGCCGGTAAATCAACATCCATGTTAAAGGATTCACACTGGGAAATGTAAAATATGGAGCATTATCATTTTTATCAGTCACTTCAACATCACATTCACTGTATTATTCAGAGATGGTATTCCATTATCTTCACAAATACTTGAAACTTGTAAATGTTCTGAAACTCATGATCCAGTGACATAATTGCTGAAATCATGCCATCATCTTTGATTTTAAAAGGTAAAAACTTTTGTTTGTTTATTGTCAGCAGAGAATATGTAGTTTACTCCAAGTCCCAGGTCTGGGTCTGTTGCATTGATGAAGCCAACAGAAAATCTTGACTTCTTGATTCTCTTCAATGAAGAATTTAAATGTCTCCATAGAGAACTGTGTGCCTTACATCATTGACATCCGTCACTTGGATAGAGAACTTATTCTTACTTTGCAGTGGAGGAGATCCTTTATCTTGACAGCTGATGATAATTTCATGCTTTGCCTCTGTTTCTCTATCCAATGCTTTTTTCACAATTACTTGGTATTTCTTAGTGTCCAGACTTTGTAATTTAAATTTATCATAATGGAGATCACAGGTTACTTCTCCATTTTTGTCCAACATCATGATCAGTTACTTTTACATATGCAATTTGAACTGCAATTTTGATTCCTTCAGAAACTGATGTTGAATCTTTTCCTGATGCTGACAGGAACTTTAGGTGAATAGTGGGGGGATTGTTTTTGTTGATTTATAACATTAACAACCACATAGCAAGAGATTCCAGTGGTGGAGTACCCCCATCTTTAGCTCAACATATAAATTATATGTCAGAATATTACCTAATGTAAATTTTTTCTCCAGAAATATCTGTCCAGTTGTTCATTCAGTTTAAAATGATTTTTAGCAACATCAGATGTTTTTGTACTGAAATGATAAGTGACTCTTCCATTTTTTGCCAGAATCTAAATCTGTGGCTGATAAGTTGCAATGGAAGAAGTTTCACTCGGGTTATTCTTAATGGAAATTGTAGACATTTTGAGAGAAACACTGGATATTATCATTGATATCTATAACTGAGATGTGAACAAGTAAAACACTTTGTTTGGATGGTGATCCTCCATCTCTAGCAATCACTTTAATCAAATAAGAGTCTTTTATTTCTCTGTCAAGTCTTTGTTCTAAAGTAATACTCAAATCTGATGTTTCATCTACTTTTTTTAAAATAAATAAAGTAAAGGGCTCATCTTTGCTTTTCTTTAGCTCATAATTTATTTTTGAATTTATAACCCCACATCTTTGTCAATTGCATTGGGAATTGATATTTTCATGCCCATATATCACCTTCAAAATTGAATGTTAACTTGCTTTTCAGGAAATTCTGGCTGATGGTCATTCACATCTTGAATCTTTACTTTGATTTCCAATATTCTGCTTATTGTATTTCTCTTTGAACAGCAACATCAATCATACAAAACATTCTTTTCCATATGTACACAGAGATTCAGCATCCAATTCTGTGCTGTATAGAGTTTCCTGTCTTTTTAGAAATACGGAATAAAGGAGAGCTGCTAGTACCATCCTGTTCCATAAGACTGAATGTTATTAAATTCTGATCTTGGATTGCCACATCATCCATCACATTAGAATCAGCAGCAATATCTCCAAGGTAAGTGCCAGGACTTTTTCCTTCTTCAACTTTAAATGTTAAGTCTACACACACATAAGCACTTAAAAGAGAAAGTAGAATATATGTGTGCAACAACATTTTTAACAATAAAAGTAATACTTGTAATATGTCAATCTGACCAAATGTTAAGTGATCTGAAATATAAGAATTAAATTTTGTTATAATTGCAAAATTTCTTTGTAAATCATTTTAAGTAGGAACATTTCTACAAAACAGTTATATTTTCTAATTATACATCCATGAATAATATTGATGACTTTGTTTTAATTCTCAAAAATATTTTTCTATTAAATTTAATATCAGGAATATTTTATAATATAGTTATAAGCAATTTATAAAGTGCTCAAAACAAATTTTTACTATAATGTAAAATATTATTTTTACCAAGATTTATTGTAACTGTCGTAACTTTGTACACTGTAGCAGCCATTTTTGTTGATTTGAAAGCATTGAAGGTCTGAAATCTACATACCTCAACAGAAATGTGAATTTTTATGGTAGGCTTAGCTTTCTTTTAATTTTTAGTTAATGATTAAGAAAATTACCAAACAAATAATCATAAATTTATCAAGAATCATAATTTTATCAAGAAAAACCATTGTAAATACAATTATTCTATATCATTTTAAGACAAACATTTATGTTTTTAAGTCTATATTCAGTCTGATAGAAAATAATACTATATGAAAAATAAAAAAAACAGTGTATCACAAAGGGTAACATAGATCTTTTTAAAATTTAACATCTTGAATTTATCTAATGAAATCTATAAAATGAATAAAAATTAAAGGGACATATTCATTTACATTAGTATCTATTATACCATTTGTATCAAAAAATTAAAAATATAAAAAATTACTTACCTCTTAAATTAAAATATCTTGAGTATATCTCAAGAAAAAAAGATGAATCCTTGATAAAATGTATATTATTGTTTCTTATGAATATGAATAGGTGTTCAAATGTTTGATTTCTTTGACTCATGAGAAAAGAAGACAACGATCCTAGCTAATTGCTGTATGTATCATGGCTGCTACAATAATCGATGATTGATACTCATCATTAAGAAATATGTCCAACTTACAAAATTGTTTTTTTTAATAGTTGATATTCTTAAAGTACATGAATATAGAAAAAGTAAATGTTAACATGTTTTTTTTTTTAAAATGTTTCATATTAAAAAATTATTAATCTCAAACCCAAACTGCATCTCTGTAAGCTCATTGTTCTTTGTTCTCTACTTCCTTCTTGCCATCCAAGTTAAATCACAAAGGCACAAGATCCACATAAAATCGTAGCTCTTAAAGAAGTAGGTATTCTAAGGTAAGTATCCAATATGTATAAACTGTTTTCAAGACAACTATTTCTTCCTTTACTTTTAAGAATATTTATGTGAAATGTAAGCTAATTGTTTTATCATAAAAGCCTAGTTATATTTAACAATTCACCCTTGTCTTTTAATTGAAGTAAATTATGAAAAATTATTCAACAAAAATTACTTGTAATAAATATGATATAATTAAATCATTTCAAAACTAATGTGTTTCATAATTTTGTTAGAATAATCATTTCAAAATTTAAAACAGAAATAGAAATTTCTGGAAAGTTTAATGTATATATTTTTGTGTAAAATAATTTTGATAAGTCACTTATTTTCTTATAAATGAAACCATTAAATCATAATGATT
Source organism: Doryteuthis pealeii (assembly GCA_023376005.1). Classification (NCBI taxonomy): domain Eukaryota; kingdom Metazoa; phylum Mollusca; class Cephalopoda; order Myopsida; family Loliginidae; genus Doryteuthis; species Doryteuthis pealeii. Next base: position 22,518,462 of record CM042151.1, read on the forward strand.
AACGAATAATTATAAACATAAGAAAAAACAATAGATGTATTGAATAATTCACACAAAAGAATCATATTCTAAAGAAACTGTTTATTCATATCTATATATATATATTATATATATATATATATATAATATATATATATATTTAAAAAAAACATCACATTTGGGACTGTTTATTAAATTGTGCTCAGTTTTGTGTCTTGAAATTTCCAAACAGATTTGAGCATACATTTCATTTACATTAGACCAGACAAGTGCTTCTGTTGAGGGAGCACACTCCAACAACATTAAATTTTATTTATCTATAAACTGAAATCATAGAATATTACAACAAATAGATCTGTTTTGAATTTGAATTGTTTTTATGATACATGATGACATATACAACACAGTTTATTAGAACAAGATAAATCCAGATTTACAAACATGTTACCACATTTTCTTGTGGTTATTTTCCTGGATTTATATTCCAGGGTGATTCTGATTATTTGTCCCCATAGGCAACATGCAGCCTTTTCTTTCTTTTTTTTTTTCATTTTTTTTTTTTTTTGCTTTGCAACATATATTTTACTACAAAACATTTAACAAATAAATACTATAAGAAAATTAATAGGAATAAAATCATTTTTGAAACAGACTCTTTGGTATTGTATACTAGGTTTTTTAAAGCTTGTAGTTCCCATCGAGGAGTGATGTGTTGTATTTTCATGTTTTATGTCACAAGTACATGATTACATTGATGTGAGATTTGGAGGTTGAAAAACTTTCCCCGATAAAAAAAAGCATTAATTCTATAGCCTTAGCACAAATAAGCCGGCTTAATATGTGTACACCCTATTTAAATGGAATCATTCAGTGAAAAAATATTAATAAATTTGAGGAATCAGATAAATGACATGGTGTTTGTGCTGCCAGTCTTACCCATACTGAGAAGGAAATTCTAAAATAGTTTTAGTATAAATTTTAATAGAATATATCAATTAATTGTACTGTAATGGATCTAGAAATATCTCAACTTCATGCAGAATGTGTATCAAGTTTGTATATATGAAACATTGATTTTAGTGGGTACTGGGGGTAAGGGTCTTGGATTTCGATAAATATTTCCTGTGATTGCTGACTTATATCAGAAGAGTTACTATCCTCTGTTACAGTGTCTTTGTTGTCAATGTTTTGTGTAAGGCTTGGTGTGTAGAAGCCCCTGGCCACAATGGTTGTATCACTTGGGTAGTTGACAGTTTGTCCCAGTGGTCTCATCTCTGTTTCTTGTGTTGGTTGCCCACTCTGTTTTGGTTGAGGATTGCAGTACTGGGAAGTGTACACTTCTGGAAAGCATATATAAAGAAACGGGCAAACCTTATTTTTATGCTGCATTTTACTGCTTAGAAATCATTTGGTTGATAAAGCAGCATTTATTTCAAGTTTAGTTGAGCACATTTAAAAATAACATTTACTATTATCAAATAAACTACAAATTTACATATTATCTATTGTGAATTTAGATGTGCAGGTTTTATATTTATCTCATGATTTTTCAATTTCAATTTATAAGAACATCTATTAAGTCAGATTTTTGGTTTAATAGGATTCAAGTAGGGTATAAAATAAGCATATCATTTTCCAAAAATGTGCAGTGATCATCCTCATTTTGTACTATAATGAAATTATACCATCTAAGCATGCTTCCCAAGAACTAAATTAAAAGAATAGAAATACTTTTTATATGCATGGTTAGAATAATCATTGGATCCAGCTATGGCCAGAATTTTAGGAGATGCAAATTTTGCAGTGAATAATTTTTCTATTTTTACCCCAGATTGAAGATATATGAATGTTAATTTCATACATTATGTATATTATATTAAAATGTGCTTTTTAAAATGAAAGAAAATGTACAAAATGAGATAGATTTACAATCTGTGTTTTAGCTTGTTCAATTTTATGAAACTGGATATATTTATTCAGGATGCTATCTTCATGTTGGCTCATTATGTCTAAGGAACAGTAATATCTAGTATAGATATATAAAAATTTCCACTAAACAAGTTTCCTAATATCTTTCCTTATTCTATGTAAAAAGATTGCAACTGAAGTTTATTTACTGATCACAGGTAGGGAGAATAAAAATTATTTCAATTAAAAAAGTATTTGGTTGCAACTACAAACCAGCTTAATATCTTAAACATAAGTATATTTCAAATAAAAAAAATATTCTAAAAGTAACTAAATCTCATGTTATCATTACTATTCATCAATAATCTCAAAAATATTTTCAAAATTCCCTAAAGAAATGTATATTAATATTGTGAAACTGTTCAATGTATTACTTACCAGAAACTTCCTGTTGGACTTGTGTTTATATTCACTTTTATTATAATCACCAGTGCCTCTATAGGTTGTCTTTGGGGATGATTGGTTGTCATATTCAGAAAACTGATATCCTGTGTTTTATGTTTTGCATCATTAGGTAAAACAGTTTCTTCTTGTCTGTAGCCCTGTTGAGGAAATCATGATTTATCATTTAAATGAATTTACAAAATATTCAATAGAAAATAAGAATTTAAAAAATAATTTATCAAATATCTAGAAATCTAGAAATTAAGAGAAAATAAAACTTGAAATATAAAAGATTTACTAATTTTTTAACCAATAAATCCAGTATTTCAGGCTGAGTGCTATTTTACTACATACAATAATCTCAATATATTTTGATCAGGAAGAGCATTCCAGACTTTATATAGCAACCATTCACAGCTCTTTTTTTCATAGCATGATAGGAAAACATTGAATTGACATTTGGTCTGTGACCGGGAACAAAGATTAAATATGTTTGGTAAGCTTTTTTTTTTCCTGTTCATTTTGTGAGTTCAAATACAAGGTAGCTAAGAAGCAAAGGCATCAGGGATCAAAGAGTTAATTATAATTCTTCAAAGATTTAAAATGACCTTCAGTAAATGTATCATAATTTCACGAGAATGCACATGTACACAAGACAATTTCAAAACATAGATAAAAGTTGTTATAAAATTAACTTGAAGATTTTTTCAATTTTTATCTGCATTATATCCAGAAATAGTAAATTAGGAAAATTAACAGATTATAAATATTGTCATATATATTTACATATGAACAAAAATATAAGTTAACATAAACTGCATGAAAAATATATACTATTACTATACTATACATATATATATATATATTATAGTATAGTAAGTATATATTTTTCATGCAGTTTATGTTAACTTATATTTTTGTTATACATACAAACATACATGTTGTTATTACATCCGTGTCGCCCTTTCTTCTTCATAGTTGCTACATTTGTATTATTTTACATGTACAAAATATAACAATTATTATAGGCAAGAAGTACTATTGTTTCATGAATTATAAGACAAATTTAACATTTTAGGAAACATACAACAAGTTTTAATTTATTGTAAAGTTTCAGAATATTTCAACAAAAAATAAATATTGCAAACGAACAGTATTTACCAGAGATTGCATCCGAGTTGGTGTTTGTGCCAGTGGTAGAGAAGCTGATCTATTCTGCTGACTTGGAAGCTTTTCTGTGGAATGAGGTTGGTTTATATGTGCACTTCTTATTTTGTCTCCGTGAGTCTTGTTTACATTGACAGCAGTTGGCCAAGATATTCCCTGCTTTGTAGGACACATCAAATGTCTCTGGTCACTCATGTATCTGCCATTTGGACCAACAATTGCACCACCCACATTTGGTGGGTTCATTGCATGGGCATATGTTACATTCCTCTGGTCATTACACCGAATTATACATACTGAGATTGAAGCAGTAATGATCACTGCTACTGTCACTGCTACAACAGTAATAATAATCACTGATGTAAGATCAACTTTATCTTCAGTGAGTGTATGAACAGCACTTAGCATTTCTGATGTCTTGTTGCTTACAGTGAGTGTGAAAAACATACTAGTTGTTGCTGATAGAACTGGACTACCACTATCCTTGACGACAAACACTAGCTCATATGAGCCAGCATCTTGTTGGCTAAGCACTCTATTGAAACTTAACAAACCAGTGTACTGGTTCATGCTGAATATCTGCTTGTCATTGCCTCTGATTATTCATATTTTAGAAATGCATTCTCTTGACTATCTCCATCAGCTGCCTTTAGATGAGTGATGTTCTTTGAATGATGCCGGTAATATACAACATCCATGTTAAAGGATTCACACTGGGAAATGTAAAATATGGAGCATTATCATTTTTATCAGTCACTTCAACAATCACATTCACTGTATTATTCAGAGATGGTATTCCATTATCTTTCACAAATACTTGAAACTTGTAAATATTTTGAAACTCATGATCCAGTGACATAATCGCTGAAATCATGCCATCATCTTGATTTTAAAAGGTAAAAACTTTTGTTTGTTATTGGTCAGCAGAGAATATGTGAGTTTACCTCCAAGTCCCAGGTCTGGGTCTGTGCATTGATGAAGCCAACAGAAAATCTTGACTTCTGATTCTCTTCAATGAAGAATTTAAATGTCTCCATAGAGAACTGTGGCCTTACATCATTGACATCCGTCACTTGGATAGAGAACTTATTCTTACTTTGCAGTGGAGGAGATCCTTTATCTTGACAGCTGATGATAATTTCATGCTTTGCCTCTGTTTCTCTATCCAATGCTTTTTTCACAATTACTTGGTATTTCTTAGTGTCCAAACTTTGTAGTTTAAATTTATCATAATGGAGATCACAAGTTACTTCTCCATTTTGTCCAACATCATGATCACTCACTTTTACATATGCAATTGAACTTCCCACCTCAATACCTTCAGATACAGATGTTGAATCTTTTCCTGATGCAGATAAGAAATTTTAGGTGAATATTAGGTGGATTATTCTGTTGGTTAATAACATTTACAAGAACTATTGATTTTGCAGTTAGAGATGGACTACCTCCATCTTGAGCCTCAACATATAAATTGTATGTCAACATATTACTTAATGTAAATTTCTTCTCTAAGAAAATCTGTCCAGTTTGTTCATTTAATTTAAAGTGACTTTTAGCAACATCAGATGTTTTTGTACTGAAATGATAAGTGACTCTTCCATTTTTGCCTGAGTCTAAATCTGTAGCTGATAAAGTTGCAATGGAAGAAGTTTCACTTGGTTCATTCTTTATTGTGACATTATAAAGATTTTGAGAAAAGACAGGAGAATTATCATTAACATCTGTCACTGATATGTGGACATCTAAAACACTTTGTTTTGAAGGCGATCCACCATCTTTAGCAATTACTTTTACCATGTAACTGTCTTTCACTTCTCTGTCCAGTCTTTCTTTTAGAATAATGTAGAGGTCAGATGTTCTATCAACATTTTTGGAAACAGATAAACCAAACTGTTCATCTTTGTATTTCTTAAGTTCATAAGTAATTTGAGAATTAACAGTTCCAATATCTTTATCAACAGCATTAGGAATCATTTTTCTTGTACCTGGAACAAAATTTCATCAAATGTTAGGCTGATTTGTTTATCAGGAAATTCTGGTTGATGGTCATTCACATCTTGAATTTTCACTTTCACTTCTAAAATCTTCATGATTCTTTTAGATTTCTGAACTGCAACATCAACCATCAAATAACATTCTTTGTTGAATGTACACAAAGATTCAGCATCCAATGTTTGTGCTGTATAAAGTTTTCCTGTCTTTTTAGAAATACGGAATAATGGAGAGCTGCTTGTACCATCCTGTTCCATAAGACTGAATGAAATTAGATTTTGATCTTGTATTGCCACATCATCCATCACATTGGAATCAGCGGCAATGTCTCCCAGGTAAGTACCAGGACTTTTCCCTTCTTCCACTGTGAATGTTAGGTCTGCACAGGATGAAAAGTGTAGTACAAAAAGGAAAGTATATATTTGTAAGAAATTGATTCTGTTTTTTAATATCATTTTCATAGACTTCCTTTATCAATTTATTTTTCTGAAATGTAAAATAAAAATAATATTGCATAAAATAGTTATATATTGTTATTTGTAAGAAAATATTTATCAATAAGGTTTTACAAAAAAATTGACAATTTCATTAGTCTATGATAATGAATTATTTAAAAATTCTTTCATGAACTTTAAAAACTTGTGTAAAAAGCCTGAGTTGTAAATGTGAAATGCAAAGATTATTTTTCCTGATGAATGTTATTTTACAATGATTATGAATTAAAATCTAAAACTCTGAGATGTTAATTTAGTTTTATACCTACATTTGCCTGATAAGTGAAATTAACAAACAACAAAGTAAAGCAAACAGCCAAATTCAGATTGTTTAAATGAATATGATAAATTTTTATTGTCTTTTTGATACTTAAAATATCAATCTTTATGCTACCATATAAATTATGCTTGTTGTTAAAAATCCTGAAAATTTAAATAATGTTTTATATTCTCTGCATTAATTCTCATCGAGGTTTGTTGTAGCCATGATTTTTTTGTTATTTTTCTAATTCTTAGACATTGAAAAAATGTTTATTATTCTCTTCTCAGCATATGAAAATATGTTTTCATTTAAAAGTGTATACATTTTAAAATCCTGATTTAGAAAAGTAAAAGGATACAATATAACAACTATTTAATTAAATAAGCAATGGATATATTCTATACATTGAATATTATAAAGAAAAAAATACATAATTCATAAGCTAAGCTTCTAAAATTGAATATTAAAATAGAGAAACATCAAAGCAATTTAAATTAATGAGTGCAAAATAATCTGAATTAAAATGAATGAATATAATAAAGTTAATAGATTTGGTATGTTTTGTTAAAACAAGAATTATAGGTGGATGTGTACAATGCATACTTCTTCATTTGGGCATTTATACATGGTAGACAATTAAGAACAGACAAGCAAACAAACAGAAATTGAAAATAATAAAATCTAGTTACCTGTTATAAAAGAATCTTGATTCTTTGATGAGATGGAAACTATATACCCATTATAAATTTTGCTGCTGTTCTTTTATAAGAATATTATTCAGAGTAAAGGTGTTTCTTTTAAGACTGATGCAAGAAAGGAGGCAGTAGTCCTAATGAGTGTGTTGTGTGTGCAATGGCTGCTACAGTAAGTTACAAATACTATTCGTCATGTACAAAATAAATCTCATGAATGTTAATCATTTGATTTTTTTTTAAACAAAACTATTTTAAATGTTTACATATCCAGAAATATACAAATATTAGTGTCTGAATAAAAAAATAATTAAAAAAAGAAAATTAATATCATATACCCAAAATGCAATTTGTTAACTCATTCCTTTGTTCTTTACAGTTTTTTTTTCTTCCTTTCTTTGAACAATGCCATGGTGGTTTTCTTCAGTTATCACATCAAAATTTCTCCAAGTAAGTTTAAAAACATATTTGTATCTATTTAATAATCATGTAAAAACATCTAATATAAATGTTAAGAGATTATTTGCATTTTTTTTCTTTTTAGAAATGAAATACATTTAGAAATATTTTGAATAAGTAAGTTACCATTGTAACTGATTTTTTTTTGTTTCCAGAAGAATCTGGTTTGAAATTATTGCAATATCAAATAGTTTCAACGTAAATGGAATTTTGTTACCTTTATCCTAATTTTGGTATTTAATTAAAATATCTAAATTTCAAAATGAGTCATATTTCTTATTTGTCTTACACTTACTTACTCAATATTTTTTAGAATTAAATTTCAATCAAAATTAATAGCAAATCATTAAATTCATGGTTTAGATTTGTGTGATAGATTTACCCTTTAAAATTTGTATAACACTATTGTGGTACTGGAGGTAATGGTCTTGGATTGCGATAAATATTTCCTGCTGATTGCTGACTTATATCAGAAGAGTTACTATCCTCTGTCACAGAGTCTTTGTTGTCAATGTTTTGTGTAAGGCTTGGTGTGTAAAAGCCTCTGGCCACAATGGTTGTATCACTTGGGTAGTTAATAGTCTGTCCCAATGGCCTCATCTCTGTTTCTTGTGCTGGGTTTTCATTTTGTTTTGGTCGAGGGTTGCAGTATTGAGTTGTATAAACTTCTGAAATTAATTATGAAACAATAATTAACAGGAAGTTTATTCTTGAAATTTAATTTTGCTCTTTAAAAAAAATTCTATCAGCTGAAAAATTAAAATCTTATTTTCCAAATATTTATTTTTTAGCAAGAATGTTAAATAAATTTTTAAAACGTGTTGCTATAATCTGTAAACATTTTAAAAAATACTGGTCATGGAATTGGAATACCTCTGTAAAATAAAACATTAATTATGATTTGAGGATTTTTATCAGTAGTAAAAAAAAAAATAGGTTAATCACATTAAATAATTGGACCTGATATATATATTTTTTTGTAAATTCGAAGCATTAAATTGTAAGCATTTTCACTCTTTTAAAAAGAAAATTTAATAAACAATGAAATAATAATGTAATTTTTAAAATTTAACCTTTTTTTCAGGGAATACATCAAAAAGAATTTAAAAATTGATAATACCTACTGAACCAATTCAAATATCAGATAAAACAATAGTTCAATTTTTACAAAAAAATCTTTTTTAAAGTGACTTTTAAAAAATCTATTATAATGAACCAATTTTTGTCTGTTACCATAACAGTAAATATGACATATTTTACAAAGGTTTTCATTGTACAATAATGTTAAAATGTTCTTATAGAATAAGGCAATTTTCAATCCAATTGACAACTTAACAATATTTTGGGGTTGTCACACTCATGCTGATCATTATTTTTCAAATGAAATAATTATTAAATGTGAATTATAGTGTACTTCTGATTAATTACAATTATATAGATTCTACAATAGGATATGACTTGACACTGAGATTAATAGCTGTTGAAGGGAGTATTATGAAAATAAAATTGATACATTGTTATAACCACTAACAAAGAATTATAACAATATATTGACAATTAACAGACATGGAGAAAAGAAAAGAAAATATATACATCCTTACCAGGAATTTCATCCTCCTGTCTTAATTCTGCTACCTTTCTACTATTCTTGTCTTTATTATGAGACAATTTTGGTGAGGGATGGTTAAGATATTCAGAAGAAGCAACTTGATAAGATTTATTTTGGGAACTAGTGGGTTCATCTGGGATGTGTGACTGCAGAATAAAGAAAATCAAAGTTTAAACTTCCATTTATTTAATGTAATCAAAACTGTTTACTTTTATAAGGGAAAATACTATTAAAGTTTCTGGTATTTAATTAGGAACAGAATTGGTGGGCTCTTGTACTAACAAAAATGTGTAAACATGATATAAGAACAATATGAAGAAAATTTATCCAATATATATCTACTCTTTTATAATTAAATGAACTATATATTACTTCATATATTTTGTCAATAAGTATATATTTAAAGGCAGAGAGAACATAATAAAAATATTAGACATATTACTATAGGTACATAGCATATATATAATATAAAAGCTACATTATATATATATATATATATACTGTGTTGATCTTTTTGAGTTTTCTGGCCAGTTTTTTAATATCAGGGTGGAGTCTGTTGATTTAGTTCACCAAAGTTTTGTCCCTAGTACTTTCAGCACTCCATAGATGTAATTGAGTTGATTCCAGGTAATTTTAAAACATGCAAGGTGGTTAACAACTGAGTAGCAGTGGGAAGTAAGTAAGAGGAGGAACTCATAGAAATTATATGAAAGGGTGTGGAGAATGGGTGAGGAGAATTGGCAGGAAATGAGCTATAGACATTTAGGAAGTGACTGCTATATTCAAAATTAATCTTATTCAAAGTGGGTTTATTTTGCTTAATAAAACACACACATACTGCACAAAGAAAAAAAACAAACAAAAACTCCAAATTCTCAAAGTTCTATACATTAAGCAAAATAAACCCACTTTGAATAAGATTAATTTTGAATATAGCAGTCACTTCCTAAAATGTCTATAACTCATTTCCCATAAATTCTCCTTGCTCCATTCCCCTTTCATATAATTTCTTTGAGTTCATCCTCTGAGTTACTTAAACTGATACTCAGTTGTTTAACCACCTTGTATGTTTAAAAATAACCAGGTATCAATTCAATTACATCTACCAGCTGATGATGGCACTACAGAGTACTGAAAGTACTAAGACAAAAACTTTGGTGGATTAATGAACAGACTCCACCCCAATATTTAAAAAAAACTGTCCAGAAAACTAGAAATGATCGGAGAGAAACTCATCAGACATGAAATATCCATTCTGTTCAACACAGTATGCATAAAAGAAAAAATTCTGCCCAAGTATATATATATATATATATATATATATATATATATATATATATATATATATATGTGTGTGTGTGTTATATATATATATATATATATATATATAAATTGATTGAAAAAATATTCATTATTGTTTTTGACAGAGCACAAATGACAAAGATATGTTAAGTAAAATAATATTAGTAATACTCAAAAAGATTACTTTACAAAAGAAAGAAAACATCAAGTTTAATCTGCAGGGAAATGGAGAATGGTTACATAATCATTCAAAACTGTAAAATACATAAAAACAAATTAAAATTAAAAAAAGACTATGAATTCAAATTCAGAAATGTAATCCAAATTAAATTCCTAGTTAGAATATTAAAATCAATCATTCTAAAAACTACAAGGAAGCTTAGAGTGATTATAAATAACAACAAAATATTAAGTAAACAAACATCATTGTTGTGTATTGTGCAATATTACTATCTGTCCTATTACTTCTGACATCCTATATATCAAATGCTTTTCAATGGAATACCAATATCCTGATTAAGTATCATATATTGTAATATGCATATATTATAATAGTTAATAAACGAGATTTTTAAAAAAGTTAAAAAATTAATGATTGTCAATATCATTAACAAAACAAAATAAATAGATACCATAATGGAGAAGTAAAAATATATTTCACAAAATCATTTACCTAAGAGGAGACAATATAATTATGACATTTAGAATCCTTCCTATTCAGATTGATATCAAAAAAAATCTTTCTTTCAAACAAAAATTCTCCCATAAAATTCAACTTTTACTGAGGTTGCATCTGTGTTGAGTGTTTGTGTTGTTGTAGAGAAAGCTGATCTATTCTGATGACTTGGAAGCTATTATCTATCACAGAGTGGATTCATCTGCTGAGGTATGCGCTAAAAGTGAACTGCACCTTCTATATATTGTCTCCATGAAGTCTTGTTTACGATTGACAGCCCAGTTGGCCAAGATCATTCACCTGCCTTGTGTTAGGACACATCAAAATGTTCTCGGTTCATCTCATATCATTCTGCCTATTGGACAACAATTGCACCACCCACATTTGGTGGGTTCATTGCATGGGCATATGTTACATTCCTCTGGTCCATTTACACCCGAATTATACATTTACTGAGATTGAAGCAGTAATGATCACTCGGCTACCTGCTCACTGCCACCTACAACAGTAATCAATTGATTTCACTGATGTAAGGATCAAAATCTTTTATCTCGCAGTGAGTGTGTATGAACAGCACTTAGCATTTTCTGATGTCTTGTTCGCTTATCTAGTGAGTGTTGAAAAACATTACTAGTTGTTTGCTGATAGAACTGGACTACCACTATCCTTGACAACAAAACACTAGCTCATATGAGCCAGCATCTTGTTGGCTAAGCACTCTATTGAAACTTAACAAACCAGTGTATTGGTTCATGCTGAATATCTGCTTGTCATTGCCTCTGATTATTTCATATTTGGAGAATGTCATTCTCTTGACTATCTCCATCAGCTGCCTTTAGATGAGTGATGTTCTTGTGAATGATTGCTCGTGTAATAGATTACAACATCCATGTAAAAGGATTCACACTGGGAAATGTAATAATATGGAGCATTAATCATTTTTATCAGTCACTTACAACACATTCGCTGTATTATTCAGAGATGGTATTCCGTTATCTTTCACGAAATACTTGAAACTTGGTAAAATGTTTTGAAAACTCATGATGCCAGTGACGCATAATGCGCTGAAATTATGCCATCATCTTTGATTTAAAAGGTTTAATAAACTTTTGTTTGTTATTAGTCAGCAGAGAAAATGTGAGGTTTACCTCCAAGTCCCAAGTCTGGGTCTGTTGCATTGATGAAGCCAACAGAAAATCTTGACTTCTGATTCTCTTCAATGAAGAATTTAAATGTCTCCAAGAGAACTGTGCCTTACATCATTGACAACGTCCGTCACTTGGATAGAGAAACTTATCTTACTTTGCAGTGGAGGAGATCTCTTTATCTTGACAACTGATGATAATTTCATGCTTGCTCTGTTCTCTATCACAATGCTTTTTTCACAATTACTTGTTATTTCTTAGTGTCCAGACTTGTGTAGTTTAAATTTAATCAGAAATGGAGATATCACAGGATTACTTTCTCCATTTTGTCCAACATCATGATCAAAGTAAACTTTTACAGTATGCAAGTTGAGACTGTCCAATGTTTGATTCCTTCAGACTGATGTTGAATTTTTCCTGAGTGCAGACAGGAAACTTAGGTGAATAGGTTGGATAGGATTATTTGTTGGTTAATACATTTAACAAGTACCATTTGCAAGAGAATTCCTATGCCTGGGCTGCCTCCATCCTGTGCTTCTACATATAAATTATGAGTTACTCATATTACCTAATATATAATTTTTTCTCTAAGGAAAATCTGTCCAGGTTGTTCATTTCAGTTTAAAATGACTTTTAGCAACATTCAGATGTTTTTGTACTGAATGATAAGTGACTCTCCATCTTTTGCCAGAAACTAAATCTGTGGGCTGATAAAAGTTCAATGGATGAAGTTCATCTTGGTTTATTTTTGATAGAAACATTGTAAACCTTTTGAGAAAAGATTGGTGGATTTTCATTATACATTATCGGGTGATTATAATACATTTAAAATAGTCATTTTTGGTGGAGATCCTGCCATCTTTGGCAATGATTTTGTATTAAATAGGATGCCTTTCAGCTTCTCTGCTCAAGTTCAATCCTTCTAAAACCAATGCTTAAATCAGACGTTCCTGCAATTTTCCTTAACGACTAACAAACAAATTATTTTTCAACTGTTATTTTTAAGTTGATAAGTATCTGGGAATTTAATAAATTCCAACATCTTTGTCCATAGCATTTGGGATGGCCTTTTGCACCTTTCTTTTCATCTTCATCAAATTTTATATAATGATTGGTTTTGTTTTATCAGGAAATTCCTGGTTGATGATCATTGATTATCTGAATTCATGACTTTAAACTTCTAGAATTCTGCTTATTGTGTGCTTCTTTTTTGCAACTGCAACATCTATCCATTGACAAAACAGAGGTCTTTATGTACAATGTGCAAAGTGACTCAGCATCCATGTCTGTGCTGTGTATGTAGGTTTCCTGTATTTTTAGAAATACAAGGAATAGATGGGAGAGCTGCGTTGTATCTCCTGTTTCCAGAAGATCGCTGAGAATGAAATTAGATTTTGATCTTGGATTGCTAATATCATCCATCACATTAGAATCAGCAGCATGTCTCCCAGGTAAGTGCCTGAGGACTTTTCCTTCCTCAACTTTGAGAATGTCAAATCTATAGCGTTCACAATTATTCATAAAATTGAGATGATGATGTTTGTTGGGTAGAGAGACGTATATGTTTCCACTTTAAAAATCTAATTTTAGGCAGATTTTCATCTCTGTAATAAAAACATTTAATAAATAATTTTTTCACATATGGCATCTAAACCATTCTGATGAAAAAAATTATCACTTCAAAGTACCTGATGTACTCCATCGTCTAATCTACACTGTAGAAATATTGTCAGCATTTAATATTTATTCAAAAAGTTACATGCTAAATACATTTGAAAATAATTATATTACATTATAAATTTTTTAAATAATTGCTCTCTTGTTTTTTTTCTTTTAATATTTTTAATTCTGATAAATTTTAAATTTGCATTGAGTAATGCTATTAATTTAAAAATACCTTTCTAAAAAGTATGTTCAGTTTTATTGTTCAGTTCCCGGGGATTCTCAAAAATATTTATTTTAACAAGGCATGTAAAACATTCCATTTATTTTAAAGAATTCTTATTTTCATGTAACAGCCATGTTTGTTCTGAAATTAGAGCTTTTTCAAATTAGACTAATTTTATTATGATAGAAATTAGAAACATACAATTCTGTTGAATTCAATTAAGGATGCACCACTTTCCTAATGAGTAATAAAAATAAAATCAAGAACTTTTAAAATTTAGTAGAAAAGTAAAAAGGTTTATGAATATTTTTCCAGTAAATTATAATATGCACATGTTTTTATAAAAATGTTTATACAACAAAAATTTTGATTACCTATTATTTGAAAAACAGTATTTATTTATCATTGTTATATTTAATTACATATCAAAATCTTAATGCTAAAAATATTTTAAAAATACACTTGAGTATTTATTTGCATTTAAAGAAAAATAATTCATCATATATTAATTTCACTTTTCTTAAAAAGAAGAATATGTCTCCATCCATTGTTATTTGTACTAGAAGTACTTGTGAAAGAAATATATAAAATAGTCCTTACCTTTGCTGTTTTGATCTACAGGAGGTTGGGTCATGTGAAATTGTATTCCATTCTTAATAGAGTATTGTAAGTAGCAGCTGTTTTGAAAATGAAAGAGGCGATGCTTATAATAAATACGTGCCTTGCTTTTCTCTGTGTTGGTAGACAAAGGTAGGCATAGTTCTTTAATCTGATTGTGTTATCATACAATGGCGCTACAGTATGGTGATGACTGCTATGATTCATACAGAAAATACAGAGACTGACTTGCCAATCATATCTAAAGGCAGAGTTTAAACTTATTAAAATATTGACCAGTTTTATTAACATTTAAGTGAAAATATACACATTTATTGATGGTCTTAACTAAAATCCTCAAAGTAGTGAAAATATGCAATTATATCTCCAAAATGCATTTGCCATATCTTGCCTAACTTCCATCCACGTTTGTCTTTCTGATCTTTGTAGTCTTTGTTTTAAATCATTACTCCCATTTATAGTTTTTAGCATGAAAATTAAATGTAAAATGAAAGTCTGTAATGATTTAATCATAGTATCAAATTACAATTTTACTTTACACACAAATCAAATATGTATTTTGGAGAAAATATGGTTATTTAATAGTTTTATATCAAACAAGTATGATCTAAATTTTGGAGTTTTAGTTGTGATTTTATTTATACACTAACAGCACACACATCGTTTGTAAAAAGATTGAACTGCCCAATTTTTTGCGGTTTAAACTGCTTTTTTTTTCTTGTTTTTTCTTGTTTTATTTTATTTTATTTTGAGATGTGTATGTTTTTATATGCACATTTGGAATTGTTTTTATTATTTTTAATCAAAACATAAATTAGAAGCCCAAGAAAATATTCAGTTAGGATGTTTTCTCTGTTTCAGAAGAATTTAGTTTGGTAAATTGTTTTTATCATCAGAAAAATTTCTGTTCGACAATTAACACACTATTTAAGGTTGTAAAGACAATATTATCAGAGAATTCATTATGTTGGGTAGTTCTTTCTGGACCAAGTTTTTTATCTGTACAACTTAATTAAAAATAAAAGAAATTGTAACAGAATAATGTAAGGATGCTTTTTATGCTATTATCGTATTGTGCAAAAATTAACTTTGATGTGGTGACTGGGGGTAAAGGGTCTTGTGGATTGCGTATAAATACTTTTGTCCTGCTGATTGCTGACTTATATCAGAAGAGTTAGCTATCCCTGTCAACAGATCTTTTGTTGTCACATGTTTTTGTGTAAAGGCCCCTTGGGTTGGTGTAAAAGCCCCATGGCCACAATGTTGTATCACTTGGATAGTTGACAGTTTTGTTCCCAATGGTTTTCTCTGTTTCCTGTGTGCCTGCTTATGTTTTGTGAAATTGCTAGTACTGGGAATTGTATAAATCCTGAGGATAGATAAATAATTATGAGCATTAGTTTTTATAAATAATTTTAATAATCTATACAATGAAAGATTCACATATTTTGTCAATTGTTATTTAAACTTTCAAAAAGTATAACTAAATTGAGATTCCAGAATAATGTTATAGTATATATTTGCTTGCCAAAACTTGTAAACTTAGAATGTATAGAGATAAGATGCTCTATTTTATGAAAAAACTTTTATTATTGGATGAAATTCATTAAAATGCTGTGGATACTTCTGTGGAGAAAAGGATTCAGTTTGTATTTCTAAAGTTATTCTTTACCACAGTAGTTGGATAACTGTTAAACAATATAATGGGATGGTGTTTCTTAAAATTCAGGATTTTTTTAATTTACAAAAAATGATGTAGTTCTAAGTAGTAAAAAGTTGGTTGTGTTTTTATCACAAAACAATGAATTAAAGCAACAAGCGATGGTATAAATTCAATAATCAATCCTGCCTACCTACAATCTCTTCATCTTGCTTTGCAGAGGTTTCTTTTCTAACTGTATCCACTGTCACTTCGTAAGAATTTTTGGTTGAACGTGCAATGAAATATATTCAGGAGAGATATATATCATGTTTTGTTGAATGACTTGAAAACTATTTGTAAGATACTTGCTTCACTGCCAACATGTGTCCTGTTGGAAACAGAATTTAAAAGTAGAAAATTGCATGTTATACTGACACAAGAAACATTGATGAATAAAGTCAACATTTAAAGGTGTTTGATCATGAAGAAGCTAATTCAAAAATTACAAAAACAAATGGAGAAATTAGTGAAAGAAAATTTTATGATTCATGATCAAATATTGATTTAAATATTTAGATGTGTTGATTTATGTTTGTAGATTGAGTGGATGAGTTATTTTTTAACATTATTTTAGGTGATGATGAAAATCAAGTGTAATGCAATATAAATCAAAATGCAAATATCATTTAAACAATTAATAGTAATTAGACTAAATTCATTTAAAGGACTAAGAGAATGAACTTTTTGACAATAATAAAATATGTAAGAATAGAAATGAAAACAGACAACCTGTGTATGTTCTTCCAGAAATCATCCGGGTCTGAGGGAGGGAAGCTGTTCTTTTTTGGTGATGGGTAAAGTCTTTTCTTCAAGAATGAGATTCTCTGTGGGTTGGTTTATTATGTGCATTTTCTTATTTTGTCTCCATGAGTCTTGTTACATTTGACAGCAGTTGGCCAAGATATTCCCTGCTTTGTAGGACCACATCGAAATGTCTCTGGTCACTCATTATATCTGCCATTTGGACCAACAATTGCACCACCCACATTTGCGTGGTTCATTGTCATGGGCATATGTTTTACATTCCTCTGGTCATTACAACCCGAATTATACATACTGAGATTGAAGCAGTAATGATCACTGCTACTGTCACTTGCTACAACAGTAAAAAATAATCACTGATGTGATCACTTTATCTTCAGTGAGTGTATGAACGGCATTCTTAGCATTTCTGATGTCTTGTTGCTTACAGTGAGTGTGAAAACATACTAGTTGTTGCTGATAGAACTGGACACCAATCCGGGAGCGGAGCAAGACACTAGCGAGTATGAGCCAGCATCTTGTTTGGCTAAGCAACTCTATTGAAACTTAACAAACCAGTGTACTGGTTCATAGCTGAATATGCTTGTTCATTGCCCTCCTTTGGGATTTTATTTTCCCATAAATTTTTTCTTTTAGAAAGATGCCCATTCTGCTTGAACTAATCCATCCATCAGACTGCCTTTAGAATGAGTGATGTTCTTTGAATGATGGCCGAGATATAACAACGATCCATGTTAAAAGGATTCACTACCGTGGGAAAATGTAAGAGATATGGAGCATTATCAATTTTTAATCAGTCAACTTCAAAGCAAGCAATCACATTCACTGTATTATTCAGAGATGTAATCCATATCTTTCACAAATACTTTGAAACTTGTAAATGTTTTGAAACTCATGAATCCAGTGACATAATCGCTGAAACTCATGCCATCATCTTTTGATCTTATTAAAAGGTTATAAACTTTTGTTTGAATTATTGGTCAGCCGAGAAATATGTGAGTTTACCTACCAAGTCTCCAGGTCTGGGTCTGTTGCATTAGATGAAGCCAACAAAATCTTGACTTCTGATTCTCTCATGAAGAATTTAAATGCCTCTCCATAGAGAAACTGTGGGCCTTACATGCATTTGAACATCCGTCACCTTGAATAGAGAACTCTTAATTCTTTACTTTGGCAGCTGGAAGGAGATGCTTTATCTTGACAACTGATGATAATTTTCAAATGCTTTGCCTCTGTTTCTCATTCCAATGCCTTTTTTCCAATTACTTGGTATTTCTTAAGTGTCCAGACTCATTGTAAGTTTAAAATTTATCATAAATGGAGATCACAGGTTACTGTCTCGCATTTTGTCCAAACATCTATGATCAGTTACTTTTACATATGCAATTGAACTGCCAATTTAATTCCTTCCAGAAACCGGATGTTTGAAATCTTTTCCTGATGCAGAAGGAATTTTAAGTGAATGTTGGAGAATTATTTTGTTGGTTGGATTAACGTTTACTAATACCACTGACTTTGCAATTTAAAGGTGGAACTGCCTCGATCTTGTTGCTTCTAAATATAAATTTGTGTGTGTAGCATATTACTCATGTAAACTTTTGTCTAAGAAAATCTGTCCAGTTTTGTTCATTTAATTTAAAAATGAACCTTTTAGCAAACATCAGATGTTTTTTGTACTGAAATGATAAAGTGACTCTTCCAATTTTGCAGAAATCTCAAATCTGTGGCTGATAAAAGTTTGCAATGCGAATGAAGTTTCACTTGGTCCATCTTTATATTGTGACATTATAAAGATTTTTGGAAAAGACAGGAGAAATTTATTCATTAACATCTGTCACTGATATGTCGATCAAATCTAAAATACTTTTGTTTTGGGTGGAGAATCCTCCATCTTTAGGCAATTACTTTTAAGCCATGTAACTATCTTTCACTTCCCTATAGGCTAAGTCTTTTCTTATTTTAGGATAATGTAAAGCATAACTGATGTTCTATCAACATTTTGGTAACAGTATTAAATCTAAAATGGTTCATTCCCTTTATATGTTTTTAACTCATAAGTAATCTGAGAATTAACAAGTCCAATATCTTTGTCCATTGCATTTCCGAATAACATTTTTGTTCCCTAGCATCTCTTTGCCCGAAAATGCAATGTTGACTTGGTTATCAGGGAAATTTCTGGTTGATCGATCATTCACAATCCTCAATTATGAACTTTGGAATTTCCTAATATGTCTACTTATTGTAACTTTCCCTTTGAACAGTCAACATCAATCATTACAAAACATTCTTTTTTGAATGTACAAGTGACTCAGCATCCAATGTTTGGCCTGTAATAAAGTTTTCTGTCTTTTTAGAAATACGGAATAATGGAGGAGTGCTTGTACCATCTGTTCCCCATAAGACTGAATGTTGATTAGAATTTGATCTTGTATTGCACATCAATCCTCAACATCTCAGAATCAGCCAGCAATGTCTCCGAGGTAAGTACCAGGACTTTTTCCTTCTTCAACTTTAAATGTCAAATCTACACTCTGACATATATATAGCACACACAGTATAACATCATATACACTATTAGGTATTCATTTTTCAGAGAAATGATATTGAACGAGCTTGAAGGAATTGTTTCAGATAATATCTGGAAAAAAATGTTAATACTATTCTCAACATACAGAAAATCATAATTTATATAGAAAAGTTAACATTGGTTAATTTACAAATTGAACTGATGTATATTTTTTTCTCAGAAATATTACTATTTATGTTTTTTAGTGATTGAGATAAAAAAACAAACAAAGCATTGTTTGGCATGTACAAGAACATCTATTGCTTATTTCCATATTTCATATTATTAAAATAGTTTTTCATGTATTCTAAAATAAAATTATATAATTTCCCTAGGAATGTTTTAAATGAAAATGAAGTATGAAATGTATAGAAGAGAAATTATACACACACACACTACACACACACAGCCACACACACACACACACACACACAATGTACAAGTACAATTAATTATCTCAATATGAAATATTTTTTACAAAAAAAGAAATTTGTAATACTAAAACAATTTTTCTCACTCATGATGCCAAAATATTGTTAGATTAGAAATTTTTAATTTTAAAAGATTTTCAGTTATTTCTTTTCCATTATGCTTATTTAAATTTGTTAAAAAATTCATAAATCAACCATACAAATATTTTTTCTCATCAAAATATGCGCCGCTTTTATAAGACTTTAATAGAATAGGTTATTTAATGTGAAAAAAATACTGTAGGCAATAAATTCAATTATTTTATTAGCAAGAATGACAGTAACTACAAATTTTATCTCTATATAGTAACTTTGTCATAAATAGAATATTAATGTACAGTCTTAATGTTTCTTTGAATTTTGAGTTGATTATCTGGCCAATCATACAGAATTTACAAACAAAAAAAGTCTTCTCCAACTTTCAGAACACTCAGCTTTAAGCTTTACTTACTTGCAAAGAATCATCAAAATGACATTGGAAGAGCAGCCATGTTTTTTTGGCTCTTAATCTTTTTCTGATAAACACTAGTAAAATATAAATCTGGCATCTTTAAATATCTGGCATATAAGGGATCTAGAATAGGTTATGTTGAAAAATCTAAACCATAATTAATCAATATCAAGATTCAAAAAATCAGAAAGTATTTATGGAGAGATTATTATTACAATGAACATTTTTTCTGAATTGATAAAGAAATTTGATAAAGAGTGAAAATTGATTGTGGTGAAATGTAAATAGTTAGAATGATAGTATTCAAATGGATATAAATTTAAAAATGCATACATTTATAAGTTAAATGAAAAAAACATTGTACCAATACACTGTTTTTAAATCCATCATATTAGTATCATGAACAATATAAAATAAAGAAAAACCTTGTTAAATTGACTCACCTTTGTTATTAAATACAGTGGGGTTTTCTTCCAAGTGAAACTACATCCTTATTGTAAATTCTGCAGCTTGTTGTTTTCTATATTGGTTTTGTAATAATGGTTGAGACTCACGGTGGCAAGCTTCTTTCTTTGATTTTGAGAATGGCCAGCAATCCTAGTTGAAGTGTGTTGAGTGTGTAATGGCTACTCCACACTGTGTTTGTGACTAGCTATGGCTTCTGCGAAACTAGGACTGAAGCTACGCTAATTATTTTTTTCTTTTTTAATCTTTACCCTTTAAATCTTTTATGTGTAAGCATTTATTCTTTTTTTTCAATTTTATATTGTAAGAAATTAATTCAAATAGAAAAAAAGATAAAAAATAATTTTCTAAAATTTTCTTTAGTATTGTTAATCTTTATATATCATTTATTTTATTTATTTCCATTAATACATAATAACTTTAAGCCTTGTTCAAAACAAGGTGTGGCTAAAACTGTTTTGAGTATATACATAATATGAAAGGCTAACATTAACTATATAAAAAGAATAATTAGTTTGTAAAATATATTTTTAAACGGTTTATATTTATAATCTAAGTGTTATTTATTTTTGTATATTATAGTCTGTAAGAAGGTAAGCCATCACTATGAACATTTTCCCGAATGTAGGAATTTTGTTAATTGTGTCCTAAATATAATATTCAAATAAAGAATATGTACATTCTATAATATTTTTTCCTCACGCAAAAAATATTATATCCAAAAATAAGGTCACAGTAATTATTATTATTTATGAATTCAAGAAGTAAAAATAAAATAAAATTTCCTTTTTCTATAAGCTTGATATTATTTTTTAAAAGCATGATCACAGACTGTTTATATCAAAAGAGAAAAAAAAATTATTTTAACAGTTACTATTAAATTTATTAAAAAATTATTACTTTAACAATTACTTCTTCACTAAATATATTTAAAACTTACAATTAGTATATAAATGATGCTTTGCTTTTTCTCTTTTAAATTTTTAGATATAGCTGTTTGAAATGTTTGGTAGCAATTGCGCATTTGAAACAGAGAAAATTTTTAATGATTTGGACATCATTTTTCAAAATTATAGCATTTTTAGAATGTAAAAAAAATTATGAGGTACAGGAGGTTAAAGGCCTAGGATTGCGAAATAAATATTGTCCTGCTGATTGCTGACTTATATCAGAAGAGTTACTAATACTTCTGTCACAGAGTCCTTTGTTGTCAATGTTTTGTGTAAGGCTGGTGTGTAAAAGCCTCTAGCTACAATGGTTGTAATCAACTTGGGTAGTTGATCAGTCGTCCCAATGGCCTCATCTCTGTTTCTTGGTTGGTTGTCTACTCCTGGGCTTTGATTGAGGATTGAGTACTGGGAAAGTGTAAAACTAAGTGAAATACAAAAATAAAGGTAAAACCAGTCAAATATATCATGATTACATAACAAGTACTTACAATATTTTTTCAAATTCATCAATCTGAGATACTGCTGATTTCTAGAAGACATCTACTTTAAAATTCTGTTATTATTTACTTTCCATGATCACTATTAATAATAGCCAATCTTACAAACTTGGAGACATTTCCAAAGCCACCAAATTCTACAATTGGTATGAACCTTTACCCCCTTGGTTCTACAGTTTTTTCAGTTCTCTGGCTAGATCAAAGTATATATCTATCTTTTTGTTTTCTTTCCATTTCACTAATGTGATACTGCCAGGTGCAGCAAAATCCATTAGATGAGAAGTTCTCTTCATCTTGTTATTAATACTAGGTTGGTCTCCCTATTAATTATGAGAGTGTTTCAGCACTAAGTATAACTGATGGTATTTTACTGGAGTCTGGAAGTGACAACAAGTCTCCTAAATAACCTTTGGTCCATTCTAAAAAATGGAAAAAAGAGGAAAACATTCAGACTGATTGAATCAAAAGACTAGAAAAATTAAATAACAAATGCACAAGGCTTTACAACCTTAAAGATGATAGAGATATATAGATGATAGGCTATATGTATCAAGAAATGAAGGTGAAAGAGGTCTTGCGAATATAGACGGATTGTGTAGATGCCACAATCCAAGGACGTTGAAAGAAATATACAAAAAAGAGCAATGAAGTGAACATGTGACAGCCATACAGCAGATTGCAACATATGGACACCAACAGAATAACAACAAAACAGAGAAAAACAGAAATGGGAGAACAATGATATGGATACTTCAAGAACAACAATTGGGGAATGTTGAATATGAGAAAAGACCTGCACATGGTTAAGGAAGAAAATCTCAAAAGAGAAACTGTCACTAATATTGCCTGCACAAAACAATGTCATATAAAAACAAATGAGTAATCAACTTATTAATTGACACAAAAAAACAGCAAAAATGTAGAGTGTGTGGTGACAAACTGAGACTATAAACCATGTATTAAAGCAAATGCAGCAAAACTAGCACAAGAATACATAGCTAGGGCATGACTGGGTTGGAAAAAATGATCCACTGGGAATTATGCAAAAACGTTGATTTTGACCATACAATAAAATGGTATATGCATAAACTAGAAATCTGTTCTTGAGAAAATAAAACACATAAAATTCTCTCGGACTTTGAGATTAAAAAAGAATGGATCACCTTATCCCAGTCAGAACGACCAGACCTAAGTATTGATTAAACAAAAAAGAGAAGTTGTCAACTGGTAGATTTTGCTGTTCCCAGCAGATCACCAGGGTGAAACATAAAAGAAAATGAAAGAATAGAGCATAATACCTGGACCTTACCAGAGAACTTGAAATAAGCTGGAATGTGTAATATGGGAGTGAAAGTGATACCAAATTGTAGTTAGTGCACTTGGAATGGTCCCAAAAGCTTAGAAAAAACTGGAGGAACTGGGAAATCAGAGGAAGAAATTGAGACCATCCAGATAACAGCATTGTTGAAATCGGCTAAGAATACCAGAGAATCTGGAGTCTGAGAGACTTGTTTGTCATCAACTGCCAGTGAAAGACCATCAGCTAATGCTGTGTGAAAAACTCTGCTCAGGAGTGAAATAAATAATGCTAGGAGGCCAGATCTAGTGTTTAGGATTAACAAGAAGAGAACTTTCAATCTTATGGATTTTGCCTGATTCAGCAAATCACAGTGAAATGAAAGAAAATGGAAAGATAGATAATAACTATGGATTCTAGGCCAGAGAAACTAAAAAAAACTGTGGAAACATGGAAGGTAAAGGTCATACCTTATAATCGAGTGCCCTTTGGAAGTTGGTCGCACAGAAAGGTTTGAAGAAAGAGTTGACTGAAATTGGAAATCAGAAAGAAGAATCAAAGTCCACCAACAGTAATTGTAAAATCAGCTAGAATCACTCAGAAAGAGTCCTGGAGACCTGAGGAAGAACTTGGCTGTCACTCAACCTCCAGTGAATCAACACAAAGCTATAGTGGGTGGAGAAAACGCTCATGAAGTGAAATAATAATTAATAAATAATACCATAATATAATAATAATAATAGACAACTAAAATAATAATATAATGAGACCAGACTAAGTGTTAATTACAAGAAAGGAAGATCATGTCATCTCGTGGAATTTTGCCATTCTGGTAGATCCATAGCATGAAAGGAGGATGAGCAAAAAAGAGAAAAATACTTGGACCTTGGACAGAAGAACTGAAAAAACTGTGAAACCTGAATGTAAAGTTTGTACCATAAGAATTATCTTTTTGTAAATAGTTAGTCTATTTAAAATGTATAAAATGTAGCAGTGGTAGTATTATGTGTTTAATGGAAATTGAAAATAGTCCTTTGAGATAATTAAGGTATAACATATATTTTCACAACTGTGATATGTTATTCAAACTCATGAAAAATCTGATTAAAGTCATACTTTTTGATGAGAAATGAAAAATAATTATATTTGTAGAAATGCAGTAATTTGTTTTGTTGTTGTGAAATAAGAAATTAAACATTTGTGATTTGACGCTACCTATCATCTTCACTTTGTCCTGTGCTTGTTCCATCATTTTATTTTGTTCAGTGTCAGTTTCTTGTCACAGTGGAGATGGATGGTTATGATAGTCCAGGAGAAACTGGCTGGGTGAGGTTTTGGTTACTTGCTGATTTAACTCTGAATACTGTTAGTTTTGATAATGGAATCCTCGTCTGAACTTGCCACTATTTATTTGATGAAAATAGAATAAAAATAAGAATGTTTTATTATATCTTAATACAGTATACTTAAGAAAAAATACAGCATATTGATTAAAGTGATACACAACACTGTAGGAGAAAACATTTAACTGATGAAATAAATATTATGTAAACATAAAATAGGATGATCAAAAATATATAAAAAGCAATGTGTTATAATATATATATATAATATAATATACATATGATATATATATATATAAGAGAGTTTTATATATTTGCCTTGAAGCATTGTGTATATAATTGGTTTGGAGGTTGATTTTGAAGGGCATATCACAATCAGAGTGTAAAGAAAAAATAATAAAAGGTAACATGGTGTTGTGTGTTAACGGTGGGTAATTCATTTCTTGGAATTGTTCTTAGATGTAAAATCTCTTTTCAGAAAGATCACTGGGAACTGAAGTCGTCTTGTTATGGCATTTCTAGTTGAATAAATTTTTTTTTTTTTTTAAATAACCGTATCCACATGTGTATATTGTATGAAGCGTATTTGTGTCTTGGTGGCCATGGTGATGATAATATTTTGTGTTGGATGTAATATAAATCATTTAATCATTTCTCTTATTTATTATATTAATATTATTATCAATTATATTTATATTTATGTGTTTATTTTATTTATTTTAATATCACCAAAACACAAATAACGCTCTTTCATACGCCACAACGCCCGCAGCGTAGGATAACGTCACAGTCTATCCATACATTTTCGATGCACACCGCGCATAGACAACATACAGCCACACGTACAAACAACAAAGGAAAAAAAGAAACGGCATTCCACATGAAACATCAAGACAGGGAGAATACAGTTTATAAAAAATACCATCTGTAACATTTTCAAAAAAAAATTCCGATTTAACTAGAAATGCATAACAAGACGACTTCAGTTCCAGTGATCTTTCTGAAAAAAGAGATTTTATCTCGAAAATCCTCAAAGAATAAATTACCAGGTTAACACACAACATCATTGTTACGCACTTAATTATTTTTTCTTTACACGCTGCATTTGTTGATAGCCTTCAAAAATCCAACCTTTCAAACGCAATCATAATAATATATATATATATAATTATATATATATATAATATATATTACATAGCATACACACAACAACACACACACATTATTTTCATAGAGTGTATTATAATCCGCAAACCAAGAAAGAAAATATTTTAAGGTATATCCAAGTATTTTTATACTGAAGGAATAGTGTAATCCAATTAATATTTCTATTGGTGTATTTCAGTCGTTGTTAGGTATTTCAGAATCAGAAGAGAACCTACACTTAGAAATATATTAAACCAAAAAACAAACAAATTTTGAACAAAGTAATGCATTTGATTACCTGTGATTTTATTAAATTGGCAGGTAAAACAAAAACGAAAAAAAAAAAAAAAATCAATGTGGAAACCACAATTTCTAACCTAGTCCTGCTTGTGTAGACATCTGGAATGAGAAAGGGAAGCTGATCTTTTTCTGCTGACTGGGGAAGCTATTTCTTAGAATGAGATTCTCTGCCTGGGTTGGTTATATGTGCAACCTTCTTATTTTGTCTCCATGATCTGTTTAATTTGACAGCAGTTGGCCAAGATATTCCCGCTTTGTAAGGACAACATCAAATGTCTCTGGTCACTCCATATATCCTGCCATTTGGACCCAATGCACCACAGACACATTTGGTGGGTTCATTGCATGGGCATCAGTTACATTCCCTCTGGATCATTACAGATTCACGATTATACATACTGAGATGAAAGCAGTAATGATCACTGCTACTTCCACTCGCTACAACAGTAATAATAATCACACTGAGTGTAGAATCAACTTTTATCTTCAGTGAGTGATGAGAGCAGCACTTAGCATTTTCCTGATGTCTTGTTGCTTACAGTGGGGAGGTGAATTAGAGCATAACTAGTTGTTGCTGAGTAGACTGGACTAGCCACTAATCGCTTGACAACAAACACTAGCTCATATGAGCCAGCATCTTGTTCGGCTAAGACACATCTATTGAAAGCTTTAACAATACGCAGTGTACATGGTTCATGCTGAATGATCTGCTTGTCAATTGCCTCATGATTTAATTTCACTATTTTTAGAAATGCATTCTCTTGACATCTCCATCAGCTGCCTTGAGAATGAAGTGACGTTCTTTGATGGATGCCGGTCATAATACAGCATCCGAGGGGTATATAGGATCACACTGGGGAAATGTAAATTGGAGCATTCAATCATTTTTATCAGTCACCTTCAACAATCACATTCCTGTATTATTCAGAGATGGTAATTCCCATTTATCTTCACAAATACTTGAAACCTTGTAAATGCTTTTTGAAAGCTCATGATCCAGTGACTAAAATCGCTGAAAATCATGCCCATCATCTTGCATGTTAACAAGGTAAAAGGACTTTTTAGTCCTTGTTATTGGTCAGTCAGAGAATATGTGAGTTTTACCATCCAAGTGCACCAGGTCTGGGTCTGTTAGCATTTTGATGAAGCCAACAGAGAAATGCTTGACTTCTGATTCTCATTCAAATGAAGATTAAATGTCTCCATAGAGAACTGTGGCCTTGTAACGAGGCATTGACATCCGATGCACTTGGATAGAGAACTTATTCTTACTTTGCAGTGAAGGAGATCCTTTATCTTTTGACAGCTGAGATAATTTCATGCTTTGCCTCTGTTTTCTCTATCCAATGCTTTTTTCACAATTACTTGGTATTTCTTAGTGTCCAGACTCTTGTAGTTTAAATTATCATAAATGGAAGATCACAGGTTACTTCTCCATTTTGTCCAACATCATGTCAGTCCACTTTTTAATATGCAATTGAACTTCCCACCTCGATGTCTTCTGAAACGGATGTTGAATCTTTTCCTGATGCACAGACAGGAATTTTAAATTGAATAGCTGGAGCTATTTTGTTGATTAATTACATTTACGCAAAAACCATAGCAGGGAACTTAATGGTGGAGTACCTCCCATCCTGAGCTTCAAATACAAAATTATGTGTAAACATATTATTCAAATAAATTTTTTTTCTAAAAAAATATGCTGACCATATTTGTTCATTCAAGTTTAAAATGGACTTTTACAAAAACATCCAGATGTTTTTGTACTGAAAATGCATAAGTGATCTTCCATTTTGCGCGCAAGAATCTAAAATCTGATGGCCTAAGATAAAGTACTCTCT
>CM042151.1:22547009-22595769 GCA_023376005.1 Doryteuthis pealeii
AGGGAGAGAGGATTTGCTTATAAAGACACACACATACTGCACAAAGAAAACCCAAACAAAACAAAAAAGCGCTTTTTCCCCAAAATTTTTTTTCCCCCTTCCCCCCTCCCATAAGAAGTTTTTTTGATGTCCCCCCCCCCCCCCTCCCCCTTTTGTTTTTAAAATAAAAAAAAACAAAAAAAAAAATTTTTAATTGGCCCCAAAAAAAAAATTAAAAACCCCCCACCTTTTTGAAAATAAGAAAAAAATTAAATTTTTGTTTGAAAATAAAATAAAAGCCCAGTCCAACGCTTCCCCCCCTAAAAAATGTTTTCCCCCTATAACTCATTTTCCCATCAAATTCTCCTTGGCCTCTCATTTTCCCAACACCCTTTTCATAGTAATTTCTTTGAGATCAACATCCTCTGAGTTTACTCCCACTGCTACTCGTGTTTAACCACCTTGGTAATGTTTTAAAAAATAACCAGGTAATTCAATTCCAAATTACATCTAAACAGCTGATGAACGGCAACTACAGAGTAACCTGAAAGTACTTAAGGACAAAAACTTTGGTGGATTAAAATGATACAAGACTCCACCCCAATAAATTAAAAAAAAACTGTCCAGAAAACCTAGAAAGTGATCGAAACGAGAACTCATCAGACAATGAAATGTTCCATTCTGTTCAACAAAGTATGCATAAAAGAAAATTCTGCCCAAGTAATATATATTAAATATATACAATAATAGTATTATATGAACTAAACATTTTTAAAAACAACAAATGATTTAATAGTTCCGCTGACAGAAATCTGGTTTTTGAACTTGTTTATTGAAAGCGTCCTTCATCAAGAGCGAAGATATTTATGATAGAGAGACGGAATAAGTAACCGTACAAAATAACAACTAACAGAGGGTATCGATGAATGTCATTGTCAGAGCCGGAATTTTTAAAAAAAATGAAAATGGCATATTCTATGTTAAAAATAAAATAAATTTTGCCACCTTTCTTCAAATTGTGCTGTAGACTTTTAACTTTTTTTTTTTTATTGTGGCTGGAATCAATGAATCTTTTTTGATAATTTTATACATTTTTTATATATTTTTTAGAAACAAACTCTTTTGAGTTTTCTTATGGATTAAATAATGCTTGCTGATTTTTAAAAAATAAAATTTATTTTATTTTTAACACAAGAATATGCATTTCAAAATTTAAAAAAAAAATTCCGGCTTCCCAATATATTATTCTTTGTACCCCCTGTTTGTAACGGTTTACTTATTCTGTCTTTCTATCATAATATTTTCGCGCTTGATGAAGACCGCTTTAATAAACAGGTTGAAACAGATTTCTGTCAGCGAACTATAACATCATTTGTTTGTTTTTTCTAAAAAAATTTAATTCATACTGTCGGATTAACTTCCATTTCCTTTTCATATATATATATATATATAAATTGATGAAAAAATATTCATTATTGTTTTTGACAGAGCACAAATGACAAAGATATGTTAAGTAAAATAATATTAGTAATACTCAAAAAGACTACTTTACAAAAGAAAGAAAACATCAAGTTTAATCTGCTGGGAAATGGAGAATGGTAACATAATCATTCAAAAATGTAAAATACATAAAAACAAATTAAAATTAAAAAAAGACTATAAATTCAAATTCAGAAATGTAATCCAAATTAAATTCCTAGTTAGAATATTAAAATCAATCATTCTAAAAACTACAAGGAAGCTTAGAGGGATTATAAATAACAACAAAATATTAAGTAAACAAACATCATTGTTGTGTATTGTGCAATATTACTATCTGTCCTATTACTTCTGACACATCCTATATATCAAATGCTTTTCAATGGAATACCAATATCCTCATTAAGTATCATATATTGTAATATGCATATATTATAATATATATTATAATAGTTAATAAACAAGATTTTTTTTAAAGTTAAAAAATTAATGATTGTCAACATCATTAACAAAACAAAATAAATAGATAACATAATGGAGAATAAAAATATATTTTACAAAATCATTTACCTAAGAAGAGACAATATAATTATGACATTTAGAATCCTTCCTATTCAGATTAATATCAAAAATAAAATCTTTCTTTCAAGAACAAAAGATTCTCCTATAAAAAATTCAACTTTTACCTGAAGTTGCATCTGTGTTGATGTTTGTGTTTGTGGTAGAGAAGCTGATCTATTCTGCTGACTTGGAAGCTTTTCTACAGAATGAGATTCTCTGCTGGGTTGGCTAAAGTGTGCACTTCTTATTTTGTCTCCATGGGTCTTGTTTACATTGACAGCAGTTGGCCAAGATATTCCCTGCTTTGTAGGACACATCAAATGTCTCTGGTCACTCATATATCTGCCATTTGGACCAACAATTGCACCACCCACATTTGGTGGGTTCATTGCATGGGCATATGTTACATTTCCTCTGGTCATTACACCGAATTATACATACTGAGATTGAAGCAGTAATGATCACTGCTACTGTCACTGCTACAAACAGTAATAATAATCACTGATGTAAGATCAACTTTATCTTCAGTGAGTGTATGAACAGCACTTAGCATTTCTGATGTCTTGTTGCTTACAGTGAGTGTGAAAAAACATACTAGTTGTTGCTGATAGAACTGGACTACCACTATCCTTGACAACAAACACTAGCTCATATGAGCCAGCATCTTGTTGGCTAAGCACTCTATTGAAACTTAACAAACCAGTGTACTGGTTCATGCTGAATATCTGCTTGTCATTGCCTCTGATTATTTCATATTTTAGAAATGCATTCTCTTGACTATCTCCATCAGCTGCCTTTAGATGAGTGATGTTCTTTGAATGATCCGGTAATATACAACATCCATGTTTAAAAGGATTCACACTGGGAAATGTAAAAATATGGAGCATTATCATTTTTATCAGTCACTTCAACAATCACATTCACTTGTTTATTCAGAGATGGTATTCCATTATCTTTCACAATACTTGAAACTTGTAAATATTTTGAAACTCATGATCCAGTGACATAATCGCTGAAATCATGCCATCATCTTTGATTTTAAAAGGGTAAAAACTTTTGTTTATTAGTCAGCAGAGAATATGTGAGTTTACCTCCAAGTCCGGTCTGGGTCTGTTGCATTGATGAAGCCAACAGAAAATCTTGACTTCTGATTCTCTTCAATGAAGAATTTAAATGTCTCCATAGAGAACTGTGGCCTTACATCATTGACATCCGTGCACTTGGATAGAGAACTTATTCTTACTTTGCAGTGGAGGAGATCCTTTATCTTGACAACTGATGATAATTTCATGCTTTGCCTCTGTTTCTCTATCCAATGCTTTTTTCACAATTACTTGGTATTTCTTAGTGTCCAGACTTTGTAGTTTAAATTTATCATAATGGAGATTACAGGTTACTTCTCCATTTTGTCCAACATCATGATCAGTAACTTTTACATATGCAATTGAACTTCCCACCTCAATATCTTCTGAAACTGATGTTGAATCTTTTCCTGATGCAGACAGGAATTTTAGATGAATAGTTGGAGGATTATTTTGTTGGTTGATTACATTTACTAAAACCATAGCAAGAGATTCCAATGGTGGAACACCCCCATCTTTTGCTTCAACAAATAAATTATGTGTTAGCACATTGCTTAAGGAGAATTTTTTCTCTAAGAAAATCTGTCCAGTTTGTTCATTCAGTTTAAAATGATTTTTAGCAACATCAGATGTTTTTGTACTGAAATGATAAGTGACTCTTCCATTTTTGCCAGAATCTAAATCTGTGGCTGATAAAGTTGCAATGGAAGAAGTTTCACTCGGGTTATTCTTAATGGAAACATTGTAGACATTTTGAGAGAACACTGGAATATTATCATTGATATCTGTAACTGATATGTGGACATGTAAAACACTTTGTTTGGATGGTGATCCTCCATCTCTAGCAATTAATTCTATCAGGTAGGAGTCTTTCACTTCTCTATCAAGTTCATCCTCTAAGACTATACTCAAATCTGATGTTCCATCCACTTTTTTGATGACAAACAGTGCAAATGGTTCTTTATTGACCTTTTTCAGTTGGTATTTAATTTTAGAATTTATAGCTCCAACATCTTTGTCAATGGCATTGGGAATTATCACTTTTGTTCCCTTTTTGACATTTTCTTCAAACTTAATTGTAACTTGCTTTTCAGGAAATTCTGGTTGATGGTCATTCACATCAAGTATTATAACTTTGATTTCTAAAATCTTCATGATTCTTTTAGATTTCTGAACTGCAACATCAACCATGAGAAAACATTCTTTGTTGAATGTACACAAAGATTCAGCATCCAGTGTTTGTGCTGTATAAAGTTTTCCTGTCTTTTTAGAAATACGGAATAGTGGAGAGCTGCTTGTACCATCCTGTTCCATAAGACTGAATGAAATTAGATTTGATCTTGTATTGCCACATCATCCATCACATTGGAATCAGCAGCAATGTCTCCAAGGTAAGTTCCAGGACTTTTCCTTCTTCACTGTGAATGTCAAATCTGCACTTAGACAGATGCATAGAAGTAACTGAAGGAGGTACAGTTGAATTAACATATTTGAGGTTGTTTGATGTTTCTTCAAGTAACAAGTGAAGCATTGATGTCTCTGCAATACAAAAAAATATTTAAATGCTGGAACATCTGGTGACTTAAACCAAAAAATTATCTAATATTTTTATCAAAAGCAATTTAAACTTTATAGAAAAATTACAGTGTATCATTCAGTGAGTCATTAGATATCAATCTGTTCATTAAGTTAGAAATGAAGCCAAAGAAACTAAAAGTAACAAAGTAAAAGTAAATATGCAAAAATATCCACTTATATATTAATCTGTTGATAAAGTGTTTAAGTTAGAAATATCTTGTGATAGTGTATTAAGATTTTTAATAAATATATTATCAATTTTGAAAATTCTGATAGATTTACTTATCTGATAAACTCTGAGATTTATTATCAAGAAATAATAATGAAATTTTAAAAAAAAATAGCTTAGTATTTAGAAAAGTTATTTAATGACTGAAATCTTTTGTGAAATTGTTTCCAAAATGATATTTAGAAATCAAAAAATAGAAGTATACTGATATATACATGTTCAAAATCAAAGCAATACCAAAGATTATTTACTACTTTGTATCTAAATTTAATGAAATTCGAAATTAAAGTTAAACTTGTTAATAGAATGAAATTAATAACAAGAATAATTTCTTGGAACATGAAAATTATATGATTTTATATTTTTAAACTGAAACATATTTATTAAATGAATTTCTACATTTGTCCTATAGCAGTTATATTTGCATCTCAATTTCATACACTAAATATGACAAATATTATAGGATAGAGGGAGTATATTTTATCAGGAAAAGGAAAACATTTCACAAAATCTAATAAAACTGATCTAAAAAAACAAAAACAAGGAAATATTTTAAATCTTTCTAATAAAGACACTTTGAAATATATTCATTTCTTATAATATCATTAAATTAAAGAATATCAGCAGTAGAAATAGACCAAAGAAACTAAATATATATTATATATAATATCCTTCCATTTTCTATTAAATAGTTTGGAAAATTTATATTAACATGTTTTTCAAAGTTTATTATAATTCTATTGACTAGCATGGAACACACACATGAATACAGAAATATAAAAAAAATTGCATTAGAAAAATCCTTATGGTAGAGAAAGAAGTGAGATTATGATGTTATCTATATTCAATTTTCATAGGAAATTTAATGAAAAAAGAAATAAAAATATTACAATCATAATATTCTTTATTATCCATTGAATTTATCAGTTATTATCATTTTAGAAATGAAAATCACAGGTTCCCGTATCATAATGCTATGATACTTTATCAGTACTAAATATGTACATAGTGGGATGTTAGAAATTTCTTAGTGTAATGAACTATCTTCAAATACCTTTATCTTTTAATTAGTCTAAGGGCAAATATATCATAAATAACAACAAAAAAAAAGATTGAAATGCTTTGTTTAACACAAGAAAGGTGTAACCAATGTAACAGATACTTCTTTATGTAATATCAAGAGAAACAAAAAAAAAAAAATAGAATGTAGAAAATTATCTTACCCTTTTTTTAATAGAGATTCATCATTTTGAGAGATGAAATTTACATCCTCATCACAAATTCAGCAACTGTTGTTTTGAACTAATAGTATTCAGAGAAAAACTGTTTCTTTGCATTGATGTGAGAAAAAGTACAGCAGTCCTAGTGAATTTGTTGTGTGTACAATGGCTGCTACAATTCATAATGGCTATTATTCGTCATAGAGAAACTTACGTTAAAATTTAATTTTGATTATTTTTTTTATATGAAATAATTTTGCATAGTGAAATACTTAGAAGTAAACATTTAACAAGAAAATGAATATGGAAATTATATTTTCAAAAAATATAGATAATCTCACTCCCAAAATGCAATTCGTTATTTCAGTTCTTTGTTCTTTACAGTCTGCTTTCTTTTCTCTCTTTCCTTAAATATCATAATGGCTTTCTTCATTTCACATCAAAGTGTGCAGTTGATGTAAGTATATAAAGATGCATTTATTCATTAATGTTTACATAATCTAATAACATGAACCTCACTAACATTTTTCTATTAATTTAAAATTCCTGCAAAAATACTTTAAAGGGTAAATGAATTTATAAATTTGGTAATCTGTGTAATATACATAAATCTCTCAAAAAGAGATTATTTGATTATTTTAATTTATAAAAAATGTTTCTAATAAACTTTTAACATAATGTTTAGTTTAATTAGACATTCTATCTATTGAGGTCTTGGGATAAGGGTTTTGAATTGCAATAAATATTTCCTGTTAATTGCTGACTTATATCAGAAGAGCTAATATCCTCTGTCACAGAGTCTTTGTTGTCAATGATTTGTGTAAGGCTTTGTGTATAAAAGTCCCTGGCTACAATTGTATCACTTGGATAGTTGACAGTCTGTCCCAATGGCCTCGTCTCTGTTTCTTGTTTTGTCTGTCCACTCTGTTTTGATCAAGGATTGCAATACTGGGACGTATAAACCTCTGAAAATAATTGATAAAAAATAACTAATGTAAAATGTATTCAGATAAAGCAACATTAACCAAATAAAAAAGACTCAAGAAAATATTACATTAAATTTTAGTCAAATATATTAAAGTAATTTACCCATCTTAAAGTCATTTAGTTATTATACATACATTCTATTTATAAAATGTTTAAAAAAATGTGTAACCCTCTACATTTTCTTGTTCACATAAAATACTTATTGAATATTGAACTAAAGATAAAATTAAATTAAGATAACAATTGCTTTGCCTATAATAAATGAAAACAATCATGATAAATGAAACCAATATTTTTTAATGATTCCAAATATAATAATTATAATAGGAATGGATGTTAAAAAAAAAATTGTTTCCTTTAACAATCAAATCCGTAAAAAAATATTGTTTACAATATATTTTAAATTTTCTGTATTTTTAGTTTTTGAAATGTTTCACAGAACAATTTGTAGATTGAATGATTTTCTTTTCTTTCTTTATATCTTAAACATACATTTTCAATAAGCTTATTATGTTTTAGTGGGAAGGTAACACAAATAATTGATATGCTCGCTTCTGAAAATAGATTTTGTAAAAATTGTATAACATGAAGTAGGAGATATGTTCTAGAAAAAAGACAATATTAATTTACAATAAAGAAGCAACTTGACTAAATTAAGCAATAGAGATATATTTGTCTTAAACTCTAAAGAATAAATAAGCTCTATATGGAGCTATTTTTTTAAATTAATTATAAAGAAATTAAAGTAAATCAAATATAATAATGGACAGAAATCAGAATCTGAATTAAACTTTTTTGAAATAATTATCTTTGTAAATAATTCAATATCTTATGAATTTAACAAACTCCAACATATTGCATTTATGTCTGACATCAGAGGCTAAATAAGAAAGAATCAGAAGTTGAAAACTATATGATTTGCTTACCTTTGTTGTCAGGAAAAAGCATAATTCTGTGACAAGAGGAAAACTAAATTTTCATTATAATTTCTGCTGCTGTTTTTAAAAAGAATTATTAGAGTAATGGGCTTATTTATAGTTGATGTGAAAAAGAATGCAGCAGTTCTAGTTAATGTTCTGTGTGTACTATGGCAGCTACAGTAAGTGATAACCACTATTCATCTCATGAAAATTAGACTTCATTAGATTTAGTGTAAATGATTTATTTTTTGGATGAGATAGTTTTGACTAGATACATACTTAAAAATATAAATATATATTGAGAGAAAACGTTTTGATAAAAATGATCTTTGAAAAACTATTTCTCATTTCCAAAATGCAACCTGTCAATTATGCCCTTTATTTCTTACAGGATGATTTCTTTTTTCACCCTTTATATACACCATGATGGCATTAATTACGTAAAAGTGACTCCAATGTAAGCAATGTAAGTATAAAATATATTTACATCAATTTATAATCAATGTCACCAAAAGTATATTCAATATTTCTGGAATGATTTCCATTTTTAAGCTATGATATCTAAGTTTATTTTCTTTTAAGAAAAAACAGAACTGGTTTTACTAACAAATATTTTATATCACTGATTTGAATTATTCCTCAACGTAATTCAATAAGATTTCAAAATAACTTTTATTTAGAAGAATTATTGATATTTCTTTTTTATCTTAATTATTTCTATTCCCTAAATTAGCATATAATGTTTTTCAAAATCAATAAAAGTATTATTTGTTGATGTTATGTCCATGAAATTATTATTTTATAAAAATTTAATAATGTTTAGAATATGTCAAGTGTTTAAATGTCATTGAGGTACTGGGGGTAATGGTCTTGGATTGCGATAAATATTTCCTGTTGATTGCTGACTTATATCAGAAGAGTTACTATCCTCTGTCACAGTGTCTTTGTTGTCAATGTTTTGTGTAAGGCTTGGTGTGTAAAAGCCCCTGGCCACAATGGTTGTATCACTTGGGTAGTTGACAGTCTGTCCTAATGGCCTCATCTCTGTTTCTTGTGTTGGTTGCCCACTCTGCTTAGATTGAGGATTGCAGTACTGAGAAGTGTAAATATCTGGAAAGAATTATACAGAAAAATAAAGCAATGCGCTATTTGTTCAATTTAAAAACTGATTATAAAATTTCATATTCATGTTTCTATTTTCTTAATCTTTTGTAAAACTAAATATTACAAAACATTATCAAATACTGCTATATAGGAAATTGAATATTTCATGAAATGAATTGATTTGAATAAATGCTAACATTACGTCTATTATCATAATTTTATCTTACACTATTACTAAATTTTCACTGTGATATCCAAATCATATGATTTAAAAATGAGGCTATCAATCACTAAGTTCTAAACATGGAAAAGGATAACTAAAAATTATTCCTATCTAATATCTTTTTACAATAAATATTCTTATATTTGATGATTTTTCAATTTTCCATAACATTTTTTTAAAATGTTAACACTGGCATAAGGGCTGTTTTGAGTAGTTATTAAACTCAATGTCTAGTCATTCCCTATTTTTCAAATTATAATTAAGTGTAAATAAATAAATAAGAGGAAGTATTCTATGATTAGCATTTCATAGTTATCTATCTTAGGAAATCATAATGATCAGGTTGAGGGCAAACATAGACATTACACTATTATCATTAACTTGCTAATTGGATTTAAATGCAATTGTGCTAACAGAAATCATGTTAAAATGTGCCTATTAGCTGTGTTATGGTAACATACATAAAAAAATCAGATCATTATATGAAAATCATCATTTTATCCAAGACTTCTGACAAAGAAATGCACATCAGTACATGAAAAAATATAATAATGTATAAAAACTGTTCAGCTAAGCAACATAAATTAACATTATCTTTTAACATTAAAATTCCAAATAACAATTTTATTTTAAGCTGATTCAAAATTAAATATAGCATTAAAGATTCTGGTAGAATTTCAAAATTCATAAATATAATTGTTTTATTTTGTTTTTTTAAAGAGTGACTGAAAATACAACTTACATTAGTTTATAGCGAATGTCTATTTTAAACTAACCTTAATTTTCATATTATTTTTCAAAAATTAAAACTTAATATTTCTAGTAATCTTAAGTTATCAATATAGAGCATTCTGATAAAAAACAACAATAAAATGAAAGAAAAAGCTAGTCAAACATTAATAATAATTACTCTTCTCAATCTAAAATAATAATAGTAAAAGATTCAAAAAATAAATCTGACCACTCTTCAAATAATTGGTATTTATGCATCAATATGAATTTTTGAATGTAAAATAAAATTTAAATTCCTCCCCTATAATCAAACATCAAAATGATTATAAATGAACTGCAAACCTTTTCAATTGATTTCCATGTAATTAATATTTTAGAAAAAAATACCTCTGTCACATAAAAGTTGTTATATGCAATTTTTCCCCCAGATTTTTTCATAAATGTAAACTCTGCATTGTTTAGAATTGGGTTATAGCAAAAATTATTTTGATTTTGCAAAAATATTTTTTTGAGACAATTAAAAATTGAGGCAAATCAGTGCTCCAAGAGGTTCGTTAACAAATTTTTACTAAGAAGTGCAAACCATGTGAAATTTATAGAAGAATGCTTGACAAGCAGGTTTTAGTAAAAGAAATATTTACAAATGGGCTAAACATGGGTTTGCTATTATGAGCCTGAGTCAAAAAGACAGGTTTGGTTTGGTTTATTTGTTTAATGGCACGTCAACCTTCATGGGTTATTTAACGCCAAAGTCACTCTTGTAGAAGAATAGTAGTGGTACTATTTAACCCATAGCTGGAGAGATGAGGGGGTTCATACCTTTCCTAATGGTATTAGTCCAAAAGTGAACGTAATAGCATGTCTGGAGTATGAACTCACTTACTATGATATCACAGTCCAGTACATTATACACTATGCCACTGGGGATTCCCCTTGAAAAGAATGTCCATGGAGTGGAAACATACAAATTCTCTAGTATAGAAAAGGTTCCATGCACAGCAGTCAGTAAAGAAGGTCATGCTGATAGTCTTCTGAGACATTAAAGAACCTATCACTATTGATTTCATTGAAATATATGCAACTATAAACACTGCTACCTACTGCCAAATCCTTAGGCAATATTTGCCTTATTCATTGAATGACCCTTATAATAATTGCTTCACAGAAAGTTACATTGTATTTCAGAGTGAAAAATAATATCCTCATTCTGGATTAAAGTTGGAAAAAATATTCAATCAAAAGTTATGCTATGTTACAGTCAAAGAAATTTCAAATGATTGAGAATTAGTGAGTGAAGGTATTTTTACCTACCTGGAATTTCTTCATTCTGACTTGAGTTTTTCTCCTTTCTACTATGCCTACTGTTGGCACGAGACAATTTTGGTGATGGGTAGTTGAGATATTCAGATGAATTGACCTGGAATTTACTTTTTGGACTATTTGCAAGTACTATATCATCTTGGGTATGTGCCTGGAGAAGATGGAAATAATATATAAAATATCCAGTTATTTTTGCAAATATGAATTAATGGAGAATGACTCATGTAAATCAAATTATACACAAAATTTTACTAATCCGTCTATAAAAATTTATTTTATCAAAATTTGTTAAAAATTTTAACAAAAAAATCATAACTAATAATCATCTATATTTGATATTTTTTATGCTGAAAATAAAAATTTGATTATTTGTTATTTTCAATCTATATATTAATACGTGTGTTCCTCAATTATAATAAAGAAAGAAAGGTAATTAAAAGAACATGCTACACAGAAAAAATATAATAAGAAAGAAAGAGAGTAGGGGAAAGAAAGAGAGGGGGTGAGCGCACGGAAGTGATAATACTAATCTGTTTCATAATGAAAAGATGAAAAGAAGGAAAGAAAGAAAAAAAAGGTGGGAGAGAGTTAAATCAAGATTATTATACTTTTTACATATTGAACTATTTTGCAATAGTTCTTAAGTACACATATCAAACAATAATTAAATAATCATACTGTGTGGTATATCCACAGATCCTGCTAGTTTTATATATTTCATGTAAACCTTTGCTTAAAGGCCATTTTCAAGGCCAATAAGTTGATGTTGATTTACATCCTATTTATATTATGACTAAATGTAAATAAATAAGTAGAAATATCTATTTTCATAAACAGTAATACTTTATTGCACATAATTAAGTACAACCTTAAATGTTTTAGATAAAATATTAATTTTCTTCTAAACAAAAGATACCAGAGTTGTGTTATAGAAAACGGACATTATTAAGTTTTATTTATTACCAAATTCTACAGCATTGAAATTCTGTATCCAAAAATACAATTACAAATATATATATATATATATATATATATATATATATATATATATTATTTATATTATTTATATTTTTTCAAGGCAATTACAATGTGTATATCATATAAAATTTGATAATTATTGATAATAATCATGACAAGCAAACCCAGCAAATAAAGTGCGCCACTTGGAACACCATACAGCTGTTTCAACTTTATTAAGTCTCATCAGCACTAGAATAGTATGGATGGCTAAGAATATATATCAAACCAAGAAATAAAATGTAAAAAGCAAAAACTTGAAATTAAAATTTATTTCTGCTTTATTTGTATAAGTTAACAATATTAGATATGTAGAATAAAGTTGTTTTTTAAAGTTAGCATGTGAAAAAATATAAGCATATACACTATAATTGCTTTGTTAAGTTTAAAGTATTTAAAATCTAAAAAGTGATTGATGTGGTAGAGCTCATTTATTCAAAAATAAAGTTCCAAAGAGATGTGGAAAATATATTTCACAAAATCATTTACCTAGTTCGACAAAATATAATTTTGATATTTAGTATCCTTCCTATACAAAATATAGAAAAATACAATTTTTCTTTCAAAAAGAAAAACTCCCCCCATAAAATATTTATTTAAAATAAAATACATACACAAGAATACAATCTTTCTTTCAAGAACAAAAACACTGTCCAATAAAAAATTCAACTTTTACCTGAGGTTGCATCTGTGTTGGTGTTTGTGTTTGTGGTAGAGAAGCTGATCTATTCTGCTGACTTGGAAGCTTTTCTACAGAATGAGATTCTCTGTTGGGTTGGCTAAAGTGTGCACTTCTTATTTTGTCTCCATGAGTCTTGTTTACATTGACAGCAGTTGGCCAAGATATTCCCTGCTTTGTAGGACACATCAAATGTCTCTGGTCACTCATATATCTGCCATTTGGACCAACAATTGCACCACCCACATTTGGTGGGTTCATTGCATGGGCATATGTTACATTCCTCTGGTCATTACACCGAATTATACATACTGAGATTGAAGCAGTAATGATCACTGCTACTGTCACTGCTACAACAGTAATAATAATCACTGATGTAAGATCAACTTTATCTTCAGTGAGTGTATGAACAGCACTTAGCATTTCTGATGTCTTGTTGCTTACAGTGAGTGTGAAAAACATACTAGTTGTTGCTGATAGAACTGGACTACCACTATCCTTGACAACAAACACTAGCTCATATGAGCCAGCATCTTGTTGGCTAAGCACTCTATTGAAACTTAACAAACCAGTGTACTGGTTCATGCTGAATATCTGCTTGTCAT
Source organism: Doryteuthis pealeii (assembly GCA_023376005.1). Taxonomy (NCBI): domain Eukaryota; kingdom Metazoa; phylum Mollusca; class Cephalopoda; order Myopsida; family Loliginidae; genus Doryteuthis; species Doryteuthis pealeii. Next base: position 22,560,725 of record CM042151.1, read on the forward strand.
TGCCTCTGATTATTTCATATTTTAGAAATGCATTCTCTTGACTATCTCCATCAGCTGCCTTTAGATGAGTGATGTTCTTTGAATGATGCCGGTAATATACAACATCCATGTTAAAGGATTCACACTGGGAAATGTAAAATATGGAGCATTATCATTTTTATCAGTCACTTCAACAATCACATTCACTGTATTATTCAGAGATGGTATTCCATTATCTTTCACAAATACTTGAAACTTGTAAATGTTTTGAAACTCATGATCCAGTGACATAATTGCTGAAATCATGCCATCATCTTTGATTTTAAAAGGTAAAAACTTTTGTTTGTTATTTGTCAGCAGAGAATATGTGAGTTTACCTCCAAGTCCCAGGTCTGGGTCTGTTGCATTGATGAAGCCAACAGAAAATCTTGACTTCTGATTCTCTTCAATGAAGAATTTAAATGTCTCCATAGAGAACTGTGGCCTTACATCATTGACATCCGTCACTTGGATAGAGAACTTATTCTTACTTTGCAGTGGAGGAGATCCTTTATCTTGACAGCTGATGATAATTTCATGCTTTGCCTCTGTTTCTCTATCCAATGCTTTTTTCACAATTACTTGGTATTTTTTAGTGTCCAGACTTTGTAGTTTAAATTTATCATAATGGAGATCACAGGTTACTTCTCCATTTTGTCCAACATCATGATCAGTAACTTTTACATATGCAATTGAACTTCCCACCTCAATATCTTCAGAAACTGATGTTGAATCTTTTCCTGATGCAGACAGGAATTTCAAATGTATAGTCGGTGGTGTATTTTGTTGGTTGATTACATTCACTTGAACCATTGATTTTGCAGTTAAAGATGGACTACCTCCATCTGTGGCCTCAACAAATAAATTATAAGTCAACATATTACCTAATGTAAATTTTTTCTCTAAGAAAATTTGCCCAGTCTGTTCATTCAGTTTAAAATGACTTTTAGCAACATCAGATGTTTTTGTACTGAAATGATAAGTGACTCTTCCATTTTTGCCAGAATCTAAATCTGTGGCTGATAAAGTTGCAATGGAAGAAGTTTCACTTGGTTCATTCTTTATTGTGACATTATAAAGATTTTGAGAAAAGATAGGACGATTATCATTAACATCTGTCACTGAAATGTGAACATCTAAAATACTTTGTTTAGGAGGAGATCCACCATCTTTAGCAATACTTTTACCATGTAACTGTCTTTCACTTCTCTATTCAATCTTTCTTTTAAGATAACGTAGAGATCAGCTGTCCGGTCAACATTTTTGGAAACAGTGAGTCCAAATGGTTCATCTTTATATTTCTTAAGTTCATACGTAATCTGAGAGTTAGTAACTCCAATATCTTTGTCAATGGCATTAGGAATTGATATTTCAGTTCCTATAGCCATTTCTTCAGAAAATTCAATGATTGTTTGTTTATCAGGAAACTCTGGTTGATGGTCATTCACATCTAGGATGATGATTTTAATTTCTAAAATCTTCATAATCCTTTTGGATTTTTGTACCGCAATATCAATCATTAGAGAACACTCTTTGTTAAATCTGCATAGTGACTCAGCATCCAGTGTTTGTGCTGTATAAAGTTTTCCTGTCTTTTTAGAAATACGGAATAATGGAGAGCTGCTTGTACCATCCTGTTCCATAAGACTGAATGAAATTAAATTTTGATCTTGTATTGCCACATCATCCATCACAGTAGAATCAGCAGCAATGTCTCCCAAGTAAGTGCCAGGACTTTTTCCTTCTTCAACTTTAAATGTCAGGTCAATACAGTAAGAATGGTGCAGTAGCAAAAGCAGGAAAGATATTTGTAACAACATTTCTGTGGTAAATGTTTGATACATCCTTGTGGTGAAATGTCCACCCAAACTTTTGTGGTTCTGAAGTATAAAATAATTACATGTTCTGTTAGTTTATTCATAATTGTATGTATATAATTTATGAAAACTTTTAAATGTGTTTATATAATTATTTTTTTTTAAATGTCAGTGCAAAATTCAAATATATTTTTAAATTCCTAAATAGCTTTTAGGAATTCATGAATTAAAAAAATTGATAATGAATCACATCCCATTTATAGACTTTATATTACAATTAATTGCCAATATACAAATAAAGATAATTACTTTATAATTATCAATAGTTATTAATAGTTATCTCCTTTGAAAAATTAAACTGATTGTTGTGAGCATGAATGAAACTGCACACAATTATTAAGCTGCAAGTTGGTTTGTAAATTGCTTTATTCTCTAGTAGCATTTTAAACCTATTGTGCTATAAAATCTCACACCGATGTATAATTTTTGCTCTGTTACAGTTACATATAAAATAGAAATATCAAATCATTTTAAGATAAATAGCAATGAAGGGATAAGCATTAGGAATAAATACATCAATATCAGTCTAATAATTCATATTAATTCCAATAAAAATCAGTAAAGAAAGAAAAGTCTAATTATGTTCATTATATATCTTAAATATCAGTTATTTAATGAATAAATCAATCAGAATATATCTTGAATAAGGAATAGATTTTCATTACTTGTTTTGTTTATAAATGATAAATTAAAAAAACAAAACATCTTAAGCAGTATGTTCACTGTATATCTTAAGTATCAGGTACTTAATGAATACAAATCTTTCAAAATGCATTTGAATATATTAATTACTTTGTTAATTTTAGAATAAAACATAGAAAGGATGTTCTCAATATAAACCAGACTTAATTATCAGTCTTGAATTTTTCTTATCTTTTAAAGAATAAAAATATAAATATAAAAAATATAATTTAATATCAAATCTATCACAATTGGGAAAAAATTGGGAGAAAAAGAAGAAAAAAAAAGGGCATGAGTAAGATTTGATTACGTGAAGAAAACAAATTCTAGTGTTATTCATAATTACCTCTGCTCTATAATAGTGGTTACATTTGCATATGAATTGCATATATTAAAGGAGACAACTATTAAGGAACAGAGGTAATATTATTTAATATGCTGTTAAACGTATTAAAATTAAATCAATCAAAATATATCTTGACTAAGAAATAAATTTCCATTACATTAGTCTTTTTTTTATATTAGATTCTTAAACTAATAAATTTAAAAAAAAAACACCTTAAGCAGTAACATTTTTTTAGTATTATGTTTTTTTTATTAATTGATTTACAAAAATATTTTCAGAAAATAAGAGAAAATTGCATCCTTCTATTTTTAACATAAATTTTGAATAGAAACATTTTAAAAAATAGAACTTGTTTATTATTTTACCAGTAACTATCATTTTTTAGAATTACAAAGAAGTTTGTCTAAATAATGAATGAGTAGGATCTTTTTAGAGTTAAATTTAAAAAAATAAAAACCATATACATTGAAGAAATATTTTAAATGACTTTTATATAAAACTGACTACATATGCATAACTATAAAGGAACCAGAGCTATTTATTCATATTTTCTATCAGCACAAATACTTAATAAGTAGAAATTAAAAACTTACTAAATTATAAAAGGTGAGAATAAACTAAGAGGTTTTTTCCTTTGGTCATTTATTACTTATGTACAATAACAAAACACTGTATTTTTATATTTACTTTTGTCTGTAACACTTAAGGGAGATAATTATTAAATGTAAATTATAGAAGCATGTCTCTTCTTTCTTTTATCTTATCTTTATTTATTAATTTTGAAATGCCAAAACAATGACTCAACAAATTAAGGGTTATTCTAGTAAAATAAGCAAATGAGCAAAAAGGCTCTAAGTTTAGATTACAGTTTTGATGGAAGACACTTAGAACTTATTACAAAATGCCCTAATATTTCATACTGCTTTAGAAAATGTCCAATAAAATTATTAAATGAGTACAAGAAAGACAAATTGAATTTTATAAATTTCTTAGATCAGGCAAACTGAATAAACATTAAATTTTTTTGAATTCATGAATAATGGTAAATCAGTTTGTTTCATAGAGCATTAAAATTAAACTATCCCTGAGATATATACATTGAGAAAAATAGCTAAAATAAAGCACTCTAGCACTAATGCACAATATGCAAGTTATTTACATTAAAATGTTAGTGAGTCTGTTGTAATAACTTTAAAGACAACTGCAGTTGAGAAAAAACACACATTCATTCACAAAGGTATAATTGGAGAAAAGGATTAAGATGATGAATGACTTGTTTTTTATCATTTATCTTTACAATAGAAAGATTTAGGGATTCAAATAAAATATCAAAAAACAGTTTGTAAAATTATTATTGAATAGTTATGTATAAAAAATAATGATATGATAATATTTGACATGAAAATATTGGTTAAATTAAAAATTTAAATGTTTAAAATACTATGATATTTAAATAATGATATCCAAGATATTTTGAGAACACTGAACATTTTAAAAAAATGATCATTTAATTTCAACCCAGTCACTATTTTTATGCTCTTTATTATTATATGAATAAAAGGCAACTTGGATTTCAGTTATTATTTCTGTAATTAATATTTTTCTTGTTAAATAATTAAATCAAATATTTTTGTTATTTTTTCTGAAGATTAATGTTCAGTAATTACTGTAGAAAAGAAATGGAGGCACACAATTTTTGAGAAAATTAAAAAAACAATGTTATATTCATTTATAGGCACAGATAAATCTAACATCATTTGTAGGAATAATACAAAAGAGAGGGAATATAAAAATATCTTACCTTTTTACTAATATTTCTGTATTTCAGATTCATCAAATTAAAATTTTGTTTTTATGTTACTTTTTTGCATATGTTTTCTAAGAATGTTACTAAGATGAAAAGCATTTGCTTCTTTCTGTTAGTGTGGTACAATACAGGGAGAAGCAATCCTATTGAGTGTGTTGTATGGGTAATGGCTGCTACAATAAGTGATGGCAACTATTCATCAGTGAGAATATAATTTTCATTGGTTTAAATTAGAATTTGTCGATTTTTTTAAATAAGTTTATTCTAGATACTTACATATTTAAAAATAAGATACTAAGGAAACATCATTTTAAAAAAAGATGAAAATTATTTTTTGATTCCCAAGATGCACTTTGTTTAGTTATGTTCTTTGTCCTAAAACCTACTCTTTTCTTTCTTTCTTTTCCGGCAAACATCATAATGGCTCACCTCAAATATTGCATCATAATGTAAGTATATTAACAGGCTTGTATAGATTTAAAAAATTAAACATGCCTATTTATTGCTTAGACTAAAATTTGTATTTTAGATAAGGTATTTTATTTGTAAAATGTGCTTCATTAATAGGTTACTACTTTAACAGAGATGATCCTTTGTTTTCAGAATAAAAGAGGAATGTTGTAGAATTGGCATATTCAACGATGATTTGTATTTCCCCAAACTAAAATCAACACTTATAATCATAAAAGTATCTATATGTCTTATCTTTTATTTACCTAGTTAATAACCATGCTATTATAAATTTCAAAATAAAAAATGAGTAGTTATTCATCAAATTTTCCATTAAAAATTCAATGAAAATTGTACTATTGAAATTTTCATAATGTACTTGTAAAAAATATTAATATATAGTACAGCTTTTAGTAAAATTTCAGTTATTTTTTTTTTTTTTAAATGACTAATATTTCTTCTTTATTTTAATTATTTCTATTGCCAAAATATGATGTTTATGATTTTTTTTTTAAATCATTAAAAGTATCATTTGTTGATATATAATTTATGTCCTTGAAAAATGGCATTTTATTTTTTTAAATGAATACTGATTAGAATATGTCAGGTGTTAATATATCATTGAGGTACTGGGGGTAAGGGTCTTGGATTGCGATAAATATTTCCTGTTGATTGCTGACTTATATCAGAAGAGTTACTATCCTCTGTCACAGTGTCTTTGTTGTCAATGTTTTGTGTAAGGCTTGGTGTGTAGAAGCCCCTGGCTACAATAGTTGTATCACTTGGGAAGTTGACAGTCTGTCCCAATGGTCTCATCTCTGTTTCTTGTGTTGGTTGCCCACTCTGCTTTGATTGAGGATTGCAGTACTGGGAAGCATAATCATCTAGATAATAAAAGATATTAAGCAATGAAAAATATGTATAAACATTGATATGTATAAATTTTAAAAAAATATTAATATTTGAACTCCTCCACAAAATATTTATCATATTATATTAATTTAAAAGATCTTTACTTTTTTATATTTGATATATAGTAATAATTTTGTTGATGTAATGTTTAAATATTTAATAAAACCATCTTTAACACAACAAAGTTAAAACAAACATTTTATTTTAAACTATTTTGGCCAATCCATGTTGAAAGGGGTAAGCAATTTGATACAGTATATTTTGCATGGATTTGCTTTCAGTTACCATGGGAAAAACAAGGCCATAAATAAAAATGTCTCTGCCATATAGCCTGATATTCTTGAATAAAAATCTCTCTTCCATATACACTGGACATGATCTTAACAAAATATATGGTTAACTTGTGTACATAGCTCAAAAACTGAATTTAAATTTGATTTTCTTAAAACTGATAAAATTTTAAAATAAATTTGGTCTAAAAAGGTTAAGCAATTTTAAGAGAATATTTAAAATAATATCTAATGTGAAGTCAGTTGAATATTTATTTTAACAATTCAAAAGATACAATTAGAATTTCATTAAAAAAAATATCAATTTTATGATAATAAAAAAGAATCAGCAGTGGATTGTATTCAATCATTTAAGATACAAAACCAGTGTTACTTGTATTTTTTGATAACTCTTTTTTGAAAAATATTGTTGTCAAAACCAGTGAATGAATTTTAAAAGAGGACAAAATAAATATATATCTTACTAGAAATCTCTCCATTTTCTCTTCTGTTTGTATCATTCCTCCTCTGTCGATTGTTGATATGAGATAATTTGGGAGATGGATGATTGAGATATTCAACTGAACTAAATTGAAGCTGTTCATTTTTGGAATTATTTGGAAGTATCAAGTCATCCTGGACATGGGGCTATTGAGTACAGAAAATCAAAATAAGAATTCTTGTTATATATGGAAATAATTTTTCTGGCATGAAAAAAAGAATCAAATATCTATTAGTAAAAAATAAATTTTTACATGTGAGAAAAATTCATATAATAATAAATATGATGAATGAACTGTAGTGATTGAAAGTAGGAAGGAAAGTAAAAAATTATCCATACTTTTGCCATAACATATCTTTATCATTGTCAAACTGCTTTCTACATATGTGGGCTTATAGTTGGCACTGTTGTGGAAATGTGATTGAAGGTAGAGACTGATCGTGCTATTTTATATCTTTACAGTGTAAAGATGGTTACTCCACTAGCATTATGCACTGAGAAAGTGACCTGATTTCTCTGGTTGGAAGAAGTGTTAGGGGCTGAAATTCAATGGAGACATTTAGTACAATACAGGGACAGTGCACTACAGCATAAAAGTGATTATGAGTGGACAGAGAAGTTTAAAAGTGGCCGGACAAGCATGACACATGAAGAGGGAACAGGACACCCATCATTCTCCACCACTGATGAGAAGATTCAGCAAGCTCGAGTGATGATAATGGTAAACCAGTGAGTTATTATCCAAGAAGTAGCTTGTTCTCTGCAGATTAGTCAGGCTTATGACTATCAAATCATCCATAATGAGTCCGGTTTCCATAAAACAAGAGGGCGGATAATTTTTTACTCTCCTTCATATATTAAATATATTTACAATATATGAAAAAAATATTCATTCTTATAATAATTTAGTTATTAATATAAAGGCATTGCTTATAATTAGTAAAATTAATAACACTATAATACATATATGTTAAAAAGATTAAATATATTAATTAGATATAAGACAACTTACTTTAGATTCATCTTGTATTTGAGTTTGTGAGTGTGGGAGAGAAGCTGATCTTTTCTGATGATTAGGAAGCTTTTCTGCAGAATGAGATTCTCTGCTGGGCTGGTTGATATGTGCACTTCTTATTTTGTCTCCATGAGTCTTGTTTACATTGACAGCAGTTGGCCAAGATATTCCCTGCTTTGTAGGACACATCAAATGTCTCTGGTCACTCATATATCTGCCATTTGGACCAACAATTGCACCACCCACATTTGGTGGGTTCATTGCATGAGCATATGTTACATTCCTCTGGTCATTACACCGAATTATACATACTGAGATTGAAGCAGTAATGATCACTGCTACTGTCACTGCTACAACAGTAATAATAATCACTGATGTAAGATCAACTTTATCTTCAGTGAGTGTATGAACAGCACTTAGCATTTCTGATGTCTTGTTGCTTACAGTGAGTGTGAAAAACATACTAGTTGTTGCTGATAGAACTGGACTACCACTATCCTTGACAACAAACACTAGCTCATATGAGCCAGCATCTTGTTGGCTAAGCACTCTATTGAAACTTAACAAACCAGTGTACTGGTTCATGCTGAATATCTGCTTGTCATTGCCTCTGATTATTTCATATTTTAGAAATGCATTCTCTTGACTATCTCCATCAGCTGCCTTTAGATGAGTGATGTTCTTTGAATGATGCCGGTAATATACAACATCCATGTTAAAAGGATTCACACTGGGAAATGTAAAATATGGAGCATTATCATTTTTATCAGTCACTTCAACAATCACATTCACTGTATTATTCAGAGATGGTATTCCATTATCTTTCACAAATACTTGAAACTTGTAAATGTTTTGAAACTCATGATCCAGTGACATAATCGCTGAAATCATGCCATCATCTTTGATTTTAAAAGGTAAAAACTTTTGTTTGTTATTGGTCAGCAGAGAATATGTGAGTTTACCTCCAAGTCCCAGGTCTGGGTCTGTTGCATTGATGAAGCCAACAGAAAATCTTGACTTCTGATTCTCTTCAATGAAGAATTTAAATGTCTCCATAGAGAACTGTGGCCTTACATCATTGACATCCGTCACTTGGATAGAGAACTTATTCTTACTTTGCAGTGGAGGAGATCCTTTATCTTGACAGCTGATGATAATTTCATGCTTTGCCTCTGTTTCTCTATCCAATGCTTTTTTCACAATTACTTGGTATTTCTTAGTGTCCAGAATTTGTAGTTTAAATTTATCATAATGGAGATCACAGGTTACTTCTCCATTTTGTCCAACATCATGATCAGTTACTTTTACATATGCAATTGAACTTCCCACTTCAATATCTTCTGAAACGGATGTTGAATCTTTTCCTGATGCAGACAGGAATTTCAGATGAATAGTTGGAGGATTGTTTTGATTGTTGACAACATTTACTATGACCATTGTTTTTGCAGTTAAAGATGGACTACCTCCATCTGTGGCCTCAACAAATAAATTATATGTCAACATATTACCTAATGTAAATTTTTTCTCTAAGAAAATCTGTCCAGTCTGTTCGTTGAGTTTAAAATGACTTTTAGCAACATCAGATGTTTTTGTACTGAAATGATAAGTGACTCTTCCATTTTTGCCAGAATCTAAATCTGTGGCTGATAAAGTTGCAATGGAAGAAGTTTCACTTGGTTCATTCTTTATTGTGACATTATAAAGATTTTGAGAAAAGACAGGAGGATTATCATTAACATCTTTCACAGAAATGTGAACATCTAAAATACTTTGTTTAGGAGAAGATCCACCATCTCTAGCAATTACTTTCACCATGTAGCTATCTTTCACTTCTCTATCTAAACTTTCTTTTTGTATTATATACAAATCTGATGTCCCATCGACATTTTTGGAAACAGATAAACCAAATGGTTCATCTTTATATTTTTTAAGTTCATAAGTAATTTGGGAATTAACATTTCCAATATCTTTGTCAATAGCATTTGGTATTAATACTTTTGTTCCTTTTTTGTCATTTTCTTCAAACAAAACTGTTGCTTGTTTATCAGGGAATTCTGGTTGGTGATCATTCACATCTTCAATTTTTACTTTTATTTCTAATATTTTCATAATTCTTTTAGATTTCTGAACAGCAACATCAACCATCAAAAAACACTCTTTTCCATATGTACACAGAGATTCAGCATCCAATGTCTGTGCTGTATAGAGTTTTCCTGTCTTTTTAGAAATACGGAATAAAGGAGAGCTGCTTATACCATCCTGTTCCATAAGACTAAATGAAATTAAATTTTGATCTTGGATTGCCACATCATCCATCACATTAGAATCCGCAGCAAGATCTCCGAGGTATGTGCCAGGACTTTTTCCTTCTTCAACTTTGAATGTGAGATCTACCCCTTGACACAAGTATACAAGCGAGAGCAGAATGCATATTGGAATCAGCATACTTTCTTGATAAAGTTAATGTCCTTTTAGAATATGCCACAAATATCACCTGAAATTGAAAATGAATATTATTATAGATTGTCATTTTGTTCAAAGTTTTGATTATTTAATATACATATATTTATTTATTTATTTATAAAATATAATTCAAATAATAATTAACTCTTTGAACCTTTAGACCTTTGGCCCTAAGATATAGCTGGTTTCCAAAAAAATCAGAAGAAATTAAGCACAATTACATTTAAATTTTACTCTTGTGATCAGCCATCTTTGTTTAAAGCAATCTCATCCTTCCATTAAAAGAAAGGCTGTGAATTGTTGTTATCCTAAACTTTTTCTTATTATTATCTGACATGATCTCCCTATGCTCAAAATATCAGGCTTGTAGTAAAATAGTATTCAGCTCCAAATATTGAACTTATGGTATATAGGTTAAAATGGTTAAGTTTATATACACAAAGATATGTGGATATATATTCACAGTTAAAATTCATAGTAATTTTTTTTTCTTCATTATTTAAACAATTTGAAGTATTTTATAAGATACATAAATATGTTTTGAAATACCAATTTTCAAATTGTTTTATGTAATTGTTAAAAGAATATTACACTTGGATAATTACAAATGCATTCTCAAAATGTTATGTAATTAATTTATATTTAATGTTCCACAAAAGAGAGTTTAAACAAAATTTTAAAAATAAAATTGGATCTTCATTTTTAGCAGCCATGTTTGTTGATCTCACGTTGTCTCACTATTCAACTAAAGATAGCTTTTTTCTTAATAAAAACTAGATACCATATTGCTGAAATATTCTGAAAGCAGGAATAAGAATATATATTTTTCTAAATCAAAAATCATTTTCATTTTACTTTAATAGAAACATGCATCATTAGAAGTTAATCTAGTAACTTAGAATGAGATATATTTTCATGAAGATTGATTTCAAATTATAAGAAACAACATTCTGCAACTAAGATTACAATAAAAACTTTAGAGATAAATATGTAAACAATTCAAACTTATGAAGTCACATTATTCAAATTAAAATCAGCTTTAAAATTTTCTTGAAGCTAATTAAATATATAAAATATTTTTAAATCAAAATTAGAATGCATATTTATATGTACAATTTTATAGATCATAAAGAGAAAATTGTCAAAAGAAAATTATAAAATCTATTTACCTTTGTATAGATAAAATGTGTATACTGTATATTGAAATGAGATGAAGGTTACACTCTTATTATATCTTCTGCAGCAATTGACAAAAAGAAATTGAAATCAGGGGTCCATTCTTTATTTGAAATAGTCAGCAGCAATCCTAGTGAATGTGGTGTGTGTATAATGGCTGCTACTGTAAATGATAACTACTATTCATCATAAAGAAAATAGATCTAACATATCCAATTTTAATTATTTTTTAATGAGTTAGTTTTAAAGATAGAAATATTTAGAAATAATTGTGAATTTTAATAGCCATTTAAAAAAAAAAAATCAATTGCAAATTCCCAGAATGCATTTTGTCAATTCAGTCCTTTGTTTCTTTCACTTTCAACTTGCTTTCTTCTTTCTCTCGCCAGAAAAATTGTGGTGGCTTTCCTCAATTATTGCATATAAAAGTGTCCCATGTAAGTATAAAATGTGTTTGTATTTATTAACAATATTTAAATTTACTTATAGCAAGTAAATAATTCATACTTCTAGATTTGTTTACAAATTTTGATTAAAAAAATAAGATAAATTAAAGCAGAAATTCTTTTCAGATATCTTGGTTCGCTTTTCAACTAAATTAGCCTTTGTTTCAAAGAAGAAATGTAACTGTTTTCAAATTATAATAAACAGTGAAAAAAAAGTTCATACTTTACTTAATTCTGTTTTTCCAGCATATTATATTTATATCTAAAAAAAATTTTTTTTAAGTAAAACGAGTTAATTTTTTCTGTGTATGAAATAAAATTTAAAGAAAAGTTAATGATAATTAAAATATAATATACAACAAAAATATCACTGTGGTACTGGGGGTAATGGTCTTGGATTGCGATAAATATTTCCTGTTGATTGCTGACTTATATCAGAAGAGTTACTATCCTCTGTCACAGAGTCTTTGTTGTCAATGTTTTGTGTAAGACTTGGTGTGTAGAAGCCCCTGGCTACAATGGTTGTATCACTTGGGTAGTTGACAATCTGTCCCAATGGTCTCATCTCTGTTTCTTGTGTTGGTTGTCCACTTTGATTTCGTTGAGAATTGCAGTATTGGGAAGTGTACACTTCTAAAAAACATATACAGTCAAAATTAATATCATCATTAAGCATATATCATTTGTCTAATAAAAATATAACTTAACAAGGAAAATATATTTTTCATTTCTAGTCAGCACTCTGAAAAACCTTTTAATAAATTCCTTTGTAGATACATCCATTAAACTATAGCCTCATGTAATTTTTAACTTCTAAATCTAAACTATTATTGTTCTCAAGCAATATATCAAAATATCATACAAGCAGCTAATAATATATAATATATATATAAGCTAATATAGCTAATATAGCAGCTAATAATATATATATATATATATATATATATATATATATATATACTAATATTGCAGCTAATAATATATATATATATATATATATATATATATATATATATATCTAATATAGCAGCTAATAATATAATATATATATATATATATATATATATATATATATATATAACCTATAGATTGTAGAATTGTGAACATGATAGGTCCATTACTTGAGTTTCACATGTTTCACACAATCTTCAAATGTGAGTGTGGTAAAAATCAATTTCATCTCAAAAAATACTAATGATTTATTTGATATTAGTATGGGAAGTTTTTGCAGTGCTGAAACTTGCAAAATTGTAGGTCTATTTCTCCAATGGAAAATGGCCTATAAATTCAATAAAGAAAATGTCAAACCATGATGAAGGGTTAATATGTTTAGATTACTGTAATGGCTGTAAAATCCACTTTGTACAAGCAAAAAATTAATAGAAATTTTCTAAATCCATCACTTGAATTTAGACATAGCATCTAAGTCAAAAACTGTCAATTTTCTAAACATCACATTTGATTTGAATAACAGCGGAAAATTAAGCATTTGAGAACATGTTGACTTATTTCAAAGTTTATTTTGTTTTAGGTAGGTTTAAAATTCTAACCGAAAATACATGCACACTACATAAAGAAAAAAACAAACAAAAACTTCTAATAATCGAAGCTTTATATATCAAACAAAAAAAACCTACCTTAAACAAAATAAGTCAACATGTTCTCAAATGCTTATAATTTTCCGCCTATCCTCCTTCCACTATACCCCTCCCCTTCTCACAACTTGTGCCCCCCCTCCCACAAAAAATCACTACTGCATCGCTCACTCGAACCACGACCATTCCTACAGCCTCCCACTACCAATGGTTATTACCTCCCACTTCTAATTCCTTGCTACTTCTCGTTCTCGTTAAAAACAAGACAAAACCATACCATCGTTTCCTACCTGATGATGGCAAACTGTATTGCTGAAAGCGCTTGTTTTGAAAACTTTGGTGGACTGTTACACCAGTTACACTTCGACACCAGAAAGATGGCCCGAAAATTAGAAAGGATCAACCAAAAACTTGTCCAACAAGAATTGTCTGTACAGTTCAACAAAACTTGTATAAAAGAAAAAATGCTGCCAAAATACACTTATTTTATATATATATATATATATATATATATATATATATATATATATATATATATATATATATATATGAGGTAAGTAGAAGGATGGTGAACATGAAATGAAAACTCAAAACAAATCAGAGAGTTGAAACGTTTCATCCGAATTCATACGGACATCTTCAGTCGAATGATTTTTATACTGTCATACTGTCGGATTCTACTACATCCATCCTATCTCCATATATATATATATATATATATATATATATATATGAAATGGGAAATTGTTAAAAGATCCTGCCCTTACAACCCAATTGTTAAAAGATCCTGTCCTTACAACCCAGGTGATAAATTCTGCCATTTATGCACAGAGGAAAAATTAGCAATAGCTTGCTACTCCAATACCTCAGAACTTCTAAACCAAAGATCCGAAAATTTTGCCAAATGCATGCACCAAATAAAATGGGAATTATCAAGCCATTTACCTCCTAATAATATAGCACAACTTAATTTACCATGACTCAAATCCAACAATTTTACCAGTATCATACCAATAATTAATATTCGAATAAACCACCAACACTACACAACATACATACTAATCCTATGAACCTATCGGTAACATCAGCCTTCGATTTTAACTTAATTTTAAATCCATAATTACATTACGTGTCTTAGCAGCACATTTGTTTATTAATAATAAAAAACTTAATCTATTCCACTCACTAGTCATATGTGACGGCAAGTTTCTTCACACACCCCCTAACATTTTTTCACTGTAATAATACTAGCATTTTCAAGACCATACATTTAGTGCCCATACAGCATATTACCTTCTTTTTTTTTTTTTATCGATCTCACTCTTAAGCTATTATTCAATAGTATTGTACAATTTTCTCAGTATACCCTATCATAAACACAATACTTTAATTCTACATACTGCTCAAACCCATTTAAGTCAAACCACTGTATTTTGCCTTTGGCTTTACAGATAGATCACTCTTTTGATTATACACCTTTAACACTGTACACATAAAACAGACCACCAATTTCTTAAGTAAAGATACTCTACATTTTTATTTCATTTATTACTTTTCCATTTCCCCTACAACTAACCCTTAATATAAAAAAAACTATTATTCTACAATACTTAACAACGATCACCAAGATTATTTAATAAGTAAATATGCCTGTTTATCGCGAAAACAGACTTCAATCGCGTGTTAACGTAACTTTTTTATTTTTTATACCCCCTTTTTTCTTTTTTTATATACTCTTTACAACCAGATTAAATTATGCCAGAGAACCATCCCATATAACAAACACATGCTAATGATACATCTATCATCAAATTTAAACTTAATTAAACTTATAACCACACTTTATTCATTCTAACCATTTTCCAGTATAACACAACACAATGCAAAAACAAGTGACAACAAGTCTCCTAACATTTATCAAATTTTTACTTCCGAAAAACAAAAAATAAACAACATCACAACTCCTTTCATTACGATTATACCCTAACAATAACCACTAAGGTCTTATAAATGAATAAATGCAACTGTATATATATATATATATATATATATATATATAGATATATAGCCCTTTATAAAAAATTAAAAAATTTAAGTGCATATTAACAAAATCTTATATTCCACCACACTAAACAATTATAATAATTTATTATTAATTAATGATAAGGCCATTTGAATGGAAAAATGTGTATATATATACACATTCTATTAACTTATAATAAAATAAATAAAACTTTAGGTATATATTAGCAAAATCACATTTAGTTGCACTAAACACTATAATCATATAGATAATCCTTATAATTCTTATAAATCATTAAAGCAATAATATAAAGAGGATTTCTCATAATGCTTATATTCTGATCCTTTGGAAAAATATCACTTCCGCTCATTTTCAAATTTTAGACCCAGTGTTCTTTGACTGCGAGTCTGTCACTAACCGTCATTGCTAAAAAATACACACGTGCAATCGGCTGTAATTAATCAATATCTTGATTAATTCAGTGGATTTAACCCTGAAGATTTATGGTAAAACCTTTTAGGTTATTACTGTGTACAATTATAATAATATATATATACATACATATATATACATACATATATATACAAATACTCATACATATATAAATACACATATG
Source organism: Doryteuthis pealeii (assembly GCA_023376005.1). Taxonomy (NCBI): domain Eukaryota; kingdom Metazoa; phylum Mollusca; class Cephalopoda; order Myopsida; family Loliginidae; genus Doryteuthis; species Doryteuthis pealeii. The sequence goes on from CM042151.1 coordinate 22,576,921, forward strand.
CATATATATATATATATATATAAATATATATATATCTGTAGGTGGGTTACCAGGTAAGTTGGTATTAGGATGATTCTAAGCTGGTCTTTCTTCCAATGGTGGAATGTTAGGGAGTTCAGGTCTAATTATAGAGCTTGATGTTCAATTTTTTGAACAGAGCAATATAATTAGTAAAGAAAAAGGCTTAAAAATCAGCTATTTTGCAGTTATTGATCCATTTCTAGATAAAATGTGTATATTCAGATACCTGTGGGCAGAAATAGATCCATAACCGCAAAATAGCTGTTTTTAAGCCTTTTTCTTTACTAATTATATACATACATACATATATATATATATATGTGGTAAAATATATAAAGCGACTGATGATGCCAAGCTCAAAGCTCTAGTGAAATATATCCTACATACGTTTGTCTGAATTTTGTCCTTGTGTTCCTCATATCTCTACCACATTCTGTTGGATTTATTCCAATCCTCTTTCCTCGTATATATGTTTTTATGTAATTTCCATCTCATGCGTTTAATGTATATGTTTTTATATATGTATATATTTTATATATGTATATATATTTTTATGTATGTATGTATGTATGTACATATATATACATACATATAAAATACATACATACATTGTATGAAGTATATATATATATATATATATATATATATAATATATATATATATATATATTATTATTATTATTATTTAAAATATTCAAATCTAAATAATTTCCCCTTTAAATGAAAGGACACATTTTGGAATCATAAATAATTAGAGTAAACATGTTTTTGTGACACAACTTAAGTAAAAAAATCATTCATTTATTTTATCACAAAATGAAAAATATGTAAAAATGTTCATTGTTATATAATTACTACTTTGATTTTTATTATAGTGAAACAAAAAAAATATGCTTGATTTTTTTTTTACTCTACATCATTATTAACACAAAATCTCCATGCATATTACTGAACTGATTTGGAGGGGAATTTGTTTATATCAATTCATTTAAAATTACAATTCATCTAAAAGAATTGATCTACAGATATAATTTATTAATAAACTATTTTTTGGTGTCTTAACATACCAAATAACTTAATCCAAACATGGTTTAAATAATATTGATTAGATTACTTTTGTATACCCTTATAGGTATATTATATTTGTTGATAAATTATTATAGATAAAATATATCTGTAGATACATTGTAACCAGAAGTGGATTGTGCAGAAATTTACCACACACCTACTGAGATGAACTTATTGTTTTACTAAAAATTAGGTTTCTCCCAATTATCTGCAATTCTTAAGCATAAATATGTAAATACCCTTGGATGTCTCAAAAATAAATTTCATGCTGAGTCCTTAAGATATTTTAGCATCACTAAAAATTTAAAAGCAGAGAGAAAAAAAAGTAAACAGGTTAAATACCTGCAGCTTCATCATCCTGTTGAGAGCTCATTTCCTTTTTGTTTTTACCCTCAGAATGAGTCAATTTTGGTGATGGATGGTTGAGATATTCTGGAGAACTGATTTGGTGAGTTTTATTTCTTTGACTCTGAGATAGTATTTCTTCATTAAGAGTATGTGTATGCTAAGAAAAGAAAATTATAACTAGGTTATTCCAGTTATAGCTTGTCAATGATCTATACAAAATGACAGAATAATGGCTGGCAAACTCATAGAAGATATATTTTTAATGCAATCAGAAACATTAATAACATCATACATTAAAATTTAGCAATAAAAGAATTTATATAAAAAAACAGATAACAAAGTCTCATAAGAGACTGAAAAAGTCATATTGTATGGAAATGTTATAAACAGTATGAAAAAATATGAAAAATGTATATGTTTTAAAATATAAAAAGAAAGAAAACTCTACAAAAATATATTGAATAAGTAAAAGTAAAAATGAAGCAAATTTATAATTCTAGCTGACATCTTAAACAAAATTCTACTATCATATATAACTAGATTTCTTAATGGTGGCATAGAAACCGGAATACCATTGTGGGTAAAATATAAAATGAAAAAAAAAATTGATTTTCTTACCTGACGTTCATCCTGTATATGAGTTTGTGACTGTGGGAGAGAAGCTGATCTTTTCTGCTGATTGGGAAGCTTTTCTACAGAATGAGATTCTCTGCTGGGTTGGTTTATATGTGCATTTCTTATTTTGTCTCCATGAGTCTTGTTTACATTGACAGCAGTTGGCCAAGATATTCCCTGCTTTGTAGGACACATCAAATGTCTCTGGTCACTCATATATCTGCCATTTGGACCAACAATTGCACCACCCACATTTGGTGGGTTCATTGCATGGGCATATGTTACATTCCTCTGGTCATTACACCGAATTATACATACTGAGATTGAAGCAGTAATGATCACTGCTACTGTCACTGCTACAACAGTAATAATAATCACTGATGTAAGATCAACTTTATCTTCAGTGAGTGTATGAACAGCACTTAGCATTTCTGATGTCTTGTTGCTTACAGTGAGTGTGAAAAACATACTAGTTGTTGCTGATAGAACTGGACTACCACTATCCTTGACAACAAACACTAGCTCATATGAGCCAGCATCTTGTTGGCTAAGCACTCTATTGAAACTTAACAAACCAGTGTACTGGTTCATGCTGAATATCTGCTTGTCATTGCCTCTGATTATTTCATATTTTAGAAATGCATTCTCTTGACTATCTCCATCAGCTGCCTTTAGATGAGTGATGTTCTTTGAATGATGCCGGTAATATACAACATCCATGTTAAAAGGATTCACACTGGGAAATGTAAAATATGGAGCATTATCATTTTTTATCAGTCACTTCAACAATCACATTCACTGTATTATTCAGAGATGGTATTCCATTATCTTTCACAAATACTTGAAACTTGTAAATGTTTTGAAACTCATGATCCAGTGACATAATTGCTGAAATCATGCCATCATCTTTGATTTTAAAAGGTAAAAACTTTTGTTTGTTATTGGTCAGCAGAGAATATGTGAGTTTACCTCCAAGTCCCAGGTCTGGGTCTGTTGCATTGATGAAGCCAACAGAAAATCTTGACTTCTGATTCTCTTCAATGAAGAATTTAAATGTCTCCATAGAGAACTGTGGCCTTACATCATTGACATCCGTCACTTGGATAGAGAACTTATTCTTACTTTGCAGTGGAGGAGATCCTTTATCTTGACAGCTGATGATAATTTCATGCTTTGCCTCTGTTTCTCTATCCAATGCTTTTTTCACAATTACTTGGTATTTCTTAGTGTCCAGAATTTGTAGTTTAAATTTATCATAATGGAGATCACAGGTTACTTCTCCATTTTGTCCAACATCATGATCAGTTACTTTTACATATGCAATTGAACTTCCCACTTCAATATCTTCTGAAACTGATGTTGAATCTTTTCCTGATGCAGACAGAAATTTTAGATGAATAGTTGGTGGATTATTTTGTTGGTTGATCATATTTACAAAAACCATAGCAAGAGATTCTAATGGTGGAGTACCACCATCTTTTGCTTCAACATATAAATTATATGTCAGAATATTACCTAATGTAAATTTTTTCTCCAGAAATATCTGTCCAGTTTGTTCATTTAGTTTGAAATGATTTTTAGCAACATCAGATGTTTTTGTACTGAAATGATAAGTGACTCTTCCATTTTTGCCAGAATCTAAATCTGTGGCTGATAAAGTTGCAATGGAAGAAGTTTCACTCGGGTTATTTTTAATGGAAACATTGTAGACATTTTGAGAGAACACTGGAATATTATCATTGATATCTGTAACTGATATGTGGACATGTAAAACACTTTGTTTGGATGGTGATCCACCATCTCTAGCAATTAATTCTATCAGGTAGGAGTCTTTCACTTCTCTATCAAGTTCATCCTCTAAGACTATACTCAAATCTGATGTTCCATCCACTTTTTGATGACAAACAGTGCAAATGGTTCTTTATTGACCTTTTTCAGTTGGTATTTAATTTTGGAATTTATAGCTCCAACATCTTTGTCAATTGCATTGGGAATTATCACTTTTGTTCCCTTTTTGTCATTTTCTTCAAACTCAACAGTAACTTGCTTCTCAGGAAATTCTGGTTGATGGTCATTCACATCAAGTATTATAACTTTGATTTCTAAAATCTTCATGATTCTTTTAGATTTCTGAACTGCAACATCAACCATGAGAAAACATTCTTTGTTGAATGTACACAAAGATTCAGCATCCAGTGTTTGTGCTGTATAAGTTTTCCTGTCTTTTTAGAAATACGGAATAGTGGAGAGCTGCTTGTACCATCCTGTTCCATAAGACTGAATGAAATTAGATTTTGATCTTGTATTGCCACATCATCCATCACATTGGAATCAGCAGCAATGTCTCCAAGGTAAGTTCCAGGACTTTTTCCTTCTTCCACTGTGAATGTCAAATCTGCACTTAGACAGATGCATAGAAGTAACTGAAGGAGGTACAGTTGAATTAACATATTTGAGGTTTGTTTGATGTTTCTTCAAGTAACAAGTGAAGCATTGATGTCTCTGCAATACAAAAAAATATTTAATGCTGGAACATCTGGTGACTTAAACCAAAAAATTATCTAATATTTTATCAAAAGCAATTTAAACTTATAGAAAAATTACAGTGTATCATTCAGTGAGTCATTAGATATCAATCTGTTCATTAAGTTAGAAATGAAGCCAAAGAAACTAAAAGTAACAAAGTAAAAGTAAATATGCAAAAATATCAACTTATATATCAATCTGTTCATAAAGTGTTTAAGTTAGAAATATCTTGTGATAGTATATTAAGATTTTTAATAAATATATTATCACTTTTGAAAATTCTGATAGATTTACTTATCTGATAAACTCTGAGATTTATTATCAAGAAAGAATAATGATTTTTTTAAATAGCTTCACATTTAGAAAAGTTATCTAATGGCTGAAATCTTTTGTGAAGTTTCCAAAATGATATTTAGAAATCAAAAAATAGAAGTATACTGATATATACATGTTAATAAAATGAAATTAATACCTAAGATTCAATGACAAAAATAATTTTCTGGAGCATAAAAATTATATCATTTTATATTATTAAACTTTAACATATTTACATTTAGAGCAGTTACATTTGCATCTCAATTTCATAAACTAAATATGTCAAATATTATAGGACAGAGGGAGTATATTTTATCAGGAAAAGGAAAACATTTTACAAAATCTAATAAAACTGATTTAAAAAGAGAAAAAAAAACAAACAAACAAAAAACAAAGAGAAATATTTTAATTTTTTCTGATAAAGACACTTTAAGTTTTAAATATATTCATTTCTTATATCATTAAATTAAAGAATATCAGCTGTAGAAATAGACCAAAAAATATTCATATATTATATATAATATCCTTCTTTTTTCTATTAAATAGTTTGGAAAATTTATATTAACATGTCTTTCAAAGTTTATTATAATTCTATTAATTAGTGTGGAACACACACATGAATACAGGAATTTGTATTTGAACAAAATTTGCATTTGAAAAATCCTTCTGACAGAGAAAGAAGTGAGATTATGATGTTATCTATATTCAATTTTCATAGGAAATTTAATGAAAAAAGAAACAAAAATATTTCAATCATAATATTCTTTATTATCCATTGAATTTATCAGTTATTATCATTTTAGAAATGAAAATCACAGGTTCCCGTATCATAATGCTATGATACTTTATCAGTACTAAATATGTACATAGTGGGATGTTAGAAATTTCTTAGTGTAATGAACTATCTTCAAATACCTTTATCTTTTAATTAGTCTAGGGCAAATATATCATAAATAACAACAAAAAAAAAGATTGAAATGCTTTGTTTAACACAAGAAAGGTGTAACCAATGTAACAGATACTTCTTTATGTAATATCAAGAGAAACAAAAAAAAAAAAATAGAATGTAGAAAATTATCTTACCCTTTTTTTAATAGAGATTCATCATTTTGAGAGATGAAATTTACATCCTCATCACAAATTCAGCAACTGTTGTTTTGAACTAATAGTATTCAGAGAAAAACTGTTTCTTTGCATTGATGTGAGAAAAAGTACAGCAGTCCTAGTGAATTTGTTGTGTGTACAATGGCTGCTACAATTCATAATGGCTATTATTCGTCATAGAGAAACTTACGTTAAAATTTAATTTTGATTATTTTTTTTATATGAAATAATTTTGCATAGTGAAATACTTAGAAGTAAACATTTAACAAGAAAATGAATATGGAAATTATATTTTCAAAAAATATAGATAATCTCACTCCCAAAATGCAATTCGTTATTTCAGTTCTTTGTTCTTTACAGTCTGCTTTCTTTTCTCTCTTTCCATAAACATCATAATGGCTTTCTTCATTTCACATCAAAGTGTGCAGTTGATGTAAGTATATAAAGATGCATTTATTCATTAATGTTTACATAATCTAATAACATAAACCTCACTAACATTTTTCTATTAATTTAAAATTCCTGCAAAAATACTTTGAAGGGTAAATGAATTCATAAATTTGTTAATCTGTTTAACATACATAAATCTCTCAAAAAGAAAGAACATAAAATCTTTGTGAAGTAAAATTGACATAATTCTCAAAATTATTGTTCCTTTATTTTAATGTATTCAATTTATTAGGGTTTTTTGTGATTTTTTAAATATTCTAAATTTTACATTTATCTTTATTCTTATCTAATGGTTTTGATTCATAAAAAATATTCTAAAATCTTTTAACATAATATTTAGTTTAAGTATTCTATCTATTGAGGTACTAGGGATAAGGGTTTTGAATTGCAATACATATTTCCTGTTAATTGCTGACTTATATCAGAAGAGCTAATATCCTCTGTCACAGAGTCTTTGTTGTCAATGTTTTGTGTAAGGCTTGGTGTGTAAAAGCCCCTGGCTACAATTGTATCACTTGGATAGTTGACAGTCTGTCCCAATGGCCTCATCTCTGTTTCTTGTGTTGGCTGTCCACTCTGTTTTGATCAAGGATTGCAATACTGGGAAGTGTAAAACTCTGAAAATAATTGATAAAAATAACTAATGTAAAATGTATTCAGATAAAGCAATATTAACCAAATAAAAAAGACTTAAGAAAATATTACTTTAAATTTTAGTCAAATATATTAAAGTAATTTACCCATCTTAAAGTCATTTAGTTATTATACATACATTCTATTTATAAAATATTTAAAAAAATGTCTAACCCTCTACATTTTCTTGTTCACATAAAATACTTATTGAATATTGAACTAAAGATAAAATTAAATTAAGATAACAATTGCTTTGCCTATAATAAATGAAAACAATCATGATAAATGAAACCAATATTTTTTAATGATTCCAAATATAATAATTATAATAAATGTTAAAAAATAATAATTTAAAAATATAATTATAATAAATGTTAAAAAAATAATAAATGTTAAAAAAAAAATTGTTTCCTTTAACAATCAAATCCGTAAAAAAATATTGTTTACAATATATTTTAAATTTTCTGTATTTTTAGTTTTTGAAATGTTTCACAGAACAATTTGTAGATTGAATGATTTTCTTTTCTTTCTTTATATCTTAAACATACATTTTCAATAAGCTTATTATGTTTTAGTGGGAAGGTAACACAAATAATTGATATGCTCGCTTCTGAAAATAGATTTTGTAAAAATTGTATAACATGAAGTAGGAGATATGTTCTAGAAAAAAGACAATATTAATTTACAATAAAGAAGCAACTTGACTAAATTAAGCAATAGAGATATATTTGTCTTAAACTCTAAAGAATAAATAAGCTCTATATGGAGCTATTTTTTTAAAATTAATTATAAAGAAATTAAAGTAAATCAAATATAATAATGGACAGAAATCAGAATCTGAATTAAACTTTTTGAAATAATTATCTTTGTAAATAATTCAATATCTTATGAATTTAACAAACTCCAACATATTGCATTTATGTCTGACATCAGAGGCTAAATAAGAAAGAATCAGAAGTTGAAAACTATATGATTTGCTTACCTTTGTTGTCAGGAAAAAGCATAATTCTGTGACAAGAGGAAAACTAAATTTTCATTATAATTTCTGCTGCTGTTTTTAAAAAGAATTATTAGAGTAATGGGCTTATTTATAGTTGATGTGAAAAAGAATGCAGCAGTTCTAGTTAATGTTCTGTGTGTACTATGGCAGCTACAGTAAGTGATAACCACTATTCATCTCATGAAAATTAGACTTCATTAGATTTAGTGTAAATGATTTATTTTTTGGATGAGATAGTTTGACTAGATACATACTTAAAATATAAAATAATATTGAGAGAAAACGTTTTGATAAAAATGATCTTTGAAAAACTATTTCTCATTTCCAAAATGCAACCTGTCAATTATGCCCTTTATTTCTTACAGGATGATTTCTTTTTTCACCCTTTATATACACCATGATGGCATTAATTACGTAAAAGTGACTCCAATGTAAGCAATGTAAGTATAAAATATATTTACATCAATTTATAATCAATGTCACCAAAAGTATATTCAATATTTCTGGAATGATATCCATTTTTAAGCTATGATCTCTAAGTTTATTTTCTTTTAAGAAAAAACAGAACTGGTTTTACTAACAAATATTTTATATCTCTGATTTGAATTATTCCTCAACGTAATTCAATAAGATTTCAAAATAACTTTTATTTAGAAGAATTATTGATATTTCTTTTTTATCTTAATTATTTCTATTCCCTAAATTAGCATATAATGTTTTTCAAAATCAATAAAAGTATTATTTGTTGATGTTATGTCCATGAAAATTATTATTTTATAAAAATTTAATAATGTTTAGAATATGTCAAGTGTTTAAATGTCATTGAGGTACTGGGGGTAATGGTCTTGGATTGCGATAAATATTTCCTGCTGACTGCTGGCTTATATCAGAAGAGTTACTATCCTCTGTCACAGTGTCTTTGTTGTCAATGTTTTGTGTAAGGCTTGGTGTGTAAAAGCCCCTGGCCACAATAGTTGTATCACTTGGGTAGTTGACAGTCTGTCCTAATGGCCTCATCTCTGTTTCTTGTGTTGGTTGCCCACTCTGCTTAGATTGAGGATTGCAGTACTGAGAAGTGTAAATATCTGGAAAGAATTATACAGAAAAATAAAGCAATACACTATTTGTTCAATTTAAAAACTGATTATAAAATTTCATATTCATGTTTCTATTTTCTTAATCTTTTGTAAAACTAAATATTACAAAACATTATCAAATACTGCTATATAGGAAATTGAATATTTCATGAAATGAATTGATTTGAATAAATGCTAACTTATTACATCTATTATCATAATTTTCTCTTACACTATTACTAAACTTTCACTGTGATATCCAAATCACATGATTTTAAAATGAGGCTATCAATCACTAACTTCTAAACATGGAAAAGGATAACTAAAAATTGTTCTTATCTAATATCTTTTTACATTGAATATTCTTATATTTGATGATTTTTCAATTTTCCATATCATTTTTTTTAAAAATGTAAACACTGGCATAAGGGCTGTTTTGAGTAGTTATTAAACTCAATGTCTAGTCATTCCCTATTTTTCAAATTATAATTAAGTGTAAATAAATAAATAAGAGGAAGTATTCTATGATTAGCATTTCATAGTTATCTATCTTAGGAAATCATAATGATCAGGTTGAGGGCATATATAAATATATGCAACTATAAACACTGCTACCTACTGCCAAATCCTTAGGCAATATTTGCCTTATTCATTGAATGATCCTTATAATAATTGCTTCACAGAAAGTTACATTGTATTTCAGAGTGAAAAATAATATCCTCATTCTGGATTAAAGTTGGAAAAAATATTCAATCAAAAGTTATGCTATGTTACAGTCAAAGAAATTTCAAATGATTGAGAATTAGTGAGTGAAGGTATTTTTACCTACCTGGAATTTCTTCATTCTGACTTGAGTTTTTCCCCTTTCTACTATGCCTACTGTTGGCACGAGACAATTTTGGTGATGGGTAGTTGAGATATTCAGATGAATTGACCTGGAATTTACTTTTTGGACTATTTGCAAGTACTATATCATCTTGGGTATGTGCCTGGAGAAGATGGAAATAATATATAAAATATCCAGTTAATTTTGCAAATAGGAAATAATGGAGAATGACTAATGTAAATCAAATTATACACAAAATTTTACTAATTCGTCTACAAAAATTTATTTTATCATAAGATATACTGAAAAGGAAAAACAAAAAAATCATAACTAATAATCATCTATATTTGATATTTTTATGATAAATAAAAATAAAGATTCAATTTTTTTTTTTAATTTTATATAGTTCATGTATTTGCTTAAAGGCCATTTTCAATGCCATTAAATTGATGTTGAGTTACATTCGATTTATAGAATTTATATTATGACTAAATGTAAATAGATAAGTAGAAGTATTTATTTTCATAAACAGTAATACTGTGTTGCCCATAAATAAGTACAACCTTAAATGTTTTAGATATAAATTTAATTTTCTTCTAAACCAAAGATACCAGAATTGTGTTATTTCTAGTGGAACATTATACAGACAAAATGGATATTATTAGGTTTTATTTATTACAAAACTCTACTGCATTGAAACTTTGCAACTAAAATACAATTGCATAAATATGTATATATATGAGGTACATTTAGTTTTGGAGAGTTACATATTCCTATTTTTGGCTACAAAGTTTCAGTATTAAACAATACCAAATAATATGTTTTCATTGTGTAATGTTCCACTAGAATAATAAATTCTAAATTCATATGGATGTACATATTTATGACAAGAACGTACATCAAACCAGGAGAAAAATATAAAATAAAGTATAAAATACTAAAACTTTAAATTAAGACGTGCTGAAAATATATTTCACAATAGCATTTATAATATAATAATACACTTTTAACATTTAGTATCCTTCCTATTTAAAATAAAATACATACACAAAAATACAATCTTTCTTTCAAGAACAAAAACACTGTCCAATAAAAATTCAACTTTTACCTGAGGTTGCATCTGTGTTGGTGTTTGTGTTTGTGGTAGAGAAGCTGATCTATTCTGCTGACTTGGAAGCTTTTCTACAGAATGAGATTCTCTGCTGGGTTGGCTAAAGTGTGCACTTCTTATTTTGTCTCCATGAGTCTTGTTTACATTGACAGCAGTTGGCCAAGATATTCCCTGCTTTGTAGGACACATCAAATGTCTCTGGTCACTCATATATCTGCCATTTGGACCAACAATTGCACCACCCACATTTGGTGGGTTCATTGCATGGGCATATGTTACATTCCTCTGGTCATTACACCGAATTATACATACTGAGATTGAAGCAGTAATGATCACTGCTACTGTCACTGCTACAACAGTAATAATAATCACTGATGTAAGATCAACTTTATCTTCAGTGAGTGTATGAACAGCACTTAGCATTTCTGATGTCTTGTTGCTTACAGTGAGTGTGAAAAACATACTAGTTGTTGCTGATAGAACTGGAACTACCACTATCCTTGACAACAAACACTAGCTCATATGAGCCAGCATCTTGTTGGCTAAGCACTCTATTGAACTTAACAAACCAGTGTACTGGTTCATGCTGAATATCTGCTTGTCATTGCCTCTGATTATTTCATATTTTAGAAATGCATTCTCTTGACTATCTCCATCAGCTGCCTTTAGATGAGTGACGTTCTTTGAATGATGCCGGTAATATACAACATCCATGTTATAAGGATTCACACTGGGAAATGTAAAATATGGAGCATTATCATTTTTATCAGTCACTTCAACAATCACATTCACTGTATTATTCAGAGATGGTATTCCATTATCTTTCACAAAATACTTGAAACTTGTAAATGTTTTGAAACTCATGATCCAGTGACATAATCGCTGAAATCATGCCATCATCTTTGATTTAAAAGGTAAAAACTTTTGTTTGTTATTGGTCAGCAGAGAATATGTGAGTTTACCTCAAGTCCCAGGTCTGGGTCTGTTGCATTGATGAAGCCAACAGAAAAATCTTGACTTCTGATTCTCTTCAATGAAGAATTTAAATGTCTCCATAGAGAACTGTGGCCTTACATCATTGACATCCGTCACTTGGATAGAGAACTTATTCTTACTTTGCAGTGGAGGAGATCCTTTATCTTGACAGCTGATGATAATTTCATGCTTTGCCTCTGTTTCTCTATCCAATGCTTTTTTCACAATTACTTGGTATTTCTTAGTGTCCAGAATTTGTAGTTTAAATTTATCATAATGGAGATCACAGGTTACTTCTCCATTTTGTCCAACATCATGATCAGTTACTTTTACATATGCAATTGAACTTCCCACTTCAATATCTTCTGAAACTGATGTTGAATCTTTTCCTGATGCAGACAGGAATTTTAAATGTATAGTCGGTGGTGTATTTTGTTGGTTTATTACATTCACTTGAACCATTGATTTTGCAGTTAAAGATGGACTACCTCCATCTGTGGCCTCCACAAATAAATTATATGTCAACATATTACCTAATGTAACTTTCTTCTCTAAAAATATCTGTCCAGTCTGTTCATTTAATTTAAAATGACTTTTAGCAACATCAGATGTTTTTGTACTGAAATGATATGTGACTCTTCCATTTTTGCCTGAGTCTAAATCTGTGGCTGATAAAGTTGCAATGGAAGAAGTTTCACTTGGTTCATTCTTTATTGTGACATTGTAAAGATTTTGAGAAAAGACAGGAGGATTATCATTAACATCTGTTACTGAAATGTGGACATCTAAATTACTTTGTTTAGGAGGAGAACCACCATCTTTAGCAATAACTTTCACCATGTAGCTGTCTTTCACTTCTCTATTTAGTCTTTCTTTTAGAACAATATAGAGATCAGCTGTTCGGTCTACATTTTTAGAAACAGTGAGGCCGAATGGTTCATCCTTGTATTTCTTAAGTTCATATGTAATCTGAGAGTTAGTAACTCCAATATCTTTGTCAATGGCATTAGGGATTGATATTTTGGTTCCAATAGCAATATCTTCAGAAAATTCAATGGTTGTTTGTTTATCAGGAAACTCTGGTTGATGGTCATTTACATCTAGAATGATGATTTTAATTTCTAAAATCTTCATAATCCTTTTGGATTTTTGTACCGCAATATCAATCATTAGAGAACACTCTTTGTTAAATCTGCATAGTGACTCAGCATCCAGTGTTTGTGCTGTATAAAGTTTTCCTGTCTTTTAGAAATACGGAATAATGGAGAGCTGCTTGTACATCCTGTTCCATAAGACTGAATGAATTAAATTTTGATCTTGTATTGCCACATCATCCATCACAGTAGAATCAGCAGCAATGTCTCCCAAGTAAGTGCCAGGACTTTTTCCTTCTTCAACTTTAAATGTCAGGTCAATACAGTAAGAATGGTGCAGTAGCAAAAGCAGGAAAGATATTTGTAACAACATTTCTGTGGTAAATGTTTGATACATTCTTGTGGTGAGATGTCCACCCAAACTTTTGTGGTTCTGAAGTATAAAATAATTACATGTTCTGTTAGTCTATTCATAGGGTAATTTGACTACATGTATTACTATATGTCTATAAGTTATGAAAACTTTCAAATATGTTTATAAGATTATTTTTAAAAAATATAACTGTACAAAATCCAAATATATTTTTAAAGTCCTAAATGACTTTTATGAATTTGTGAATTTACCAAAAAACAAGGATAATGAATCACATCCCATTCATAGACTTTATATTACAATTAATTGCCAATATACAAATAAAGATAATTACTTTATAATTATCAATAGTTATTAATAGTTATCTCCTTTGAAAAATTAAACTGATTGTTGTGAGCATGAATGAAACTGCACACAATTATTAAGTTGCAAGTTGGTTTGTAAATTGCTTTATTCTCTAGTAGCATTTTAAACCTATTTGTGCTATAAAATCTCACACCGATGTATAATTTTTACTCTGTTACAGTTACATATAAAAAATAGAAATATCAAATCATTTTAAGATAATAGCAATGAAGGGATAAGCATTAGGAATAAATACATCAATATCAGTCTAATAATTCATATTAATTCCAATAAAAATCAGTAAGAAAGAAAAGTCTAATTATGTTCATTATATATCTTAAATATCAGTTATTTAATGAAATTCAATCAGAATATATCTTGAATAAGAAATAGATTTCCATTATTTATTGGGTTTTTTTTATTTTATATTCTTAAACAAATGATAAATTAAAAAAACAAAAACATCTTAAGCAGTAACATTTTTTTTAACATTGATGTTTTTTTTATTAATGGATTTAAAAATATTTTCAGAAAATAGGAGAAAAATTGCTTTCTTCTATTTTGAACATAAATTTGAAATAGAAACATGAAAAATAGAACTTGTTTATTATTTTGCCATTGACTATTTTTTTAGAATTACAAAGTTTGTTTAGATAATGAATGAGTTTTTTAGAGTTAAATTTAAAAAAATAAAAACCATATACATTGAAGAAATATTTTAAATGACTTTTATATAAAACTGACTACATATGCATAACTATAAAGGAACCAGAGCTATTTATTCATATTTTTCTACCACACAAATACTAATTAAGTAGAAATTAGACACTAAATTAATTATAAAGGTGAGAATTATTAATGAGTGTTTTGGCTTATGTACAATAATAAAAACACTGTATTTTTATATTTACTTTTGTCTGTAACACTTAAGGAGATAACTATTAAATATAAATTACAGAACCATTTCTCTTAGAAGAGAAATGGTTCTATAATTTACTTTTAATGAGTAAAGATAAAATAAAGAAAGAACTTTCTTTCATTTTATCTTTATTTATCAATTTGAATGCCAAAACAATTACTCAACAAATTACAGGATTATTCTTGGAAAATAAACAAACAAGTAAAAAGGCTCTAAGTTTAGATTACAGTTTTGATGGAAGACACTTAGGACTTATTACAAAATGCCCTAATATTTCATACTGCTTTAGAAAATGTCAAATCAAATTATTAAAATGAGTACAAGAAAGACAAATTAAATTATATAAATTTTTAGATCAGGCAAACTGAATAAACATTAAACATTTTTTGAATTAATGAATAATGGTAAATCAGCTTGTTTCATAGAGCAATAAAATTAAACTATCCCTGAGATATATACTTATAGATTATAAGAAAAACAGTTAAATAAAGCACTCTAGCACTAAAATACATAATATGGCAGGTTAGTTTACATTAAAATGTTAAGTGAGTCTGTTGTTATAACTTAAAGACAACTGCAGTTGAGAAAAACACACACATTCATTCACAAAGGTATAAATTGGAAAAGGATTAAGATGATGAATGACTCGTTTTTGTTTTTGTTGTTTTTTATTTTATTCATCTAACTTTAGCAATAGAAAAATTCAGGGATTCAAATAAAATATCAAAAAACAGTTTGTCAAATTATTTACTCTAATTGTTATATATCAAACATAAAAATATTATCAATATTTGACATGAAAATATTGGTTAAATTAAAAATCTAAATGTTTAAAAAATACAATATTTAAATAATGAATATCTATGAGTACATTGAAAATAATTCGCTTAATTTCAACCCAGTCACTATTTTT
Source organism: Doryteuthis pealeii (assembly GCA_023376005.1). NCBI lineage: Eukaryota > Metazoa > Mollusca > Cephalopoda > Myopsida > Loliginidae > Doryteuthis > Doryteuthis pealeii. The sequence continues at coordinate 22,592,632 of CM042151.1, forward strand.
ATGCTCTTTATTATTATGTTTAAGTTATTATTTCTGTAAATAAATATTTTTTCTTGTTTTTCTATTATTTTTTCTGAAGATCAGTGTTCAATAATTACTGTAGAAAAGAAATGAGGCACACAATTTTTGAGAAAATTAAAAAAACAATGTTATATTCATTTATAGGCACAGATAAATCTAACATCATTTGTAGGATAATACAAAAGAGAGAGAATATAAAAATATCTTACCTTTTTACTAATATTTCTGTATTTTCAGATTCATCAAATTAAAATTTTTGTTTTTATGTTACTTTTTTGGCATATGTTTTCTAAGAATGTTACTAAGAGAAAAAGCATTGCTTCTTTCTGTTAGTGTGGTACAAATACAGGGAGAGCAACCTATTGAGTGTGTTGTATGGGTATGGCTGCTACAATAAGTGATGGCAACTATTCATCAGTGAGAAAATAATTTTCATTGGTTTAAATTAAAAAATTTGAATTTTTTAAATAGCTTATTCTAGAATTTACATATTTAAAATAAAGATACAAAGGAAATTAATTAAAAAAAAAGATGAAAATTAGTTTTTGATTCCCAAGATGCACTTTGTCAGTAGGCTCTTTGTCCTTTAAAATCTACTCTTTTCTTTCTTTCTTTCTTAACAAACATAATAATGGCCTCACCTCAATATTACATCAGTAAGTATATTAACAGGCTTGTATTGATTTAAAAATTGTATATAACTACATTACTTAACTAGAGCTAGAATTTGTATTTTAAATAAGTTAATTTTATTGAAAAATGTGCTTCATTAATAGGTTACTACTTTAACAGAGATTGTCCTTTGTTTTCAAAGAATAAAATGGGGAAGTTGCAGGATTGACATATTCTTAGGAATTTATTTCAATGATGATTTATATTTCTAGCAAATTATATAGTTGAATATTTTTAATCCAACAAATTATCATGTTTTTTATTTACCTAGTTAATATCTTATTATGATAATAAAATTGTCCATTAAGAAACTGAATGAAAGTTGTAATTGCTGAAATTTTCTATAGGCTTGTATAAATATTATATCTGGTAAAAGCATTTGGTAAAATTTCAAAATTACTTTTACTTTAAGAAATGACTATTTTTTTATCTATCTAATTATTTCTATTGGGCTTAAAATCTGTATATAATGTTTAGGTTTTAAAAAAAATGAATAAAAGTATTATTTGTTGATAGAATAAGAAAAATTAGTCATTTTCTTAAAGTAAAAAAGTAATTTTGAAATTTTACCATGCTTTTACCAGATATTAATAATTTATACAAGCCTAATTATTGAAATTTCAGCAATAGCAACTTTCATTCAGTTTCTAAGGACAATTTTATTATCATAATAAGGATATTACTAGGTAAATTTAAAAACATGAATAATTTGTGATTAAAAAATATTCAACTAATTATAATTTGTAGATATAAATCATCATTGAATAAATCCTAAGAATATGTCAATCCTGCAACTTCCCCATTTTATTCTGAAACAAAGGAATAATCTCTGTTAAAGTAGTAACCTATTAATGAGGGCACATTTTTGCAAATAAAATAAGCTTATTTAAATACAAATCTAGTCTAGTTAAGTAATGTAGTTAATATACAATTTTTTAAAATCAAATACAAGGCCTGTTAATATACTTACCATGATGTAATATTTGAGGTGAGGCCATTTATTATGTTTGTTAAGAAAGAAAGAAAGAAAAAGAGTTAGATTTAAAGGACAAGAGCTCAACGACAGGGCATACTTTGGGATCAAAAAACCTAATTTTTCTCTTTTTTTTTAATAATGTTTCTTTGTATCTTATTTTTAAATATGTAAATAATCTAGAATAAGCTTATTTAAAAAATTCAAAATTTTTTAATTTAAACCAATGAAAATTATTTCTCACTGATGAATAGTTGCCATCAACTTATTGTAGCAGCCATTACCGCATACAACACACTGCAATAGGATTGCTTCTCGCCTGTATTGTACCACACTAACAGAAAGAAGCAATGCTTTCATCTAGTAACATTCTTAGAAAACATATGGCAATAAAGTAACATAAAAACAAAATTTTAATTTGATGAATCTGAATAGCAGAAAATATAGTAAAAAGGTAAAGATATTTTTATATTCTCTCTCTTTGTATTATTCCTACAAATGATGTTAGCATTTATCTGTGCCTATAATTGAATATAACATTGTTTTTTATTTTCTCAAAAAATTGTGTGCCTCCCTTTCTTTTGCTAGCAGTATATTGAACAACTGATCTTCAGAAAAATAATAGAACAAGTTTGTATTAACATATATAGAGGGGGGCATAAATAGTGACTGGGTGAAATTAAGCGATTTTTTTTCAATGTACTCATTGTATCTATTATTTAATATTGTTTAAAACATTTAGATTTTTAATTTAACCAATATTTTCAATGTCAAATATGATATATTTTTATGTTTGATATATACATTCAAGTAATAATTGACAAACTGTTTTTTGATATTTTATTTGAATCCCTGAATTTTTCTATTGTAAAGTTGATGAATAAAATAAAAAAACGCAAACAACGACTCATTCATCATCTTAAATCCTTTTCTCCAATTATAGCTTGTTGAATGAATGTGTGTTTTTTCTCACCTGCAGTGTCTTTAAAGTTATAACAACAGACCACTAACATTTTTATTAACCTAACCTGCATTTATGTATTAGTGCTAGAGTGCTTTATTTTAACTGTTTTTCTCTATAATCTATAAGTATATATTCTCAGGGATAGTTTAATTTTATGGCTCTATGACGCTGATTTAACCATTATTCATTAATTCAAATGTTTAATGTTTATTCAGTTTGCCTGATCTAAAATTTATATATTAATTTGTCTTTCTGTACTCATTTAATAATTTGATTTGACCATTTTCTAAAGCAGTATGAAAATAAATTAGGCATTTTGTAAATAAGTCCTAAGTGTCTTCCATCAACTGTAATCTAAACTTAGAGGCCTTTTGACTTGTTTGTTTATTTCCAAGAATCTGTAATTTGTTTGAGTAATGTTTGGGGCATTTTCAAAATTGATAAATAAAGATAAATGAAGAAGTGTCTTGTCTTTTATTTTATCTTACTCATTAAAAGTAATTATAGA
>CM042151.1:22595869-22719841 GCA_023376005.1 Doryteuthis pealeii
CAAGCCATTTACCTCCTAATATATAGCACCACTTAATTTACCATGACTCAAATCCAACAATTTACCAGTATCATACCAATAATTAATATTCGAATAAACCACCAACACTACACAACATACATACTATCCTATGAACCTATCGGTAACATCACCTTCGATTTTAACTTAATTTTAAATCCATAATTACATTACGTGTCTTAGCAGCACATTTGTTTATTTAATAATAAAAAAACTTAATCTATTCCACTCACTAGTCAATGTGACGGCAAGTTTCTTCACACACCCCCTAACATTTTTTCACTGTAATAATACTAGCATTTTCAAGACCATACATTAGTGCCCATACAGCATATTACCTTCTTTTTTTTTTTTTATCGATCTCACTCTTAAGCTATTATTCAATAGTATTGTACAATTTTCTCAGTATACCCTATCATAAAACACAATACTTTAATTCTACATACTGCTCAAACCATTTAAGTCAAACCACTGTATTTGCCTTGGCTTTACAGATAGATCACTCTTTTGATTATACACCTTAACACTGTACACATAAACAGACCACCAATTTCTTAAGTAAAGATACTCTACATTTTTATTTTCATTATTACTTTTCCATTTCCCTACAACTAACCCTTAATATAAAAAAAACTATTTTTCTACAATACTTAACAAACGATCACCAAGATTATTTAATAAGTAAATATGCCTGTTTATCGCGAAAACAGACTTCAATCGCGTGTTAACGTAACTTTTTATTTTTTATACCCCCTTTTTCTTTTTTTATATACTCTTTACAACCAGATTAAATTATGCCAGAGAACCATCCAATAACAAACACATGCTAATGATACATCTATCATCAAATTTAAACTTAATTAAACTTATAACCACACTTTATCATTCTAAACCATTTCCAGTATAACACAACACAATGCAAAACAAGTGACAACAAGTCTCCTAACATTTATCAAATTTTTACTTCCGAAACAAAACAAATAAACAACATCACAACTCCTTTCATTACGTTATAACCTAACAATAACCACTAAGGTCTTATAAATGAATAAATGCAACTGTATATATATATATATATATATATATATATATATATATATAGTATATATAGCCCTTTATAAAAAATTAAAAAATTAAGTGCATATTAACAAAATCTTATATTCCACACCACTAAACAATTATAATAATTTATTATTAATTAATGATAAGGCATTTGAATGGAAAAATGTGTATATTATAAACACATTCTATTAACTTATAATAAAATAAATAAAACTTTAGAGTATATTATTAGCAAAATCACATTAGTTGCACTAACACTATAAATCATATAGATAATCCTTATAATTCTTATAAATCATTAAAGCAATAATATAAAGAGGATTTCTCATAATGCTTATATTCTGATCCTTTGGAAAATATCACGTTCCGCTCATTTTCAAATTTTAGACCCAGTGTTCTTTGACTGCGAGTCTGTCACTAACCGTCATTGCTAAAAAATACACACGTGCAATCGGCTGTAAATAATCAATATCTTGATTATTCAGTGGATTTACCCTGAAGATCCTTATGGTAAAACTTAGGTTATTACTGTGTACAATTATAATATATTATATACATTATATATACATACATATATTACAAATACTCAATACATATATAAATACACATATGCATATATATATATATATATATAAATATATATATATCTGTAGGTGGGTACCAGGTAGTTGGTATTAGAATTCTAAGCTGGTCCCTTTCTTCCAAGGTGGAATGTTAGGGAGTTCAGGTCTAATTATAGAGCTTGATGTTCAATTTTTGAACAGAGCAATATAATTAGTAAAGAAAAGGCTTAAAAATCAGCTATTTTGCAGTTATTGATCCATTTCTAGATAAAATGTGTATATTCAGATACCTGTGGGCAGAATAGATCCATAACCGCAAATAGCTGTTTTTAAAGCCTTTTTCTTTACTAATTATATACATACGTACATATATAATATATATGTGGTAAATATATAAAGCGACTGATGATGCCAAGCTCAAAGCTCTAGTGAAATATATCCTACATACGTTTGTCTGAATTTTGTCCTTGTGTTCCTCATATCTCTACCACATTCTGTTGGATTTATTCCAATCCTCTTTCCTCGTATATATGTTTTTTATGTAATTTCCATCTCATGCGTTAATGTATAGTTTTATATATGTAATTATATATGTATATATATTTTATGATTATGTATGTATGTACATATACTATACATATAAAATACATACAAACATTGTATGAAGTATATTATATATATATATATATATAATATATATATATATATATTATATATTATTATTATTATTTTAAAACATCAAATCTAAATAATTTCCCCTTTAAAATGAAAGAGACACTTTGGAATCATAAATAATTAGAGTAAACATGTTTTTTGTGACACAACTTAGTAAAAAAAATCATTCATTTATTTTATCAACAAAATGAAAAATATGTAAAAATGTTCATTGTTATATAATTACTACCTTGATTTTTATTATAGTGAACAAAAAAAATATGCTTGATTTTTTTTACTCTACATCATTTTAACACAAAATCTCCATGCATATTACTGAACTGATTTGGAGGGGAATTTTGTTTATATCAATTCATTTAAAATTACAATTCATCTAAAAGAATGATCTACAGATATAATTTATTAATAAACTATTTTTTGGTGTCTTAACATACCAAAATCTTAATCCAAACATGTTTAAATAATATGATTAGATTACTTTTGTATACCCTTATAGGTATATTAATTTGTTGATAATTATTATAGATAAAATATATCTGTAGATACATTGTAACCAGAAGTGGATTGTGCAGAAATTTACCACACACCTACTGAGATGAACTTATTGTTTACTAAAAATTAGGTTTCTCCCAATTATCTGCAATTCTTAAGCATAACATATGTAAATACCCTTGGATTCTCAAAAATAAATTTCATGCTGATCCTTAAGATATTTTAGCATCACTAAAAATTTAAAGCAGAGAGAAAAAAAAGTAAACAGGTTAAATACCTGCAGCTTCATCATCCTGTTGAGAGCTCATTTCCTTTTGTTTTACCCTCAGAATGAGTCAATTTTGGTGATGGATGGTTGAGATATTCTGGAGAACTGATTTGGTGAGTTTTATTTCTTTGACTCTGAGATAGTATTTCTTCATTAAGAGTATGTGTATGCTAAGAAGAATTATAACTAGGTTATTCCAGTTATAGCTTGTCAATGATCTATACAAAATGACAGAATAATGGCTGGCAAACTCATAGAAGATATATTTTTAAATGCAATCAGAAACATTAACATCATACATTAAAATTTAGCATAAAAGAATTTATATAAAAAAACAGATAACAAGTCTCATAAGAGACTGAAAAAGTCATATTGTATGGAAAGTTTATAAAACAGTATGAAAAAATATGAAAAATGTATATGTTTAAAATATAAAAAAAGAAAGAAAACTATACAAAATATATTGAATAAGTAAAAGTTAAAAATGAAGCAAATTTATAATCTAGCTGACATCTTAAACAAAATTCTACTATATATAACTAGATTTCTTAATGTGGCATAGAAACCGGAATCCATTGTGGGTAAAATATAAAATGAAAAAAAAAATTGATTTTCTTACCTGACGTTCATCCTGTATATGAGTTTGTGACTGTGGAGAGAAGCTGATCTTTTCTGCTGATTGGGAAGCTTTTCTACAGAATGAGATTCTCTGCTGGGTTGGTTTATATTTGCATTCTTATTTTGTCTCCATGAGTCTTGTTTACATTGACAGCAGTTGGCCAAGATATCCTGCTTTGTAAGGACACAATCAAATGTCTCTGGTCACTCATATATCTGCCATTTGGACCAACAATTGCACCACCCACATTTGGTGGGTTCATTGCATGGGCATATGTTACATCCTCTGGTCATTACACCGAATTAACATACTGAGATTGAAGCAGTAATGATCACTGCTACGTCACTGCTACAACAGTAATAATAATCACTGATGTAAGATCAACTTTATCTTCAGTGAGTGTATGAACAGCACTTAGCATTTCTGATGTCTTGTTGCTTACAGTGAGTGTGAAAAATACTAGTTGTTGCTGATAGAACTGGACTAACCACTATCCTTGCAACAAACACTAGCTCATATGAGCCAGCATCTTGTTGGCTAAGCACTCTATTGAAACTTAACAAACCAAGTGTACTGGTTCATGCTGAATATCTGCTTGTCATTGCCTCTGATTATTTCATATTTTAGAAATGCATTCCTTGACTATCTCCATCAGCTGCCTTTAGATGAGTGATGTTCTTTGAAATGATGCGGTAATATACAACATCCATGTTAAAAGGATTCACACGGAAAATGTAAAATATGGAGCATTATCATTTTTTATCAGTCACTTACAATCACATTCACTGTAATTATTCAGAGATGGTATTTCCATTATCTTTCACAAATACTTGAAACTTGTAAATTTTGAACTCATGATCCAGTGACATAATTGCTGAAATCATGCCATCATCTTTGATTTTAAAAGGTAAAACTTTGTTTGTTATTGGTCAGCAGAGAATATGTGAGTTTACCTCCAAAGTCCCAGGTCTGGGTCTGTTGCATTGATGAAGCCAACAGAAATCTGACTTCTGATTCTCTTCAATGAAGAAATTAAAATGTCTTCCATAGAGAACTGTGGCCTTACATCATTGCATCCGTCACTTGGATAGAGAACTTATTCTTACTTTGCAGTGGGGAGATCCTTTATCTTGACAACTGATGATAATTTCATGCTTTGCCTCTGTTTCTCTATCCAATGCTTTTTTCACAATTACTTGGTATTTCTTAGTGTCCAGACTTTGTAGTTTAAATTATCATAATGGAGATCACAGGTTACTTCTCCATTTTGTCCAACATCATGATCAGTTACTTTTACATATGCAATTGAACTTCCCACTTCAATATCTTCTGAAACTGATGTTGAATCTTTTCCTGATGCAGACAGAAAATTTTAGATGAATAGTTGGTGGATTTTTTTGTTGGTTGATCATATTTACAAAAACCATAGCAAGAGATTCTAATGGTGGAGTACACCATCTTTTGCTTCAACATATAAATATATGTCAGAATATTACCTAATGTAAATTTTTTCTCCAGAAATATCTGTCCAGTTTGTTCATTTAGTTTGAAATGATTTTTAGCAACATCAGATGTTTTGTACTGAAATGATAAGTGACTCTTCCATTTTTGCCAGAATCTAAATCTGTGGCTGATAAAGTTGCAATGGAAGAAGTTTCACTCGGGTTATTTTTAATGGAAACATTGTAACATTTTGAGAAGAACACTGGAATATTATCATTGATATCTGTAACTGATATGTGGACATGTAAAACACTTTGTTTGGATGGTGATCCACCATCTCTAGCAATTAATTCTATCAGGTAGAGTCTTTCACTTCTCTATCAAGTTCATCCTCTAGACTATACTCAAATCTGATGTTCATCCACTTTTTGATGACAAACAGTGCAAATGGTTCTTTATTGACCTTTTCAGTTGGTATTTAATTTGGAATTTATAGCTCCAACATCTTTGTCAATTGCATTGGGAATTTCACTTTTGTTCCCTTTTTGTCATTTTCTTCAAACTCAACAGTAACTTGCTTCTCAGGAAATTCTGGTTGATGGTCATTCACATCAAGTATATAACTTTGATTTCTAAAATCTTCATGATTCTTTTAGATTTCTGAACTGCAACATCAACCATGAGAAAACATTCTTTGTTGAATGTACACAAAGATTCAGCATCCAGTGTTTGTGCTGTATAAAGTTTTCCTGTCTTTTTTAGAAATACGGAATGTGGAGAGCTGCTTGTACCATCCTGTTCCATAAGACTGATGAAATTAGATTTTGATCTTGTATTGCCACATCAATCCATCACATTGGAATCAGCAGCAATGTCTCCAAGGTAAGTTCCAGGACTTTTTCCTTCTTCCACTGTGAATGTCAAATCTGCACTTAGACAGATGCATAGAAGTAACTGAAGGAGGTACAGTTGAATTAACATATTTGAGGTTTGTTTGATGTTCTTCAAGTAACAAGTGAAGCATTGATGTCTCTGCAATACAAAAAAAATATTTAATGCTGGAACATCTGGTGACTTAAACCAAATTATCTAATATTTTATCAAAAGCAATTTAAACTTATAGAAAATTACAGCGTAACATTAAGTGAGTCATTAGATATCAATCTGTTCATTAAGTTAGAAATGAAACCAAAGAAACTAAAAGTAACAAAGTAAAAGTAAATATGCAAAATATCAACTTATATGTCAATCTGTTCATAAAGTGTTTAAGTTAGAAATATCTTGTGATAGTATATTAAGATTTTTAAATATATTATCACTTTTGAAAATTCTGATAGATTTACTTATCTGATAAACTCTGAGATTTATTATCAAAAAGAATAATGATTTTTTTAAATAGCTTCACATTTAGAAAATTATCTAATGGCTGAAATCTTTGTGAAGTTTCCAAAATGATATTTAGAAATAAAAAAAATAGAAGTATACTGATATACATGTTAATAAAATGAAATTAATACCTAAGATTCAATGACAAAAATAATTTTCTGGAGCATAAAAATGATATCATTTTATATTATTAAACTTTAACATATTTACAAAACGAATTCCTACATTTGTCCTAGAGCAGTTACATTTGCATCTCAATTTCATAAACTAAATAGGACAGAGGGAGTAATTTTATTAGGAAAAGGAAAACATTTTACAAAATCTAATAAAACTGATTTAAAAAGAGAAAAAAACAAAAAAAAAACAAAGAGAAATATTTTAATTTTTTCTGATAAAGACACTTTAAGTTTTAAATATATTCATTTCTTATATCATTAAATTAAAGAATATCAGCTGTAGAAATAGACCAAAAAATATTCATATATTATATATAATATCCTTCTTTTTTCTATTAAATAGTTTGGAAAATTCATATTAACATGTCTTTCAAAGTTTATTATAATTCTATTGATTAGTGTGGAACACACACATGAATACAGGAATTTGTATTTGAACAAAATTTGCATTTGAAAAATCCTTCTGACAGAGAAAGAAGTGAGATTATGATGTATCTATATTCAATTTTCATAGGAAATTTAATGAAAAAGAAACAAAAATATTACAATCATAATATTCTTTATTATCCATTGAATTTATCAGTTATATCATTTAGAAATGAAAATCACAGGTTCCCGTATCATAATGCTATGATACTTTATCAGTACTAAATATGTACATAGTGGGATGTTAGAAATTTCTTAGTGTAATGAACTATCTTCAAATACCTTTATCTTTTAATTAGTCTAAGGGCAAATATATCATAAATAACAACAAAAAGATTGAAATGCTTTGTTTAACACAGAAAGGTGTAACCAATGTAACAGATACTTCTTTATGTAATATCAAGAAAAAAAAAAATAGAATGTAGAAAATTATCTTACCCTTTTTTTAATAGAGATTCATCATTTTAAGAGATGAAATTTACATCCCATCACAAATTCAGCAACTGTTTTTTGAACTAATAGTATTCAGAGAAAAACTGTTTCTTTGCATTGATGTGAGAAAAAGTACAGCAGTCCTAGTGAATTTGTTGTGTGTACAATGGCTGCTACAATTCATAATGGCTATTATTCGTCATAGAGAAACTTACGTTAAATTTAATTTTGATTATTTTTTTATATGAAATAATTTTGCATAGTGAAATACTTAGAAGTAAACATTTAACAAGAAAATGAATATGGAAATTATATTTTCAAAAAATATAGATATTCTCACTCCCAAAATGCAATTCGTTATTTCAGCTCTTTGTTCTTTACAGTCTGCTTTCTTTTCTCTCTTTCTATAAACATCATAATGGCTTTCTTCATTTCACATCAAAGTGTGCAGTTGATGTAAGTATATAAAAATGCATTTATTCATTAATGTTTACATAATCTAATAACATAAACCTCACTAACATTTTTCTATTAATTTAAAATTCCTGCAAAAATACTTTGAAGGGTAAATAAATTCATAAATTTGTTAATCTGTTTAACATACATAAATTTCTCAAAAAGAAAGAACATAAAATCTTTGTGAAGTAAAATTGACATAATTCTCAAAATTATTGTTCCTTTATTTTAATGTATTCAATTTATTAGGGTTTTTTGTGATTTTTTAAATATTCTAAATTTCACATTTATCTTTATTCTTATCTAATGGTTTTGATTCATAAAAAATATTCTAAAATCTTTTAACATAATATTTAGTTTAAGTATTCTATCTATTGAGGTACTAGGGATAAGGGTTTTGAATTGCAATACATATTTCCTGTTAATTGCTGACTTATATCAGAAGAGCTAATATCCTCTGTCACAGAGTCTTTGTTGTCAATGTTTTGTGTAAGGCTTGGTATGTAAAAGCCCCTGGCTACAAGTGTATCACTTGGATAGTTGACAGTCTGTCCCAATGGCCTCATCTCTGTTTCTTGTGTTGGCTGTCCACTCTGTTTTGATCAAGGATTGCAATACTGGGAAGTGTAAAACTCTGAAAATAATTGATAAAAAATAACTAATGTAAAATGTATTCAGATAAAGCAACATTAACCAAATAAAAAAGACTTAAGAAAATATTACTTTAAATTTTAGTCAAATATATTAAAGTAATTTACCCATCTTAAAGTCATTTTGTTATTATACATACATTCTATTTATAAAATGTATAACCCTCTACATATTCTTGTTCACATAAAATACTTATTGAATATTGAACTAAAGATAAAATTAAATAAAGATAACAATTATCAATATCAATATCTTATGAATTTGCTTTGTCCCATAATAAATGAAAACAATTATGATAAATGAAACCAATATTTTTTAATGATTCCAAATATAATAGTTATAATAGGAATGGATGTTAAAAAAAAATTGTTTTCTTCAACAATCAAATCCGTAAAAAAATATTGGTTACAATATATTTTAAATTTTCTGTATTTTTAGTTTTTGAAATGTTTCACAGAACAATTTGTAGATTGAATGATTTTCTTTTCTTTCTTTATATCTTAAACATACATTTTCAATAAGCTTATTATGTTTTAGTGGGAAGGTAACACAAATAATTGATATGCTACCTTCTGAAAATAGATTTTGTAAAAATTGTATAACATGAAGTAGGAGATATGTTCTAGAAAAAAGACAATATTAATTTACAATAAAGAAGCAACTTGACTAAAATCAAGCAATAGAGATATATTTGTCTTAAACTCTAAAGAATAAATAAGCTCTATATGGAGCTATTTTTAAAAAATTAATTATAAAGAAATTAAAGTAAATCAAATATAATAATGGATGAAAATCAGAATCTGAATTAAACTTTTTTGAAATTATCTTTGTAAATTCAATATCTTATGAATTTAACAAACTCCAACATATTGCATTTATGTCTGACATCAGAGGCTAAATAAGAAAGAATCAGAAGTTGAAAACTATATGATTTGCTTACCTTTGTTGTCAGGAAAAAGCACAATTCTGTGACAAGAGGAAAACTAAATTTTCATTATAATTTCTGCTGCTGTTTTTAAAAAGAATTATTATAGTAATGGGCTTATTTATAGTTGATGTGAAAAAGAATGCAGCAGTTCTAGTTAATGTTCTGTGTGTACTATGGCAGCTACAGTAAGTGATAACTACTATTCACCTTATGAAAATTAGAGTTCATTAGATTTAGTGTAAATGATTTATTTTTGGATGAGATAGTTTTGACTAGATACATACTTAAAAATATAAATATATATTGAGAGAAAATGTTTTGATAAAAATGATCTTTGAAAAACTATTTCTCATTTCCAAAATGCAACCTGTCAATTATGCTCTTTATTTCTTACAGGATGATTTCTTCTTTCACCCTTTATATACACCATGATGGCAATTCTCATTAATTACTTAAAAGTGATTCCAATGTAAGTAATGTAAGTATAAAATGTATTTACATCAATTTATAATCAATGTCACCGAAAGTATATTTAATATTTCTGGAATGATTTCCATTTTTAAGCTATGATATCTAAGTTTATTTTCTTTTAAGAAAAAACAGAACAGGTTTTACTAACAAATATTTTATATCTCTGATTTGAATTATTCCTCAACGTAATTCAATAAGATTTCAAAATAACTTTTATTTAGAAGAATTATTGATATTTCTTTTTTATCTTAATTATTTCTATTCCCTAAATTAGCATATAATGTTTTTCAAAATCAATAAAAGTATTATTTGTTGATGTTATGTCCATGACAAGTATTATTTTATAAAAATTTAATAATGTTTAGAATATGTCAAGTGTTTAAATGTCATTGAGGTACTGGGGGTAATGGTCTTGGATTGCGATAAATATTTCCCGCTGACTGCTGACTTATATCAGAAGAGTTACTATCCTCTGTCACAGTGTCTTTGTTGTCAATGTTTTGTGTAAGGCTTGGTGTGTAAAAGCCCCTGGCCACAATGGTTGTATCACTTGGGTAGTTGACAGTCTGTCCTAATGGCCTCATCTCTGTTTCTTGTGTTGGTTGCCCACTCTGCTTAGATTGAGGATTGCAGTACTGAGAAGTGTAAATATCTGGAAAGAATTATACAGAAAAATAAAGCAATGTGCTATTTGTTCAATTTAAAAACTGATTATAAAATTTCATATTCATGTTTCTATTTTCTTAATCTTTTGTAAAACTAAATATTACAAAACATTATCAAATACTGCTATATAGGAAATTGAATATTTCATGAAATGAATTGATTTGAATAAATGCTAACATTACATCTATTATCATAATTTTATCTTACACTATTACTAAATTTTCACTGTGATATCCAAATCATATGATTTAAAAATGAGGCTATCAATCACTAAGTTCTAAACATGGAAAAGGATAACTAAAAATTATTCCTATCTAATATCTTTTTACAATAAATATTCTTATATTTGATGATTTTTCAATTTTCCATAACATTTTTTTTAAATGTTAACACTGGCATAAGGGCTGTTTTGAGTAGTTATTAAACTCAATGTCTAGTCATTCCCTATTTTTCAAATTATAATTAAGTGTAAATAAATAAATAAGAGGAAGTATTCTATGATTAGCATTTCATAGTTATCTATCTTAGGAAATCATAATGATCAGGTTGAGGGCAAACATAGACATTACACTATTATCATTAACTTGCTAATTGGATTTAAATGTAATTGTGCCATTTTGCTGTGTTATGGTAACATACATAAAAAATCAGATCACTATAATATAGCCTATGAAATCATCATTTTATCCAAGACTTCTGACAAAGAAATGCACACCAGTACCTAAAAAAGTATAATAATATATAAAAACTGAAAAAGAATGAAAATTTCTGTTCAGCTAAGCAACATAAATTAACATTATCTTTTAAAATTAAAATTCCAAATAACAATTTTATTTCAAGCTGATTCAAAATTAAATATAGCATTAAAGATTTGGGTAGAATGTCAAAATTTATAAATACATTTTTTTTTTTCAAAGAGTGACTGAAAATACAACTTACATTAGTTTATACTGAATATCTATTTTAAATTAACCTCAGTTTTCATATTATTTTTCAAAAATTAAAACTTAATATTTCCAGTAATCTTAAGTTATCAACATAGAGATGAAAAAAAATTATATAGTCAAACATTAATAATAATTTACTCTTTTCAATCTAAAATAATTATAGTAATTATTATTTTATACACTATGCCACTGGGGGTCCCACTCAAAAAGAATGTCCATGGAGTGAAAACATACAAATTCTCTAGTATAGAAAAGGTTCCATGCACAGCAGTCAGTAAAGAAGGTCATGCTGATAGTCTTCTGAGACATTAAAGAACTATCACTATTGATTTCATTGAAATATATGCAACTATAAACACTGCTACCTACTGCCAAATCCTTAGGCAATATTTGCCTTATTCATTGAATGATCCTTATAATAATTGCTTCACAGAAAGTTACATTGTATTTCAGAGTGAAAAATAATATCCTCATTCTGGATTAAAGTTGGAAAAAATATTCAATCAAAAGTTATGCTATGTTACAGTCAAAGAAATTTCAAATGATTGAAAATTAGTGAGTGAAGGTATTTTTACCTACCTGGAATTTCTTCATTCTGACTTGAGTTTTTCCCCTTTCTACTATGCCTACTGTTGGCACGAGACAATTTTGGTGATGGGTAGTTGAGATATTCAGATGAATTGACCTGGAATTTACTTTTTGGACTATTTGCAAGTACTATATCATCTTGGGTATGTACCTGGAGAAGATGGAAATAATATATAAAATATCCAGTTAATTTTGCAAATAGGAAATAATGGAGAATGACTAATGTAAATCAAATTATACACAAAATTTTACTAATTCGTCTACAAAAATTTATTTTATTATAAGATATACTGAAAAGGAAAAACAAAAAAATCATAACTAATAATCATCTATATTTGATATTTTTATGATAAATAAAAATAAAGATTCGATTTTTTTTTTAAATTTTATATAGTTCATGTATTTGCTTAAAGGCCATTTTCAATGCCATTAAATTGATGTTGAGTTACATTCAATTTATAGAATTTATATTATGACTAAATGTAAATAGATAAGTAGAAGTATTTATTTTCATAAGCAGTAATACTGTGTTGCCCATAAATAAGTACAACCTTAAATGTTTTAGATATAGATTTAATTTTCTTCTAAACCAAAGATACCAGAATTGTGTTATTTCTAGTGGAACATTATACAGACAAAATGGATATTATTAGGTTTTATTTATTACAAAACTCTACTGCATTGAAACTTTGCAACTAAAATACAATTGCATAAATATGTATATATATGAGGTATATTTAGTTTTGGAGAGTTACATATTCCTATTTTTGGCTACAAAGTTTCAGTATTAAACAATACCAAATAATATGTTTTCATTGTGTAATGTTCCACTAGAATAATAAATTCTAAATTCATATGGATGTACATATTTATGACAAGAATGTACATCAAACCAAGAGAAAAATATAAAATAAAGTATAAAATACTAAAACTTTAAATTAAGACGTGCTGAAAATATATTTCACAATAGCATTTATAATATAATAATACACTTTTAACATTTAGTATCCTTCCTATTTAAAATAAAATACATACACAAAAATACAATCTTTCTTTCAAGAACAAAAACACTGTCCAATAAAAAATTCAACTTTTACCTGAGGTTGCATCTGTGTTGGTGTTTGTGTTTGTGGTAGAGAAGCTGATCTATTCTGCTGACTTAGAAGCTTTTCTACAGAATGAGATTCTCTGCTGGGTTGGCTAAAGTGTGCACTTCTTATTTTGTCTCCATGGGTCTTGTTTACATTGACAGCAGTTGGCCAAGATATTCCCTGCTTTGTAGGACACATCAAATGTCTCTGGTCACTCATATATCTGCCATTTGGACCAACAATTGCACCACCCACATTTGGTGGGTTCATTGCATGGGCATATGTTACATTCCTCTGGTCATTACACCGAATTATACATACTGAGATTGAAGCAGTAATGATCACTGCTACTGTCACTGCTACAACAGTAATAATAATCACTGATGTAAGATCAACTTTATCTTCAGTGAGTGTATGAACAGCACTTAGCATTTCTGATGTCTTGTTGCTTACAGTGAGTGTGAAAAAACATACTAGTTGTTGCTGATAGAACTGGACTACCACTATCCTTGACAACAAACACTAGCTCATATGAGCCAGCATCTTGTTGGCTAAGCACTCTATTGAAACTTAACAAACCAGTGTACTGGTTCATGCTGAATATCTGCTTGTCATTGCCTCTGATTATTTCATATTTTAGAAATGCATTCTCTTGACTATCTCCATCAGCTGCCTTTAGATGAGTGATGTTCTTTGAATGATGCCGGTAATATACAACATCCATGTTAAAAGGATTCACACTGGGAAATGTAAAATATGGAGCATTATCATTTTTATCAGTCACTTCAACAATCACATTCACTGTATTATTCAGAGATGGTATTCCATTATCTTTCACAAATACTTGAAACTTGTAAATGTTTTGAAACTCATGATCCAGTGACATAATCGCTGAAATCATGCCATCATCTTTGATTTTAAAAGGTAAAAACTTTTGTTTGTTATTGGTCAACAGAGAATATGTGAGTTTACCTCCAAGTCCCAGGTCTGGGTCTGTTGCATTGATGAAGCCAACAGAAAATCTTGACTTCTGATTCTCTTCAATGAAGAATTTAAATGTCTCCATAGAGAACTGTGGCCTTACATCATTGACATCCGTCACTTGGATAGAGAACTTATTCTTACTTTGCAGTGGAGGAGGAGATCCTTTATCTTGACAACTGATGATAATTTCATGCTTTGCCTCTGTTTCTCTATCCAATGCTTTTTTCACAATTACTTGGTATTTCTTAGTGTCCAGACTTTGTAGTTTAAATTTATCATAATGGAGATCACAGGTTACTTCTCCATTTTGTCCAACATCATGATCAGTTACTTTTACATATGCAATTGAACTTCCCACTTCAATATCTTCTGAAACTGATGTTGAATCTTTTCCTGATGCAGACAGGAATTTTAAATGTATAGTCGGTGGTGTATTTTGTTGGTTTATTACATTCACTTGAACCATTGATTTTGCAGTTAAAGATGGACTACCTCCATCTGTGGCCTGTACAAATAAATTATATGTTAACATATTACCTAATGTAACTTTCTTCTCTAAAAATATCTGTCCAGTCTGTTCATTCAGTTTAAAATGATTTTTAGCAACATCAGATGTTTTTGTACTGAAATGATAAGTGACTCTTCCATTTTTGCCAGAATCTAAATCTGTGGCTGATAAAGTTGCAATGGAAGAAGTTTCACTTGGTTCATTCTTTATTGTTACATTATAAAGATTTTGAGAAAAGACAGGAGGATTATCATTAACATCTGTAACAGAAATGTGGACATCTAAATTACTTTGTTTAGGAGGAGAACCACCATCTTTAGCAATTACTTTCACCATGTAGCTGTCTTTCACTTCTCTATTTAGTCTTTCTTTTAGAACAATATAGAGATCAGCTGTACGGTCTACATTTTTAGAAACAGTGAGGCTGAATGGTTCATCCTTGTATTTCTTAAGTTCATACGTAATCTGAGAGTTAGTAACTCCAATATCTTTATCAATGGCATTAGGGATTGATATTTTGGTTCCAATAGCCATTTCTTCAGAAAATTCAATGATTGTTTGTTTATCAGGAAACTCTGGTTGATGGTCATTCACATCTAGGATGATGATTTTAATTTCTAAAATCTTCATAATCCTTTTGGATTTTTGTACCGCAATATCAATCATTAGAGAACACTCTTTGTTAAATCTGCATAGTGACTCAGCATCCAATGTTTGTGCTGTATAAAGTTTTCCTGTCTTTTTAGAAATACGGAATAATGGAGAGCTGCTTGTACCATCCTGTTCCATAAGACTGAATGAAATTAGATTTTGATCTTGTATTGCCACATCATCCATCACAGTAGAATCAGCAGCAATGTCTCCCAAGTAAGTGCCAGGACTTTTTCCCTCTTCAACTTTAAATGTCAGGTCAATACAGTAAGAATGGTGTAGTAGCAAAAACAGGAAACATATTTGTAACAACATTTCTGTGGTAAATGTTTGATACATTCTTGTGGTGAGATGTCCACCCAAACTTTTGTGGTTCTGAAGTATAAAATAATTACATGTTCTGTTAGTTTATTCATAGGGTAATTTGCCTACATGTATAACTATATGTCTATAAGTTATGAAAACTTTCAAATATGTTTATAAGATTATTTTTAAAAAATATAACTGTACAAAATCCAAATATATTTTTAAAGTCCTAAATGACTTTTATGAATTTGTGAATTTACCAAAAAACAAGGATAATGAATCACATCCCATTCATTGACTTTATATTACAATTAATTGCCAATATACAAATAAAGATAATTACTTTATAATTATCAATAGTTATTAATAGTTATCTCCTTTGAAAAATTAAACTGATTGTTGTGAGCATGAATGAAACTGCACACAATTATTAAGTTGCAAGTTGGTTTGTAAATTGCTTTATTCTCTAGTAGCATTTTAAACCTATTGTACTATAAAATCTCACACCGATGTATAATTTTTGCTCTGTTACAGTTACACATAAAGATAGAAATATCAAATCATTTTAAGATAAATAGCAATGAAGGGATAAGCATTAGGAATAAATACATCAATATCAGTCTAATAATTCATATTAATTCCAATAAAAATCAGTAAAGAAAGAAAAGTCTAATTATGTTCATTATATATCTTAAATATCAGTTATTTAATGAATAAATCAATCAGAGTATATCTTGACTAAGAAATAGATTTCCATTATTTATTGTTTTTTTATTTTATATTCTTAAACAAATGATAAATTAAAAAAACAAAACATCTTAAGCAGTAACATTTTTTTTAACATTGATGTTTTTTTTATTAATGGATTTAAAAAATATTTTCAGAAAATAGGAGAAAATTGCTTTCTTCTATTTTGAACATAAATTTTGAATAGAAACATTTTAAAAAATAGAACTTGTTTATTATTTTGCCATTGACTATCTTTTTTAGAATTACAAAGTTTGTTTAGATAATGAATGAGTTTTTAGAGTTAAATTTAAAAAAATTTTAAAACCATCTACATTGAAGAAATATTTTAAATGACTTTTATATAAAACTGACTACATATGCATAACTATAAAGGAACCAGAACTATTTATTCATATTTTCTACCAACACAAATACTAATTAAGTAGAAATTAGACACTAATTAAATTATAAAAGGTGAGAATTATTATGAGTGTTTTGCTTATGTACAATAATAAAACACTATATTTTTATATTTACTTTTGTCTGTAACACTTAAGGGAGATAACTATTAAATATAAATTACAGAACCATTTCTCTTAGAAGAGAAATGGTTCTATAATTTACTTTTAATGAGTAAAGATAAAATGAAAGAAAGAACTTTCTTTCATTTTATCTTTATTTATCAATTTTGAAATGCCAAAACAATGACTCAACAAATTACAGGATTATTCTTGGAAAATAAACAAACAAGTAAAAAGGCTCTAAGTTTAGATTACAGTTTTGATGGAAGACACTTAGGACTTATTACAAAATGCCCTAATATTTCATACTGCTTTAGAAAATGTCAAATCAAATTATTAAATGAGTACAAGAAAGACAAATTAAATTATATAAATTTTTTAGATCAGGCAAACTGAATAAACATTAAACATTTTTGAATTCATGAATAATGGTAAATCAGCTTGTTTAATAGAGCAATAAAATTAAACTATCCCTGAGATATATACTTATAGATTATAGAAAAACAGTTAAAATAAAGCACTCTAGCACTAATACATAATATGCAGGTTAGTTTACATTAAAATGTTAGTGAGTCTGTTGTTATAACTTTAAAGACAACTGCAGTTGAGAAAAAACACACATTCATTCACAAAGGTATAATTGGAGAAAAGGATTAAGATGATGAATGACTTGTTTTTTATCATTTAACTTTACAATAGAAAGATTTAGGGATTCAAATAAAATATCAAAAAACAGTTTGTTAAAATTATTACTGAATTGTTATATATCAAACATAAAAATATTATCATATTTGACATGAAAATATTGGTTAAATTAAAAATCTAAATGTTTTAAAATACAATATTTAAATAATGATATCTAATGAGTACATTGAAAAAATAATCGCTTAATTTCAACCCAGTCATTATTTTTATGCTCTTTATTATTATGTTTAGTTATTATTTCTGTAATTAATATTTTTCTTGTTTTTCTATTATTTTTTCTGAAGATCAGTGTTCAATAATTACTGTAGAAAAGAAATGGAGGCACACAATTTTTGAGAAAATTAAAAAAACAATGTTATATTCATTTATAGGCACAGATAAATCTAACATCATTTGTAGGAATAATACAAAAGAGAGGGAATATAAAAATATCTTACCTTTTTACTAATATTTCTGTATTTCAGATTCATCAAATTAAAATTTTGTTTTTATGTTACTTTTTTGCATATGTTTTCTAAGAATGTTACTAAGATGAAAAGCATTTGCTTCTTTCTGTTAGTGTGGTACAATACAGGGAGAAGCAATCCTATTGAGTGTGTTGTATGGGTAATGGCTGCTACAATAAGTGATGGCAACTATTCATCAGTGAGAAAATAATTTTCATTGGTTTAAATTAAAAAATTTTGAATTTTTTAAATAAGCTTATTCTAGATATTTACATATTTGAAATAAGATACAAAGGAAACATTATTAAAAAAAAAGATGAAAATTAGTTTTTGATTCCCAAGATGCACTTTGTCAGTTGAGCTCTTTGTCCTTTAAAACCTACTCTTTTCTTTCTTTCTTTCTTAACAAACATAATAATGGCTCACCTCAAATATTACATCATGTAAGTATATTAACAGGCTTGTATTGATTTAAAAAATTGTATATAACTACATTACTTAACTAGACTAGAATTTGTATTTTAAATAAGTTATTTTATTTGTAAAATGTGCTTCATTAATAGGTTACTACTTTAACAGAGATTATCCTTTGTTTTCAGAATAAAATGGGGAAGTTGCAGGATTGACATATTCTTAGGATTTATTCAATGATGATTTATATTTCTACAAATTATAATTAGTTGAATATTTTTAATCACAAATTATTCATGTTTTTTATTTACCTAGTTAATATCCTTATTATGATAATAAAATTGTCCATTAGAAACTGAATGAAAGTTGTATTGCTGAAATTTTCATAATAGGCTTGTATAAATATTAATATCTGGTAAAAGCATTTGGTAAAATTTCAAAATTACTTTTACTTTAAGAAAATGACTAATTTTTCTTATCTATCTTAATTATTTCTATTGCTTAAATCTGTATATAATGTTTAGGTTTTAAAAAATGAATAAAAGTATTATTTGTTGATAGATATTTTATGTCTATGAAAAGTTGTGTTTTCTTAAAAGAACATTAATATTGATTAAAATATTTCAGATGTTCAAAATATTATTGAGGTACTGGGGGTAATGGTCTTGGATTGCGATAAATATTTCCTGCTGATTGCTGACTTATATCAGAAGAGTTACTATCCTCTGTCACAGAGTCTTTGTTGTCAATGTTTTGTGTAAGGCTTGGTGTGTAGAAGCCCCTGGCTACAATGGTTGTATCACTTGGGTAGTTGACAGTCTGTCCCAATGGCCTCATCTCTGTTTCTTGTGTTGGTAGTCCACTCTGCTTAGATTGAGGATTGCAGTACCGGGAAGCATATTCATCTAGATAATAAAAAATATCAAGTAATGAAAAATTTATCTTAATGATATTGTTTGGGGATTCAAATCATTTTTAATTTGAATCTTAACAAAACAATTTATCAAACTCCAGATTTTTTAAATATCCCATTATTATTTATTAAAACATTGATGTGCAAATTTTTCCACAAAATAAAATACATTTAACAAATTATATTAATTCAATAGATTTTTACATTTGTAATGGGTAAATTTGATACATTGTAGTAATTTCTGAGGTATATTTTTTATATCTTCAATAAGAAACTCCTTTAACACAACATATTTTCTTTTTTTTTAAATAGATTTTTAATCCAGCTTGTTCAATCTATCTATCATATAATTAGTCAATAAAAAAAAATAGAAATGAGAAATATATCCCTTACCAGAAATCTCTTCATCCAGTCTTGTCTTTGTATCATTTCTCCTCTGTCGATTATTGATATGAGATAATTTGGGAGATGGATGATTGAGATATTCAGCTGAACTAAATTGAAGCTGTTCATTCTTGGAATTATTTGGAAGTATCAAGTCATCCTGGACATGGGGCTATTGAGTACAGAAAATCAAAATAAGAATTCTTGTTATATATGGAAATAATTTTTCTGGCATGAAAAAAAAAATCAAATATCTATTAGTAAAAAATAAATTTTTACATGTGAGAAAAATTCAAATAATAATAAATATGATGAATGAACTGTAGTGATTGAAAGTAGGAAGGAAAGTAAAAAATTATCCATACTTTTGCCATAACATATCTTTATCATTGTCACACTGCTTTCTACATATGTGGGCTTATAGTTGGCACTGTTGTGAAAATGTGATTGACGGTAGAGACTGATCGTGCTATTTTATATCTTTACAGTGTAAAGATGGTTACTCCACTAGCATTATGCACTGAGAAAGTGACCTGATTTCTCTGGTTGGAAGAAGTGTAGGGGGCTGAAATTCAATGGAGACATTTAGTACAATACAGGGACAGTGCACTACAAAAATGAGTGTTTAAAAGCATGACACATGAAGAGGGAACAGGACACCCATCATTCTCCACCACTGATGAGAAGATTCAGCAAGCTCGAGTGATGATAATGGTAAACCAGTGAGTTATTATCCAAGAAGTAGCTTGTTCTCTGCAGATTAGTCAGGCTTATGACTACCAAATCATCCATAATGAGTCCGGTTTCCATAAAACAAGAGGGCGGATAATTTTTTACTCGCCTTCATATATTAAATATATTTACAATACATTAAAAAAATATTCATTGTTATAACAATTTAGTTATTAATATAAAGGCATTGCTTATAATTAGTAAAATTAATTAACATATATGTTAAAAAGATGAAATATATTAATTAGATATAAGACAACTTACTTTAGATTCATCTTGTATTTGAGTTTGTGAGTGTGGGAGAGAAGCTGATCTATTCTGCTGACTTGGAAGCTTTTCTACAGAATGAGATTCTCTGCTGGGCTGGTTGATATGTGCATTTCTTATTTTGTCTCCATGAGTCTTGTTTACATTGACAGCAGTTGGCCAAGATATTCCCTGCTTTGTAGGACACATCAAATGTTCTGGTCACTCATATATCTGCCATTTGGACCAACAATTGCACCACCCACATTTGGGGTTCATTGCATGGGCATATGTTACATTCCTCTGGTCATTACACCGAATTATACATACTGAGATTGAAGCAGTAATGATCACTGCTACTGTCACTGCTACAACAGTAATAATAATCACTGATGTAAGATCAACTTTATCTTCAGTGAGTGTATGAACAGCACTTAGCATTTCTGATGTCTTGTTGCTTACAGTGAGTGTGAAAAACATACTAGTTGTTGCTGATAGAACTGGACTACCACTATCCTTGACAACAAACACTAGCTCATATGAGCCAGCATCTTGTTGGCTAAGCACTCTATTGAAACTTAACAAACCAGTGTACTGGTTCATGCTGAATATCTGCTTGTCATTGCCTCTGATTATTTCATTTTTAGAAATGCATTCTCTTGACTATCTCCATCAGCTGCCTTTAGATGAGTGATGTTCTTTGAATGATGCCGGTAATATACAACATCCATGTTAAAAGGATTCACACTGGGAAATGTAAAATATGGAGCATTATCATTTTTATCAGTCACTTCAACAATCACATTCACTGTATTATTCAGAGATGGTATTCCATTATCTTTCACAAATACTTGAAACTTGTAAATGTTTTGAAACTCATGATCCAGTGACATAATCGCTGAAATCATGCCATCATCTTTGATTTTAAAAGGTAAAAACTTTTGTTTGTTATTGGTCAACAGAGAATATGTGAGTTTACCTCCAAGTCCCAGGTCTGGGTCTGTTGCAT
The DNA here is from genome assembly GCA_023376005.1 of Doryteuthis pealeii. Classification (NCBI taxonomy): domain Eukaryota; kingdom Metazoa; phylum Mollusca; class Cephalopoda; order Myopsida; family Loliginidae; genus Doryteuthis; species Doryteuthis pealeii. Next base: position 22,617,773 of record CM042151.1, read on the forward strand.
TGATGAAGCCAACAGAAAATCTTGACTTCTGATTCTCTTCAATGAAGAATTTAAATGTCTCCATAGAGAACTGTGGCCTTACATCATTGACATCCGTCACTTGGATAGAGAACTTATTCTTACTCTGCAGTGGAGGAGATCCTTTATCTTGACAACTGATGATAATTTCATGCTTTGCCTCTGTTTCTCTATCCAATGCTTTTTTCACAATTACTTGGTATTTTTTAGTGTCCAGACTTTGTAGTTTAAATTTATCATAATGGAGATCACAGGTTACTTCTCCATTTTGTCCAACATCATGATCAGTTACTTTTACATAAGCAATTGAACTTCCCACTTCAATATCTTCTGAAACTGATGTTGAATCTTTTCCTGATGCAGACAGGAATTTTAGATGAATATTTGGAGGACTGTTTTGATTGTTGACAACATTTACTATGACCATTGTTTTTGCAGTTAAAGCTGGACTACCTCCATCTGTGGCCTCAACAAATAAATTGTATGTCAACATATTACCTAATGTAAATTTTTTCTCTAAGAAAATCTGTCCAGTTTGTTCATTTAATTTAAAATGACTTTTAGCAACATCAGATGTTTTTGTACTGAAATGATAAGTGACTCTTCCATTTTTGCCAGAATCTAAATCTGTGGCTGATAAAGTTGCAATGGAAGAAGTTTCACTTGGTTCATTCTTTATTGTGACATTATAAAGATTTTGAGAAAAGACAGGAGGATTATCATTAACATCTGTCACTGATATGTGAACATCTAAGATACTTTGTTTAGGTGGAGATCCACCATCTCTTGCAATTACTTTTACCAAGTAGCTTTCTGTCATTTCTCTGTCTAGACTTTCTTTTTGTATCATATAAAGATCTGATGTCCCATCAACATTTTTAGAGACTGATAGACCAAATGGTTCATTTTTATATTTCTTAAGTTCATAAGTAATTTGGGAATTGATATTCCCAATATCTTTGTCAATGGCATTTGGTATTAATACTTTCATTCCTTTTTTATAATTTTCTTCAAACAAAACTGTTGCTTGTTTATCAGGAAATTCTGGTTGGTGATCATTGACATCTTCAATTTTTACTTTTACTTCCAGTATTTTCATAATTCTTTTAGATTTTTGTACAGCAACATCAACCATCAGAAAACATTCTTTTCCATATGTACACAAAGATTCAGCATCCAGTGTCTGTGCTGTGTAAAGTTTTCCTGTCTTTTTAGAAATACGGAATAATGGAGAGCTGCTTGTACCATCCTGTTCCATAAGACTGAATGAAATTAGATTTTGATCTTGAATTGCTACATCATCCATCACAGTAGAATCAGCAGCAATGTCTCCCAGGTAAGTTCCAGGACTTTTCCCTTCTTCCACTTGGAATGTCAGGTCTACACCTTGACAGAAATGTAGAAATGAGGGCAGAATCCATATTGAAATCCACATACTTCTTTAATGAAATTTCTTTTGAAGATATACTGCAAATATCACCTAAAATAGAAGATGGATATTATTATTATGAACTGTCATTTTACTCAGAGTTTTGTTTAATTTTTAAACATATCAAATTCAATTAAAATCACAATTAATTGTTTAAACTCTGAGCATGTTGGCATTCAGGTAGCTTCTATCTGAGCTCCCAAAATTCATAAAGTAAACTGAGCACAAAACATATTCAAATTTTACTTCAGAAAACTCACATATTTAAAAATATCGAACTTTTCCATGAAAAGAAAAGCTGTAAATGGTCACTATACTGTACACAAAACAGTGTGTTTCTGATATACAAGGTGATCCAAAAGTCTTGTCACCCCTACATATTGTTTTAACTTTCATTATTTTTTTGTTTTAATAATATAATATATAAGTTATGCAATTATTTTACCTGTTAAAAATCTTTAGAAATTAAATTATTTTCTAGAATTCCAGGTTGTATTATGTAATTATTTTATCTCTAAAAAGAATAGTGGTGACAAGACTTTCGGACCACCCCGTTTAGTAAAACAGCACTCAAAATATTTGGCTAATAGATTCAAATGTTAAGTATTTATTCACAGTTCAAATTAATATCAAAACTTTCTTGTTTATTTTTTACTTCATTTAAAATCATAGTTTGAAATATCATTATACTCAATATTTTATAAGATAAATGAGTTTTTAAATTCTGATTTTTACAATATTGTATACAACTGTTTGAAGAATGATTTTAATTTCTTTACAGATTCTAGGTTTCTTCCGTAATTATATGTAATATTCCACAAAAGAAAGTTTAAATTATATTTTTTTAATATATATCATTGGATCTTTATTTTTAAGCAGCCATGTTTGTTGATCTAATGATGGCATTTTTTCTTAGTATAAAGAAATATCAAAATGCAGAAATTTTATGAGTCATAAACAGAAAATGAGCAAAAAATTATAAATTGTATTTACCTTTGTGAAGATAAAACCTGTATACTGTATATTGAAATGAGATGAAAGTTACACTCTTACTATATCTTCTGCAGCAATTGTTTAACAGAAGAACATTTGAAGTCAGGGGTCCATTCTTTATTTGAAATAGTCAGCAGCAATCCTAGTGAATGTGGTGTGTGTATAATGGCTGCTACTATAAATGATAACTACTATTTATCATAAAGAAAATAGATCTAACATATTCAATTTTAATTATGATTTTTTTTTATGAGTTAGTTTTAATGAAAGAAATATTTAGAAATAATTGTATATTTTAATAGACATTTAAAAAAAAAATTAAAATTCCCAGAATGCATTTTGTCAATTCAGTCCTTTGTTTCTTTCACTTTCAACTTGCTTTCTTCTTTCTCTCGCCAGAAATATCATGGTGGCTTTCCTCAATTATTGCATATAAAAGTGTCTCATGTTAGTAATGTAAGTATGAAATGTGTTTGTATTTATTAACAATATCTAGATGAACTTATAGCAAGTAAATAATTCATACTTCTAGATTTGTTTACAAATTTTGATGAAAATAATAAGATACATAAAGCAGAAAATCTTCTCAGATATCTTGGTTCACTTTTCAAATTAAATGTCTTTGTTTCAAGGAAGAAATGCAACTATAAATAATAATAGACATAAGTATTTTGTACTTGAATAAAACACTTTCATTAGACTTCATATATACAATTTGAGTATTAATTTTTCAGTGAAAAATAATGTATACTTTACTTAATTCTGATCTAATTAGCATAGTTATTATATTTATATGTAAAAAATATTCTTAAAAAAGTAAAACTAGTCTATTTTTTTCCTATGAATTAAAACTTGAAGAAAAATTAATGATAATTAAGACATAATATAGAAAAAATATTACTGTGGTACTGGGGGTAATGGTCTTGGATTGCGATAAATATTTCCTGTGGACTGCTGACTTATATCAGAAGAGTTACTATCCTCTGTCACAGAGTCTTTGTTGTCAATGTTTTGTGTAAGGCTTGGTGTATAAAAGCCCCTGGCTACAATGGTTGTATCACTTGGGTAGTTGACAGTCTGTCCCAATGGCCTCATCTCTGTTTCTTGTGTGGGTTGTCCACTTTGTTTTCGTTGAGAATTGCAATATTGAGAAGTGTATATTTCTGAAAAATATATAATCAAATTTTATATCATTACTAAGGATATATTATCTTTCAGTTAAGAATATATTTAATAAGGTAAATATATTTTTTATTTCTCAGTGATCTGAAAACTTATTAATAGATTCCTTTGTAGATACAACATGTAAATTATACCCTCATGTAATTTTTAACTTTTAAATCTAAACTATTATTCTATTGGTTTGAATTTTTTAGATGAGGCTTAATAATTTGTATTATTTGAATTTTTAGGATTATTGTCCTCATCTTTATTAAATATGTTAAAATATATATTAAAATATCACAAAATGGCCAATAAAAAGTCTGTGTGTGTGTGTATATATATATATATATATATAAAACCTCTAAATCATAAAATTATAGGCACTATTATTTGAGTGGATTGTGGGAGGAAAAATAAATTTTCAAAATTTATCATTTGAATTTAAACATAGAGTTTAAGGTAAAAACTGTTAATTTTCTACATGTCACATCCAATTTGAATACGGCACATGGCAACCTGACAGAAAACCAAATAACCAACCGATATGCATTAGTTTCTAATTAGATCCTCCACTCACTATTACAAAACATAAAAAAGCTACAAATTCTAGCAATATTAATATTTTCAACAAATCAAAAACAGTTCACAAAACAGCCATAAAAAATAGCAGTATATACACCAAACTAAATTACACACAAAACAAAAACAATAATAATAACAAATAAGCAAGAAATAGAAACATTATATGGTCCAACATCCTCTACAGAAAAACTTTGCATCGGTGCCTGGGGTAACGATGCAATTTTTGTTCTCTCCCACCCATGAGCTTCGGCTTGTGGGTGGGCCCACGTTAAAACAAGGCCTTGTGCCCAGTCCATACAAGTGGGGTATGCGATAAATATACTCTACAGAAAAACTGACAAAACAAACAAAAAAAATTAACAGGCATAATTTTAGAATATTAAATGAAAAGGACGATAACCAGAATGATAGATGCAACTGCAAGCATAAAGCTAAATGCCCCTTGAATGCTAATTGTTTAATTAACAATATAATATAAAAAGCCACCATCAAGTAAGAAGGTAACAGCAATGATAAAAAAATATATGTCAGTGTCACTGAAGTGAATTGGAGAAACAGCTTCATTAACAGAAGATATTCTAACTGTACTTTATTATCCAAACATGTATGGCAAATAAAAGATGTAATAGGCAAACCTCCCATAATAAAACAGGATATTGTGAAAAAGCCTAAGCTTATAAAAGAGGTAATTATAACTGCATATTGTGTCTGGGAGAAAAATTACACATCCTAGAACATGCTAATGAAAATTTACAAAAGAAGTGAATTAGTTTCTAAGTGTAGACATATCAACAAATTTCTATTGTGTAATCTATCTGCCCCTGATTAATCCCATAATTCAAACTCCTCTATTTTAGATTTCGAATGAAAAACATTTCTTTTTTCTTATTTGAATATCATGCGTACTAACAACTAATCATGTTATATATTTTTTTTCAAAGCAGCAAACTAGCCACTTTTCATCAGGACAACATGCCTGTGAAAATCATTACAACAGATTTTGATGAAGTTATATATGTATATGGGTGTATACATTGTGTTGAGCCATTCCTGTATTCATCCGCAGTTAACTCCTATTGTGTTGGCTTTGGTGAAAAGTAGTGCGCAATTTATGCACATCTACACTCACATGTATGTGCGTGCCCCATGTGTATTTTCTAGCAAATTACAACTTTGTCCTTTACATACACACAGGCTTGCCTGCATATATGTACTCACATGTCTAGAGTCATGCATGTACAAATATATACACACACACACATACACACTTATACACTTCGTACCCATACACTTATGGATATCTGCAACATATAAACATACAAATTCACACATCCATACATACACATACACCCACGTCCATACATACACATACACCAAGATCAGACAAACATGTAGATATTACTATACATTTGCAAGTGTGTACATACAGATATAGTTGCAGATATGAACACGTGATGTGCACAACAGACATACAAGAATGTATATAGATGCCTTTACCCCCCCCCAAAAAAAAAAAAAGATAAATAAGGCTACTAATATGTGAATTTGAACTTGACACATTTGCAACAAACAACAATATAAGATCAAATATGACTAAGAAGAGCATGACAACCAAGTAATTGACCCGAAAAAAAACAAAACAAGTCAAAGCCATGCAGTAATTACCATGTTTACACTTTAACAAAAAAAACAACAAACTGATGTGAAGATCTTAGAGAGCATGCAAGACATGCAAAGTCATTCATTCATTTTATCACAAAATTTTAAAAAATATGTAAAAATTTTCATTGTTATTTCATTACTACATTAATTTTTACTATAAGGAAAGAAAAGAAGCTTGATATTTTTAAATTGTATCATTATTAACATAAAAGCTCTATGTTGAGCTGATTTTGGGGAAATTTGTTTATATCAATTCATCTACTATTACAGTTCATCTAAAACAATTTGTCTACAAATATAATCTAGTGACAGAATTATTTTTGGAGACTTAACATATTAAATAGCTTAAAATAAAGAACATATAAATCAAGAATATTACATTGTATATATTACCTCCAACCCTCTAATATTGATTAGATTACTTTTATATACCCTTGTTGATAAATTATTATAAACTCTATCTGTAGATAAGTTGTAACCATAAGTGGATTGTGCAGAAATTTACCACACACCTACTGAGATGAACTTATTGTTTTACTAAAAATTAGGTTTGTCTCAATTATCTGCAATTCTTAAGCATAAAATACGTAAACACCATTGGTTGTCCTTAACATATTTTATCATCACTAAAAATTTAAAAGCAGAGAGAAAAAAAAGTAAACTGGTTAAATACCTGCAGCTTCATCATCCTGTTGAGAGCTCATTTCCTTTTTGTTTTTACCCTCAGAATGAGTCAATTTTGGTGATGGATGGTTGAGATATTCTGGAGAACTGATTTGGTGAGTTTTATTTCTTTGACTCTGTGATAGTATTTCTTCATCAAGAGTATGTATACGCTAAAAAAAAAATTGTAACTAGGTCATTGCAGTGATATGTGACAATTTTCTAATTAAATTAGAAACATTAATAACATCATACATTAAAATTCTGTAATGAAAGAATTTATATTAAAACAGATAACCAAGTCTAATAAGACACTGATGAAGCCATATAAAAATGTTATAAAACAGTATGAAAAATGTTAAGGGAGAGTTATCTCCCTTAACTAATGATGAAGGGTAGCATCAGACAACAACAAGACTGTTTGACAACACACCTCTTGTAGACAATTAATTGCTTATTCAAAACATCCTGCTGTATTCTGTAGAAGTGAATTAAAAACGAATATTGTTGTGTTTTAAACATTTAACTGATTTGTAATATTTTGTTGTTCCTAACATTTTAGGATATAACAAAAAAATGAAACAAATACCTGATTTAAATATTAAAACAAAGAAAACTTTACAATAATATATTGAATAAGCAAAAGTAAAAACAAAGTAAAATTAGGATTCTAGCTGACATTTTAAGATAATTCTACTATTATATATAACTACATTCTCAATATTATATATAAGTACATTCTCTCATAGAAACAGGAATACCGTTGTAGGTAAAATACAAAATGAAAAAAAATACTGATTTTCTTACCTGACGTTCATCCTGTATATGAGTTTGTGTCTGAGGGAGAGAAGCTGATCTGTTCTGATGATTAGGAAGCTTTTCTGCAGAATGAGATTCTCTGCTGGGTTGGTTTATATGTGCACTTCTTATTTTGTCTCCATGAGTCTTGTTTACATTGACAGTAGTTGGCCATGATATTCCCTGCTTTGTAGGACACATCAAATGTCTCTGGTCACTCATATATCTGCCATTTGGACCAACAATTGCACCACCCACATTTGGTGGGTTCATTGCATGGGCATATGTTACATTCCTCTGGTCATTACACCGAATTATACATACTGAGATTGAAGCAGTAATGATCACTGCTACTGTCACTGCTACAACAGTAATAATAATCACTGATGTAAGATCAACTTTATCTTCAGTGAGTGTATGAACAGCACTTAGCATTTCTGATGTCTTGTTGCTTACAGTGAGTGTGAAAAACATACTAGTTGTTGCTGATAGAACTGGACTACCACTATCCTTGACAACAAACACTAGCTCATATGAGCCAGCATCTTGTTGGCTAAGCACTCTATTGAAACTTAACAAACCAGTGTACTGGTTCATGCTGAATATCTGCTTGTCATTGCCTCTGATTATTTCATATTTTAGAAATGCATTCTCTTGACTATCTCCATCAGCTGCCTTTAGATGAGTGATGTTCTTTGAATGATGCCGGTAATATACAACATCCATGTTAAAAGGATTCACACTGGGAAATGTAAAATATGGAGCATTATCATTTTATCAGTCACTTCAACAATCACATTCACTGTATTATTCAGAGATGGTATTCCATTATCTTTCACAAATACTTGAAACTTGTAAATGTTTTGAAACTCATGATCCAGTGACATAATTGCTGAAATCATGCCATCATCTTTGATTTTAAAAGGTAAAAACTTTTGTTTGTTATTGGTCAGCAGAGAATATGTGAGTTTACCTCCAAGTCCCAGGTCTGGGTCTGTTGCATTGATGAAGCCAACAGAAAATCTTGACTTCTGATTCTCTTCAATGAAGAATTTAAATGTCTCCATAGAGAACTGTGGCCTTACATCATTGACATCCGTCACTTGGATAGAGAACTTATTCTTACTTTGCAGTGGAGGAGATCCTTTATCTTGACAGCTGATGATAATTTCATGCTTTGCCTCTGTTTCTCTATCCAATGCTTTTTTCACAATTACTTGGTATTTCTTAGTGTCCAGACTTTGTAGTTTAAATTTATCATAATGGAGATCACAGGTTACTTCTCCATTTTGTCCAACATCATGATCAGTTACTTTTACATATGCAATTGAACTTCCCACCTCAATATCTTCTGAAACTGATGTTGAATCTTTTCCTGATGCAGACAGAAATTTTAGATGAATATTTGGAGGACTGTTTTGATTGTTGACAACATTTACTATGACCATTGTTTTTGCAGTTAAAGATGGACTACCTCCATCTGTGGCCTCAACAAATAAATTATATGTCAACATATTACCTAATGTAAATTTTTTCTCTAAGAAAATCTGCCCAGTTTGTTCATTTAATTTAAAATGACTTTTAGCAACATCAGATGTTTTTGTACTGAAATGATAAGTGACTCTTCCATTTTTGCCAGAATCTAAATCTGTGGCTGATAAAGTTGCAATGGAAGAAGTTTCACTTGGTTCATTCTTTATTGTGACATTATAAAGATTTTGAGAAAAGACAGGAGAATTATCATTAACATCTGTCACTGATATGTGGACATCTAAAACACTTTGTTTTGAGGGCGATCCACCATCTTTTGCAATTACTTTTACCATGTAACTGTCTTTCACTTCTCTGTCCAGTCTTTCTTTTAGAATAATGTAGAGGTCAGACGTTCTATCCACATTATTGGAAGCATATAAATCAAATGGTTCATCTTTATATTTCTTTAGCTCATATGTAATCTGAGAGTTGATAATTCCAATATCTTTATCAATCGCATTAGGGATTGACATTTTGGTGCCTGTAATATCACCTTCAGAAAATTGAATGTTAACTTTTTTATCAGGAAATTCTGGTTGATGATCATTGATATCTTGTATTATTACTTTTACTTCCAGTATTTTCATAATCCTTTTGGATTTTTGAACAGCAACATCAACCATCAGAAAACATTCTTTATAGAATGTACACAAAGATTCAGCATCCAATGTTTGTGCTGTATAAAGTTTTCCTGTCTTTTTAGAAATACGGAATAGTGGAGAGCTGCTTGTACCATCCTGTTCCATAAGACTGAATGAAATTAGATTTTGATCTTGAATTGCTACATCATCCATCACATTAGAATCAGCAGCAATGTCTCCAAGGTAAGTACCCGGACTTTTCCCTTCTTCCACTTTCACAGTTAGATCTGCACTCAAAGATATGTGCAGTACAGAAAATATAATTAATATTTGTATCATATTTTTGATTTTGGGTGAAGCCCATTAAAAGATCTTGTAATATTTATCTGAAATGTAAAACAAAATTTACTATATAAGACTAAGCATTACTGTATTCAATAATTTTTAACAGATTTAATATAATTCATTGAATTTAATATAATTTCAAATTTGTGACAAAATCATTTATTTTGACAAAAAAAAGTTTAGATTTGATAAGATATATTTATTCTTTCATTTTTTCATAACAGATTATTTCAATCCTCGCTGACATCTAAATTTATATCTAATCTCTTCTATTATACAAAAAAAACAACAACAATCAAATAAACAAGTCTGTAGCCTGACAAAGAAATTGCATTTTGATCTGAAATTTTCATTGTATAAACATCAATTTATGTGATAAATGGAAATGTATTGGCATCAGTGTATTGACAAAAAATATCATTGGTGTTAAAAAACAAATATTTGTTGTGTGAAACAACTTTTTTTATCACTAGACTTCACTCTTAGATATAGGTTAATTATCTTCATAATGTTATTACAAATTTGTATATCTTAGTTGGAAAATGAAAGCAAGAAAAAAAAACAAATAGAGTAGATAATTTCTATTACTGAATTGTGTTTTTTCTTAAATATATATTAGTACTATCAAGCAAATGTTCTTTATCATTAAGCTACAAATATATTGATGTACTATCTATCTACATAATTTTCTATGTTATGGACAGAAAATTAATTTTGAAAAATGATAACCAAATGAAGTATAAAATTTACTTTCATAACCAATTTTCATGACTTTTTCTTACCAATTTGTTTTACAAATATTTTTATTTCATTTCATACTATTCACTGTATGAGAGGAAGTTCAAATTTTTAGTAGCCATATTTGCTTGGTAATTTGAAAATTAGAATACAGTAAAATGTATTCTAATATTTTGAGTCTTGAACTGGAAGTGGGCATTTTCTTGAAAATATAATTCAATGTAACTGAGATATTATATTACAAAGTGAAAATAATAATACATTCAGAATGGAAATTAAAAAAAATACAAAACCAGTATTATTGCTAAGAAATACTGATATATTTAATAAATGGATCATGTTGAATATATTTAAAATTTTTAAACAAATTATATCCATTTTAATACTCTTACTGCAATAATCATTTACCCAAACGCATTCTGATTTTTTAGCATTAAGTTTATATTCATAAAAATATATACAAAAATTATAAATTCATCAATATCAAAACAGCTGAATATATACCAGGAAATATTTGAATGGCTTAAACTGGTTTAGAATACTGATGTTTTTTTTCATTATAAATAGAATATATATATTTCAATATAATAGACTCAAAGACATTTTGCCTCTAAAGTTGAGATCTGAAGCAAATTTCTTTGTGTCTACATTTAAATCTTTTACAACATTTTCAGGAGAAAGCAGAAAAATAACAAAAATAGAAAATGATATAATTTACTTACCTTTGTTAATAATTTTTTTAAATTCTGGAACAGATGAAAGTTACATGTCCATTGTAGCTTCTGCAGCAGTTGTTTTCTAAAACTATCATTCAAAGTAAAAGTGTTTAGTTTCTTTGGGAAGGTGAGAAGACTACCGTAATCCTAGTGAGTGTGTTGTGTGTTCAATGGCTGCTACAATTTGTAATGTCTATTATTCATCATAGAGAAAAAAGACCCGCAATAAATTTAATTTTTATCATTTGACATTCTTTATAAGACTGTCTAAAATTATTATATATTTTAAAAATTAAGACATGAAAATTAGAATTGGAATGAAAATTATTATTTAAAAAAAATAATGTCAAACTCCCAAAATGCATTTTGATTATTCAGGTCTTTGTTCTTTTCAATCTACTTTCTTCTCTCACTCCAAACAACATCATGATGGCTTTCCTCAGTTTTAAAATTAATGTTCCACATGTAAGTATATACATATTTTATATTTATTGATAAAAAAAAGCAACACCTATGTATACCTAATATATAAGTCTAGATGATAAATGAAATTTGTTTTATAATTTATTTTACAGTTTGGGGAGAATGATTTTAAATGATTTTTAGCAACTAAGTTACAGGCATAATTGAGGTTATTCTTTGTTTCAAAGATCACAGCTGAATTATTTTAGAAAAAGTGTAGAATACTGAAAAATTATCCTTGCGAATAACTATCAACTGTTTCCCAAATTATAGTAATGAACATGATTTAAATTAATTTTTATAATGAAAAAAACTACATTTTTTAATTCATTTCCAATATTTCTCTTATTTAGTAATCTAATATGGATATTATAACAATAATGTATGCTTATTAGATATTATGTATCTTTAAAAAATTGTATTTGACAAAAAGTTAATATTGATTAGAAAATATCAATAATTTAGAATTTTACTGGGGTACAGGAGGTAAAGGTCTTGGATTGCGATAAATATTTCCTGCTGATTGCTGACTTATATCAGAAGAGTTACTATCTTCTGTCACAGAGTCTTTGTTGTCAATGTTTTGTGTAAGGCTTGGTGTGTAGAAGCCCCTGGCTACAATGGTTGTATCACTTGGGTAGTTGACAGTTTGTCCCAATGGCCTCATCTCTGTTTCTTGTGTTGGTTGCCCACTTTGTTTTGATTGAGAATTACAATACTGGGAAGTGTAAATTTCTGAAATTTATAAATAGATAATGATCGTATAATTCTAATGATTTACCTTGTCTTTCATGTTAAGAAATATAATACAATACCTAATTAATTCTAACATTTTATTCATTTAAGTATATACATACCTTCCATATTTTATCAATTATCTTCCTCATTTAAAGAATATTCAGCTATTAAACAAAATAAGTATTCTTTCTATTTTATCTAGTGTAAGATTTTTTAAAGAAATATTGATTAAAACAAGAAAAGTTCTCTAATTTCATCATTATATTTGGAAAGTATAAAAAGCAGACTTTGATGATTCAGATTTTGCTGAAATAAAATATCTTTTGCCCTTTAATAATAACTAAGAAGTGTGTTCAGTACATGGAATAAAATGAAACAATCTTTCCATTTTGAAAATATTTTATGAATTATGAAACTAGAATCAGTTATTTTTTGTTATTCTTAGAAAGTTAATGATAATAAACGGATAATAAATGGAGAAATAAAATGGATATTGTGATAAATACCTGCAGTTTCTTGATTTTGACTTGAGTTAATATTCCTTCTACTTTCTTCACTATTAGTACGGGAAAGTTTTGGTGAGGGATGGTTGCTATATTCAGGTGAATTGATTTGTTGAGGTTTGTTTTTGAGACTACTTGTAAGTATTACATCATTTTGAATGTGCATCTACAAATTAGAATTCAAAATATTCATTTATCCTATATAAAATACCTTGTACTGAGATAAACAGAATTAGAATGGAATAATTAAATATTAAAGTAATTATGTGCAAAACAAAATAGATAAAAGATCATTTTTTTTAATTACAAAAAAAATATAATGAAGATATAACCGGGTATTTCATATTCTTTCTGAACCTACAAGAAGATGTGAAGCTACCAATAAAAAATCATATACAAAAACAGTTAATAAATTTTGTAAAAGGAGAAAACATTCCAAGAATTATTTTACAAATAAGTATAATTCTTTATCTTTGATGGTTGCACAGATCATCACTGTAAATTTGGAATGTCATCTCAATTCCAGGTGAGATAACCACACAGCATCCACTTCTTGTGATTGGGTCAGTTAATTCAAAAAGAGTTTATGCCACTGAGTTGATTAGGTACATCAATGTAAACTGGACAAGTATGATAACCTGTGTGAGCAATGTCTGAAAAATGATTGAACTATCAATATATTTCCCACTGAAGTCATATGCAAAATCTTTATTGGCAATTTGACCTCTGCTTATCTGACTAAATTCAGCTTAAAAAAGAAAATATCAAGCAGAAGCTGCATTCACATGGATCTGTTACTCCTGCATAATGACATTAAAACAACAAAGCCTAGTGATATCTTGAGATATATTATATATTATATTATATTATATATATTATGTTATATATTATATATATTATATTATATATCATATTATATTATATATTATATACTTTATATTATATATTGTAGGTAAATGATACTCAAAAATCAGGGTCATCATCTGATAAAGAGTTTGCTAGAGGCACTACGAGTCTTTGTAGTAGTTGTATGAATTCATTAGATATAAGCATAAATGTACAAAAATTATATGACTTTAATTATAGAGCTGAATTATTTAGGATATATATATATGTTGAAGAATGAGAGTGAAAAATAGGAATAGTGAGGATGATTTATTGATATTTGGAAATATATATATATCAATTCTTAACGTTCAATTGGTGATTTACAGTATAAAATATATATTCAAAATAAATATGTATTAAGAATGTGTTTCTTAGGATAAAACAAATATCATCTGTTGATGTCAATTTCTGTTCACTATGCAGGAGTAACGGATCTATGTGAATGCAGCTTCTGCCTGATATTTTTTAAGGCGTTCGCTGAACAGAAATTGACATCAACAGATGATATTTGTTTTATCCTATTTATTTTAAATATATGTTCAATACTGTAAATCACCAATTGAAACACTAAGTGTCGATATATATTTTTCATATATCAATAAATCATATTCACTTTTCATATTTGTCAGATTCATTGCCATTTTTCTCACATACATATATATGTTCTGTTTATATAATTATCTGAATATTTATATATATAAGTCTTCAGCTAATTATATAAAAAGAAAATGGAGTTTGGTAAAGTTTGAATTGTATCCATAAAATATGGAAGGCTGTACTTACCTGGGATTCAACATTTGAAGAAGTCTGTGTCTGAGGGAGAGAAGCTGATCTTTTCTGATGATTAGGAAGCTTTTCTAGACAATGTCCTTCTCTGCTGGGTTGGTTGATATGTGCACTTCTTATTTTGTCTCCATGAGTCTTGTTTACATTGACAGCAGTTGGCCAAGATATTCCCTGCTTTGTAGGACACATCAAATGTCTCTGGTCACTCATATATCTGCCATTTGGACCAACAATTGCACCACCCACATTTGGTGGGTTCATTGCATGGGCATATGTTACATTCCTCTGGTCATTACACCGAATTATACATACTGAGATTGAAGCAGTAATGATCACTGCTACTGTCACTGCTACAACAGTAATAATAATCACTGATGTAAGATCAACTTTATCTTCGGTGAGTGTATGAACAGCACTTAACATTTCTGATGTCTTGTTGCTTACAGTGAGTGTGAAAAACATACTAGTTGTTGCTGATAGAACTGGACTACCACTATCCTTGACAACAAACACTAGCTCATATGAGCCAGCATCTTGTTGGCTAAGCACTCTATTGAAACTTAACAAACCAGTGTACTGGTTCATGCTGAATATCTGCTTGTCATTGCCTCTGATTATTTCATATTTTAGAAATGCATTCTCTTGACTATCTCCATCAGCTGCCTTTAGATGAGTGATGTTCTTTGAATGATGCCGGTAATATACAACATCCATGTTAAAAGGATTCACACTGGGAAATGTAAAATATGGAGCATTATCATTTTTATCAGTCACTTCAACAATCACATTCACTGTATTATTCAGAGATGGTATTCCATTATCTTTCACAAATACTTGAAACTGGTAAATGTTTTGAAACTCATGATCCAGTGACATAATTGCTGAAATCATGCCATCATCTTTGATTTTAAAAAGGTAAAAACTTTTGTTTTGTATTGGTCAGCAGAGAATATGTGAGTTTACCTCCAAGTCCCAAGTCTGGGTCTGTTGCATTGATGAAGCCAACAGAAAATCTTGACTTCTGATTCTCTTCAATGAAGAATTTAAATGTCTCCATAGAGAACTGTGGCCTTACATCATTGACATCCGTCACTTGGATAGAGAACTTATTCTTACTTTGCAGTGGAGGAGATCCTTTATCTTGACAACTGATGATAATTTCATGCTTTGCCTCTGTTTCTCTATCCAATGCTTTTTTCACAATTACTTGGTATTTCTTAGTGTCCAGACTTTGTAGTTTAAATTTATCATAATGGAGATCACAGGTTACTTCTCCATTTTGTCCAACATCATGATCAGTAACTTTTACATAAGCAATTGAACTGCCAACTTCAATATCTTCTGAAACTGATGTTGAATCTTTTCCTGATGCAGACAGGAATTTTAGATGAATATTTGGAGGATTATTTTGATTATTGACAACATTTACTATGACCATTGTTTTTGCAGTTAAAGATGGACTACCTCCATCTGTGGCCTCAACAAATAAATTATATGTCAACATATTACCCAATGTAAATTTTTTCTCCAAGAAAATCTGTCCAGTCTGTTCGTTGAGTTTGAAATGACCTTTTGTAGCATCAGATGTTTTTGTACTGAAATGATAAGTGACTCTTCCATTTTTGCCTGAGTCTAAATCTGTGGCTGATAAAGTTGCAATGGAAGAAGTTTCACTTGGTTCATTCTTTATTGTGACATTGTAAACATTTTGCGAAAAAATGGGTGGATTATCATTGATGTCAGTTACAGAGATATGAATATCCAATGTACTTTGTTTAGGAGGAGATCCACCATCTTTAGCTATTACTTTAACCATGTAGCTATCTTTTACTTCTCTGTCTAATCGTTGTTTTAATATGATGTAAAGATCAGATGTTCTATCCACATTTTTTGAAACAGATAAATCAAATGGTTCATCTTTATATTTCTTAAGCTCATATGTAATCTGAGAGTTGATAATTCCAATATCTTTATCAATCGCATTGGGAATTAATATTTTCATTCCCACAACATCACCTTCAGAAAATTGAATGTTAACTTGTTTGTCTGGAAATTCTGGTTGATGATCATTGATATCTTGTATTATTACCTTTACTTCCAGTATTTTCATAATCCTTTTGGATTTTTGAACAGCAACATCAACCATCAGAAAACATTCTTTATAGAATGTACACAAAGATTCAGCATCCAATGTTTGTGCTGTGTAGAATTTTCCTGTCTTTTTAGAAATACGGAATAATGGAGAGCTGCTTGTACCATCCTGTTCCATAAGACTGAATGAAATTAAATTTTGATCTTGGATTGCTACATCATCCATCACATTGGAATCAGCAGCAATGTCTCCCAGGTAAGTGCCAGGACTTTTCCCTTCTTCCACTTTCACAGTCAGATCTGCACTTAAGGAAATGTGCAGTACAGAAAATATGATTACTATTTGAATCATATTTTTTGATGTTGGTTGAAGCTCATTAAAATATTTCATAATATTTATCTGAAATGCAACAAAGAACTTATTTCATAAGATCAAACATTATTCTGTTCAACGGTTTTTATTAGATTCACTTTATCAAGTGAATTGAATAAGACCTTCCAAAATAAGTTTAAATTTGTTATAAATATATTTATACTTTCATTATTATTTGGATTATTTGGACTATTTTCTTCATCTTAATTGTTATCTACACAACGTTTTGACCAATGTGCCCTCTGTCCTTCTTCAGGTGTTTCTTAATAGACTTGGAAACCTTCTCCTCAAACTTGGGTTCAATGCTTGTTGAACTCGGGAACCTTTATGTCATAATCAGGAGTCTTCACAGAACTTCGAACCAAACTCTTTATTCAATCCACAGGGGTAGAATGTACAAGTGTTAAGCTGTTTTAAGTATTCTATGTTACTATCATCAGGATTGAACCTGCAGCCCAGAGATGATTGTCCCTTAGAACTGTATTAACTCAACATGTATATCCATTGCACTATGTGTCCAACTTGAGTTGGACCCATAATACAACAGATATCAATCAAACACCTATATCTGTTGTGCCATGTGTCCAACTCTAGTTGGACACATGGTACAACATATATATATATGTTGAGTTAATACTGTTCTAAGTGACAATCATCTCTGACTAAGGGCAATAGTAACATAGAATAATTAACACATCTTAACACATGTACCCAGTTATGGTTAACAGAATGAGAACAATCTACCCCCATAGATTGAATAAAGGATTCAGTTCAAAGCTCCATGAAGGCTCCTGATTATGACATGAAGACTCTTAAGCTTGACAAAAAAGTTCTCGGGTTCGACAAGAAGGTTCCCAAGTTCGAGAAGGTTCCCGAGTGTGACAAGAAAGACCTGAAGAAGGCAGGAGGGCACACCTGCCAAAACCTTGTGTAGATAACAATAAAGATGAGGACACTAGTACAAATAGTCCAATTAATCCAAATAATACAAATTATCAAGCTTCATTTAAAAAATTCAGAGAAATTGATACTTTCAGTTTGCCTAAAATATTAATTCAAACCTCACTTTTTACTTTATTTCACTCAATATTTAAATATATCCAATTTATGCAAAAATATAATATACAAGAGGAGACCAATATATCCCTAATCTGACACTGTTATGAAGGGAATTTTACTTCACATTTTACTTTATAATGTTGGACATTGGCTATTAATAAGAAAATGTTGAATTAAGTTCATTGACAGGGAAGGTGATTATTTTGAAAATAGATATTTGTTAAAAAGAAAAATATTTTTTATCCTTCAGTTACAAACATATTTATGTACTATACATTTGATAATCATTTTCTTAATTTTGTCTGTTATGGATAGAAAATGATTTTGAAAAATGATAACCAAGCAGAGCATAAAATGTAACTTTAATGAATTATATTTTCTCTTACCAATTTTTTTATGAATATTATTATTAACTTTCATACTATTCACTGTATCAAAAGAAGTTCAATTTTTTAGCAGCCATGTTTGCTTCATAATAATTTTACTGTATCTTACTATTCTGAGTCTTGAACTGGTAGTGAGCACTTCCTTGGAAATATAAGTGAGGGTAACCAAGAAATTCTAGTTAAAAAGTGAAAATAATATATAGTGATATATGTAATAAATGGATCATTTTGAATATATTTAAAATTTTTAAACAAATTATATCCATTTTAATACTCTTACTGCAATAATCATTTACCCAAACGCATTCTGATTTTTTAGCATTAAGTTTATATTCATAAAAATATATACAAAAATTATAAATTCATCAATATCAAAACAGCTGAATATATACCAGGAAATATTTGAATGGCTTAAACTGGTTTAGAATACTGATGTTTTTTTTTCATTATAAATAGAATATATATATTTCAATATAATAGACTCAAAGACATTTTGCCTCTAAAGTTGAGATCTGAAGCAAATTTCTTTGTGTCTACATTTAAATCTTTTACAACATTTTCAGGAGAAAGCAGAAAAATAACAAAAATAGAAAATGATATAATTTACTTACCTTTGTTAATAATTTTTTTAAATTCTGGAACAGATGAAAGTTACATGTCCATTGTAGCTTCTGCAGCAGTTGTTTTCTAAAACTATCATTCAAAGTAAAAGTGTTTAGTTTCTTTGGGAAGGTGAGAAGACTACCGTAATCCTAGTGAGTGTGTTGTGTGTTCAATGGCTGCTACAATTTGTAATGTCTATTATTCATCATAGAGAAAAAAGACCCGCAATAAATTTAATTTTTATCATTTGACATTCTTTATAAGACTGTCTAAAATTATTATATATTTTAAAAAATTAAGACATGAAATTAGAATTGGAATGAAAATTATTATTTAAAAAAAAATAATGTCAAACTCCCAAAATGCATTTTGATTATTCAGGTCTTTGTTCTTTTCAATCTACTTTCTTCTCTCACTCCAAACAACATCATGATGGCTTTCCTCAGTTTTAAAATTAATGTTCCACATGTAAGTATATACATATTTTATATTTATTGATAAAAAAAAGCAACACCTATGTATACCTAATATATAAGTCTAGATGATAAATGAAATTTGTTTTATAATTTATTTTACAGTTTGGGGGAGAATGATTTTAATGATTTTTAGCAACTAAGTTACAGGCATAATTGAGGTTATTCTTTGTTTCAAAGATCACAGCTGAATTATTTTAGAAAAAGTGTAGAATACTGAAAATTATCCTTGCGAATAACTATCAACTGTTTCCCAAATTATAGTAATGAACATGATTTAAATTAATTTTTATAATGAAAAAAACTACATTTTTTAATTCATTTCCAATATTTCTCTTATTTAGTAATCTAATATGGATATTATAACAATAATGTATGCTTATTAGATATTATGTATCTTTAAAAAATTGTATTTGACAAAAAGTTAATATTGATTAGAAAATATCAATAATTTAGAATTTTACTGGGGTACAGGAGGTAAAGGTCTTGGATTGCGATAAATATTTCCTGCTGATTGCTGACTTATATCAGAAGAGTTACTATCTTCTGTCACAGAGTCTTTGTTGTCAATGTTTTGTGTAAGGCTTGGTGTGTAGAAGCCCCTGGCTACAATGGTTGTATCACTTGGGTAGTTGACAGTTTGTCCCAATGGCCTCATCTCTGTTTCTTGTGTTGGTTGCCCACTTTGTTTTGATTGAGAATTACAATACTGGGAAGTGTAAATTTCTGAAATTTATAAATAGATAATGATCGTATAATTCTAATGATTTACCTTGTTTTTCATGTTAAGAAATATAATACAATACCTAATTAATTCTAATATTTATTCATTTAAGTATATACATACCTTCCATATTTTATCAATTATCTTCCTCATTTAAAGAATATTCAGCTATTAAACAAAATAAGTATTCTTTCTATTTTATCTAGTGTAAGATTTTTTAAAGAAATATTGATTAAAACAAGAAAAGTTCTCTAATTTCATCATTATATTTGGAAAGTAAAAAAGCAGACTTTGATGATTCAGTTTTTGCTGAAATAAAATATCTTTTGCCCTTTAATAATAACTAAGAAGTGTGTTCAGTACATGGAATAAAATGAAACAATCTTTCCATTTTGAAAATATTTTATGAATTATGAAACTAGAATCAGTTATTTTTTGTTATTCTTAGAAAGTTAATGATAATAAACGGATAATAAATGGAGAAATAAAATGGATATTGTGATAAATACCTGCAGTTTCTTGATTTTGACTTGAGTTAATATTCCTTCTACTTTCTTCACTATTAGTACGGGAAAGTTTTGGTGAGGGATGGTTGCTATATTCAGGTGAATTGATTTGTTGAGGTTTGTTTTTGAGACTACTTGTAAGTATTACATCATTTTGGATGTGCATCTACAAATTAGAAGAATTCAAAATATTCATTTATCCTATATAAAATACCTTGTACTGAGATAAACAGAATTAGAATGGAATAATTAAATATTAAAGTAATTATGTGCAAAACAAAATAGATAAAAGATCATTTTTTTTTAATTACAAAAAAAATATAATGAAGATATAACCGGGTATTTCATATTCTTTCTGAACCTACAAGAAGATGTGAAGCTACCAATAAAAAATCATATACAAAAATAGTTAATAAATTTTGTAAAAGGAGAAAACATTCCAAGAATTATTTTACAAATAAGTATAATTCTTTATCTTTGATGGTTGCACAGATCATCACTGTAAATTTGGAATGTCATCTCAATTCCAGGTGAGATAACCACACAGCATCCACTTCTTGTGATTGGGTCAGTTAATTCAAAAAGAGTTTATGCCACTGAGTTGATTAGGTACATCAATGTAAACTGGACAAGTATGATAACCTGTGTGAGCAATGTCTGAAAAATGATTGAACTATCAATATATTTCCCACTGAAGTCATATGCAAAATCTTTATTGGCAATTTGACCTCTGCTTATCTGACTAAATTCAGCTTAAAAAAGAAAAATATCAAGCAGAAGCTGCATTCACATGGATCTGTTACTCCTGCATAATGACATTAAAACAACAAAGCCTAGTGATATCTTGAGATATATTATATATTATATTATATTATATATATTATGTTATATATTATATATATTATATTATATATCATATTATATTATATATTATATACTTTATATTATATATTGTAGGTAAATGATACTCAAAAATCAGGGTCATCATCTGATAAAGAGTTTGCTAGAGGCACTACGAGTCTTTGTAGTAGTTGTATGAATTCATTAGATATAAGCATAAATGTACAAAAATTATATGACTTTAATTATAGAGCTGAATTATTTAGGATATATATATATATATATATGTTGAAGAATGAGAGTGAAAAATAGGAATAGTGAGGATGATTTATTGATATTTGGAAATATATATATATCAATTCTTAATATTCAATTGGTGATTTACAGTATAAAATATATATTCAAAATAAATATGTATTAAGAATGTGTTTCTTAGGATAAAACAAATATCATCTGTTGATGTCAATTTCTGTTCAATATGTAGGAGTAACGGATCTATGTGAATGCAGCTTCTGCCTGATATTTTTTTAAGGTGTTCGCTGAACAGAAATTGACATCAACAGATGATATTTGTTTTATCCTATTTATTTTAAATATATGTTCAATACTGTAAATCACCAATTGAAACACTAAGTGTCGATATATATTTTTCATATATCAATAAATCATATTCACTTTTCATATTTGTCAGATTCATTGCCATTTTTCTCACATACATATATATGTTCTGTTTATATAATTATCTGAATATTTATATATATAAGTCTTCAGCTAATTATATAAAAGAAAATGGAGTTTGGTAAAGTTTGAATTGTATCCATAAAATATGGAAGGCTGTACTTACCTGGGATTCAACATTTGAAGAAGTCTGTGTCTGAGGGAGAGAAGCTGATCTTTTCTGATGATTAGGAAGCTTTTCTAGACAATGTCCTTCTCTGCTGGGTTGGTTGATATGTGCACTTCTTATTTTGTCTCCATGAGTCTTGTTTACATTGACAGCAGTTGGCCAAGATATTCCCTGCTTTGTAGGACACATCAAATGTCTCTGGTCACTCATATATCTGCCATTTGGACCAACAATTGCACCACCCACATTTGGTGGGTTCATTGCATGGGCATATGTTACATTCCTCTGGTCATTACACCGAATTATACATACTGAGATTGAAGCAGTAATGATCACTGCTACTGTCACTGCTACAACAGTAATAATAATCACTGATGTAAGATCAACTTTATCTTCAGTGAGTGTATGAACAGCACTTAGCATTTCTGATGTCTTGTTGCTTACAGTGAGTGTGAAAAACATACTAGTTGTTGCTGATAGAACTGGACTACCACTATCCTTGACAACAAACACTAGCTCATATGAGCCAGCATCTTGTTGGCTAAGCACTCTATTGAAACTTAACAAACCAGTGTACTGGTTCATGCTGAATATCTGCTTGTCATTGCCTCTGATTATTTCATATTTTAGAAATGCATTCTCTTGACTATCTCCATCAGCTGCCTTTAGATGAGTGATGTTCTTTGAATGATGCCGGTAATATACAACATCCATGTTATAAGGATTCACACTGGGAAATGTAAAATATGGAGCATTATCATTTTTATCAGTCACTTCAACAATCACATTCACTGTATTATTCAGAGATGGTATTCCATTATCTTTCACAAATACTTGAAACTTGTAAATGTTTTGAAACTCATGATCCAGTGACATAATCGCTGAAATCATGCCATCATCTTTGATTTTAAAAGGTAAAACTTTTGTTTGTTATTGGTCAGCAGAGAATATGTGAGTTTACCTCCAAGTCCCAGGTCTGGGTCTGTTGCATTGATGAAGCCAACAGAAAATCTTGACTTCTGATTCTCTTCAATGAAGAATTTAAATGTCTCCATAGAGAACTGTGGCCTTACATCATTGACATCCGTCACTTGGATAGAGAACTTATTCTTACTTTGCAGTGGAGGAGATCCTTTATCTTGACAACTGATGATAATTTCATGCTTTGCCTCTGTTTCTCTATCCAATGCTTTTTTCACAATTACTTGGTATTTCTTAGTGTCCAGACTTTGTAGTTTAAATTTATCATAATGGAGATCACAGGTTACTTCTCCATTTTGTCCAACATCATGATCAGTAACTTTTACATAAGCAATTGAACTGCCAACTTCAATATCTTCTGAAACTGATGTTGAATCTTTTCCTGATGCAGACAGGAATTTCAAGTGTATAGTTGGAGCATTATTTTGTTGGTTGATTACATTAACTAAAACCATTGCAAGAGATTCTAAAGGTGGATTCCCCCCATCTTTTGCTTCAATATATATGTTGTGTGCTAGTATATTACCCAATGTAAACTTTTTCTCCAAGAAAATCTGTCCAGTTTGTTCATTCAGTTTAAAATGATTTTTTGCAATATCAGATGTTTTCGTACTGAAATGATAAGTGACTCTTCCATTTTTACCAGAGTCTAAATCTGTGGCTGATAAAGTTGCAATGGATGAAGTTTCACTTGGGTTATTCTTTATTGAAACATTGTAGACATTTTGGGAGAACACTGGAAAATTGTCATTGACATCAGTAACAGTAATATGTACAAATAAAATACTTTCTTTTGGAGGAGATCCTCCATCTTTTGCAATTATTTGAATCAGATAAGAATCTTTAATCTCTCTATCAAGTCTTTTCTCCAATGTTACTCGGAGGTCTGATGTTCCATCTACTTTTTTATATATTGACAATTTAAAGGGTTCTTCTTTTAGCTTTTTCAAGGAATATGTAATTAGAGAATTCATATGACTAACATCTTTGTCAATGGCATTTGGGATTGATAATTCTGTTCCTTTAGCATCTCTTTCAGAGAAATCAATATTAACTTGTTTATCAGGAAATTCTGGTTGATGATCATTTACATCTTCAATTTTTACTTTCACTTCTAATATCTTCATAATTCTTTTTGATCTTTGTACAGCAACATCAACCATTACAAAACATTCTCTTCCATATGTACACAAAGATTCAGCATCCAATGTTTGTGCTGTATAAAGTTTTCCTGTCTTTTTAGAAATACGGAATAATGGAGAGCTGCTTGTACCATCCTGTTCCATAAGACTGAATGTGATTAGATTTTGATCTTGTATTGCCACATCATCCATCACAGTAGAATCAGCAGCAATGTCTCCAAGGTAAGTGCCAGGACTTTTTCCTTCTTCAACTTTAAATATTAGGTCTGCACTTTGAGCTACGTGCAGAATGAAGAACAGAGAATACATGTACAATGACATGTTAGTAATCAATGTCTATTAGTTCCTTTTTTTTACTTTTGAATATCCAACAACACTTTGGTATGGCTGCAATGTAAAGATATTTATATTCATTTCTTTTTTTAAAGATTTATAACAGTAAAAATACTCATTAACTATGCAAAAGATCTCTTTTTAGAAGAACTCCTTAAAGCATTTAATTTTCTTTATTAGCTCATTTATAAACACAGCAACATTATTAATCCAAAATAAAACATCCGTTTGGAAATTATAAGTCATTTTAATGAAGTTATAACTATTAGTTATCTTTATTTTTGCTGACTCAAGAACATTTAATGCTAATTTCTTTTTCAGAATATTTGTGATTTGGAAAAATTCTGTTTGTTAACTCAATACATTTTTTCTCAAAGTAAACATTTAATGTGAAATATTTCAAAAAATTATATCAATTGATGCATGCTTACCTAAATTTTGCTAATCCGGAAATATTGATTATATATAACAAAAAAATCTTATCAAGAACAACTGAAATATTAGAAATAACATATATTTTATATATTTTTATGTTTTATATGTTTCATTATATATTATCACTAGTCACAAATATATAATCAAATAAATACAAGGGAAATTCCATGTCAAATCATCCAGGCCATGTCACCCACCCTCTTCAATTTTTCTGAAATTTTGTACAGGTGTGGACAATGTTAAAGTTAGACAATCCCCAAAATTTGAGCTTCTGATTCCAAGAATTGGTGGTGTTATGTCGATTTTTAACTCTCCAAATTTGAGCAGGGTCACGAAAAATGGCAACTTTTTGTAATCTATTTTTATCTGTAAAATGAATTCTAGTGCTTCCCTACACCTAAAAATTGGTATATAAAAGCATTTATGCGCGAGGAATCCAGTCTTAAAGCCAACCAATTTTAAGTTATTGATGATTTCTGATTTTTTCATAGCAAGATCAATATCCCAATGTGGCACTGAATCTATGACAAAGATTTTTTCTATTATTATTTCACATATATTGAACATTATTTGTACCAAAAAGATAGTTTGGTTTTTGCTCAGAAGCTAAGCTACAAAATTTTGTGAAAATTTGTGAAAATTTCTCATTCAATTTTTCTGAAATTTTGTCCAGGTGTGGACTATCATAAAGTTAGACAATTCCCAACATTTGAGCTTCCAATTCCAAAAATTGGTGGAGTTATGTCGATTTTTAACTTTCCAAATTTGGGTGGTCAGTTGCAAAAAATGGCAACTTTTTTGTAATCTATATTTGTCTGTAAAATGAGTTCTAGAGCTTCCCTACTCCTAAAAATTGTTTTTAGAAATATTTTTGCCCAAGGAATCCAAAAATCTATCAAAAAAGTCTGAAAGTTAATCAGTTTTAAATTATTAATGATTTCGAATTTGCAAAATTTTAACTGATGTTGTAGCTTCGGTTCTGTATATAATAGATTACAAAAAGTTGCCATTTTTTGTGACCCCCCTCAAATTTGGAGAGCTAAAAATCAACATAACTTCGCCAATTCTTGGAATTGGAAGCTCAAATTTTGGGGGGATGTCTAACTTTAACACAGTCCACACCTGTACAAAATTTCAGAAAAATTGAAGGGAGTGGGGGACAATTTTACTTTTTTCTGGATGATTTGATATGGAATTGCCCATAAGAAAAAAAAACACTTCAGAAATTGACAAAAATATTCATGAAAATCAGATCTTTAAAATAATCATAGATTATTAAATTAACAAAAAAGATTTATATTTACTTTATGATTGTAAGTGATATTTTTAAAATTTCTATAAAAATATTTTACCAGTAAAATTAATCAATTCTATAAAGTTTCAGTTAAAACGTGAAAAGAATACTACATCTGCCTCATAACAGTTGTTACATTTAGTGTGTGAAATTTAATGTAAATATAACAACAATTAACACAAAGTAGTATTTCTTTTCAGCAATTATAGTTTAATAATTGCTTACAATAAATCCTACCTATTAAGAAATACTTTTAATTTGACTGAATAATAAAACCACAAAATGTCTACATTAAATAAGATTCTCATGTTTAATCATCATATGAAAACTGAAATAACACGTAAAAACTCATAAAATCTGGCAAATTGATCCAAAATATAAATGAAGATAGTGATTACTTTGATAATCAATTCATCAACAGAAATTTCATAATAAAATAGAATTTCTACTTAGATGCATTGATTCATATTTTATTGACAGAACCAACCTAAGGATGGATTTTTGCAACATTTAAATAATTAAAAGAAATTACAAAATAATCTCAGTTTTGCTAAAGGTAAAAATCATTTCAATTTTATGTAACTACGATTGAGATATTCAATATCTTATAAATGATCAGTCTGGAAGATTTTCTTATTTTTTTCAGTAAATATACTTCAAAGAAGCATGTTTTAATGTTTAAATTGTAAATATTATTCTGTAAATTTAGGAAAAATGAACAAAAATAATTTAATATATGTTTTCTCTATATAGTAAATACAAAGCATGGTTAAAATATAGTTTTGGGGAAATTTTTAACCAAGTAGATGTACTAATATAACTGAATAGAGAAAAGTAACTGAATAAAATTCACCACCTATCACCTACCTATCATTTCATGTAAAACTTTGTAGCAAATGATTTTTATTAACATTGCAGTTTATAGACTGTGAAAACATATTTAATGGGAAGAGAGAATATGTACAAAAATAGGACCCTGAAGTCTCATCTGATTCTGTTTTTAAATGAAGGAATTCCTACCATTTCATCTCATTCATGCATATAGTATATCTACAACATCAAAATTCAATAAAAAGAAAACTTGCTTTCATTTACTGTTAATATTCTATTATACCTAAATTGTGCCAACTTGTAATTCTACTGTAAAATATCAATCATATATAATGAATTTGTATTTTATTTAATTATTAATTTTTTTTCAACTAAGAACAATAATATTCTAGTTACCTGTTCTAAGAATAAATGTTCAATACAAAAAAATGTTTGTAGTAAGAAATACAAAAAAGATTTTAGAAATACTCAACATAATCCTTTATGTATTCATTTGATGAGACAAAAAGACAAACAAAATATTGAAAATTATCTTACCTTTCTTTATAAAAATTTGTAGAATTTGAGAAGAATTGAAAAATTACATTCCCATCACAAATTCTGCAGCTGTTGTTTTGTCTGTTTTTCTCAGGAAAAAAAGTTTTTTTAGTTTTTGTATTCATGTGAGAAGTAGTACAGCAGTCCTAGTGAATGTGTTGTGTTCGTAATGGCTGCTACAGTTCATAATGGCTATTATTAATCATGATAAAATTTATCTCAATGTATTCAATTTTGATTTTTTTTTTGCATGACATAAGTTTTAATACTATTATCTTAAGAAATATACAAATATTTATATATAAAACAAGAAAAATTTATAAATTTTATTTTTGACTCCCAGAATGCAATTTCTTAATTTAACTCTTTGTTCTTTGCAACTTGCTTTCTTCCTTCATTTCCTAGTCTCATGATATTTCATCCCTTATCGCAACAAAAACTGGTCATTGTAAGTAAATCAATTATTTCTATTTATCAGTCAGATCTGAAAGAATCTATAAAATAGATATAATTACTTCTGGATTACTTTAAAATTCTTAATAAAGAAATTAAAATACCTTTGATACATTAATTTAATTTTTAAAATGTTCTTTGTTTCTATATATTAAAAACTCACATGTCTTCTCTTCAAAAATAAATTATAGCTCAATGGTTTTCCATCACCAACTAAAATAATGCTTAATTAGATATATCTATAACTTAGTAAATAAATTCTATTAAAAGTTTCTTATTTAGGAATTTTAAATAAACTGTGTATCATTCTGTTTATTTTTTAATGGAAGATTTATAATTGAATTATATTTCTAGGCACAAATTACTACTGTGGTACTGGAGGTAAAGGCCTTGGGTTGCGATAAATATTTCCTGCTGATTGCTGACTTATATCAGAAGAGTTACTATCCTCTGTCACAGAGTCTTTGTTGTCAATGTTTTGTGTAAGGCTTGGTGTGTAGAAGCCCCTGGCTACAATGGTTGTATCACTTGGATAGTTGACAGTCTGTCCCAATGGCCTCATCTCTGTTTCTTGTGTTGGTTGTCTAGGATTAGGATTGCAATATTGTGAGGGATATATGCCTAGAAATAGTAATAAAATATACAATATAATCATTTTCAAAGATTAAAAACTGAATAAAATATGGAAAATATGATTTCCACTTTTAACTTCCATGGACATTTAAAAATGTTATATTAGTTGGTCTAAAATACAGAAAAAATTCTAATGATTAATATAAATATATTTGAAAAAGTTTTTCATGGTACAGTTTCCTGATATATATATATATATATATATATATATATATATATATATTCAGTTTCCTGTTAGTGCTATTTTGGTTATCCCTTTAAGAAATCTAAGATGGATTGAATATTAAAATAAATAAAATCTTAATAGGAAGGGAAGCAAAAAATATTCAAAAGATATGTTGTAAACTAAACCCCAAAATTAATTCAACTAATTGTCATCACTATTTCTTTGGAATCAGTATGTGATAGCTTCAGTTTTTTTTTTTTATTGAGTTCAGTTTAGGTTTTAGTAAATTTATTAAAATATTTCCCTTGTTTTTTTGCAATACAGTGTCATCATTACTTTGAAGAAGGAAAACATTTTGAATTTTCCTGATATACATGCTGTAAAATGCCCCGAATATTGCCGTTTCAGACAAGTCCAATGATTAAATAGGCAGGAAAATGGCAGTCACCAAGCTCCATTGCCACTGTGTCTATACTATCATAATTTATATATATATGTTCTATCACCAATATAGAGCACTCTTTATTGATAAATAAAGCAAACTATATTTTTCAATGTAATACCCTTCCTTATCAATGCACTAAAATCAGTAGTGATGGAATAGGAGTAAATTATATAAAATTAAAACTGATCTTTATAATTTTTTCTTCTACAATTTCATTTGAAACCAAATGTTCCTAAATCTCATTATGTTCTAACACACCAAGCATCCCTGAATGTTGAGATCTTGGCAAAAAGTATTTCTCAACTGCTAAATTAAACCAGTGCTTATCCATTGACACATACATCAGATTTTATGTTGCAAAAATTCCAGATTAAAATTCAACAAATATCTTTCTCTGGCTACAAATTTATTCCTTCAACCTCATATATAAACTTTCATTTACAATTTAATAATTTAAAACAATCTATGAAACGTTGTTTTCTTTTCATGAGAAACACATGTGTAACATGAGAAACATGAGAAAACATGTATAACATGAGAACCACATAACTAAGAATATCTTAAACATTCATTGACATTTTTCAGATTTTAATTCTTGGATAATATATTTTTTCTGATAAAAATTTAAATCCAAAAACAATTCTTTCCTCAATACTTTTTGTTTTTACAATTAATATTATTTCTAACAAAAATGATTTATCTTCCAGTTATAAAGAGTTATATACTTTTTGTACTTTTAGATAATTGAGATTTACTTAAGTATTACAAGAACAATGTTCTATTGTTTCAAGAAAAAAATTAAGGAAAAGTTCCCTCAATTGGTGAAAAAGAACAATGATAAGATATTGATCAATCAAAGAAAGATGGGAGATTTCTTATATCTTACCTGCAATTTGTTCATTTTGACTTGTGCTTATTTCATTTCTACCATATCTACTATCAGCACAAGACAATTTGGGTGAAGAATGATTGAGATATTCAGGAGAACTGACTTGGTGGGACTTATTTTTGGGACTATTTGGAAGAACCACATCATCTTGAACAAGTGTCTGCTAAGTAAAAAGAGTTCAATGTTTAAAAAAAATATTTGCTTATTCTGAACAAATATCCCATAATGCACACTAACAGATGTGAAAGAAACTCAATTATGTTACTTTAGTGAAATGATTCTGATACAATTTCAGAATAAAAATGAGTACGAAAGCTTTTATCTGAGAAAAGTCATTTTGCATTTTTGAAAGATTAGGAAAATGAGAGTAAAACTGTGCATCGAATATTCATCAGATAAATAATTAAAAATTATTTAAAAAACACGAACTATAGAAGGAATAATGAAAAATAAATTTGGATTATATGTCTGCATGTGTGTCCAAGTAAGACTTTAAGTAGATACTTTTTGTATTTATTCATGAAAGATCAACACAGTTTAAAACTACATTTTACAAAGAAACATGATTGCTGTTATTAACAATAGTCTCAAGTTAGAGAAAAGGGAGATTAATATGTAAAGTAACTAGCAAAAAGTTACTTACCATTAGTAAGTTATCTACCTTCATATAAGACTTAAAATGATATGTACATAATAAAAATCAGATAAAAGGAAATTAAATTCTTTAAAGTTTAATTAATCAAACAAAAATGTGAAATATTCTCAGACTATTGTTATAACGAACAATTGAATGAAATAGATATACCTGGGATTCATTGTGTGCTGTAATCTGTGTTTGTGGTAGAGATGCTGATCTTTTCTGATGATTGGGAAGCTTTTCTACAGAATGAGGTTGGTTTATATGTGCACTTCTTATTTTGTCTCCATGAGTCTTGTTTACATTGACAGCAGTTGGCCAAGATATTCCCTGCTTTGTAGGACACATCAAATGTCTCTGGTCACTCATATATCTGCCATTTGGACCAACAATTGCACCACCCACATTTGGTGGGTTCATTGCATGGGCATATGTTACATTCCTCTGGTCATTACACCGAATTATACATACTGAGATTGAAGCAGTAATGATCACTGCTACTGTCACTGCTACAACAGTAATAATAATCACTGATGTAAGATCAACTTTATCTTCAGTGAGTGTATGAACAGCACTTAGCATTTCTGATGTCTTGTTGCTTACAGTGAGTGTGAAAAACATACTAGTTGTTGCTGATAGAACTGGACTACCACTATCCTTGACAACAAACACTAGCTCATATGAGCCAGCATCTTGTTGGCTAAGCACTCTATTGAAACTTAACAAACCAGTGTACTGGTTCATGCTGAATATCTGCTTGTCATTGCCTCTGATTATTTCATATTTTAGAAATGCATTCTCTTGACTATCTCCATCAGCTGCCTTTAGATGAGTGACGTTCTTTGAATGATGCCGGTAATATACAACATCCATGTTAAAAGGATTCACACTGGGAAATGTAAAATATGGAGCATTATCATTTTTATCAGTCACTTCAACAATCACATTCACTGTATTATTCAGATGGTATTCCATTATCTTTCACAAATACTTGAAACTTGTAAATATTTTGAAACTCATGATCCAGTGACATAATCGCTGAAATCATGCCATCATCTTTGATTTTAAAAGGTAAAAACTTTTGTTTGTTATTGGTCAACAGAGAATATGTGAGTTTACCTCCAAGTCCCAGGTCTGGGTCTGTTGCATTGATGAAGCCAACAGAAAATCTTGACTTCTGATTCTCTTCAATGAAGAATTTAAATGTCTCCATAGAGAACTGTGGCCTTACATCATTGACATCCGTCACTTGGATAGAGAACTTATTCTTACTTTGCAGTGAAGGAGATCCTTTATCTTGACAGCTGATGATAATTTCATGCTTTGCCTCTGTTTCTCTATCCAATGCTTTTTTCACAATTACTTGGTATTTCTTAGTGTCCAGACTTTGTAGTTTAAATTTATCATAATGGAGATCACAGGTTACTTCTCCATTTTGTCCAACATCACTGTCAGTCACTTTTATATATGCAATTGAACTTCCAACCTCAATGTCTTCTGAAACTGATGTTGAATCTTTTCCCGATGCAGACAGGAATTTCAGGTGAATAGTTGGAGGATTATTTTGTTGGTTGATTACATTTACCAAAACCATTGATTTAGCTGCTAAAGATGGACTTCCATTGTCTTGAGCTTCAACATATAAGTTATATGTTAGAATATTACTCAAAGAAAATTTTTTCTCTAAGAAAATCTGTCCAGTCTGTTCATTAAGTTTAAAATGACTTTTAGCAACATCAGATGTTTTTGTACTGAAATGATAAGTGACTCTTCCATTTTTGCCTGAGTCTAAATCTGTGGCTGATAAAGTTGCAATGGAAGAAGTTTCACTTGGTTCATTCTTTATTGTGACATTATAAAGATTTTGAGAAAAGACAGGAGAATTATCATTAACATCTGTAGCAGAAATGTGGACATCTAAAATACTTTGTTTAGGAGGAGATCCACCATCTTTTGCAATTACTTTTATCATATAGCTGTCTTTCACTTCTCTGTCCAGCCTTTCTTTGAGAACAATGTAAAGATCTGAAGTTCTATCAACATTTTTGGAAACAGATAAATCAAATGGTTCATCCTTATATGTTTTTAACTCATAAGTAATTTGAGAATTAACAAGTCCAATATCTTTGTCCATTGCATTTGGAATTAACATTTTTGTTCCCTTACCATCTCTTTCAGAAAATTCAATGTTGACTTGTTTATCAGGAAATTCTGGTTGATGATCATTGACATCTTGTACTTTTACTTTTACTTCTAATATTTTCATAATTCTTTTTGATTTTTGTACAGCAACGTCAACCATTACAAAACATTCTTTGTTGAATGTACACAAAGATTGAGCATCCAATGTTTGTGCTGTGTAAAGTTTTCCTGTCTTTTTAGAAATACGGAATAATGGAGAACTGCTTGTACCATCCTGTTCCATAAGACTGAATGAAATTAGATTTTGATCTTGTATTGCCACATCATCCATCACATTAGAATCAGCCGCAATGTCTCCCAGGTAAGTACCAGGACTTTTTCCTTCCTCAACTTTAAGTATCAAGTCTGCACTTTCACAAGTGTATAAAACAAACAATAACACACACAGTTTAATCATGTTTCTTATTGTAGAATTTATTCAAACTGAAATAAAAGAAAAAATAGTAAAAAAGAAAGTTATAATATAATTTTTTCTTGCATACCAATAATATTTTCTAATAAAGCATATTCAACACACTGTGAGAAATTAAATAAAAATGTAATTTTTCTATTCAACCATAATGATCAACTTAAAAATGCTTTTTTGTATTCATGAATTTACATGCACTTGTTAAAAATTAAGGAAAATAGTCTATTTTGTGACGTTTCTTGACATGTTTGATTTAGTCTTTGTCATCAAAATTTATTTTAAATCTCATAATGTTATAATGGGCAATTTATCATCAGCATTTCTATTTGTTAGTTAGCAGCCATGTTTCTAGCACAGAAACTAGTGTAATGCTTCTCATAAATATGGGAATTTCCTTTCATTTAGAAGAGATAAAACACTTGAAATATTCAGTTTTCTAAAATAAAAACATCTTTTTAAATATCTCATAATTTAGAAACCATTTATATAATATTAATGTAAGAAAATTAAAAAGGTAAATTAACTTGAATAATAATTTGGAATGAATAGTCTTGTATGGAATATTAATTCTATGCAAATAATAACACAAAATCTTTAAAATATTTTCAGTATTTAAAAAATTGCAAACAGTTGCCTAAAATCTAAAACAATTTGAATATCTGAATTCAAATGTTTTTTTCTGTCTTTTTTGTGAAAACTGATGTATATAAATATACTATTACAATATTAACTTCAAATTTGAAACTCTCCCTAAAGATAGTGGAATAATGTGATTATAGTTTCATGTGTGTATCAAATAATTTTCTATGAAAAAGAGAAAAAAATGAAAAGAATGTAATACTCTTACCTTTATTCAGGTGAGTGTTGAGATGGAAACTAGAGTCTCATTTTAACTACAGCAGTGTTTCTTTATACTCATATAATGAGAGTTAAAGCCTTAATTTCC
This sequence comes from Doryteuthis pealeii, assembly GCA_023376005.1. NCBI lineage: Eukaryota > Metazoa > Mollusca > Cephalopoda > Myopsida > Loliginidae > Doryteuthis > Doryteuthis pealeii. The sequence continues at coordinate 22,652,607 of CM042151.1, forward strand.
AAGTGTAGGGTGAAAGAAGGCTGTTGTCCTAATGTGTGTGTTGTGTGTGAAATGGCTGCCACAACGAATGACTACTATTCATAAAAAGAAAATAAACCATCGCAAAATTTGGTTCTAATTATTTCATTTTTATTATTTTCTATATTTCTTAATTTTCAATTTCTGTCCTTTAGAATTTCTTAAAGTGGAATAAACTTGAAAACAAAAATTTAAATAAAAATTTTTGTGCTCCCAAAATGCAATTTCTTTACATTGTACTTTCTTCTTTCTCTCTGCTCCCCACCCAACAACATAACTCTTTCCTCAGTTACCACATCAAAGTTAATGCTATGTAAGTATAAAACATGTTAGTAAATTTTCATAAACAGATGTCATAGATGGAAGATTAAGCTGATATTCTAAATTTAACATGGAATTTCAAGGTAATTTTTTAAAAATCTGTTTTATCATATATTTCATGTACTTGGCCTGCCTTTGTTTTAAGTAAAAAATGTAAAATACTTATTCAATTAAATAATCTGAATTTTTGTTAACTTTAATTTATTGTATAAAATTGCAGCTAGATTTCTGGGTTGTTTACATATTGTTATTATAGATATTATTTTTTATTTCTCTTATTTGTTAGAACATTCTATTTTTTTAAATGAAAATTTATAAATATCAAATTATCTATTAGTGAAAATTTTCTCTATCATGAAGTGTCATGAAAAATATTGCTACATAGTAAGATCATTGTGGAACTGGAGGTAATGGTCTAGGATTGCGATAAATATTTCCTGCTGATTGCTGACTTATATCAGAAGAGTTACTATCTTCTGTCACAGAGTCTTTGTTGTCAATGTTTTGTGTAAGGCTTGGTGTGTAAAAGCCCCTGGCCACAATGGTTGTATCACTTGGGTAGTTGACAGTCTGTCCTAGTGGCCTCATCTCTGTTTCTTGCATTGGTTGCCCACTCTGCTTTGATTGAGGATTGCAGTACTGGGAAGTGTAAACTTCTGAAATTTATAAATAAACAAGAAGCACTTTACTATAATAATATATTTTTTCAGGTTAAGTTGAAACACAATAAATGTATATAACTGAAACTTTATTTTATTTTAACATTTTAATTCAAAGTAGAGACTTTCCAAATTATATCATATTTACTGCTCCTATTTAAAAAATAATATAAATTATACACAATTTAATTATATCTTATACAGATAACATTTAAAAAATATTTTACAATGCTTTTTAAAAATATTCAAATTAATATGATAATGATTTTTTTATATTGACTCTCAGACCATTTTCAAAATTACTTGATAAGTATTAAAAGACAATATTTGATGATTAAGATCTTATTGAAACTGAACCTCAATGACAATAATTATGAAATCTCATAATACAAAGGGGATGCTGAAAAATTCTAAACCAAAGTTTTTTTTAAGAGGAGATGAAGTTTTAAAAAAACATTATACATTAATGAATTTATGACTTAGAGCCATGAAATATACATATCATTTTACATACTGAACCCACAATTGACATACTTAGAATATTATTTCTCAAGTTTCTTTAACCCATCCAAAAAATTCAATAAATATTGTTTTCAAAATACTTGTTTCTTTCTTGGTTATGCTGAGAAGTTTTCAGATACAATTTATATTTAAAAAATAATTAATGAATGAAAAAATTGCAATCATTTTAAAAAGTTAATCATAATAAAGTGTTAAGTAGACTAGTAAAATGGATATACCTGAAGATTCTTGATTTTGACTTGAGTTGAGATTCCGTCTGCTTTCTTCACTGTTAATCCGAGAAAGTTTTGGTGAGGGATGGTTGTTATATTCAGGTGAAATTATTTGTTGAGGTTTATTTTTGGGACTACTAGTGAGATCTATATCATCCTGGATATGTCTCTACAAAAAAGAAAAATTTAAATATATAGCTATACTGAATTCAGACCAAGTTTTAAGAGGAGCTGGAGTTTTTTTTTTAAATGTTATAAATTTATGAATTATATGTAAAATCTAAAATATTTGGAAAGAAATCTTGAAAATGCTGTTAAAAAAGAAATTATACAGTAGTTATATAATATCAAACTTTAATTTATGAATTATTATGATTACATTTTTACGAAAACATGATTTTAGATATAAATTTATAATAAGATTGAAAGTTATTTGTTATTAAGGTGAGATAGCAATAAGCATATATTGAATGATTCAAATAGATATTTAAGAAAGTGATTAACAGAAGAAAGTAAATTTATATTCACCTGAAGTTCAGTGTTTGTGCGGGTTTGTGTCTGAGGGAGAGAAGCTGATCTATTCTGCTGACTTGGAAGCTTTTCTACAGAATGAGATTCTCTGCTGGGTTGGCTAAAGTGTGCACTTCTTATTTTGTCTCCATGAGTTTTGTTTACATTGACAGCAGTTGGCCAAGATATTCCCTGCTTTGTAGGACACATCAAATGTCTCTGGTCACTCATATATCTGCCATTTGAACCAACAATTGCACCACCCACATTTGGTGGGTTCATTGCATGGGCATATGTTACATTCCTCTGGTCATTACACCGAATTATACATACTGAGATTGAAGCAGTAATGATCACTGCTACTGTCACTGCTACAACAGTAATAATAATCACTGATGTAAGATCAACTTTATCTTCAGTGAGTGTATGAACAGCACTTAGCATTTCTGATGTCTTGTTGCTTACAGTAAGTGTGAAAACATACTAGTTGTTGCTGATAGAACTGGACTACCACTATCCTTGACAACAAACACTAGCTCATATGAGCCAGCATCTTGTTGGCTAAGCACTCTATTGAAACTTAACAAACCAGTGTACTGGTTCATGCTGAATATCTGCTTGTCATTGCCTCTGATTATTTCATATTTTAGAAATGCATTCTCTTGACTATCTCCATCAGCTGCCTTTAGATGAGTGATGTTCTTTGAATGATGCCGGTAATATACAACATCCATGTTATAAGGATTCACACTGGGAAATGTAAAATATGGAGCATTATCATTTTTTATCAGTCACTTCAACAATCACATTCACTGTATTATTCAGAGATGTATTCCATTATCTTTCACAAATACTTGAAACTTGTAAATGTTTTGAAACTCATGATCCAGTGACATAATTGCTGAAATCATGCCATCATCTTTGATTTTAAAAGGTAAAAACTTTTGTTTGTTATTGGTCAACAGAGAATATGTGAGTTTACCTCCAAGTCCCAGGTCTGGGTCTGTTGCATTGATGAAGCCAACAGAAAATCTTGACTTCTGATTCTCTTCAATGAAGAATTTAAATGTCTCCATAGAGAACTGTGGCCTTACATCATTGACATCCGTCACTTGGATAGAGAACTTATTCTTACTTTGCAGTGGAGGAGATCCTTTATCTTGACAACTGATGATAATTTCATGCTTTGCCTCTGTTTCTCTATCCAATGCTTTTTTCACAATTACTTGGTATTTCTTAGTGTCCAGACTTTGTAGTTTAAATTTATCATAATGGAGATCACAGGTTACTTCTCCATTTTGTCCAACATCATGATCAGTTACTTTTACATATGCAATTGAACTTCCCACTTCAATATCTTCAGAAACTGATGTTGAATCTTTTCCTGATGCAGACAGGAATTTTAGATGAATAGCTGGAGCATTATTTTGTTGATTAATTACATTTACCAAAACCATAGCAAGGGAACTTAATGGTGGAGTACCTCCATCCTGAGCTTCAACATACAAATTATGTGTTAACATATTATTCAAAGTAAATCTTTTTTCTAAAAATATCTGTCCAGTTTGTTCATTCAGTTTAAAATGACTTTTAGCAACATCAGATGTTTTCGTACTGAAATGATAAGTGACTCTTCCATTTTTACCAGAGTCTAAATCTGTGGCTGATAAAGTTGCAATGGATGAAGTTTCACTTGGGTTATTCTTTATTGAAACATTGTAGACATTTTGGGAGAACACTGGAAAATTGTCATTGACATCAGTAACAGTAATATGTACAAATAAAATACTTTCTTTTGGAGGAGATCCTCCATCTTTTGCAATTATTTGAATCAGATAAGAATCTTTAATTTCTCTGTCAAGTCTTTTCTCCAATGTTACTCGGAGGTCTGATGTTCCATCCACTTTGTTTGATATTGACAATTTAAAGGGTTCTTCTTTCAGCTTTTTCAAGGAATATGTAATCAGGGAATTCATATGACTAACATCTCTGTCGATGGCATTTGGGATTGATAATTCTGTTCCTGGAACTACATCCTCTGAAAATTGTATGCTGACTTGCTTATCAGGAAATTCTGGTTGATGATCATTCACATCCTGAATTAAAACTTTTACTTCTAATATTTTCATAATTCTTTTTGATCTTTGTACAGCAATATCAACCATTACAAAACATTCTTTGTTGAATGTACACAGAGATTCAGCATCCAATGTCTGTGCTGTATAAAGTTTTCCTGTCTTTTTAGAAATACGGAATAATGGAGAACTGCTTGTACCATCCTGTTCCATAAGACTGAATGAAATTAGATTTTGATCTTGAATTGCTACATCATCCATTACATTAGAATCAGCAGCAATGTCTCCCAAGTAAGTGCCAGGACTTTTCCCTTCCTCCACTTTGAATGACAAATCCACACTGTGACAAACGTGCAAAAATAACAAGACAAATCCCAATATCATCATCTTTATAGATGGATGGCTTTAGTAAGAAAATAATGAATGAGATTTTAACTGAAACGAAAAGAAAACATAATTAGGCTTTTAAAATTATTATTAAATTATTAGGGCCTCACATATTATTCAATTTTTTAAATGATATTCCTTTGTCCAAAATTATTATGAAAAGCATCATGAAATCTATAAAAATTAAACAACTGGAACCTTATTTTTTAATTATCATAATAGAATGCATATGAGTTGATTAAAAATGTCAAGATTTAACTAAATTAAATGTTTAGATTAATTTTTACTTAAAAGGAGATACATTTTGAATTTTAATTCACATTCACAAAAGAAACATTATATACAAATTATATGTTACTAGATTTAGAATAAAAACTATTTACAAGAAAGGATTCTTTTTTTGCAACAAATACTTCAGCTTGTGGCCAAAATAATATATCTTGAAGATTCTTCAAGAATCTACAAAATTCCAGATTTTATACATAATTTTTTAAAATTTAGATATGTCTCTTTTCATCAATATTAGTTTTACAGTTTTTTAAACTGTTAATATAAATACATAATTATCCATGAAATTAAAAGGTGTCATTAAATTATTGACACACACACACACACACACACACACACACACACACACACACAACACACACACACACACACACACACACTAAATAAGAATAAAAAGTACTTATCAGAAATTTGTTTTTTACTAAATATACTCTAGTTTATGACAAAAATGTTATATTTGAAGATTACTCAGTATATATAAAAATTCCATATTTTATATACATCTTTTGTTGTTGGATGTTTTTTTTCCTGAATATTAACTATAAATTTTTCACTTTTTTTATCTATTTTTTTTTTTTTTTTTTTTTTTTTTGCTATTAATAAAATTACACAATTTTTAAGTGATATTTATATATTCATAAAAGAATATACTGTAAAAATTTACACAATAAGAATGTATCTAGTGAATGGCTGCAATTATTAAAATAATAACTTTTACCTATTAAAAGGCTGCTTTAATATAAAATTATACATGAAATGAAAATTTAGAAAAAATCAGATTAAAACTTTCTTCAGTTTTTAACTCAAATAATTTCCTTAAAGAATCAGAATAAAGCAAATATCAACTCTAAAAATTACATCCATTTTCTAAATAAAAAAATCCGTTTTACATCTTATTATAATGGAGATTGTGGGTTTGTCTGTCTGTAACCGAAACTATACTACTACTACACAAGTCACAATTCCCTTTGTTATTTACATCACATTCTCCAAGATTTTTTTTTTTATTTAAACCTCAATTATTAGTAAAATTGTTTTACATCATTAAGACTGTTAACAATATCTACATACTAATAACATGCAATTATATTTATATATTCAACGAAATAAAGGTTTACAGTGTGAATGGGAAGGCTAATTTGCATATTGATATTAAAAATTTGATTTTAATAAATATATGCTTAGTATTATTGATTTCTAATTGTTTGATTTTATCTTAATGAATATAAGCAAAAATCTCGGGGATAAATCTTAAAAGAAATCAATTAACAAAAAGAAATAACTGTAATTTTATTCTTTACTTCCTATTTTAACTAAATAGTTAAATTAGGGAAATTTACCACTGAAAGAGGGGGTAATGGAAAATGATGGAACAGTTAGTTTCAAAGTTGTTCTATTTTCCGATTATACCCCCTCTGTTCCAAATATTTTTATCTGAATTCTTATTCAGTTTCATTAGCCTTTCTAATTTAATATGATATTTTATTATATTAAAACTTAAATACTTGCACCCGGAGGGTGCATATATTTGCTAGTAATGAATAAGAAAGTTTACTGAACAGTGGCCATATTTATTATTTTAACAATCTTTCTTCTTATTTAAAAAGTCATTCAGAATATTATTGTTAATCCAAGTTGTCATATTTAAGTAATCATTTCAAATTTAGAAGATATGTAAAATATATTCTAAATACTTTACTTGTGAGATTAGATCTTAAATTTTTGTGGTTCTATCAATTGCATCACAGACAATTAAGACAAACATATCAGGATATTTTACTTAAATACAAATAATTCCAATGTTAATTATTCTTACTTTATAAAATATATACATGAATACAGAGTATAAATAATATATGGACTAATTAAAATGACAATGCTTTAAAATATTTGTTTATTATATTCTAAAAGTGCTGAGATTTAATTAATTGCTATTTAAACTATTTTCTAGTTATATTAGTTGTCAATGCTAAATACTTAAATATCATATTCCCATTTGGAAATTTTAAAAAAAATCTGTTCCTTAACATTTTTAACAAATTCACAAAAGAAATAATATAATCTAATTAGTATATTTTAAAATAGAAAGATTTTCATATGCTTGTAACTGAAAAGACAAAGAGATTGTACCAATAGGTTTTTATTTTGGCATCCATCACATAAGTATCGTGGACTGATAGAAAACAGAAGAAAATTGTCAAACTGACTCACCTTTGTTATTAAATACAGTGGAGTTTTCTTCCAAGTAAAAACTACATCCTTATTGTAAATTCTGCAGCTGTTGTTTTCTATATTGTTTTGAATAATGTTTAGACTCAGGGTGCAAGCTTTCTTTCTTTGATATGAGAAAGGTGCCAACAATCCTAGTGAGTGTGTTGAGTGTGTAATGGCTGCTACACTATATGGTGACTGCTATGCTTTTTGTGAAACTAAGACTGAAGCAATGAGATATTTGTTTGAGTCTTTTTTTTTTTTTCAGATATAAAATAAGCGTTTTTCTTATCTCTGGATCTGCATATGTATGCTTTTAAAATTAAAATAAACAAGGAAAAAAATTAAACCTATTTCCCAAAATGCAATTCAGTATTATTGCTTTCTCATTCTTAATCAACTACTTCCTTCTATTTTTCCATATTTTAAACACAAAGTCTTTGTCTTAATGGTGTAGGGATAAAGCATTGCCAAAGAATTCACATTTGAAGATTGATAGCAACTTAAATCTAGAATAACTTACACCAATTATGGCTATCTACTATTTATATGTGAGTATGATTTTTATGATTATGATTTGATATATTAACAGTTCAAAAGTCTTTGTTTAATACAGAATTCTATGGACACTATTTAATCAGAAATTTATATTTTTCTAATATGAAATATTTCCCAATGTTCCAAATTAAGAACAAATGTAATTTTTTTAAATTGATTTAAAGATCAAATTTAAGAGACAAAAAATGTTCATAATATTTACATTGGAATTTCTCTGAATATATCCTTTTAAATATATAAACTAATACTAAAAATCAAAATATTATCAAACAATAGTTCATAATGTAAAAATTTAGAAAGATATCTAATATCTTATTTAAATGTAATAGTTATCTAAAAATTTTAATAGTAAAATTTAAATTTTATATTATGTCCTTGTGGGAATGATCTATGAAGTTTATATTTAATTATTTTTGTATCTTTAAATAACAGAAATTATTCTTAATAATGTATAATGTATAATTGTTGTTTACTTATAGAAAAGTTTGTACTTTTTCTTTTTTTACTGCGGTACTGGAGGTAATGGTCTAGGATTGCGATAAATATTTCCTGCTGATTGCTGACTTATATCAGAAGAGTTACTATCTTCTGTCACAGAGTCTTTGTTGTCAATGTTTTGTGTAAGGTTTGGTGTGTAGAAGCCCCTGGCTACAATTGTTGTATCACTTGGATAGTTGGTAGTCTGTCCCAATGGCCTCATTTCTGTTTCTTGTGTTGGTTGTCCACTCTGCTTAGATTGGGGATTGCAATACTGGGAAGTGTATACTTCTGAGATACAAAAGAAAAACATTCTAATTCAATAAGAACTATTATGAATATTTTTAAAATGTGTTGACAGAGAAACATATCTGATAATTGGTGATTCTAAGGAAGTCTCTCTTGTATCATTTACTCCAGTTTTCCTTATTAATCACTTCCTATACATCAAAATTAAACTTGTTAAAAAATCATGGTAAAATCAATAACTCATATCTAAAACAAGACAAAACAAGAAATATACAAAGTTAATTTGTTTCCTATAACAATGAAAATCAGTCTATTATGAAAATTTTGAATATTTTATTTTGACTGAAATGTAAAATAAATTTGGAAATCAATGAATAATATACATCAAAACCTTTAACAGTTCAGTTTTGATTTGTAAGGGTTTTGGAAAAATACTAAGTAAACAGTTGACAGTAGTCAGAAAGAAGAAAAGTATAGTACAAAATACACTGAAGGATTATTTCTCTAAAAAATAAAGCTTCCTTTTTTTTTTCAAATTGCAACATTTTTTTAATTTCTTTTCTAAACTTTTTTTTATGTTTGTTATGCATTACAGTTTTCTTATTTATAATCTTATTTTTTGAGAGTAATTAAAATCATTATTTGTGAATCCATTAATTTAAAAAAAAAGGAAATAATATTTCAGCTTCTTTACCTGTTCCACTTGTATTCTGTCCAGTGTCAGTTCTCGACAACTTTGGAGATGGATAGTTATGATAGTCAGGAGAACTGGCTGGGTGAGGTTTTGGGTTACTTGCTGATTTACTTTGAATACTGTTAGTTGATAAGGTATCTTCATCAATTCTCTGCTATTTATGATAGAATAAAAAATCATATAATTGATATAACAAATAATATTTGATTGCATGAATGCTAAATTCAATGAAAAAATAACAATTATATATATTATAAAATGCTCATTACTTAATGTAATAAAAAACTTTGATGAAATAAAACAAGATGAATTATTTTTCATTGATTATGTCCCTCTAGGGAAAGTGCATACAAAGGGAATAAAGGATTTGAAGGAAATAGTTTTTTTAATTTGGAATTGCTTGTGCATGTATGGGTTATACTACAGAATTCAGCTAATGATAGTTCTAGAATGTATACCCATGCAATGACACCATCATCTTCTAGCCATTTCGCACAGCTCTTATCATTCAGGTGAAAGGAGGTGCTACATGCTATAAGGTAGATGTCTTGTGATTTTTTTGGCAATTCAATTTAGTTCTTAAAGTAAAAAAAGAACTGATGTAAGCCTGAAATAATTTATCTTAAATTATTACAAATCAATAAATTGAACATGCTAAGTTATTCTAATAAACCACTGTATAATATTAAGTATGGTCAAAATAAAGACTCCACTATATTCTATCCACCCTGTTAGCTGTGGCTGTAGAATATGCCAACTTCAACTCTGCAGAAGGGTAAGATCCCCCTAATGGGGGCCACTGTAATGCCTGAGTACAGGATTGTGGTGGCTGAGTGGTCTGTACCTGGGTACTAAGTGGTCTTGTGACATGTAACACTCCACTTCAGACTTTACTTGGGCTAGACAGGTTATCAATTGGCTGGTCACATCAAGCCCTAGCACCTATATGATTGTCCCAATCATATTCTTCAAATTTCTCTTATGGTAAACATTAACCCCTTTTATCATATAGGTGACTAGAAGCTGATGCCTGAAGGTCAACCACCAGTTTATTAATACATATGAAGATGTTGCCTGTCTCTGAATTTTTTAGATGAGACTTGATAATTTGTAATGTTTAGATTATTCAGTTTACTGTCATGTGTATCAATAAATTAGAAGAAACAACTTCATATGTATTATTTGGATTATTAGGACTACTGTCCTCATCTTTATTATTATCTACACAATGTTTCAGCTGATGGCTTCTTCAGGTATTTTGTGTCGAATGTGCCCTCCGTTCTTCTTCAGATAGTTCTTGTCGAACACATGGTGCCACAGATATAAGGGTTGAGTTAATACAGTTCTAAGTGACAATCATTTCTAGGTTGCAGGTTCAATCCTGGCCGAGGTCGATAATAACAAAGAATACTTAACACAGCTTAACACTGATCATAGTTAACTGAATGAAGAACAGTCTACCCCTATGGATTGAATAAAGGGTTCGGTTCAAAGTTCCATGAAGGCTCCCAATTATGACATGAAGGCTCCCAAGTTCAACAAGAAGATTCAGGAGTTTGAAGAAAAAGTTCCTGAGTTCAAGAAGGTTCCTGAGTTCGACAATAAACACCTGAAGAAGACCAGAAGGCAATATCAGCCGAAACATTGCGTAGATAACAAATTAAGATGAGGGCAATAGACCGAATAATCTAAATAATACAAATGAAGTTGTTTCTTCTAATTTATTGATATACATGAAATTAATGAAAAACCTAACATTAAAATTATTTCTATCAATTTAGTGTTTAGAAAATTATTTCTACAAACTTATTAATACATATGAAGTTAATGAAAATTATTTCTACTAGTTTATAAAATCAAACAACACAAAAATATCTCACTACAAAATATTCAAAGTTGATGAAAATTATTTCTACCAATTTGTTGATAAAGCTTCAATTTATTGATACACATGAAATTATTTTTTCTAACTTATTGATTTGTTTCTACCAATTTGTTTATAAAATGTCTTTGTCATAAAATAACACAGCAAGGGTTGACATGCCATAAAATCCAACTAAAACCAGATATTAGAGAAAAAAACAAAAATAAGTATAGATGCAATCAAACCTGTAGATCTGTATGTGTAGTCATGTGCTGCTGTGGTAGAGAGGCTGATCTATTCTGATGACTTGGTAGCTTTTCTGTTGAATGAGATTCTCTGCTGGGTTGGCTAAAGTGTGCACTTCTTATTTTGTCTCCATGAGTCTTGTTTACATTGACAGCAGTTGGCCAAGATATTCCCTGCTTTGTAGGACACATCAAATGTCTCTGGTCACTCATATATCTGCCATTTGGACTAACAATTGCACCACCCACATTTGGTGGGTTCATTGCATGGGCATATGTTACATTCCTCTGGTCATTACACCGAATTATACATACTGAGATTGAAGCAGTAATGATCACTGCTACTGTCACTGCTACAACAGTAATAATAATCACTGATGTAAGATCAACTTTATCTTCAGTGAGTGTATGAACAGCACTTAGCATTTCTGATGTCTTGTTGCTTACAGTGAGTGTGAAAAACATACTAGTTGTTGCTGATAGAACTGGACTACCACTATCCTTGACAACAAACACTAGCTCATATGAGCCAGCATCTTGTTGGCTAAGCACTCTATTGAAACTTAACAAACCAGTGTACTGGTTCATGCTGAATATCTGCTTGTCATTGCCTCTGATTATTTCATATTTTAGAAATGCATTCTCTTGACTATCTCCATCAGCTGCCTTTAGATGAGTGATGTTCTTTGAATGATGCCGGTAATATACAACATCCATGTTAAAAGGATTCACACTGGGAAATGTAAAATATGGAGCATTATCATTTTTATCAGTCACTTCAACAATCACATTCACTGTATTATTCAGAGATGGTATTCCATTATCTTTCACAAATACTTGAAACTTGTAAATGTTCTGAAACTCATGATCCAGTGACATAATCGCTGAAATCATGCCATCATCTTTGATTTTAAAAGGTAAAAACTTTTGTTTGTTATTGGTCAGCAGAGAATATGTGAGTTTACCTCCAAGTCCCAAGTCTGGGTCTGTTGCATTGATGAAGCCAACAGAAAATCTTGACTTCTGATTCTCTTCAATGAAGAATTTAAATGTCTCCATAGAGAACTGTGGCCTTACATCATTGACATCCGTCACTTGGATAGAGAACTTATTCTTACTTTGCAGGGGAGGAGATCCTTTATCTTGACAACTGATGATAATTTCATGCTTTGCCTCTGTTTCTCTATCCAATGCTTTTTTCACAATTACTTGGTATTTTTTAGTGTCCAGACTTTGTAGTTTAAATTTATCATAATGGAGATCACAGGTTACTTCTCCATTTTGTCCAACATCATTGTCAGTCACTTTTACATATGCAATTGAACTTCCCACTTCAATATCTTCTGAAACTGATGTTGAATCTTTTCCCGATGCAGACAGGAATTTCAGGTGAATAGTTGGAGGATTATTTTGTTGGTTGATTACATTTACCAAAACCATTGATTTAGCTGCTAAAGATGGACTTCCATTGTCTTGAGCTTCAACATATAAGTTATATGTTAGAATATTACTCAAAGAAAATTTTTTCTCTAAGAAAATCTGTCCAGTCTGTTCATTCAGTTTAAAATGACTTTTAGCAACATCAGATGTTTTTGTACTGAAATGATAAGTGACTCTTCCATTTTTGCCTGAGTCTAAATCTGTGGCTGATAAAGTTGCAATGGAAGAAGTTTCACTTGGTTCATTCTTTATTGTGACATTATAAAGATTTTGAGAAAAGACAGGAGGATTATCATTGACATCTGTCACTGATACATGGACATCTAAAATACTTTGTTTTGGTGGAGATCCTCCATCTTTAGCAATTACTTTTACCATATAACTGTCTTTCTCTTCTCTGTCCAGCCTTTCTTTTAGGATAATGTAGAGAACAGATGTTCTATCAACATTTTTGGAAACAGATAAATCAAATGGTTCATCCTTATATGTTTTTAACTCATAAGTAATTTGAGAATTAACAAGTCCAATATCTTTGTCCACTGCATTTGGAATTAATCGTTTTACTCCTTTACCATCATCTTCATCAAATTTTATATTGATTTGTTTATCAGGAAATTCTGGTTGGTGATCATTTACATCTTCAATTTTTACTTTTACTTCTAATATTTTCATAATTCTTTTTGATTTTTGTACAGCCACATCAACCATCAAAAAACATTCTTTCCCATATGTACACAGAGATTCAGCATCCAATGTTTGTGCTGTATAAAGTTTTCCTGTCTTTTTAGAAATACGGAATAATGGAGAGCTGCTTGTACCATCCTGTTCCATAAGACTGAATGAAATTAAATTTTGATCTTGGATTGCTACATCATCCATCACATTAGAATCAGCAGCAATGTCTCCCAGGTAAGTGCCAGGGCTTTTTCCTTCTTCAACTTTGAATATCAAGTCTGCACTTTCACAAGTGTGTAAAATAAGCAATAACACACACAGTTTAATCATATTTCTCATGATGGAATTTATTCAAACTGAAATGTAGAAAATAAAGTTTTAATACTTTATAAAAAAAAAGTATTATCCTTTTCTCATGTACAAATACATCCTAATGAAAATTATTTTTATATGCAGTTGTTGTTTTTTGGGGGGAAGGGGGGTAATCATTAAAATTATTTATTTTGTCAATTTCTTTTACATTTTTTATTCAGTCCTATTCATCCATTTAAAAAAAATTCCATAAAGTTAAAATGTGAAGTTTACTGCCATTTTCATTTGCTTTATAGCATTCATGTTTCTAGCATAGAAACTAGTGCAATAGTTATCATATATATATATATATATATATATATATATATATATATATGGTAGATTATTTTTATTTAGAAGAGATAAAAGACCTGCATGAATCAGTTTGTGAAATAATAACTTATTTAAAATATAATACATATTGTAGAAACTATTAATGTAATATTCTTATGAGAAGATTATAATGGTAAATTATCTTAACATTTTGCATGAATAGTTTTGTATGGAACATTAATTCAACATATATAATCAAAATTAGAATATATCTTTATCATTTAAAAATATTTCAAGCAGTAACTAGCAACTGCATAAAGTCTTAAAAAAATTAATTTTCATAATGTAGATTATTTATTTAGTGAAAACAATAATTTATATAAATATATTGTCAATATAGTATCTTGCTTAAGGATAGTAGCATAATGTGTTTATTTTTTCATGTCTGCATCAAACGATTTGCTATGAAAAGAGAGAAAATTAGGAATTGAAAATAATGCAATATACTTACGTCTTTTCAGTTAAGTGATGAGAGGAGAACTAGAGTCCCATTTTAACTACTGCAATTTTTTTTTTTAAATATTTGTGTAATGAAAGTTTAAGTCTTAATTTCCAAGATGATTAAGAGAAAGAAGGCAACCGTCCTATTGTGTGTGTTGTGTATGCAATGGCTGCTACAACTGAATGACTACTATTCATCATAAAGAAAATAAAACATCACATCAGAAAATGTGAATCAAATTTAAACTGGTTTAATTTATTTTTACTTTTGGTAATTTTCAATATTTTGCACTTTAGAAATAATCTTAGACTAGAATCTAATTTTTTAAAGAAAATTAAATACAAATTCTGATGTAGCTCCAAAATGCAATTTTTCCTTTGTCTTTTACACTCTATTTACTCTCTCTCTCTCTCTCTCTCTCTCTCTCTCTCTCTCTCTCTCTCTCTCTCTCTCTCTCTCTTTTTCCCCAACATCAACAAAAGCTTTCTCAGTTACGGCATCAAATTAATGAAAGCATAAGAACTTGCTGGTTAATAATCATAAACCAAAACAAAGATCCTATAAGATAAACTAAGCTGATACTTTGAATTTAACATTTTGGATTATTAAATAAGGTAAATTTATGAAAGATGTCTTTTATTGTGTATTTCCTGTCTCTTCTAAGTCTTTGTTTAAAGTCATGAATGCTAAATATTTGTTTATTAAATCTACTAGATTTCTGTTAGTTTTAATGTATTGTATGAAAATGGGTCAGGGATTACTTAAATTGTTTATATCTTGTAATAAGTATCTTTATTTTTATTTATATTACAATTTAGAGCATTGTATTTTCTACATTAAAATTTTAAAATATCAAATGATTTATCAGTGGAAATTTTCTTTGTGAAAGATTATTGGGGGACAGGAGGTAAAGGCCTAGGATTGCGATAAATATTTCCTGCTGATTGCTGACTTATATCAGAAGAGTTACTATCCTCTGTCACAGAGTCTTTGTTGTCAATGTTTTGTGTAAGGCTTGGTGTGTAGAAGCCCCTGGCTACAATGGTTGTATCACTTGGGTAGTTGACAGTTTGTCCCAATGGCCTCATCTCTGTTTCTTGTGTTGATGGTTCACTCTGTTTTGATTGAGGATTGCAATACTGGGAATTGTAAACTGCTGAAAATTATAAATAAATCATAATCATTTCACTCTAATGATTTGCATTTTGTTAGATTATTAAAACAGTACAGAAGTATATAATGTCACTTTCATCTATTTCTTTCAATTAAATCATGAATAAATAACAACTTTCCAAATTCTACTTAATGTTCTGCTAATCTGTGAAAATTTGAAAATTATAAACTTGGGAATTATTATTTACAATATAATCAATGTAGAAGACAGTTTTACTGATTTTTAAGCATTTTATTTAGTAATGTATCAATGAAATACTTAATTTTCAAAATTACAAAAATATTACTTTTTATCCAATAATTTATATTCCTAAAAATATTACAAATGACTATAAAATTATCTTATTTACATTTCTTTTAATTCAATTTATCCTTCAGGTTATTTAGAAAGCAATGAAAATCAGTCTTTGATAATTCATAATTTGTGTAAATCTTATAATCATTAACAATACCTATTACATATGTTCATCCAAAGAAATTCTTCTGTGTTTTAAAACAAATCATTTATGCAAAAATTGCATCTAAATTCCATATTTTACTCTCCTGATCAAGTTTTTACAATCATTTTATGACTATCTAATCAGAATAAAATATTGAACAAAGAAATGAAATGAAAAGTGTGTTAAATACCTGCAGTTTCTTGATTTTGACTTGAGTTGAGATTCCTTCTACTTTCTTCACTATTAATACGGGAAAGTTTTGGTGAAGGATGATTACTATATTCAGGTGAATTGACTTGGGGTTTATTTTTGGGACTACTTCTAAGATTTATATCATCTTGGATATGTTTCTACAGCAAAGAAAAGTGAAAAATATGTAGTTATTCTGCATCCATACATAGTACTATCTAAATAGGAACTGAAAACAAAGTAAGAAAATTATTAATCAAATTAAGTTAATTAATTGAAAATTGTAAAATTAAATTACTAAAAATGGAAATATTACAGAAATTTAGAAATCGAAACATTTTGAACATTAGCAATTATTGAAATTACATTTTACACTTATGTAGAATATCTAAAAAGAAAATACATCAGTTGAAAAGTAGCAATTAAAGAGAGATAACTCTTTTCTCTTCTTGATCAGATATTTGTATATTTTGAAATGCTGGGGTTTTTTTCTGATCTAAGTCAGTTCAATAATGAGAAAACAAATTCTACCTTGGGGTTCAATATTTGTTCTGACCAGTTCCTAAAGCCAATAAATTATTAAGAAAAAGGTTATCTAATGAAAAGAATTTCTGACTAGGTCAATTTATATATATATCTTTTACATGCTTCATAATGAAATGAATCCTTTGGTGAAGCAATCGTTGCAGAATTATGTATAATAAACACTAGAAAGAGTAATATATGTGGTCTGAAGAAAGAATTGAAAGAGGTCACAAAAAAGAAAGTATAATAATCATAGAAAAAAACAAACCTGTAGATCTGCATGTGTAGATATCTGAGGTTGTGGTAGAGAAGCTGATCTATTCTGATGATTGGGAAGTTTTTCTATAGAATGAGATTCTCTTCTGGGTTGGTTTATATGTGCATTTCTTATTTTGTCTCCATGAGTCTTGTTTACATTGACAGCAGTTGGCCAAGATATTCCCTGCTTTGTAGGACACATCAAATGTCTCTGGTCACTCATATATCTGCCATTTGGACCAACAATTGCACCACCCACATTTGGTGGGTTCATTGCATGGGCATATGTTACATTCCTCTGGTCATTACACCGAATTATACATACTGAGATTGAAGCAGTAATGATCACTGCTACTGTCACTGCTACAACAGTAATAATAATCACTGATGTAAGATCAACTTTATCTTCAGTGAGTGTATGAACAGCACTTAGCATTTCTGATGTCTTGTTGCTTACAGTGAGTGTGAAAAACATACTAGTTGTTGCTGATAGAACTGGACTACCACTATCCTTGACAACAAACACTAGCTCATATGAGCCAGCATCTTGTTGGCTAAGCACTCTATTGAAACTTAACAAACCAGTGTACTGGTTCATGCTGAATATCTGCTTGTCATTGCCTCTGATTATTTCATATTTTAGAAATGCATTCTCTTGACTATCTCCATCAGCTGCCTTTAGATGAGTGATGTTCTTTGAATGATGCCGGTAATATACAACATCCATGTTAAAAGGATTCACACTGGGAAATGTAAAATATGGAGCATTATCATTTTTATCAGTCACTTCAACAATCACATTCACTGTATTATTCAGAGATGGTATTCCATTATCTTTCACAAATACTTGAAACTTGTAAATGTTTTGAAACTCATGATCCAGTGACATAATCGCTGAAATCATGCCATCATCTTTGATTTTAAAAGGTAAAAACTTTTGTTTGTTATTAGTCAGCAGAGAATATGTGAGTTTACCTCCAAGTCCCAAGTCTGGGTCTGTTGCATTGATGAAGCCAACAGAAAATCTTGACTTCTGATTCTCTTCAATGAAGAATTTAAATGTCTCCATAGAGAACTGTGGCCTTACATCATTGACATCCGTCACTTGGATAGAGAACTTATTCTTACTTTGCAGTGGAGGAGATCCTTTATCTTGACAACTGATGATAATTTCATGCTTTGCCTCTGTTTCTCTATCCAATGCTTTTTTCACAATTACTTGGTATTTCTTAGTGTCCAGACTTTGTAGTTTAAATTTATCATAATGGAGATCACAGGTTACTTCTCCATTTTGTCCAACATCATGATCAGTAACTTTTACATATGCAATTGAACTGCCAATTTTGATTCCTTCAGAAACTGATGTTGAATCTTTTCCTGAGGCAGACAGGAACTTTAGGTGAATAGTTGGAGGATTATTTTGTTGGTTAATCACATTTACAAGAACCATTGCAAGAGATTCTAATGCTGGGCTGCCTCCATCCTGTGCTTCTACATATAAATTATGAGTTATCATATTACCTAATATAAATTTCTTCTCTAAGAAAATCTGTCCAGTTTGTTCATTCAGTTTAAAATGACTTTTAGCAACATCAGATGTTTTTGTACTGAAATGATAAGTGACTCTTCCATTTTTGCCAGAATCTAAATCTGTGGCTGATAAAGTTGCAATGGATGAAGTTTCACTTGGGTTATTTTTGATAGAAACATTGTAAACCTTTTGAGAAAAGATTGGTGGATTATCATTAATATCAATTATGGTGATATATACATTTAAAATAGTCATTTTTGGTGGAGATCCGCCATCTTTGGCAATGATTTGTATTAAATAGGAATCTTTCACTTCTCTGTCAAGTTCATCTTCTAAAACAATGCTTAAATCAGATGTTCCATCAATTTTCTTAACGACTAACAAACTAAATGTATTTTTACTGTTATTTTTAATTTGATAAGTAATCTGGGAATTTATAATTCCAACATCTTTGTCCATAGCATTTGGGATGGGCCTTTTGGCACCTTTCTTTTCATCTTCATCAAATTTTATATTGATTTGTTTATCAGGAAATTCTGGTTGATGATCATTGATATCTTGAATTATGACTTTTACTTCTAGAATTCTGCTTATTGTGCTTCCTTTTTGCACTGCAACATCTATCATTACAAAACATTCTTTATTAAATGTGCAAAGTGACTCAGCATCCAATGTCTGTGCTGTGTAGAGTTTTCCTGTATTTTTAGAAATACGGAATAATGGAGAGCTGCTTGTACCATCCTGTTCCATAAGACTGAATGAAATTAGATTTTGATCTTGGATTGCTATATCATCCATCACATTAGAATCAGCAGCAATGTCTCCCAGGTAAGTGCCAGGACTTTTCCCTTCCTCAACTTTGAATGTCAAATCTATAGCTTCACATATGCATAAAATTGAGATGATGATGTTTGTTTGTAAGAACATGTTTCCACTTTAAAATCTAATTTAGCAGATTTTCATCTCTGTAATAAAAACATTAAAAAAATAATTTTTCATATGCATAAACATTTATGAAAAAAAATTATCATCTTCAAATAGATTTTACTCATGTCTATCTACAATGTAGAAAATTGTACATTTATAATTTATTCAAAAAGTTACAGCATAATCATTTGAAAATAATTATATTACTTATATTTTTAAATAATGGTCTCTTGTTTTTTTCTTTTATATTTTTAATTCTGATAAATTTTAATATTGCAAATGTATATTTAAAAATACCTTCAAAAGATGTTCAGTTTATTTTCAGTTCCCGGGGAAATTCTCAAATATTTATTTTTTACAAGGCATGTTAAAACATTCAATTCTATTGTAAAGAATTCTTATTTCATGTAACAGCCATGTTTGTTGAAATTAGAGCTTTTTTTCAATTAGACTATTTTATATGATAGAAATTAGAAACATACATTTCTGTTGAATTCATTTAAGGATCACCACTTTCCTAATGATTTTATAAAAATAAAATCAAGATATTTTTTAAATTTAGAAAAAGAAAGGTTTATGAATATTTTCCAGTAATGTATAATATGCACATTTTTAAAAAATGTTTATAACAAAAATTTTGATTACACTATTTTTGAAAACAGTATTTAATTTATCATTGTTAATTTAATACAATCAAAATCTTAATGCTTAAAAATATTTTTAAAATACACTTGAGTATTTATTTGCATTTAAAGAAAATAATTCATCAATAATTAATTTCTATTTCTTAAAAAGAAGATAGTCTCCATCATTTTATTTGTACTAGAATACTTGAATAAAAAGAAAATTATAAAATAGTCTTACCTTTGCTGTTTGATCTACAGGAGGTTTGGGTCATATGAAAATTGTATCCTTCTTATAAAGTTATTGCAGCTGTTTTGAATGAAAGCAATTTATAATAAACGTGCTTGCTTTCCTGTGTTGGTAAGACAAAGGAGGCAGTAGTCCTACTGAGTGTGTTATGCATACAATGGCTGCTACAGTATGTGATGACTGCTATGATTTCATACAGAAAACAAACTGACTTTGCCAATCATATCTAAAGCAGAGTTAACTTATTAAAATATGACCAGTTTTATAAACATTTTAAGTGAAAATATACACATTTATTGATGTCTTAACTAAAAATCCTCAAAGTAGGAAAATATGAATATATCTCCCAAAATGCATTTGCATATCTTGCCTACTTCCATCACTTTGTCTTTCTGAATCTTTGTAGTCTTGTTTTAAAATCATTACTCCCATTTAGTTTTTAGCATGAAAATTATGTAAAATGAAAGTCTGTAATGATTTTATTATATCATCAAATTACAATTTAACTTTACACACAAATCAAATATGTATTTTGAGAAAATATGGTTATTTAAATATGTTTTATCACAAGTATGATCTTAAATTTTGGAGTTTTAGTTGTGATTTTATTTATACACTAAAGCACACATCGTTTGTAAAAGATTGAACTGCCATTTTTCTTTACATGCTTTTTTTTTCTTGTTTTTCTTGTTTTTATTTTATTTTATTTTGAATGTGTATGTTTTTATATGCACATGGAATGTTTTTATTAATTTAATATCAAAACATAAATTAGAAGCCAGAAGAATATTCAGTAGGATGTTTTCTCTGTTTTCAGAGAATTTAGTTGTAAATTTTTATCATGCAAAAATTTTGTTCGAAACATTAACCACTATTTAAGGATTTTAAGACAATATACAGAATTCATTATGTTTAGTAGTTCTTTCTGGACCAGTTTATACTGTACAACTATAATTAAAAATAAAGAAATGTAACAGATAATGTAAGTATGATGCTTTATGTATTATGTATTGTGCAAAATTAACTTTGATGTGGTACTGGGGGTAAGGGTCTTGGATTGCGATAAATATTTCCTGCTGATTGCTGACTTATATCAGAAGAGTTACTATCCTCTGTCACAGAGTCTTTGTTGTCAATGTTTTGTGTAAGGCTTGGTGTGTAAAAGCCCCTGGCCACAATTGTTGTATCACTTGGATAGTTGACAGTTTGTCCCAATGGTTTTATCTCTGTTTCCTGTGTTGCCTGCTTTGTTTGGGAATTGCAGTACTGGGAATTGTATAATCCTGAGATAGATAATAATTATGAGCATTAGTTTATAATAATTTTTAAATAATCTATACAATGAAAAAAGATGTCACAATTTTTTCATTGTTATTAAACTTTCAAAAAGTATACAAATTGAGATTCAGATAATGTTATAGTATATATTGCTTGCAAAACTTGTAAACTTTAGAATGTAAGAGAATAAGATTTTATGAAAAAACTTTTATTATTGGATGATTTCAATTAAAATGCTGTGTACCCTGTGGAGAAAAGAGATATTCAGTATCAAAGTTATTCTTTATCCACAGTAGTTGGAATAACTGTTACAATAATGATGGTGTTTCTTAAAATTACAGGATTTTTTAATTTACAAAAAAATGATTATTCTAAGTATAAAAAAGTTGGGTGTTTTTTATCACAAAACAATAGTAAAAGCAACAAGATGGTATAATTCAAATAATCAACCTGCCTACCTACAATCTCTTCATCTTGCTTTGCAGAGGTTTCTTTTCTACTGTATCCACTGTCACTTCGTAAGAATTTTGGTGAAGGATGATTAAAATATTCAGGAGAAATAATATCATGTGTTGAATGACTTGAACTATTTGTAAGTACTGCTTCACTGCCAACATGTGTCTGTTGGAAACAGAATTTAAAGGTAGAATTGCATGTTATACTACACAAAAACATTGAATGAAAATAAAGTCAAACATTAAATGTTTATCATGAGAAGCTAATTCAAAAATTACAAAACAAATGAAAATTAGTGAAAGAAAGATTTCATGATCAAAATTTAAAATATTTAGATGTGTTGATTATGTGAGAATTGAGATGAGTATATTTTTACATTATTTTAGGTGATGATGAAAATCAAGTGTAATGCAATTATAAAATCAAAATGCAAATATCATTTAACAATTAATGTAATTAGACTATTCATTTAAAGGACTAAAGAATGAACCTTTTGACAATATAAAATATGTAAGATAGAATGAAAACAGACAAACCTGTGTATGTTCTTCAGAAATCATCCGGGTCTGAGGGAGGGAAGCTGTTCTTTTTTGGTGATTGGGAAGTTTTTCTTCAGAATGAGATTCTCTGCTGGGTTGGTTTATATGTGCATTTCTTATTTTGTCTCCATGAGTCTTGTTTACATTGACAGCAGTTGGCCAAGATATTCCCTGCTTTGTAGGACACATCAAATGTCTCTGGTCACTCATATATCTGCCATTTGGACCAACAATTGCACCACCCACATTTGGTGGGTTCATTGCATGGGCATATGTTACATTCCTCTGGTCATTACACCGAATTATACATACTGAGATTGAAGCAGTAATGATCACTGCTACTGTCACTGCTACAACAGTAATAATAATCACTGATGTAAGATCAACTTTATCTTCAGTGAGTGTATGAACAGCACTTAGCATTTCTGATGTCTTGTTGCTTACAGTGAGTGTGAAAAACATACTAGTTGTTGCTGATAGAACTGGACTACCACTATCCTTGACAACAAACACTAGCTCATATGAGCCAGCATCTTGTTGGCTAAGCACTCTATTGAAACTTAACAAACCAGTGTACTGGTTCATGCTGAATATCTGCTTGTCATTGCCTCTGATTATTTCATATTTTAGAAATGCATTCTCTTGACTATCTCCATCAGCTGCCTTTAGATGAGTGATGTTCTTTGAATGATGCGGTAATATACAACATCCATGTTAAAAGGATTCACACTGGGAAATGTAAAATATGGAGCATTATCATTTTTTATCAGTCACTTCAACAATCACATTCACTGTATTATTCAGAGATGGTATTCCATTATCTTTCACAAATACTTGAAACTTGTAAATGTTTTGAAACTCATGATCCAGTGACATAATCGCTGAAATCATGCCATCATCTTTGATTTTAAAAGGTAAAAACTTTTGTTTGTTATTGGTCAGCAGAGAATATGTGAGTTTACCTCCAAGTCCCAGGTCTGGGTCTGTTGCATTGATGAAGCCAACAGAAAATCTTGACTTCTGATTCTCTTCAATGAAGAATTTAAATGTCTCCATAGAGAACTGTGGCCTTACATCATTGACATCCGTCACTTGGATAGAGAACTTATTCTTACTTTGCAGTGGAGGAGATCCTTTATCTTGACAACTGATGATAATTTCATGCTTTGCCTCTGTTTCTCTATCCAATGCTTTTTTCACAATTACTTGGTATTTCTTAGTGTCCAGACTTTGTAGTTTAAATTTATCATAATGGAGATCACAGGTTACTTCTCCATTTTGTCCAACATCATGATCAGTTACTTTTACATATGCAATTGAACTGCCAATTTTAATTCCTTCAGAAACGGATGTTGAATCTTTTCCTGATGCAGACAGGAATTTTAAGTGAATTGTTGGAGGATTATTTTGTTGGTTGATTACATTTACTAATACCACTGACTTTGCAATTAAAGGTGGACTGCCTCGATCTTGTGCTTCTACATATAAATTGTGTGTTAGCATATTACTCAATGTAAACTTTTTGTCTAAGAAAATCTGTCCAGTTTGTTCATTTAATTTAAAATGACTTTTAGCAACATCAGATGTTTTTGTACTGAAATGATAAGTGACTCTTCCATTTTTGCCAGAATCTAAATCTGTGGCTGATAAAGTTGCAATGGATGAAGTTTCACTTGGTTCATTCTTTATTGTGACATTATAAAGATTTTGAGAAAAGACAGGAGAATTATCATTAACATCTGTCACTGATATGTGGACATCTAAAATACTTTGTTTTGGTGGAGATCCTCCATCTTTAGCAATTACTTTTACCATGTAACTATCTTTCACTTCCCTATCTAGCTTTTCTTTTAGGATAATGTAAAGATCTGATGTTCTATCAACATTTTTGGTAACAGATAAATCAAATGGTTCATCCTTATATGTTTTTAACTCATAAGTAATCTGAGAATTAACAAGTCCAATATCTTTGTCCATTGCATTTCGAATTAACATTTTTGTTCCCTTAGCATCTCTTTCCGAAAATTCAATGTTGACTTGTTTATCAGGAAATTCTGGTTGATGATCATTCACATCCTCAATTATAACTTTGATTTCTAATATTCTACTTATTGTACTTTCCCTTTGAACAGCAACATCAATCATTACAAAACATTCTTTTTTGAATGTACAAAGTGACTCAGCATCCAATGTTTGTGCTGTATAAAGTTTTCCTGTCTTTTTAGAAATACGGAATAATGGAGAGCTGCTTGTACCATCCTGTTCCATAAGACTGAATGTGATTAGATTTTGATCTTGTATTGCCACATCATCCATCACATTAGAATCAGCAGCAATGTCTCCCAGGTAAGTACCAGGACTTTTTCCTTCTTCAACTTTAAATGTCAAATCTACACTCTGACATATATATACAACACACAGTATAACATATATACATATTAGGTAATTCATTTTTCAGAGAATGATATTGAAGAGCTGGGAATGTTTCGATAATATCTGGAAAAAAAAATGTTAATACTATTCAACATACAGAAAATCATAATTTATATAGAAAAGTTAACATTGGTTAATTTACAAATTGAACTGATGTAATATTTTTTCTCAAAGAAATATTACTATTTATGTTTTTAGTGATTGAGATAAAAAAAAAACAAAGCATTGTTTGGCATGTACAGAACATCTATTCTTATTTCTATTCATATTATTAAAATAGTTTTTCATGTATTCTAAAATAAAATCTATATGAATTTCCCTAAGGAAATGTTTAAATGAAAATGAAGTAGAAATGTATAGAAGAGAAATTATCACACACACACACACACACACACACACACACACACACACACACAATGTACAAGTACAATTAATTATCTCAATATGAAATATTTTTTACAAAAAAGAAATTTGTATACTAAAACAATTTTCTCACTCATGATCCAAAATATGTTAGATAGAAAGTTATTTAAATTTCAAAAGATTTTCAGTTATTCTTTTACATTATGCTTATTAAATTGTTAAAAAAAATTCATAATCAACCATACAAATATTTTTTCTCATCAAATATCAGCCCCTTTATAAGACTTTAATAGAATAGGTATTTAATGTGAAAAAAATACTGTAGCAATAAATTTCAATATTTTATTAGCAAGAATGACAGTAACTAAATATCTCTATATATAACTTTGTCATAAATAGAATATTAATGTCAGTCTATTGTTTCTTTGATTTGAGTTGATATCTGGCATCCTACAGAATTTACAACAAAAAAGTCTTCTCACTTTCAAGACATCTCAGCTTTAAGCTCTTACTTACTTGCAAAGAATCATTCAAAATGACATTGTGAAGAGCAGCCATGTTTTTTGCTCTTAATCTTTTTTCTGATAAACACTAGTAAAATATAAATCTGGCATCTTTAAATATCTGGCATATAAGGGATCTAGAATAGGTATGTTGAAAATCTAAACCATAATTATCAATATCAAGATTCAAAAAATCAGATATTTATGAGAGATTATTATTCAATGAACAGTTTTTGAATATGAATAAGAAATTGATAAAAATGAAAATTCTATTGTGGTGAAATGTAAAAGTTAATGATATTATTCAAATGGATATAAATTTAAAAAATCCTCATACATTTATAAGTTAAATGAAAAAAAACATTGTACCAATACATGTTTTTTAAATCCATCATATTAGTATCATGAACAGATATAAAATAAAGAAAAACCTTGTTAAATTGACTCACCTTTGTTATTAAATACAGTGGGGTTTTCTTCCAAGTGAAAACTACATCCTTATTGTAAATTCTGCAGCTGTTGTTTTCTATATTGTTTTGAATAATGTTGAGACTCAGGGTGCAAGCTTTCTTTCTTTGATTGATATGAGAAATGTGCCAGCAATCCTAGTGAGTGTGTTGAGTGTGTAATGGCTACTACACTGTGTTGTGACTGCTATGCTTTCTGCGAAACTAGGACTGAAGCTACGTAATTATTTTTTCTTTTTTAATCTTTACCCTTTTAATCTTTTATGTGTAAGCATTTATTCTTTTTTTTCATTTTATTTGTAAGAATTAATTCAAAATAGAAAAAAAGATAAAAAATAATTTTCTAAAATTTTCTTTAGTATTGTTATTCTTTATATATCATTTATTTTATTTATTTCCATTAATACATAATACTTAAGCCTTGTTCAAAACAAAGGTGTTGGCTAAAACATTGTTTTGAGTATATACATAATATGAAGGCTAACATTAACTTATATAAAAAGAATAATTAGTTTGTAAAATATATTTTTAAACGGTTTTATATTTATATCTAAGTGTTAATTATTTTTGTATATTATATCTGTAAGAAGGTAGCCATCACTAAATGAACATTTTCCTAATTAGAATTTGTTATTTCTAAATATAATATTACAAATAAAGAATATGGTACATTCTATAATATTTTCTCACCAAAAATATTATATCCAAAAATAAGGTAAGTAATTAATTATTTTTTATGAATTCAAGAAGTAAAAATAAAATAAAAATTTCCTTTTCTATAACTTGATTTATTTTTAAAGCATGATACAGTACCTTATATCAAAAGAAGAAAAAAATATTTTAACAGTTACTATTAAATTTATAAAATTTTACTTTAAACAATTACTTCTTCACTAAATATATTTTAAACTTACATTATATATATGATGCTTTGCTTTTCTCTTTAAATTTTTAGATATACTGTTTGAAATGTTTGTAGCAATTGCATTTGAACAGAAAATTTTAATGATTTGACATCATTTTCAAAATTATACATTTTTAGAATGTAAAAAAAATTAATGAGGTACAGGAGGTAAAGGCCTAGGATTGCGATAAATATTTCCTGCTGATTGCTGACTTATATCAGAAGAGTTACTATCTTCTGTCACAGAGTCTTTGTTGTCAATGTTTTGTGTAAGGCTTGGTGTGTAAAAGCCTCTAGCTACAATGGTTGTATCACTTGGGTAGTTGACAGTCTGTCCCAATGGCCTCATCTCTGTTTCTTGTGTTGGTTGTCTACTCTGCTTTGATTGAGGATTGCAGTACTGGGAAGTGTAAACTAGTGAAATACAAAAATAAAGTAATAACCAGTCAAATATATCCTGATTACATAACAAGTACTTACAATATTTTTTCAAATTCATCAATTGAGATTACTGCTGATTTTTAGAGAATCTACTTTAAATCTGTTATTATTTACTCCATGATCAACTATTAATCATACCAATCTTACAAACCTTTGGAGACAATTCCAAAGCCACCAATTACAATTGGTATGACCTTTACCCCCTTGTTCTACAGTTTTTTCAGTTCTCTGGCTAGGTCAAAGTATATATCTATCTTTTTGTTTTCTTTCATTTTCACTATGTGATCTGCCAGGGCAGCAAAATCCATTAGATGAGAAGTTCTCTTCATCTTGTTAATTAATACTAGGTCTGGTCTCCTATTATTATGAGAGTGTTTCACACTAGTAATAACTGATGGTATTTTACTGGAGTCTGAGTGACAACAAGTCTCCTAAATAAACTCTGGGCCATTCTAAAAATGGAAAAAAGAGGAACTCAGACTGATTGATCAAAAGACTAGAAAATTAATAACAATGCACAAGGCTTTACACCCTAAAGATGATAGAGATATATAGATGATAGGCTATATGTATCAAGAAATGAAGGTGAAAGAGGTCTTGCGAATATAGAGGATTGTGTAGATGCCACAATCCAAGGACTTGAAGAATATACAAAAAAGAGCAAAGAAAGATGACATGTGACAGCCAATAACAGCAGATGCAACATATGGACAAACAGAAAAACAACAAAAACAAGAAAACAGAAATGGGAAGAAAAACAATGATATGGATACTTCAAACAACAAATTGGGGAAGTTGAATATGAAAAGACCTGCACATGGTTAAGAAGAGAAAATCTCAAAAGAGAAACTGTCACTAATAATTGCTGCACAAAACAATGTCATAAAAACAAATTATATCAACTATATTAATTGACACAAAAAAACAGCAAATGTAGAGTGTGTGGTGACAAACATGAGACTATAAACCATGTATTAAGCAAATGCAGCAAACTAGCACAAGAATACATAGCTAGGCATGACTGGGTTGGAAAAATGATCCACTGGGAATTATGCAAAAACTTGATTTTGACCATACAATAAAATGGTATATGCATAAACTAGAATCTGTTCTTGAGAATAAAACACATAAAATTCTCTCGGACTTTGAGATTAAGATGGATCACCTTATCCCAGTCAGAAGACCAGACCTAGTATTGATTAACAAAAAAAGAGAAGTTGTCAACTGGTAGATTTTGCTGTTCCAGCAGATCACAGGGTGAACATAAAAGAAAATGAAAAGATAGACAAATAACTGGACCTTACCAGAGAATTGAAAAAGCTGTGGAATATGGGAGTGAAAGTGATACCAATTGTAGTTAGTGCACTTGGAATGGTCCCAAAAAGCTTAGAAAAAAGACTGGAGGAACTGGAAATCAGAGGAAGAATTGAGACCATCCAGATAACAGCATTGTTGAAATCGGCTAGAATACTCAGAAGAATACTGGAGATCTGAGGAGACTTGTTGTCACTCAACTCCAGTGAAAGACCATCAGCTAATGCTGGTGTGAAAAACTCTCTCAGGAGTGAAATAATAATGCTAGGAGGCCAGATCTAGTGTTAATTAACAAGAAGAGAACTTTTCATCTTATGGATTTTGCTGATTCAGCAAATCACAGTGAAAATGAAAGAAAATGGAAAGATAGATAAATACTTGGACCTAGCCAGAGAACTAAAAAAAAACTGTGGAACATGGAGGTAAAGGTCATACCAATTATAATCGATGCCTTTGGAATTGTCCACAAAGGTTTGGAAAAGAGTTTGACTGAATTGGAAATCAGAAGAAGAATCAAGTCCAACCAAACAGTATTGTTAAAATCAGCTAGAATACTCAGAAGAGTCCTGGAGACCTGAGGAGACTTGCTGTCACTCAACCTCCAGTGAATCACCAGCTATAGTGGGTGAGAAAAACTCTCATGAAGTGAAATAATAATAATAATAATAATAATAATAATAATAATAATAGACAACTAAAATAATAATAATCAAGAGACCAGACCTAGTGTTAATTAACAAGAAAAGGAGATCATGTCATCTCGTGGATTTTGCCATTCTGGTAGATCATAGCATGAAAGTGAAGGAGAGCAAAAAGAGAAAAATACTTGGACCTTGCCAGAGAACTGAAAAAACTGTGAAACATGAATGTAAAGTTTGTACCAATAAGAATTATCTTTTGTAATAGTTAGTCTATTTAATGTATAAAATGTACAGTGGTAGTATTATGTGTTTATGGAAATTGAAAATAGTCTTTGAGATAAATTAATGGTATACATATAATTTTCAAACTGTGATATGTTATTCACTCAATGAAAATCTGATAAAGTCATATTTTTGATGAGAAATTAAAATTTATATTTGTGAATGCAGTATTTTTTTTGTTTGAAAAATAGAATTAACATTTGTGTTACCTACCTATTTCATCTTCACTTTGTCCTGTGCTTGTTCCACTTTTATTTTGTTCAGTGTCAGTTCTTGTCAACAGTGGAGATGGATGGTTATGATAGTCAGGAGAACTGGCTGGGTGAGGTTTTGGGTTACTTGCTGATTTACTTTGAATACTGTTAGTTGATAATGAATCCTCCTGAACTTGCCACTATTTATTTGATGAAAATAGAAAAAAAAGATGTTTTTTATATACTTAATACAGTATAAAGAAAAATATCACATATTGATTAAAGTGATACACAACAACTGTAGGAGAAAACATTTAACTGATGATATAAATATTATTGTACATAAAATAGGATGATCAAAAATATATAAAAAGCAATGTGTATATATATATATATATAATATTATATATATATATATATATATAAGAGAGTTTTATAATTTGCTTGAAGCATTGTGTATATATTTGGTTTGGAGGTTGATTTTGAAGGCTATCACAATGCAGGTGTAAAGAAAATAATAAGGTAACAATGGTGTTGTGTGTTAACCTGTATTCATTCTTGAATTTTCGAGATAAAATCTTTTTTCAGAAGATCACTGGAACTGAAGTCGTCTTGTTATGGCATTTCTAGTTGAATTAATTTTTTTTTTTTTTAATAACCGTATCCACATGTGTATATGTGTATGAAAGCGTATTTGTGTTTGGTGGCCATGGTGATGTATAATATTTTGTGTTGGATGTAATATAAATCATTTAATCATTTCTTCTTATTATTATTATTAATATTATTATCATTATTATTATATTTATGTGTTTATTTATTTATTTATATCACCAAACACAAATACGCTCTTTCATACGCACACCGCGCGTGATAACGTCACAGTCTACATACATTTTCATGCACACGCGCATGACAACATACGCACACGTACAAACAAACAAAAAAAAAACGCATTCACATAAACATGCAACACGAGAATACAGTTATAAAAAATACCATCTGTAACATTTTCAAAAAAAAATTCATTTAACTAGAAATGCCATAACAAGACGACTTCAGTTCCAGTGATCTTCTGAAAAAGAGATTTTATCTCGAAAATTCAAGAATAAATTACAGGTTAACACACAACACCATTGTTACCTTATTATTTTTTCTTTACACCTGCATTGTGATAGCCTTCAAAATCAACCTTCAAACCAATATATATATATATAATATATATATATATATATATATATATTACATACATACACACACACACACACACATTATTTTCATAGAGTGTATTTATAATGCAAAACCAGAAAAAATAATTTAAGGTATATCCAAGTATTTTATACTGAAGAATGTGTAATCCAAAAATGTAAAATATTTCTATTGGTGTATTTCATCATTTTAGGTTTCAAATCAGAAAGAACTACATTAGAATATATTAAACAAAAAACAAACATTTTGAACAAGTAATGCATTTGATTACCTGTGATTTTCATTTAAATTGGCAGGTAAAACAAAAACGAAAAAAAAAAAAAATCAATGTGGAAACACAATTTCTAACCTGAGATCCTGCTTGTGTAGACATCTGGGAATGAGGAAGGGAAGCTGATCTTTTCTGCTGACTGGGAAGCTTTTCTATAGAATGAGATTCTCTGCTGGGTTGGTTTATATGTGCACTTCTTATTTTGTCTCCATGAGTCTTGTTTACATTGACAGCAGTTGGCCAAGATATTCCCTGCTTTGTAGGACACATCAAATGTCTCTGGTCACTCATATATCTGCCATTTGGACCAACAATTGCACCACCCACATTTGGTGGGTTCATTGCATGGGCATATGTTACATTCCTCTGGTCATTACACCGAATTATACATACTGAGATTGAAGCAGTAATGATCACTGCTACTGTCACTGCTACAACAGTAATAATAATCACTGATGTAAGATCAACTTTATCTTCAGTGAGTGTATGAACAGCACTTAGCATTTCTGATGTCTTGTTGCTTACAGTGAGTGTGAAAAACATACTAGTTGTTGCTGATAGAACTGGACTACCACTATCCTTGACAACAAACACTAGCTCATATGAGCCAGCATCTTGTTGGCTAAGCACTCTATTGAAACTTAACAAACCAGTGTACTGGTTCATGCTGAATATCTGCTTGTCATTGCCTCTGATTATTTCATATTTTAGAAATGCATTCTCTTGACTATCTCCATCAGCTGCCTTTAGATGAGTGACGTTCTTTGAATGATGCCGGTAATATACAACATCCATGTTTATAAGGATTCACACTGGGAAATGTAAAATATGGAGCATTATCATTTTTATCAGTCACTTCAACAATCACATTCACTGTATTATTCAGAGATGGTATTCCATTATCTTTCACAAATACTTGAAACTTGTAAATGTTTTTGAAACTCATGATCAGTGACATAATCGCTGAAATCATGCCATCATCTTTGATTTTAAAAGGTAAAAACTTTTGTTTGTTATTGGTCAGCAGAGAATATGTGAGTTTACCTCCAAGTCCCAGGTCTGGGTCTGTTGCATTGATGAAGCCAACAGAAAATCTTGACTTCTGATTCTCTTCAATGAAGAATTTAAATGTCTCCATAGAGAACTGTGGCCTTACATCATTGACATCCGTCACTTGGATAGAGAACTTATTCTTACTTTGCAGTGAAGGAGATCCTTTATCTTGACAGCTGATGATAATTTCATGCTTTGCCTCTGTTTCTCTATCCAATGCTTTTTTCACAATTACTTGGTATTTCTTAGTGTCCAGACTTTGTAGTTTAAATTTATCATAATGGAGATCACAGGTTACTTCTCCATTTTGTCCAACATCATGATCAGTCACTTTTACATATGCAATTGAACTTCCCACCTCGATGTCTTCTGAAACGGATGTTGAATCTTTTCCTGATGCAGACAGGAATTTTAAATGAATAGCTGGAGCATTATTTTGTTGATTAATTACATTTACCAAAACCATAGCAAGGGAACTTAATGGTGGAGTACCTCCATCCTGAGCTTCAACATACAAATTATGTGTAAACATATTATTCAAAATAAATTTTTTTTCTAAAAATATCTGACCAGTTTGTTCATTCAGTTTAAAATGACTTTTAGCAACATCAGATGTTTTTGTACTGAAATGATAAGTGACTCTTCCATTTTTGCCAGAATCTAAATCTGTGGCTGATAAAGTTGCAATGGAAGAAGTTTCACTTGGGTTATTTTTGATAGAAACATTGTAAACATTTTGGGAGAAAACAGGGGTGTTATCATTAATATCTGTTACAGTGATATGTACAAATAAAACAGTTTCCTTGGCAGGTGATCCTCCATCTCTAGCAATTACTTGTAATTTATAAGCATCCCTAACTTCTCTATCAAGCATTTTTTCCAATTCTATACTCAGATCAGATGTTCCATCCACTTTTTCAGCAACTGACATTTTGAAAGGCTCATCTTTGTTTTTTTTCAACTGATAGGAAATGAGAGAATTCATGGCTCCAAAATCTTTATCTTTTGCATTTGGAATAGATTTTCTTATTCCAATTCTGTCACCTTCAGAAAATTTAATATTAACTTGTTTGTCAGGGAATTCTGGTTGATGATCATTCACATCCTGAATTTTTACTTTCACTTCTAATATCTTCATAATTCTTTTCGATTTTTGAACAGCAACATCAACCATTACAAAACATTCTTTGTTGAATGTACACAAAGATTCAGCATCCAATGTTTGTGCTGTGTAAAGTTTTCCTGTCTTTTTAGAAATACGGAATAATGGAGAGCTGCTTGTACCATCCTGTTCCATAAGACTAAATGAAATTAGATTTTGATCTTGTATTGCCACATCATCCATCACATTAGAATCGGCAGCAATGTCTCCCAGGTAAGTACCAGGACTTTTCCCTTCTTCTATTTTGAATGTTAAGTCTACACCATGACAATTGTGTAGGAGAAACAATAGGATACATATTTTATATTCCATAATTCTCATCATCAAATGTAAATTCAATTTATACCTCTTCAAGAAAAAATATAAATGTACCTGAAACAATACAAAAAAAATGACCTTTGGTAATTATATATTACAGATAATATTTTAGTACACATTGTCAATTAAATTCATTTAAATTTGTGACTCATCAAAAAGCTATCATTTTATATTAATTTCATGCAGAATTGTTTACTATGTTAAATGTTTTAATAAGAACAGCAATTCAGTTAATAAGTAAAAATTTTGTAAATGAGGATAAACTGGAGAAAGTCAAATATAATTTCACATGAGCTATACTTTTGTTTAAAAAAAGACATAAAAAACAAACCGTGAAAGCTGATAAGCTAATATTGTCCTTTATAGCCTAATTCTGCAGCCATTTTTATTTAACACTTTTCAGCATTGTTCTTCATTTATGTTTAGGATCTGAATTTATGTTCTCCCACAGTAAGTTATTAAATTCAATTTTTTTAAAATTATTATATGCATCACAACTGGATGAAAAAAATAATATTAGAAATGAAAACAAAGATTACAATATTTTATATAAATACCTAAATTAAATTCTTCATGTTTGATCTTTTGACAGAAAAATAGCATGTAATATTGTAACATGACAAAGTAAAACCTGAGTATATCAATTCAAACAAATTTCTCTTCTTCATTGTACAAATCTTCAAATTATTGTATTCATGAATCTAGTAAAAATGAATAAATAAAGCAATCATTATTATTATTATTATTATTATTATTATTCACAAATACATGAAGATAAGAATATTTTTGTTTTTATATATCCCAAACTATTCACCTAACAAGACTTGGAAAACTGAAAGGAGATAATTTTCAAAAATACTTACCTTTGTTTTAAAATCCACTGAAGATTGTGATGAGGTGAAAGCTCAGGCTGAAGTAAAATCTCCTGCTGCTGCTGTTGTTGTTGTTTTGTATGGTTATAATTCCCAGTTAGGATCCTTGCTTTATTTGATTGATGAAAGAATGAAGCTTGCAGTCCTAGTGAGTGTGTTGTGTGTATACTGGCTGCTACTGTTAGTGATGGCTGCTGTGCTTTGTGGAGAAAACAGAATGACTCCACACTTAATACTTGATTTTTAAATGTGAGCAAATTGGATTTTTTACTTATAAAGAAAAATACAAACTATTTTAGGTCCATCTAAAAAAAAAACATATAAATTTAAAAAACTAAATTTTGTTCCCAAAATTCCATTCACTAAATTGGGTATTCGTCTGCCTGATAATTTTATATTCTCTTTCTCTCTATAGAAATTATCCTTTTTCTTTCTATTAAGAAAGATTGATGAGCATTACAGTGTGTAGATGAGTATGCATGCATGTGTTTTGTGATTTCCATTAATTCAAAATGATTTAGAAAAATTTGATTTCAAAAAACTTTTTTTCTGAGAGATTTTGACACAATTTATTCACAATTTAAAAAAAAGTACAATATTTATTTTTTTTTTTTTATTACAAGTTCAATTCACTGAATATTATAATCTAAAATTATTTTGTGAAAGACATCAAAATTGAAGTGAGTCTGATCTCCAGACAAAGACATAAAAACTTCATTTTTTATGAATACATTGTCATAATCACAATACATAATAAAAAATTATTTTCTTTAATTATTGATTTAAAAAAATGCTATTTACAAGTTAATTTTTACCTTTAAATAATATTTTTTTAAGTTGATGTTTTATAATTTCCCCCAAAAGTCAGTTATTAATCATTGATTCAAAATGCTACAAATTTATTTTGTAAATACATAAGGAATGGATCCTAACTTGCCATGACTTAGTGTTCATACCTACTAATAAATGACCAACATAAAATAACTACAGTTTTCCTTAAAAAATTATGAACAGATACATTTTTACATCAAATTACATTCAATTTAAATATTTATGCATTATTAAACATTTATTTAAACAAGTGAATTTGCTTCTCTTTTTTTTTATTAGCAGAGATCAAATTATACATTGTACATGCACTACATCTTTATACATAATTAATAGTTATTTCTTAATGATATGTGTGAAAATTTGAATGAGATACGATACAAAAGATGACTAAAAAAAAGATGTTACAAATGAATTAGTGAGGAACTGGGGGTAAGGGTCTTGGATTACGATATATATTTCCTGTTGATTGCTGACTTATATCAGAAGAGTTACTATCCTCTGTCACAGAGTCTTTGTTGTCAATGTTTTGTGTAAGGCTCGGTGTGTAGAAGCCCCTGGCTACAATTGTTGTATCACTTGGGTAGTTGACAGTTTGTCCCAATGGTCTCATCTCTGTTTCTTGTGTTGGTTCCCCACCCTGTTTTGGTGGAGGATTGCAGTATTGGGAAGTGTAAGCTTCTAAAAAAGATATATATAAAAATAATATAGAAGGATTATTCAAGCAAATAAGAAATGTATAGAAATTTTCTTTACAAATCTAATTATAAAGTGTATTGTCACTAAAGAAGAATAAGTTTTCATATAAACTTTAGGTAAATTCTACAAACTTAGTTCTAACTATAAAAATGTTAAAATTGCATAAATTTCCCCGATGCAAGTTTGAATTATCAAAAGTGGAGAAAGAAGATAAGTAAGATAATCATAGTCTTATTTTCTTTCAATATTATTTTGCATAACTTGGAAAATCATTTTATTTTTTATCAAATCAACCATCATTTTGTTATGCATAACTTTATAATTTTATTTTAATTGAAAATTCCTTGAAGCATGATTTCAGTAAAAGTATAAAAGATACAGGAAGAATAATCATCCAAATTATTCATACTACTGAACTCTTTCTTTTGGTATTAATACATTTTGGCTGATCCATTCCCCAGGTTTATTTATGAGTATAAGAAAAGTGAAAGGTTTGTTTTTACTGCCTATTTCTGTAAAAATAAGACATTCCACTTTCCTTTCTGATTGTACACCAAAAGAAGGGTCAGCAAAAATAGTGTGCTAATAACAAAAGCAACAGAAAGGATGAGTTCAACAGTCCACACTAAAAATGTTTAGTGAATGTTCTTAAGATCTAAGTCAAGTATTTCATTAAGCTTTCTTACAATATCCTAAAGAGAGAACTACATTCTGATAAAAGATAATTTCACAATCTAATTTAAATTTCAAAAACAAAAAAAATATATGAGGCATTTACAAATTTTTTAAAAAAATCAGTTGTTTTTCAAATTAAAAGAAACAATAACATTTACACACCTGTTGCTTCTCCCTCACTTTGCTCTTGAATTCCCCTTCGTCTATTGTCATTAGGGGAAAGCTTTGGTGATTGTTGATTATGGTACTCAGGAG
Organism: Doryteuthis pealeii; assembly: GCA_023376005.1. Lineage (NCBI taxonomy): Eukaryota > Metazoa > Mollusca > Cephalopoda > Myopsida > Loliginidae > Doryteuthis > Doryteuthis pealeii. Next base: position 22,690,211 of record CM042151.1, read on the forward strand.
AAATAACACCATGTGATTTATTTTTGATATTATGTGGAAGACGTATCTCTTCTTGGTTGTGTCTCTGCTAATCATACAAAAGCATATCAAATAAGCAAATATAACTTCTTTCTGCCTAAAATATCTCTTAGGAAGAAAGTAACACCAAGGATTATATATAATATATATATATATATATATATATATATATATATATATATTTTTTATGTATAAACACACACAAGAAAAAGTATAAAAGATTACAATAATCATTGCACAAAATACGAAGAATTCATATAAAATATACACAATAAACATAGTAAAATGATAAAAATTGTAAATGAAAATAAAATGATAAAAATTGTAAATGAAAAATTGTAAATGAAATTGTAAATGAAAATAAAATGATAAAAATTGTAAATGAAAATAAAATAATTACATAAAAATATAGGAAAAAATTGAGATAGGAAATACTTTAGGAAATAAATAAATGGACAATTAGATATTTTTTAGTTTGACTCATTATTTAAATTATTTTTGCTTTTCATAATTATTAACATCGTAACTATTAAAAAAAATCAACATTCTCACCTCAGATTCATTTGTTGATGATGTTTGCTGTGGTGGTAGAGAAGCTGATCTATTCTGATGATTGGAAAGTGTTTCCGTGGAATGAGGTTCTTTGCTGAGTTGGCTTATATGTGCATTTCTTATTTTGTCTCCATGAGTCTTGTTTACATTGACAGCAGTTGGCCAAGATATTCCCTGCTTTGTAGGACACATCAAATGTCTCTGGTCACTCATATATCTGCCATTTGGACCAACAATTGCACCACCCACATTTGGTGGGTTCATTGCATGGGCATATGTTACATTCCTCTGGTCATTACACCGAATTATACATACTGAGATTGAAGCAGTAATGATCACTGCTACTGTCACTGCTACAACAGTAATAATAATCACTGATGTAAGATCAACTTTATCTTCAGTGAGTGTATGAACAGCACTTAGCATTTCTGATGTCTTGTTGCTTACAGTGAGTGTGAAAAACATACTAGTTTGCTGATAGAACTGGACTACCACTATCCTTGACAACAAACACTAGCTCATATGAGCCAGCATCTTGTTGGCTAAGCACTCTATTGAAACTTAACAAACCAGTGTACTGGTTCATGCTGAATATCTGCTTGTCATTGCCTCTGATTATTTCATATTTTAGAAATGCATTCTCTTGACTATCTCCATCAGCTGCCTTTAGATGAGTGATGTTCTTTGAATGATGCCGGTAATATACAACATCCATGTTAAAAGGATTCACACTGGGAAATGTAAAATATGGAGCATTATCATTTTTATCAGTCACTTCAACAATCACATTCACTGTATTATTCAGAGATGGTATTCCATTATCTTTCACAAATACTTGAAACTTGTAAATGTTTTGAAACTCATGATCCAGTGACATAATCGCTGAAATCATGCCATCATCTTTGATTTTAAAAGGTAAAAACTTTTGTTTGTTAGTCAGCAGAGAATATGTGAGTTTACCTCCAAGTCCCAGGTCCTGTTGCATTGATGAAGCCAACAGAAAATCTTGACTTCTGATTCTCTTCAATGAAGAATTTAAATGTCTCCATAGAGAACTGTGGCCTTACATCATTGACATCCGTCACTTGGATAGAGAACTTATTCTTACTTTGCAGTGGAGGAGATCCTTTATCTTGACAGCTGATGATAATTTCATGCTTTGCCTCTGTTTCTCTATCCAATGCTTTTTTCACAATTAGGTATTTCTTAGTGTCCAGACTTTGTAGTTTAAATTTATCATAATGGAGATCACAGGTTACTTCTCCATTTTGTCCAACATCATGATCAGTAACTTTTTACATATGCAATTGAACTTCCCACTTCAATATCTTCAGAAACTGATGTTGAATCTTTTCCTGATGCAGACAGGAATTTTAGATGAATAGTTGGAGGATTATTTTGTTGATTAATTACATTTACCAAAACCATAGCAAGGGAACTTAATGGTGGATTTCCTCCATCCTGAGCTTCAATATACAAATTATGAGTTATCATATTACTTAAAGTAAATTTTTTCTCTAAGAAAATCTGTCCAGTTTGTTCATTCAGTTTAAAATGACTTTTAGCAACATCAGATGTTTTTGTACTGAAATGATAAGTGACTCTTCCATTTTTGCCAGAATCTAAATCTGTGGCTGATAAAGTTGCAATGGAAGAAGTTTCACTCGGATTATTTTTGATGGAAACATTGTAGACATTTTGAGAAAAGATGGGTATATTATCATTTATATCTGTGACTGAAACATGAACAAGTAAAATGCTTTGTTTAGATGGTGTTCCTCCATCTCTAGCAATTACTTTAATTATGTAAGAATCTTTTACTTCTCTATCAAGTCGTTCTTCTAGTGTAATACTCAAGTCAGAAGTTCCATCAACTTTTTTGAATATGAATAATGTAAAAGGTTCATCTTTGTTTTTGTTAAGATGATATGTTATTCTCGAGTTAATTACTCCAACATCCTTGTCAACTGCATTTGGAATAGATACTTTTGTTTCTATAGCAGTATCTTCTGCAAATTCAATACTGACTTGTTTATCAGGAAATTCTGGTTGATGGTCATTTACATCCTCAATTATTACTTTGATTTCTAATATTCTGCTTATTGTACTTCCTTTTTGAACAGCAACATCAACCATTAAAAAACATTCTTTTCCATATGTACACAAAGATTCAGCATCCAATGTTTGTGCTGTGTAAAGTTTTCCTGTCTTTTTAGAAATACGGAATAAAGGAGAGCTACTTGTACCATCCTGTTCCATAAGACTGAATGAAATTAGATTTTGATCTTGAATTGCTACATCATCCATCACATTAGAATCAGCAGCAATGTCTCCCAGGTAAGTTCCGGGACTTTTTCCTTCTTCAACTTGGAATGTCAAGTCTATACTCTGACAAATATGAAGGACTGAGAATAACATATATATTTGACGTAACATATCTCTGGAGTAAAATGTGAATATTTAAAAAATGATTTTGTTGGTTTGTTATGGATCTGAAATATACAAAAATGAAAAATAGTTGTTTTTTTTAATATTCCCTTGTATTCTATTCAGTTTCATTATATTAAATTTAAATATACATTTAAATAGAAACAGCATTAATGTCAAAATTAAATATTAAAGTTAGCCTGGGTATTTGATGAATTTTGATTTTAAAATAGTATTCTAGCCATCTTAAAACACTTGATTTTTCTTTTTAATGTCTTTTCTTATGGCTGCCATCTTTGTTGATCTGATAACATTTCATGTTCATCATTCTAAGAAACTTATTAGTGACACATAATATTAATTATTGTTATCAACTTTGTAATATAAATTTTAAGAAACATATTTATAAAAAATAGTATCATGAACTTTGCAATTTTTTATCATTACTTCAATTTTTTAAATTTTATATATGCCATAAGAATACTAAATAATATTTAGAATATTCATAAAATATACAGAATAAACAAAAATATTTCTCAGAAAAGTAATTTTAACAGAGCTTTAACAAATATAGTATTTTATAATTGAGATAAAACAAACATATTTGCCTTTGTGTACAAATAACCAGGGACAAATGAATAAGTATTGACTTACTGAATGCAGTTATAGTTGTCATACCATCAATATTAAAAATTAGAAGAAATAGAAGTAAAGAATGATATTTTACTTACTTTTGTTATTCACTCCTATGGATACAGTTGAAACTGAAGCTATGATTTCTGCAGTTGTAATTCTGAAGAATATTAATCAGCATCAATATACTTGTTTAGTTAATCTAGGGTGGGAAAGAAGGCAGAAGTCCTAGTGAATGTGTTTTGTGTAGAATGGCTGCCTCTGTAAATGATGACTGCTGTCTTTCTGACAAAAGGGTAATAGTCTCAGAGCTACTCATGTACTATTTTTAGTTTTTTTTAAACTCAAATTTTTTTTTAAATTTAAAAATAAATATAGATAAATATACATGAAAATATGAGTGGATACAGATGTTTATAAAAAAATGAAATTTAGATTTATTCCCAAAATCCCTTTTATCAATTTTATACTCATCCATTAAGGTAGTCTATTTTCTTCTTTCTATCAATCACCGACATAAAAATGTCACCGACATAAAAATGTTTTTTTTAATATTTAAGCTTAACTGCATATAAATGCTTTCAATAAGAATTAAATAAATAAAGTAGATGGATATTGTCTGGTCCAGAAATAATCCATACTTTTTTTTTAAATATTATTTAGAATAATTATCGCTGTAGAAATTTGTATCATTTTAAGTTTTTAGTAATTTCAGTAAAATTTTATGGGGAATAAAAACAATTCTTTAATCTTTATTTTAATTTAAAAGTAATCAAGTAACTAAGGTTAATCAAATTTTTTAATAGATAAAACCATTTTATGATATATATTTTAAGTACTGCTTTAATAATGCTATTTATTCTATTTACAAAGAAAAATTTAAATGTGTAAATAAATCATTTTGAAAATATAGCACATCACAACGTAAGTGAAATAGATTTTTAAATATCTGTTGTCATCTTCTGTGATGAATATATATTAACTATAATAATATTGTAAGATAATTGTAAACAGAAGATAAAAGCCTTTTTTTTTATATTTAAGGCTAAAAATAAATTGAAAAAGAAACAACTGAGAAACAATTTTGTTAATTTGTAAATGTTTGTTATATTATATTCATAGTTCCTCACTTAAAGAAAATAAATGAATTTTTTGTAAGGAAAGTTTTTTTTTAATTTAAGAATACAAAAAGAAAAGTAAATTTTTAAAATTAAATGAAAAATTGTGATAAAATAATACAAATATTAGAATCATTATTATTTATCTATGTTCTGAAAATGATACAAATAATGATGCAACATTAATGAACCTTATTTGTAATTTAAATACTCATTACCTATAAGTATGTATTTTAATATATACGTATTAAAATAATTACTTTGGTACAGGAGGTAAGGGTCTTGGATTACGATAAATATTTCCTACTGATTGCTGACTTATATCAGAAGAGTTACTATCCTCTGTCACAGAGTCTTTGTTGTCAATGTTTTGTGTAAGGCTTGGTGTGTAGAAGCCCCTGGCTACAATTGTTGTATCACTTGGGTAGTTGACAGTCTGTCCCAAAGGCCTCATCTCTGTTTCTTGTGTTGGTTGTTCACTTTGATTTTGTTGAGAATTACAGTATTGAGAAGTGTAAACATCTAAGAAAAACAGATACAAGGAAATAAACAATAATAATTTTAGTGCTAGAATATCTTATATCAATTCATGAACATTATTAAAAAACACAACTTTGAACTATGAAAAGGAAAAATCTCATTGCATACATTAACCAATACTTTTTTCAAAAATATTTGCTTCCATTTTATATTTTATCTATCCCTGCTCCTTGTACAAGAGTCTCTATAATTTGCTTAATTGATTATCATCAAAATAATCTTTTTATGTATTTAGTACAGCTGATAACTTAATAAGAAATACCAGAAGAAAATATTTGATTCTTAAAAGTAATTATTATTTCTTTTTTTTTTTTTTCATTTTTATTATTCATTAGCATAGCGTTTAAAAATACAGTTTTTTTAAAAAATTTCATCCATAGTTTTCTGAATGTTCCAAGGAAATGTTTTACTATAAATGTAGAACATATAACAAATTAGTATTATCAAGCCTCATCTCAAACATTCAGAGAAATATATAACAAATTAAATCTCAAAATCTTTATTCTATTAACTTTCTAAATTGTGCAAAAAATATCTTAGCTCTATCTGATGACAGGTTAAATTTTTGACTGCTACTGATTAAGGAATAGAAGTTGTGCTCTATTTTTAATATGAACATTTATGTGTGTGTGCTTTTTTGACATCTACAGAAAATTTGATAAAAACTTATTTGCCATTTTAAACACTTTTTAAAATATGACACAAAGTGAAAACATAATACATTTTTATTACAGTAATTATTTATGCAGCCATAGTTGAATAAACTCAAACTAAATGGATATTTTTATCACCAAATTGTAATGCATTCTGCATAATTGGTAATGAATATTTATCTCTGTATGTGTTTTAATTAAAAGTTATGATTTTATCTTTACTACTATTCTTTATAGATGAGTGTTTAAAAATAAATGTTATTTTTATCCTAAGGTAAAACTAAAAAGCAAATGCTCAAAATATGAAACTTGTACTTGAAACTGATGATCCAGAGACATAATGGCCATCATCTTTGTTAAGAAAGATTATGTAGAAAAATAAATATTTTTGTAAGCTTTTTCACTGTTAGGCCATGGATACATTATAAATATATAAAACATTTTCTTTACTTCTTTTAACTGCTAAAAACTCGTGACATTGAAAAAGGACATTATCTATACAAGTAAAATACAATTCTATTTGCAATAATACTATGAGGTGTCAAAACTTGTCATAATCAAAAAGAATTTCACTATCTAATTAGCTGAACTATGCATAAATTAAAAATGTATCTAATTTCAAATAGCATTTTTTTTTTTGATGTTATATTCCCTTCACAAATTACACTTACTATTACAGTACTGTCGATTAGACTATGTACAAGCACTAATAGTATACAGTGACTGAGTAAATATTAGCTTACAAGGTATCTAAATTTACATATAAGATTCGAGAGATATTTTTAGCCATTTTTGTGAGGGGAAGCAGTTCTTATATGCCATCAATATGGTATGTATTTTTTTAATAAATTTTTAGTATATGTCAAATAAATATTTTCAAGCAACATTTTTCATATTTCAAGTATCAAAATCACCATTTTGAATTTTGCAGTTTTAAAATGATTAAAAAAATATATCCCATATGAATTACCTTTCGCCACTTCTTGGCTTGAACTTCCTTCACTTTTGTCCAGTTCATTTCTAGAATGATGGAGCATTTTGGGAGATGATTGGTTGTGATACTCAGGAGAGGTCACTGCTGCTTGGGGTTTATTTTTTATGTTGACTGGTATATTCATGTCTTCATTTAAGGATCTCTAAAATCCAATATTTCAAAAAAGAATGTCAGCTAATGAGAAAATTTGCAACATTAAACAGTGATCTAAGATAAAAACATTTTTGGAACAATCAATAAAAAGAATTTGTAAAATGTGGAAAATAGATCCATAAAGTTGTTGAATAATATTGTTTTAGAACATGGTTAATTTGTGAATATATGGGTAATTCATGTCAATTCATCCAGGCCATGTCACCCACCCACTTCAATTTTTTCTGAAATTTTGTACAGGTGTGGACTATAACAAAGTCTAAAAGTTAACCAATTTTAAGTTATTGATGATTTTTATTTTTTCATAGCAAGATCAATATCCTGATGTGGCACTGCATCTATGAAAGATTTTTTTTCTATTATTATTTCATATCTTTGAACATTATTTGTACCAAAAGGATAGTTTGGTATCTGCTCAAACTGAAGCTACAAAATATTGTTAAAATATGTTAAAATTTCTCACTTCAATTTTTCTGAAATTTTGTACATGTGAGGACTATCTTAAAGTTAGACAATCACCAAAATTTAAGCTTCCAATTCCAAAAATTGGCAGAATTATGTCAATTTTTAACTTTCCAAATTTGGGTGGTCGGTCGCAGAAAAATGATGACTTTTGTAATATATTTTTGTCTGTAAAATGAGTTCTAGAACTTCCCTACTATTCAAAATTAGTTTATAAAAGTATTTTTGCCCAAGGAATTCAAAAATGCTATCAAAAAAGTCTGAAAACTTTTGGAACTGGAAGCTCAAATTTTGGGGAATATCTAACTTTAACACAATGCACACCTGTACAAATTTTCAGAAAAATTGAAGAGGGTGGGTGACAATTTTACTTTTTTCTGGGTGATTTGACATGGAATTGGCCATATATATATATATATATATATATATATATATATATGGGAGAGAGAAATGGAATAATAAGTGAGAGTGAAAATAAGAAATATCAGTGATTCATCCTCACATTTCCAATTTTTCACTCTCACTTGTATCTTATAAATAATTGTTGATTTTTAAGAAAAATACTGGTATAAAATATATAAAAACACACAAACCTGTGACTGTATCTGTAAAATTGTCTGTGTTTGTGGTAGAGAAGCTGATCTATTCTGCTGACTTGGAAGCTTTTCTACAGAATGAGATTCTCTGCTGGGTTGGCTAAAGTGTGCACTTCTTATTTTGTCTCCATGAGTCTTGTTTACATTGACAGCAGTTGCCAAGATATTCCCTGCTTTGTAGGACACATCAAATGTCTCTGGTCACTCATATATCTGCCATTTGGACCAACAATTGCACCACCCACATTTGGTGGGTTCATTGCATGGCATATGTTACATTCCTCTGGTCATTACACCGAATTATACATACTGAGATTGAAGCAGTAATGATCACTGCTACTGTCACTGCTACAACAGTAATAATAATCACTGATGTAAGATCAACTTTATCTTCAGTGAGTGTATGAACAGCACTTAGCATTTCTGATGTCTTGTTGCTTACAGTGAGTGTGAAAAACATACTAGTTGTTGCTGATAGAACTGGACTACCACTATCCTTGACAACAAACACTAGCTCATATGAGCCAGCATCTTGTTGCTAAGCACTCTATTGAAACTTAACAAACCAGTGTACTGGTTCATGCTGAATATCTGCTTGTCATTGCCTCTGATTATTTCATATTTTAGAAATGCATTCTCTTGACTATCTCCATCAGCTGCCTTTAGATGAGTGACGTTCTTTGAATGATGCCGGTAATATACAACATCCATGTTAAAAGGATTCACACTGGGAAATGTAAAAATATGGAGCATTATCATTTTATCAGTCACTTCAACAATCACATTCACTGTATTATTCAGAGATGGTATTCCATTATCTTTCACAAATACTTGAAACTTGTAAATGTTTTGAAACTCATGATCCAGTGACATAATCGCTGAAATCATGCCATCATCTTTGATTTTAAAAGGTAAAAACTTTTGTTTGTTATTGGTCAACAGAGAATATGTGAGTTTACCTCCAAGTCCCAGGTCTGGGTCTGTTGCATTGATGAAGCCAACAGAAAATCTTGACTTCTGATTCTCTTCAATGAAGAATTTAAATGTCTCCATAGAGAACTGTGGCCTTACATCATTGACATCTGTCACTTGGATAGAGAACTTATTCTTACTTTGCAGTGGAGGAGATCCTTTATCTTGACAGCTGATGATAATTTCATGCTTTGCCTCTGTTTCTCTATCCAATGCTTTTTTCACAATTACTTGGTATTTCTTAGTGTCCAGACTTTGTAGTTTAAATTTATCATAATGGAGATCACAGGTTACTTCTCCATTTTGTCCAACATCATGATCAGTTACTTTTACATATGCAATTGAACTGCCAATTTTGATTCCTTCAGAAACTGAAGTTGAATCTTTTCCTGATGCAGCCAAGAATTTTAGGTGAATAGCGGGGGGATTATTTTGTTGATTTATAACATTAACAACCACCATTGCAAGAGATTCCAGAGGTGGACTACCCCCATCTTTAGCTACTACATATAAGTTATGCATCAATACATTACCTAACATAAATTTCTTCTCTAAAAATATCTGCCCAGTTTGTTCATTCAGTTTAAAATGACTTTTAGCAACATCAGATGTTTTTTGTACTGAAATGATAAGTGACTCTTCCATTTTTTACCAGAGTCTAAATCTGTGGCTGATAAAGTTGCAATGGATGAAGTTTCACTTGGTTTGTTCTTGATGGATACATTGTAAACATTTTGGTGAGAAAACTGGTGTGTTATCATTGATATCTGAAACTGAAATATGCACCTGTAAGATGTTTTCTTTTTGGGTGTACCTCCATCTTTAGCCATCACTTGAATTAAGTATATGTCCTTTACTTCTCTATCAAGTCTTTCTTCTAATGTTATACTTAGGTCTGCTGTTCCATCAACTTTTTTAGAGACTGTCAACAAAAAGGTTCACTTTTAACCTTTTTTAAAGAATATGTAATACGTGAATTTATATGACTAACATCTTTGTCTATGGCATTTGGAATTGATACTTTTGTACCAATGGCCATATCTTCATCAAACACAATATTTACTTGTTTATCAGGAATTCTGGTTCATGATCATTCATGTCTTGGATTATTACTTTAATTTCTAGAATCCTGCTAATTGTATTTTCTTTTTGTACAGCAATATCAACCATTACAAAACATTCTTTGTTGAATGTACACAAAGATTCAGCATCCAATGTTTGTGCTGTATAAAGTTTTCCTGTCTTTTTAGAAATACGGAATAGTGGAGAGCTGCTTGTACCATCCTGTTCCATAAGACTGAATGTGATTAGATTTTGATCTTGTATTGCCACATCATCCATCACATTAGAATCAGCAGCAATGTCGCCAAGGTAAGTGCCAGGACTTTTACCTTCATCCACTTTGAAAGTCAGGTCTACACAGCAAGAAAAGTGTAGTACATACAAAAGGATACATATTGTTTTAAACATATTTCTACTTAGAAATGATTTCTATGTTCAGAATTTTAGTAAAACTGTGGTTATCTGAAATGAAGAAAAAAAAGCTTGCATCAAAAGTAAAATTTATAAAAACACGTTCAATTATGTAAGATATGAGAAATTACTATAAGCAGAAAATTGATGAAACAGGTTCAGTGGTATTTCAAAGTAAAATAAAATTGAAAATAATGAAATTATATATATTCAGAAAAATGTTTGCTAAACATCTCTGTATATCTATCATATATATAGATTTATATATTTTCACATTCCCTGCAATGACAGAATTGATATAAAGTCAGCTTAATGCAGGAACCCTGCTTTGCAAAAAATAGTTCTCATCCTATCAACATTTCCTCTTAAGAAGTTGCATGAGGTATGAGGCAATTAACCTAACTCTTACCTCCTTTAGACAAGTAGAGCAGGTGAAGAGACATCCCTCGGGGACTGGCCAATTTCATTTTTGCCTAATATATATATATACTAATGTATACATACAAAATCAAATTGTGCTTCTTCCTTTATAGAAATACCTAATTTCCATATATGGTCTTTGTGATCTTTATAAATAACTAGTGGTCTTTTATAATAAAATTGCTTTTATTCAGATACAACTATTTTTACATTGAATTTGGAAATAGCTTGAGTTCCAATTTAAAGGAAAGTAAACAAGTGTTAATAAATAAATTAAATAAAAATAAGATTAAAATACGAATATTATTTGACTTATTTTTTCCTATAATTTATTTTAAATATATTTTCATTTTAATCTTTTTATGAATTATGAAATGTTAGTAATTAAAAAGAAATTAAAACAAAAATTATCTTTTTTGAATTTAGTTTTTAAAACCTCAAAATTTAATTTTTCTTAAAATTAAGACAGATAAATTTCTGGAAATTTTTTTTATTGAAAAACGTTGATTGAAAACTAAAAGAATTACAAAGAAAAAGATTCTCACATAACTGGTGTGTAATGATAATCTAAAGTCTAAAGTATATTTCAATAAAAGTAACTCTAAGCATTCTATACAAAACAATATTTTAGCTTTATCACTATTTTCATTTTCTGATTCAAGGCATATTTTCTGCATTTTAGAAAATCTTCCATTATATTTTCATCAGATTTCATTTCTTATCTTATTAACTTTATAGAAATGTATATATTTTTAGGATATAAGTCTTAATTTTAAATGGATTTATTTTATAAATACACAAATATAATTATTATTTAATTCTTTCCTTTTTCATAGTTTCAGAAAAAGAATTCCGTCTATGATTTTTTTTATTATTGATTTTTTTTTTCAAAAAATGTATTTGGATTATTATTTTTTAAGCATCAGAGATTCAAATAAAAATTTAAAAAATCATGAGGTTTTACAAGGTGGATTCAATTTGCAATGTATATTCATAGTAAAACAGTCATTGACTTTGAAATTAATGTCAGATTATGCCAGCATTATGTGTGAAAAATATGGGCCCACATAACAAGTGCAAAATAACAACACATACAATCACTGGAAATGAAATGGAAGTGCGAAAGTCTGATATTGGATACAAAATCAGGAGACATGCTAGAATAAACATACATTTTAAATTGACCCCCCGCCTTTTTAGAACATAAAATAACTTTTTTTTAATTATGTTTGTATAATCAAAATCTACAATTTTCATTATTTGATAATCCAAAGATATTTGTTTTTAAATGTTTATTATTGATTTTTTTTTCAAAACCCTGCCCATGTTTTTATGCGAGTATGTTTTAGATTTTTCAATCTTTTTATGCATTACAAAATGAGTTTTATTTTTCAAAGTTCATAAAAAGGACATTTAAAAATACCTATAATATCTTAATTTGAATTTCTAATTAAAGTATAAACAAATGCAATATAATGATGGTGTGGAAACAGCAACTATGGCAGCTATACAATTGCTAACACTCCATAAAAAAATATACAAAATCATTTTAATAATTCAAGAAAAATACTTATTTTTTTATATAATGTTAATTTGGAAATAATGAACAACAAATATTTAACTCAAACTTTTGAAGTGATTCAAATCATTTTGTTCATCAGAAGAAAAAAATTAAAATGATCTCAGGTATCTAAAAAATCTCTGCTTACAAAGAGATGCATTCTAAATCTTGCTTTGTGTACATGTAAATTAGTTATGTTATCTATGCTACAAAATATAAAAAATAAGGAGACAAAAATTACAAAGGCCACTCACCTTTTCTGTATTTTCCAAGGTCTTTAGTCTGATTATTGTTACATTATTAAAAAAAAGGTAACTCTTCTTAAAGGTAATTTATTTTGAGTGTGCCTAATTTTTTTGCATGACAAGAAAGATAGCAGTCCTAGTGAATGTGTTGTGCGTAAAATGGCTACATCAGTAAGTGATGAATGTGATGCTTCCAAGACAAAAGAAGGGGGTGAATTGGCATTATCCTTATTATTAAATTTTAGATTTTTAAAAATGAAACTCTTTCAAATACTTTTTATTTATTAAAATAAGCTTAGTGTTCTATATATTAAAAAGACACATTTCTGAAAAAAATAAAATTCCTCCCAAAATGCAATTCATCAGCTTCTCTATTCACCACTACTTCCTTCCTCCCATTAATTTCAAACAACAATATAATAGCTTTTACTAACAGTTACTTTAAACTTTAAGCCCATACTCTAATTTGCCTTATGTTAAACTCTATACCATGCAGCAATCTATGAGGTGTATATTTCAATGAAATACCAATATGAACTTAGCTTATAGTATGTATGAAAAATATTAATTGATGGGTAAAATGCCCAATTTGTAAGTCTGAATTTGGAAAATGGAGAGGTAAAAAATAAGTTTAAAATGTGGGATATTTTTTCAAGATTGACATCCCTTTATTTTTATACTACTAAAATACAACCATGGAAAGAAAGTAAGGATCAAAAAAAACTTATTTTTCAAAAAGGTTTGTCATCTTCTATTTCATAAGAACTTAAATATTGACCTATTAGTTACATTATTTTTACCTTTTATTCAAATTCATCACACTTTCTTTTAACTTATTTTCACATTTTCCATTTAAAAAATCACTTTTATTATTTTTAAGTATAGAAGTCTTTTTTTCAAGAAAGACATAACTTGAGTAATCTTTGCCACTAGTACAGTTCTTAAAATATTGTAATCATAAAAAAAGCTTGTTAATGTTTATAATGTACTTAGTCAAGCTGCTATGATTGTAGTTGACTTGATCCCTTGCATAAAAGGATTATCAGTTTTGAATATATACTTTATTTGATTGTGGTTTCCTTATGGAAAACAGTTTAGACTAATTAGCTAAAAGTTTAATACAAGATACAAAGTTACTTAGCTAAGAATTAACAAAATATTAAAAATAGACATATTCAAAAATAATCTTTTATGCAAGGATCAAGTCACTACAATCATAGCAGCTTGACTAAGTACATTATAAACATTAACAAGCTTTTTTATGATTACAATATTTTAAGAACTGTACTAGTGGCAAGATTAAACTCAAGTTATGTCTTTCTTGAAAAAAAGGACTTCTATACTTAAAAAATAAAAAAGTGATTTTTTAAATTGAAAAAATGTGAAAATAAGTTAAAATGAAAGTGTGATGAATTTGAAATAAAAGGTAAAATAATGTAACTAATAGGTCAATATTTAAGTTCTTATGAAATAGAAGATTGACAAACCTTTTGAAAAATAAGTTTTTTGTTGATCCTACTTTCTTTCCAATGGTTGTATTTTAGTAGTATAAAATATAAAGGGATGTCAATCTTGAAAAATATCCCACATTTTAAACTTATTTTTACCCTCCATTTTCCAAATTCAGACTTACAAATTGGGCATTTACCCATCAATTAATATTTTTCATACATACTATAAGCTAAGTTCATATTGGTATTTCATTGAAAATATACACCATCATAGATTGCTGCATGGTATAGAGTTTTAAACATAAGGCAAATTAGAGTATGGGCTTAAAGTTTAAGTAACTGTTAGTAAAAGCTATTATATTGTTGTTTGAAATTAATGGGAGGAAGGAAGTAGTGGTGAATAGAGAAGCTGATGAATTGCATTTTGGAGGAATTTTTATTTTTTCAGAAATGTGTCTTTTTTAAATATAGAGACACTAAGCTTATTTTAATAAAATAAAAAGTATTTGAAGAGTTTCATTTTTAAAATCTAAAATTAATAATAAGGATAATGCCCAATGTCACCCCCTTCTTTTGTCTTGGAAGCATCACATTCATCACTTACTGATGTAGCCATTTTACGCACAACACATTCACTGGACTGCTATCTTTCTTGTCATGCAAAAAAAATTAGGCACTCAAAATAAATTACCTTTAAGAAGAGTTACCTTTTTTTTTAATAATGTAACAATAATCAGACTAAAGACCTTGGAAAATACAGAAAAGGTGAGTGGCCTTTGTAATTTTTGTCTCCTTATTTTTTATATTTTGTAGCATAGATAACATAACTAATTTACATGTACACAAAGCAAGATTAGAATGCATCTCTTGTAAGCAGAGATTTTTTAGATACCTGAGATCATTTTAATTTTTTTCTTCTGATGAACAAAATGATTTGAATCACTTCAAAAGTTTGAGTTAAATATTTGTTGTTCATTATTTCCAATTAACATTATATAAAAATAAGTATTTTTGAATTATTAAATGATTTTGTATATTTTTTTATGGAGTGTTAGCAATTGTATAGCTGCCATAGTTGCCTGTTTCCACACCATCATTATATTGCATTTGTTTATACTTTAATTAGAAATTCAAATTAAATATTATAGGTATTTAAATGTCCTTTTTATGAACTTTGAAAAATAAAACTCATTTTGTAATGCATAAAAAGATTGAAAAATCTAAAAACATACTCGCATAAAACATGGGCAGGGTTTTGAAAAAAAAATCAATAATAAACATTTAAAAACAAATATCTTTGGATTATCAAATAATGAAATTGTAGATTTTGATTATACAACATAATTAAAAAAAAGTTATTTTATGTTCTAAAAAGGCGGGGGTCAATTTAAAATGTATGTTTATTCTAGCATGTCTCCTGATTTTGTATCCATATTCAGACTTTCGCACTTCCATTTCATTTCCAGTGATTGTATGTGTTGTTATTTTTGCACTTGTTATGTGGGCCCATATTTTTCACCACATAATGCTGGCATAATCTGACATTTAATTTCAAAGTCAATGACTGTTTTACTATGAATATACATTGCAAATTGAATCACCTTGTAAAACCTCATGATTTTTTAATTTTTATTTGAATCTCTGATGCTTAAAAATAATAATCAAATACATTTTTTGAAAAAAAAAATCAATAATAAAAAAAATCATAGACGGAATTCTTTTTCTGAAACTATGAAAAAGGAAAGAATTAAATAATAATTATATTTGTGTATTTATAAAATAAATCCATTTAAAATTAAGACTTATATCCTAAAAATATATACATTTCTATAAAGTTAATAAGATAAGAAATGAAATCTGATGAAAATATAATGGAAGATTTTCTAAAATGCAGAAAATATGCCTTGAATCAGAAAATGAAAATAGTGATAAAGCTAAAATATTGTTTTGTATAGAATGCTTAGAGTTACTTTTATTGAAATATACTTTAGACTTTAGATTATCATTACACACCAGTTATGTGAGAATCTTTTTCTTTGTAATTCTTTTAGTTTTCAATCAACGTTTTTCAATAAAAAAAATTTCCAGAAATTTATCTGTCTTAATTTTAAGAAAAATTAAATTTTGAGGTTTTAAAAACTAAATTCAAAAAAGATAATTTTTGTTTTAATTTCTTTTAATTACTAACATTTCATAATTCATAAAAAGATTAAAATGAAAATATATTTAAATATTATAAATAAGTCAAATAATATTCGTATTTTAATCTTATTTTTATTTAATTTATTTATTAACACTTGTTTACTTTCCTTTAAATTGGAACTCAAGCTATTTCCAAATTCAATGTAAAAATAGTTGTATCTGAATAAACAACCAATTTTATTATAAAAGACCACTAGTTATTTATAAAGATCACAAGACCATATATGGAATTAGGTATTTCTATAAAGGAAGAAGCACAATTTGATTTTGTATGTATACATTAGTATATATATATATAGGCAAAATGAAATTGGCCAGTCCCCGAGGGATGTCTCTTCACCTGCTCTACTTGTCTAAAGGAGGTAAGAGTTAGGTTAATTGCCTCATACCTCATGCAACTTCTTAAGAGGAAATGTGATAGGATGAGAACTATTTTTTGCAAAGCAGGGTTCCTGCATTAAGCTGACTTTATATCAATTCTGTCATTGCAGGGAATGTGAAAATATATAAATCTATATATATGATAGATATACAGAGATGTTTTAGCAACAATTTTCTGAATATATATAATTTCATTTTTTCAATTTTTATTTACTTTGAAATACACTGAACCTGTTCATCAATTTTCTGCTTATAGTAATTTCTCATATCTTACATAATGAACGTGTTTTATAAATTTTACTTTTGATGCAAGCTTTTTTCTTCATTTCAGATAACCACAGTTTTACTAAAATTCTGAACATAGAAATCATTTCTAAGTAGAAATATGTTTAAAACAATATGTATCCTTTTGTATGTACTACACTTTTTCTTGCTGTGTAGACCTGACTTTCAAAGTGGATGAAGTAAAAGTCCTGGCACTTACCTGGCGACATTGCTGCTGATTCTAATGTGATGGATGATGTGGCAATACAAGATCAAAATCTAATCACATTCAGTCTTATGGAACAGGATGGTACAAGCAGCTCTCCACTATTCCGTATTTCTAAAAAGACAGGAAAACTTTATACAGCACAAACATTGGATGCTGAATCTTTGTGTACATTCAACAAAGAATGTTTTTGTAATGGTTGATATTGCTGTACAAAAAGAAAATACAATTAGCAGGATTCTAGAAATTAAAGTAATAATCCAAGACATGAATGATCATGAACCAGAATTTCCTGATAAGTAAATATTGTGTTTGATGAAGATATGGCCATTGTACAAAAGTATCAATTCCAAATGCCATAGACAAAGATGTTAGTCATATAAATTCACGTATTACATATTCTTTAAAAAAGGTTAAAAGTGAACCTTTTCTGTTGACAGTCTCTAAAAAAGTTGATGGAACAGCAGACCTAAGTATAACATTAGAAGAAAGACTTGATAGAGAAGTAAAGGACATATACTTAATTCAAGTGATGGCTAAAGATGGAGGTACACCAAAAAAGAAAACATCTTACAGGTGCATATTTCAGTTTCAGATATCAATGATAACACACCAGTTTTCTCACAAAATGTTTACAATGTATCCATCAAGAACAAACCAAGTGAAACTTCATCATTGCAACTTTATCAGCCACAGATTTAGACTCTGTAAAAATGGAAGAGTCACTTATCATTTCAGTACAAAAACATCTGATGTTGCTAAAGTCATTTTAAACTGAATGAACAAACTGGGCAGATATTTTTAGAGAAGAAATTTATGTTAGGTAATGTATTGATGCATAACTTATATGTAGTAGCTAAAGATGGGGGTAGTCCACCTCTGGAATCTCTGCAATGGTGGTTGTTAATGTTATAAATCAACAAAATAATCCCCGCTATTCACCTAAAATTCTTGGCTGCATCAGGAAAAGATTCACTTCAGTTTCTGAGGAATCAAAATTGGCAGTTCAATTGCATATGTAAAAGTAACTGATTCATGATGTTGGACAAAATGGAGAAGTAACCTGTGATCTCCATTATGATAATTTAAACTACAAAGTCTGGACACTAAGAAATACCAAGTAATTGTGAAAAAAGCATTGGATAGAGAAACAGAGGCAAAGCATGAAATTATCATCAGCTTTAAGATAAAGGATCTCCTCCACTGCAAAGTAAGAATAAGTTCTCTCTATCCAAGTGACAGATGTCAATGATGTAAGGCCACAGTTCTCTATGGAACATTTAAATTCTTCATTGAAGAGAATCAGAAGTCAAGATTTTCTGTTGGCTTCATCAATGCAACAGACCCAGACCTGGGACTTGGAGGTAAACTCACATATTCTCTGTTGACAATAACAAACAAAAGTTTTTACCTTTTAAAATCAAAGATGATGGCATGATTTCAGCGATTATGTCACTGGATCATGAGTTTCAAAACATTTACAAGTTTCAAGTATTTGTGAAAGATAATGGAATACCATCTCTGAATAATACAGTGAATGTGATTGTTGAAGTGACTGATAAAAATGATAATGCTCCATATTTTACATTTCCCAGTGTGAATCCTTTTAACATGGATGTTGTATATTACCGGCATCATTCAAAGAACGTCACTCATCTAAAGGCAGCTGATGGAGATAGTCAAGAGAATGCATTTCTAAAATATGAAATAATCAGAGGCAATGACAAGCAGATATTCAGGCATGAACCAGTACACTGGTTTGTTAAGTTTCAATAGAGTGCTTAGCCAACAAGATGCTGGCTCATATGAGCTAGTGTTTGTTGTCAAGGATAGTGGTAGTCCAGTTCTATCAGCAACACTAGTATGTTTTTCACACTCACTGTAAGCAACAAGACATCAGAAATGCTAAGTGCTGTTCATACACTCACTGAAGATAAAGTTGATCTTACATCAGTGATTATTATTACTGTGTAGCAGTGACAGTAGCAGTGATCATTACTGCTTCAATCTCAGTATGTATAATTCGGTGTAATGACCAGAGGAATGTAACATATGCCCATGCAATGAACCCACCAAATGTGGGTGGTGCAATTGTTGGTCCAAATGGCAGATATATGAGTGACCAGAGACATTTGATGTGTCCTACAAAGCAGGGATATTGGCCAACTGCTGTCAATGTAAACAAGACTCATGGAGACAAAATAAGAAGTGCACACTTTAGCCAACCCCAGAGAGAATCTCATTCTGTAGAAAAGCTTCCAAGTCAGCAGAATAGATCAGCTTCTCTACCACAAAACACAGACAATTTTACAGATACAGTCACAGGTTTGTGTGTTTTTTTATATATTTTATACCAGTATTTTTTCTTAAAAATCAACAATTATTTATAAGATACAAGTGAGAGTGAAAAATTGGAAATGTGAGGATGAATCACTGATATTTCTTATTTTCACTCTCACTTATTATTCCATTTCTCTCTCCCATATATATATATATATATATATATATATATATATGGCCAATTCCATGTCAAATCACCCAGAAAAAAGTAAATTGTCACCCACCCTCTTCAATTTTTCTGAAAATTTGTACAGGTGTGCATTGTGTTAAAGTTAGATATTCCCCAAAAATTTGAGCTTCCAGTTCCAAAAGTTTTCAGACTTTTTTGATAGCATTTTTGAATTCTTGGGCAAAAATACTTTTATAAACTAATTTTGAATAGTAGGGAAGTTCTAGAACTCATTTTACAGACAAAAAATATATTACAAAAGTCATCATTTTTCTGCGACCGACACCCAAATTTGGAAAAGTTAAAATTGACATAATTCTGCCAATTTTTGGAATTGGAAGCTTAAATTTGGTGATTGTCTAACTTTAAGATAGTCCTCACATGTACAAAAATTTCAGAAAAATTGAAGTGAGAAATTTTAACATTTTAACAATATTTTGTAGCTTCAGTTCTGAGCAGATACAAACTATCCTTTTGGTACAAATAATGTTCAAGATATGAAATAATAATAGAAAAAAATCTTTGTCATAGATGCAGTGCACAATCAGGATATTGATCTTGCTATGAAAAAATAAAAAATCATCAATAACTTAAAATTGGTTAACTTTTAGACTTTGTTATAGTCCACACCTGTACAAAATTTCAGAAAAAATTGAAGTGGGTGGGTGACATGGCCTGGATGAATTGACATGGAATTACCCATATATTCACAAATTAACCATGTTCTAAAACAATATTATTCAAACAACTTTATGGATCTATTTTCCACATTTTACAAATTCTTTTTTATTGATTGTTCCAAAAATGTTTTTATCTTAGATCACTGTTTAATGTTGCAAATTTTTCTCATTAGCTGACATTCTTTTTGAAATATTGGATAATTTTAGAGATCCTTAAATGAAGACATGAATATACCAGTCAACAAAAAATAAAACCCCAAGCAGCAGTGACCTCTCCTGAGTATCACAACCAATCATCTCCCAAAATGCTCCATCATTCTAGAAATGAACTGGACAAAAGTGAAGGAAGTTCAAGCCAAGAAGTGGCGAAAGGTAATTCATATGGGATATTTCTTTTAATCATTTTAAAACTGCAAAATTCAAAATGGTGATTTTGATACTTGAAATATGAAAATGTTGCTTGAAAATATTTATTTGACATATACTAAAAATTTATTAAAAAAATACATACCATATTTGATGGCATATAAGAACTGCTTTCCCCTCACAAAAATGGCTAAAAATATCTCTCGAATCTTATATGTAAATTTTAGATACCTTGTAAGCTAATATTTACTCAGTCACTGTATACTATTAGTGCTTGTACATAGTCTAAATCGACAGTACTGTAATAGTAAGTGTAAATTAGTGAGAAGGGAATATAACATCAAATAAAAAAAATGCTATTTGAAATTAGATACATTTTTTAATTTATGCATAGTTCAGCTAATTAGATAGTGAAATTCTTTTTTTGATTATGACAAGTTTTATGACACCTCATAGTATTATTGCAAATAGAATTGTATTTTACTTGTATAGATAATGTCCTTTTTCAATGTCACGAGTTTTTAGCAGTTAAAAGAAGTAAAGAAAATGTTTTATATATTTATAATGTATCCATGGCCTAACAGTGAAAAAGCTTACAAAAATATTTATTTTTCTACATAATCTTTCTTAACAAAGATGATGGCCATTATGTCTCTGGATCATCAGTTTCAAGTACAAGTTTCATATTTTGAGCATTTGCTTTTTAGTTTTACCTTAGGATAAAAATAACATTTATTTTTAAACACTCATCTATAAAGAAATAGTAGTAAAGATAAATCATAACTTTTAATTAAAACACATACAGAGATAAATATTCATTACCAATTATGCAGAATGCATTACAATTTGGTGATAAAATATCCATTTAGTTTGAGTTTTATTCAACTATGGCTGCATAATAATTACTGTAATAAAAATGTATTATGTTTTTTCACTTTGTGTCATATTTTAAAAGTGTTTAAAATGGCAAAATAAGTTTTTATCAAAATTTTCTGTAGATGTCAAAAAAGCACACACACATAAATGTTCATATTAAAATAGAGCACAACTTCTATTCCTTAATCAGTAGCAGTCAAAAATTTAACCTGTCATCAGATAGAGCTAAGATATTTTTTGCACAATTTAGAAAGTTAATAGAATAAAGATTTTGAGATTTAATTTGTTATATTATTTCTCTGAATGTTTGAGATGAGGTGATAATACTAATTTGTTATATGTTCTACATTTATAGTAAAACATTTCCTTGGAACATTCAGAAAACTATGGATGAAATTTTTAAAAACTGTATTTTTAAACGCTATGCTATGAATAATAAAAATGAAAAAAAAAAAAGAAATAATAATTACTTTTTAAGAATCAAATATTTTCTTCTGGTATTTCTTATTAAGTTATCAGCTGTACTAAATACAATAAGATTATTTTGATGATAATCAATTAAGCAAATTATAGAGACTCTTGGTACAAGGAGCAGGGATAGATAAAATATAAAATGGAAGCAAATATTTTTGAAAAAGTATTGGTTAATGTATGCAATGAGATTTTTTCCTTTTCATAGTTCAAAGTTGTGTTTTTAATAATGTTCATGAATTGATATAAGATATTCTAGCACTAAAATTATTATTGTTTATTTCCTTGTATCTGTTTTTTCTTAGATGTTTACACTTCTCAAATACTGTAATTCTCAACAAAAATCAAAGTGAACAACAACACAAGAAACAGAGATGAGGCCTTTGGGACAGACTGTCAACTACCCAAGTGATACAACAATTGTAGCCAGGGGCTTCTACACACCAAGCTTACACAAAACATTGACAACAAAGACTCTGTGACAGAGGATAGTAACTCTTCTGAATATAAGTCAGCAATCAGTAGGAAAATATTATCGTAATCCAAGACCCTTACCTCCTGTACCAAAGTAATTATTTAATACGTATATATTAAAATACATACTTATAGGTAATGAGTATTAAATTACAAATAAGGTTCATTAATGTTGCATCATTATTTGTATCATTTTCAGAACATAGATAAATAATAATGATTCTAATATTTGGTATATTTTATCACAATTTTTCATTTAATTTTAAAAATTTACTTTTTCTTTTTGTATTCTTAAATAAAAAAAACTTTCCTTACAAAAATTCATTTATTTTCTTTAGTGAGGAACTATGAATATAATATAACAAACATTTTACAAATTAACAACAATTGTTTCTCAGTTGTTTCTTTTTCAATTTATTTTTAGCCTTAAAATAAAAAAAAAAAGGCTTTTATCTTCTGTTTACAATTATCTTACAATATTATTATAGTTAATATATTATTCATCACAGAAGATGACAACAGATATTTAAAAATCTATTTCACTTACGTTGTGATGTGCATATTTTCAAATGATTTATTTACACATTTAATTTTTCTTTGTAAAATAGAATAAATAGCATTATTAAAGCAGTACTTAAAATATATATCATAAAATGGTTTTATCTATTAAAAAATTTGATTAACCTTAGTTACTTGATTACTTTTAAATTAAAAATAAAGATTAAAGAATTGTTTTTATTCCCATAAAATTTTACTGAAATTACTAAAAACTTAAAATGATACAAATTTCTACAGCGATAATTATTCTAAATAATATTTTTAAAAAAAAAGTATGGATTATTTCTGGACCAGACAATATCATCTACTTATTTATTTAATTCTTATTGAAAGCATTTATATGCAGTTAAGCTTAAATATTAAAAAAAACATTTTTTATGTCGGTGACATTTTTATGTCGGTGATTGATAGAAAGAAGAAAATAGACTACCTTAATGGATGAGTATAAAATTGATAAAAGGGATTTTGGGAAATAAATCTAAATTTCATTTTTTATAAAATCTTATCCACTCATATTTTCATGTAAATTTTATCTATATTTATTTTTAAATTTAAAAAAAAATTTGAGTTTAAAAAAAACTAAAAATAGTACATGAGTAGCTCTGAGAACTATTACCCTTTTGTCAGAAAGACAGCAGTCATCATTTACAGAGGCAGCCATTCTACCAAAACACATTCACTAGGACTTCTGCCTTCTTTCCACCCTAGATTAACTAAACAAGTATATTGATGCTGATTAATATTCTTCAGAATTACAACTGCAGAAATCATAGCTTCAGTTTCAACTGTATCCATAGGAGTGAATATACAAAAGTAAGTAAAATATCATTCTTTACTTCTATTTCTTCTAATTTTTAATATTGATGGTATGACAACTATAACTGCATTCAGTAAGTCAATACTTATTCATTTGTCCCTGGTTATTTGTACACAAAGGCAAATATTGTTTGTTTTATCTCAATTATAAATACTATATTTGTTAAAGCTCTGTTAAAATTACTTTTCTGAGAAATATTTTTGTTTATTCTGTATATTTTATGAATATTCTAATATTATTTAGTATTCTTATGGCATATATAAAATTTAAAAATTGAAGTAATGATAAAAAATTGCAAAGTTCATGATACTATTTTTTATAAATATGTTTCTTAAAATTTATATTACAAGTTTGATAACAATAATTAATATTATTGTCACTAATAAGTTTCTTAGAATGATGAACATGAAATGTTATCAGATCAACAAAGATGGCAGCCATAAAGAAAAGACATTAAAAAGAAAATCAAGTGTTTTAAGATGGCTAGAATACTATTTTAAAATCAAAATTCATCAAATACCCAGGCTAACTTTAATATTTAATTTTTGACATTAATGCTGTTTCTATTTAAATGTATATTTAAATTTAATATATGAACTGAATAGAATACAGGGAATATTAAAAAAACAACTATTTTTCATTTTTGTATATTTCAGATCCATAACAACCAACAAATCATTTTTTTAAATATTCACATTTTACTCCAGAGATATGTTACGTCAAATATATATGTTATTCTCAGTCCTTCATATTTGTCAGAGTATAGACTTGACATTCCAAGTTGAAGAAGGAAAAAGTCCGGAACTTACCTGGGAACATTGCTGCTGATTCTAATGTGATGGATGATGTAGCAATTCAAGATCAAAATCTAATTTCATTCAGTCTTATGGAACAGGATGGTACAAGTAGCTCTCCTTTATTCCGTATTTCTAAAAAGACAGGAAAACTTTACACAGCACAAAACATTGGATGCTGAATCTTTGTGTACATATGGAAAAGAATGTTTTTTAATGGTTGATGTTGCTGTTCAAAAAGGAAGTACAATAAGCAGAATATTAGAAATCAAAGTAATAATTGAGGATGTAAATGACCATCAACCAGAATTTCCTGAAAACAAGTCAGTATTGAATTTGCAGAAGATACTGCTATAGAAACAAAAGTATCTATTCCAAATGCAGTTGACAAGGATGTTGGAGTAATTAACTCGAGAATAACATATCATCTTTAACAAAAACAAAGATGAACCTTTTACATTATTCATATTCAAAAAAGTTTGATGGAACTTCTGACTTGAGTATTACACTAGAAGAACGACTTGATAGAGAAGTAAAAGATCTTACATAATTAAAGTAATTGCTAGAGATGGAGGAACACCATCTAAACAAAGCATTTTACTTGTTCATGTTTCAGTCACAGAATATAAATGATAAATATCCCATCTTTTCTCAAAATGTCTACAATGTTTCCATCAAAAATAATCGAGTGAAACTTCTTCCATTGCAACTTTATCAGCCACAGATTTAGATTCTGGCAAAAATGGAAGAGTCACTTATCATATTCCAGTACAAAAACATCTGATGTTGCTAAAAGTCATTTTAACTGAATGAACAAACTGGACGATTTTCTTAGAGAAAAAATTTACTTTAAGTAATATGATAACTCATAATTTGTATATTGAAGCTCAGGATGGAGGAAATCCACCATTAAGTTCCCTTGCTATGGTTTTGGTAAATGTAATTAATCAACAAAAATATCCTCCAACTATTCATCTAAAATTCCTGTCTGCATCAGGAAAAGATTCAACATCAGTTTCTGAAGATATTGAAGTGGGAAGTTCAATTGCATATGTAAAAGTTACTGATCATGATGTTGGACAAAATGGAGAAGTAACCTGTGATCTCCATTATGATAAATTTAAACTACAAAGTCTGGACACTAAGAAATACCAAGTAAATTGTGAAAAAAGCATTGGATAGAGAAACAGAGGCAAAGCATGAAATTATCATCAGCTGTCAAGATAAGGATCTCCTCCACTGCAAAGTAAGAATAAGTTCTCTATCCAAGTGACGGATGTCAATGATGTAAGGCCACAGTTCTCTATGGAGACATTTAAATTCTTCATTGAAGAGAATCAGAAGTCAAGATTTTCTGTTGGCTTCATCAATGCAACAGACCCAGACCTGGGACTTGGAGGTAAACTCACATATTCTCTGCTGACGAATAACAAACAAAGTTTTTACTTTTTAAAATCAAAGATGATGGCATGATTTCAGCGATTATGTCACTGGATCATGAGTTTCAAAACATTTACAAGTTTCAAGTATTTGTGAAAGATAATGGAATACCATCTCTGAATAATACAGTGAATGTGATTGTTGAAGTGACTGATAAAAATGATAATGCTCCATATTTTACTTTCCCAGTGTGAATCCTTTTAACATGGATGTTGTATATTACCGGCATCATTCAAAGAACATCACTCATCTAAAGGCAGCTGATGGAGTAGTCAAGAGAATGCATTTCTAAAATATGAAATAATCAGAGGCAATGACAAGCAGATATTCAGCATGAACCAGTACACTGGTTTGTTAAGTTTCAATAGAGTGCTTAGCCAACAAGATGCTGGCTCATATGAGCTAGTGTTTGTTGTCAAGGATAGTGGTAGTCCAGTTCTAATCAGCAACAACTAGTATGTTTTTCACACTCACTGTAAGCAACAAGACATCAGAAATGCTAAGTGCTGTTCATACACTCACTGAAGATAAAGTTGATCTTTACATCAGTGATTATTATTTACTGTTGTAGCAGTGACAGTAGCAGTGATCATTACTGCTTCAATCTCAGTATGTATAATTCGGTGTAATGACCAGAGAATGTACATAATGCCCATGCAATGAACCCACCAATGTGGGGTGGTGCAATTGTTGGTCCAAATGGGCAGATATATGAGTGACCAGAGACATTTTGATGTCCTACAAAGCAGGGAATATCTTGGCCAACTGCTGTCAATGTAAACAGAGACTCATGGAGAAAAATAAGAATCACATATAAGCCAACTCAGCAAAGAACCTCATTCACAGGAAACACTTTCCAATCATCAGAATAGATCAGCTCTCTACCACCACAGCAAACATCATCAACAAATGAATCTGAGGTGAGAATTTGATTTTTTTTAATAGTTACGATGTTATAATTATGAAAAGCAAAATAATTTAAATAATGAGTCAAACTAAAAAAATATCTAATTGTCCATTTATTTATTTCCTAAAGTATTTCCTATCTCAATTTTTCTATATTTTTATGTAATTTTTTTTTTTCATTACAATTTTTATCATTTTATTTTCATTTACAATTTCATTTACAATTTTTCATTAAAAATTTATCATTTTATTTTCATTTAAATTTTATCATTTTACTATGTTTATTGTGTATATTTTATATGAATCCCTTCGTATTTTTGCAATGATTATTGTAATCTTTTATACTTTTTCTTGTGTGTGTTTATCATAAATATATATATATATATATATATATATATATATATATATATAATATATATACATCCTTGGTGTTACTTCTCTAAGAGATATTTTTTTAGGGCAGAAAGAGTTATATTTTGCTTATTTTGATATGCTTTTGTTATGATTAGCAGAGACACAACCAAGAAGAGTACGTCTTCCACATAATATCAATAAATCACATGGTGTTATTTCTCCCTGAGTACCATAATGCAACAATCACCAAAGCTTCCGCCCTAATGCAATAGACGAAGGGGAAGTGTCAAGAGCAAAGTGAGGGAAGAAGCAACAGGTGGTGTGAATGTTATTGTGTCTTTTAAATTTGAAAAAACAACTTGATTTTTTTAAAAAATTGTTGTAAATGCCTCATATATTTTTTTTGTTTTTGAAATTTAAATTAGAAATTGTGAATTATCTTTTATCAGAATGTAGTTCTTCTTTAGGGATAATTGTAAGAAGCTTAATGAAATACTTGACTTAGATCTTAAATTCCTAAACATTTTTAGTGTGGACTGTTGAAACTCATCCTTTAATGTGCTTTGTTATTAGCACACTATTTTTGCTGACGCCTTCTTTGGTGTACATCAGAAGGAAAGTGGATATGTTCTTATTTTTACAGAAATAGGCAGTAAAACAAACCTTTCACTTTTCCCTTGATAATGCATAAATAATACCTGGGGAATGGATCAGGCCAAAATGTATTAATACCAAAGAAGAAAGAGTTCAGTATGTATGAATAAGTTTGGATGATTAATTCTTCCTGTATCTTTTATACTTTTACTAATCATGCCTTCAAGAATTTTCAATTAAAATAAAATTATAAAGTTATGATAAACAAAAGATGTGTTGATTTGATAAAAATAAATGATTTTTCCAAGTTATGCAAATAATATTTTAAAGAAAAAATTAAGACTATGATTATGCTACTTATCTTCTCTTTCTCCATTTTATAATCATCAAAGCTTGCATCGGGGAAAATTTATGCAATTTTCTAAATTTTTAATAGTTAAAAACTAAGTTTTGTAGAATTTACCCTAAAGTGTATATATGAAATACTTATTTACTTCTTTAAGTGAAATGACACTTTATAATTAGGATTTGTAAAGAAAATTTCTGATACATTTCTATTTCGCTTAGAGAGTCTCTCTATATTATTTTTATATATAGTCTTTTAGAAGCTTAACTTCCCAATACTGCAATCCCTCACAAAAAAGGTGGGCACCAACACGAAACAAGAGATGAGACATTGGGACAAACTGTCAACTGAAGGCAGTCACTAGTCAGAACACAGATATATATAGAGGAGGATCTGGCACGCACGACGAGCTACTAGAGGCGCCAGCGAGATGTCTCGAGGAGATCTTGACCACAGCTCGCATATATGTATGTTCGTCGCGCGACTTTACGTACGATCACCAGAGACGTCATGTGTGCAGAGAGATGTAATCATGCCAAGACGCCTACCTCCTCAGTTCCTCACTAAATTCATTTGTAACAGTCTTTTTTTTAGGGTCATGCTTTTGTAATCGTATCTCATGTCAAATTTTCACACCATATGATCTAAGAAATAATATTAATTATGTATATTAAGATGTACGTGCAGTGTACAGATGATTATGAATTTGATCTCTGCATAAAATAAAAGAGAAGCAAATTCACATTGTTTAAATAAATGTTTTATAATCATACAGTTTTAGTTGAAATGTAATTTGATGTAAAAATGAGTA
Source organism: Doryteuthis pealeii (assembly GCA_023376005.1). Classification (NCBI taxonomy): domain Eukaryota; kingdom Metazoa; phylum Mollusca; class Cephalopoda; order Myopsida; family Loliginidae; genus Doryteuthis; species Doryteuthis pealeii. The sequence continues at coordinate 22,719,548 of CM042151.1, forward strand.
TCTGTTCGATAATTTTAAGGAAAAACTGTAGTTATTTATGTTGTATTTATTAGTAGGTATGAACACTATAGTCATGGCATAGTTAGGATCCACATTCCTTATGTATTTTACAAAATATAATTGTACATTTTTGAATCAATGATTAATAAGCTGACTTTTGGGGGGAAATTATAAAACATCACTTAAAAAATATTATTTTAAAGGTAAAAATTAACTTGTAATAGCATTTTTTTTTAAATCAATAATTAAAGAAAATAATTTTTTTGTATTATGTATTTGTGATTATGACAATGT
>CM042151.1:22719941-22772441 GCA_023376005.1 Doryteuthis pealeii
CAATAATAAAACACTATTTATTTTTTATTACTTTTGTCTTGTAACACTTAAGAGATACTATTAAATAAAATTACGAACCATTTCTCTTAGAAGAGAAATGGTTCTAATATTTACTTTTAATGATAAGATAAAAAGAAGAAGAACTTTCTTTCATTTTATCTTTATTTATCAATTTTGAAATGCCAAAACAAGACTCAAACAAATACAGGATTATTCTTGGAAAATAAACAAACAATAAAAAGGCTCTAAGTTTAGATTACAGTTTGATGGAAGACACTTAGGACTTATACCCAAAATGCCCTAATATTCATATGCTTTAAAAATGTCAAAATCAAATTATTAAATGAGTACAAGAAAGACAAATTAAATTATATAAATTTTTAGATCAGGCAAACTGATAAACATTAACATTTTTGCATTTCATGAATAATGGTAAATCAGCTTGCTTTAATTAGTAGCAATAAAATTAAACTATCCCTAATATATACTTATTAATTAATCAAAAAACAGTTAAAATAAACACTCTACACTAATACATAATAGCAGGTAGTTACATTAAATTAGTGAGCTGTTTTTATAACTTAAAACAACTGCAGTTTGAGAAAAAAACACTACATTTCTACAAAGGCTATAATTGGAGAAAAGGATTAAGATGGATGATGACTTGTTTTTTTATCATTTAACTTTTACAATAAAAGATTTAGGATTCAATAAAAATATCAAAAACAGTGTAAAATTATTTTACTGAATTGTTATATATCAACAGTAAAAATATATCATATTGACATGAAATATTGGTTTAAATAAAAATCTAAATGTTTTAAAATACAATATTTTAATAATGATATCTAAGGATACATTGAAAAATAATCGCTTAATTTCAACCCAGTACATTATGATGCTCTTTATTATATGTTTATTATTATTTCTTGTAATTAATATTTTTCTTGTTTTTATTATTTTTCGAAATCAGTTATCAAATAATTACTGTAAAAAGAAATGAGCACCACAATTTTGAGAAAATTAAAAAAACAATGTTATATTCATTTATAGGCACAGATAAATCTAACATCATTTGTAGGAAAATACAAAAGAGAGGAATATAAAAAAATATCTTACCTTTATTACTAATATTTCTGATTCAGATCACAAATTAAAATTTGTTTTATTTACTTTGCATTATGTTTCAAGAATGTTACTAAGATGAAAAGCATTGCTTCTTTCTTTAGTGTGGTTACAAACAGGAGAAGCAATCCTTGAGTGTTGTTTATGTGGTAATGCTGCTACAATTAAGTTGATGGCAACTATCATCAGTGAGAAAATAATTTCATTGTTTAAATTAAAAAATTTTGAATTTTTAAATAAGCTTATTCTAGAATTTACATATTGAAAATAAGATACAAAGAAACATATAAAAAAAAGATAAATTATTTTGATTCCCAAGATCACTTTGTCAGTTGAGCTCTTTTGTCCTTAAAACCTACTCTTTTCTTTCTTCTCTTAAACACAAACACTAATAATGGCTCACCTCAAATATACATCATGTAAGTATATTAACAGGGCTTGTATGTGATTTAAAAATTGTATATAACTACATTTACTTAACTAGACAAATTGTATTAAATAAGTTATTTATTGTATAAATTGCTTCAATAATTAGGTTACTAACTTTAACAGAATTATCCTTGTTTCAGAATAAAATGGGAATGCAGATTGACATTATTCTTAGATTTTATTCAATGATATTTATATTTCTACAAATTATATAGTTGAATATTTTAATCACAAATATCATTGTTTTTATTCCTAGTTAATATCCTGATTATGATTTAAAATTGGTCCATTAGAAACTGTAATAAAGTTGTATTGCTGAATCATAATACTTGTATAAATATTAATATCGAAAAGCATTTGGTAAATTCAAAATACTTTACTTTAAGAAATGACTAAATTTTCTATCTATCTAATTATTCTATTGCCTTAAACTGATATATAATGTTTAGTTTAAATATGAATAAAAGATTATTTGTATAATTATTGTATGTCATGAAAAATTGTGTTTCTTAAAAGAACATAAGAATGTTAAAATATTTCAGATGTTCAAAATATTATTGATACTCGCGGGAATGTTTGTGCGATAAATATTCCTGCTGATGCTCGGACTTATATCAAAAGAGTACTATCCTCTTCACAGAGTTTTGTCAAATTTTTGTAGGCTTGGTGTGTAGAAGCCCTTGGCACAATTGTGTGTATCACTTGTGTAGTTACAGTCTTCCCAAATGCCTCATCTCTGTTCTTGTGTGGTTGCCACCTGCTTAAGATTGGATTGCAGAGTACCGGACATATTCATCTAATAATAAAAAATCAATAATGAAAAAATTTATCTTAATATATGTTTGTGGATTCAAATCTTTTAATTTAATTCTTAAAACAAAACATTACAAACTCCAGATTTTTTAAATATCCAATATTTTATTAAAACTTTATGTGCAAATTTTTCCACAAAAATTAAAAACATTTTAACAAAATTATATTAATTCAATAGATTTTTACACTGTAAGGTAAATTGATATATTTGTAGTAATTGATGCTGAGTATATTTTTATATCTTCAATAAAAATCCTTTAACACAACAATTTTCTTTTTTTTTAAATTAGATTTTTAATCCAGCTTGCTCAATCTTATCTATATATAATTATTCAATAAAAAAAAAGAAAAAAAATATTCATTACCAGAAATCTCTCACCAGTCTTGTCTTGTATCATTTCTCCTCTGTCGATTATTGATATGAATAATTTGGGAGATGGCAATGATTAGATATTCAACTGAAACTAAATTGAAGTGCATTTTGAATTATTGAAAATCAAGTCATCCGGACATGGGCTATTGATACAGAAAATCAAATAAGAATTCTTTTATATATGAAATATTTTTTCTGCATGAAAAAAAATCAAAATCTATAGTAAAAATAAATTTTACATGTATAAAAAAATCAATATAATAAATATTGATGACATGAACTTATATGATTGAATAGAAGGAAAGTAATAAATTATCCATTACTTTTCCATAACATATTCTTTATCATTTTCTAACTGCTTCTACATATGTGCTTATACGTTGGCACTGTGCTGAAAATTATTGACGTAGAGACTATCGTGCTATTTTATATCTTTTACAGTGTAAAGATGGTTACTCCACTAGCATTATGCACTGAGAAAGTACCTGATTCTCTGGTGTAAGAATGTTAGGGCCTGAAATTCAATGGACATTAGTACAATAACAGGCAGTGCACTACAGCAATAAAAATGATTATGGAGACAAGAAGTTTAAAAAAAAAGTTTGGCCCAGGACCAGCTACACATGAAGAGGAACAGCACACCCATCATTCTCCACCACTGATGAGAAATCAGCAAGCTCGATGATGTATGGTAACAGTGATTATTATCCAAGAATACTTGTTCTCTCAGATTATCAGCTTAGACTATCAATCATCCATAATGAGTCCGTTTTCCATAAAACAAGAGGGCGGATAATTTTTTACTCTCCTTCATATATTAAATATATTTACAATATATGAAAAAAATATTCATTTTATAACATTTAGTTATTATATAAAGGCATTGCTTATAATTAGTAAATTAATAACACTATAATACATATATGTTAAAAAGATTAAATATATCAATTAGATATAAGACAACTTACTTTAGATTCATCTTGTATTTGAGTTTAGTGAGGGAGAGAAAGCTGATCTTTTCTGATGACTGAAAAGCTTTTCTGCAGAATGAGGTTGGTTGATATGTGCACTTCTTATTTTGTCTCCATGAGTCTTGTTTACATTGACAGCAGTTGGCCATGATATTCCCTGCTTAGTAGACACATCAAATGTCTTTGGTCACTCATATATCTGCCATTTGGACCAACATTGCACCACCACATTTGGTGGTTCATTGCATGGGCATATGTTACATTCCTCTGGTCATTACACCGAATTATACATACTGAGATTGAAGCAGTAATGATCACTGCTACTGTCACTGCTACAACAGTAATAATAATCACTGATGTAAGATCAACTTTATCTTCAGTGAGTGTATGAACAGCACTTAGCATTTCTGATGTCTTGTTGCTTACAGTGAGTGTGAAAAACATACTAGTTGTTGCTGATAGAACTGGACTACCACTATCCTTGACAACAAACACTAGCTCATATGAGCCAGCATCTTGTTGGCTAAGCACTCTATTGAAACTTAACAAACCAGTGTACTGGTTCATGCTGAATATCTGCTTGTCATTGCCTCTGATTATTTCATATTTTAGAAATGCATTCTCTTGACTATCTCCATCAGCTGCCTTTAGATTGAGTGATGTTCTTTGAATGATGCCGGTAATATACAACATCCATGTTAAAAGGATCACACTGGAAATGTAAAATATGGAGCATTATCATTTTTATCAGTCACTTCAACAATCACATTCACTGTATTATTCAGAGATGGTATTCCATTTCTTTCACAAATACTTGAAACTTGTAAATGTTTTGAAACTCATGATCCAGTGACAATCGCTGAAATCATGCCATCATCTTTGATTTTAAAAGGTAAAAACTTTTGTTTGTTATTAGTCAGCAGAGAATATGTGAGTTTACCTCCAAGTCCCAGGTCTGGGTCTGTGCATTGATGAAGCCAACAGAAAATCTTGACTTCTGATTCTCTTCAATGAAGAATTTAAATGTCTCCATAGAGAACTGTGGCCTTACATCATTGACATCCGTCACTTGGATAGAGAACTTATTCTTACTTTGCAGTGGAGGAGATCCTTTATCTTGACAGCTGATGATAATTTCATGCTTTGCCTCTGTTTCTCTATCCAATGCTTTTTTCACAATTACTTGGTATTTCTTAGTGTCCAGACTTTGTAGTTTAAATTTATCATAATGGAGATCACAGTTACTTCTCCATTTTGTCCAACATCATGATCAGTTACTTTTACATAAGCAATTGAACTTCCAACTTCAATATCTTCTGAAACTGATGTTGAATCTTTTCCTGATGCAGACAGGAATTTTAGATGAATATTTGGAGGACTGTTTTGATTGTTGACAACATTTACTATGACCATTGTTTTTGCAGTTAAAGATGGACTACCTCCATCTGTGGCCTCAACAAATAAATTGTATGTCAACATATTACCTAATGTAAATTTTTTCTCTAAGAAAATCTGTCCAGTTTGTTCATTTAATTTAAAATCTTTTAGCAGTATCAATGTTTTTTACTGAAATGATAAGTGACTCTTCCATTTTTGCCAGAGTCTAAATCTGTAGCTGATAAAGTTGCAATGGAAGAAGTTTCACTTGGTTCATTCTTATTGTGACATTATAAAGATTTTGAGAAAAGACAGGAGGATTATCATTAACATCTGTCACTGATATGTGAACATCTAAGATAGTTTGTTTAGGTGGAGATCCACCATCTCTTGCAATTACTTTTACCAAGTAGCTTTCTGTCATTTCTCTGTCTAGACTTTCTTTTTGTATCATATAAAGATCTGATGTCCCATCAACATTTTTAGAGACTGATAGACCAAATGGTTCATTTTTATATTTCTTAAGTTCATAAGTAATTTGGGAATTGATATTCCCAATATCTTTGTCAATGGCATTTGGTATTAATACTTTCATTCCTTTTTTATAATTTTCTTCAAACAAAACTGTTGCTTGTTTATCAGGAAATTCTGGTTGGTGATCATTGACATCTTCAATTTTTACTTTTACTTCCAGTATTTTCATAATTCTTTTAGATTTTTGTACAGCAACATCAACCATCAAAAAACATTCTTTTCCATATGTACACAAAGATTCAGCATCCAGTGTCTGTGCTGTGTAAAGTTTTCCTGTCTTTTTAGAAATACGGAATAATGGAGAGCTGCTTGTACCATCCTGTTCCATAAGACTGAATGAAATTAGATTTTGATCTTGAATTGCTACATCATCCATCACAGTAGAATCAGCAGCAATGTCTCCCAGGTAAGTTCCAGGACTTTTCCCTTCTTCCACTTGGAATGTCAGGTCTACACCTTGACAGAAATGTAGAAATGAGGGCAGAATCCATATTGAAATCCACATACTTCTTTAATGAAATTTCTTTTTAAGATATACTGCAAATATCACCTAAAATAGAAGATGGATATTATTATTATGAACTGTCATTTTACTAAGAGTTTTGTTTAATTTTTAAACATATCAAATTCAATTAAAATCACAATTAATTGTTTAAACCCTGAGCATGTTGACATTCAGGTAACTTCTATCTGAGCTCCCAAAATTCACAAAGTAAACTGAGCACAAAACATATTCAAATTTTACTTCAGAAAACTCACATATTTAAAAATATCGAACTTTTCCATGAAAAGAAAAGCTGTAAATGGTCACTATACTGTACACAAAACAGTGTGTTTCTGATATACAAGGTGATCCAAAAGTCTTGTCACCCGTTGTTTTAACTTTCATTATTTTTTTGTTTTAATAATATAATATATAAGTTATGCAATTATTTTACCTGTTAAAAATCTTTAGAAATTAAATTATTTTCTAGAATTCCAGGTTGTATTATGTAATTATTTTATCTCTAAAAAGAATAGTGGTGACAAGACTTTCGGACCACCCCGTTTAGTAAAACAGCACTCAAGATATTTGGCTAATAGATTCAAATGTTAAGTATTTATTCACAGTTCAAATTAATATCAAAACTTTCTTGTTTATTTTTTACTTCATTTAAAATCATAGTTTGAAATATCATTATACTCAATATTTTATAAGATAAATGAGTTTTTAAATTCTGATTTTTACAATATTGTATACAACTGTTTGAAGAATGATTTTAATTTCTTTACAGATTCTAGGTTTCTTCCGTAATTATATGTAATATTCACAAAAGAAAGTTTAAATGATATTTTTAATATATATCATTGGATCTTTATTTTAAGCAGCCATGTTTGTTGATCTAACGATGGCATTTTTCTTAGTATAAAGAAATATCAAAATGCAAATTTTATGAGTCATAAACAGAAAATGAGCAAAAAATTATAAATTGTATTTACCTTTGTGAAGATAAAACCTGTATACTGTATATTGAAATGAGATGAAAGTTACACTCTTACTATATCTTCTGCAGCAATTGTTTAACAGAAGAACATTTGAAGTCAGGGGTCCATTCTTTATTTGAAATAGTCAGCAGCAATCCTAGTGAATGTGGTGTGTGTATAATGGCTGCTACTATAAATGATAACTACTATTTATCATAAAGAAAATAGATCTAACATATTCAATTTTAATTATGATTTTTTTTTATGAGTTAGTTTTAATGAAAGAAATATTTAGAAATAATTGTATATTTAATAGCCATTTAAAAAAAAAATTAAAATTCCCAGAATGCATTTTGTCAATTCAGTCCTTTGTTTCTTTCACTTTCAACTTGCTTTCTTCTTTCTCTCGCCAGAAATATCATGGTGGCTTTCCTCAATTATTGCATATAAAAGTGTCTCATGTTAGTAATGTAAGTATGAAATGTTTTTTGTATTTATTAACAATATCTAGATGAACTTATAGCAAGTAAATAATTCATACTTCTAGATTTGTTTACAAATTTTGATGAAAATAATAAGATACATAAAGCAAAAAATCTTCTCAGATATCTTGGTTCACTTTTCAAATTAAATGTCTTTGTTTCAAGGAAGAAATGCAACTATAAATAATAATAGACATAAGTATTTTGTACTTGAATAAAACACTTTCATTAGACTTCATATATACAATTTGAGTATTAATTTTTCAGTGAAAAATAATGTATACTTTACTTAATTCTGATCTAATTAGCATAGTTATTATATTTATATGTAAAAAATATTCTTAAAAAAGTAAAACTAGTCTATTATTTCTTCCTATGAATTAAAACTTAAGAAAAATTAATGATAATTAAGACATAATATAGAAAAAATATTACTGTGGTACTGGGGGTAATGGTCTTGGATTGCGATAAATATTTCCTGTGGACTGCTGACTTATATCAGAAGAGTTACTATCCTCTGTCACAGAGTCTTTGTTGTCAATGTTTTGTGTAAGGCTTGGTGTGTAAAAGCCCCTGGCTACAATGGTTGTATCACTTGGGTAGTTGACAGTCTGTCCCAATGGCCTCATCTCTGTTTCTTGTGTGGGTTGTCCACTTTGTTTTCGTTGAGAATTGCAGTATTGAGAAGTGTATACTTCTGAAAAATATATAATCAAATTTTATATCATTACTAAGGATGTATTATCTTTCAGTTAAGAATATATTTAATAAGGTAAATATATTTTTTATTTCTCAGTGATCTGAAAACTTATTAATAGATTCCTTTGTAGATACAACATGTAAATTATACCCTCATGTAATTTTTAACTTTTAAATCTAAACTATTATTCTATTGGTTTGAATTTTTTAGATGAGGCTTAATAATTTGTATTATTTGAATTTTTAGAATTATTGTCCTCATCTTTATTAAATATGTTAAAATATATATTAAAATATCACAAAACGGCCAATAAAAGTCTGTGTGTGTGTGTATATATATATATAATATATATATATATATATATATATATATATATAAACCTCTAAATCATAAAATTATAGGCACTATTATTTGAGTGGATTGTGCGAGGAAAAAGACATTTTCAAAATTTATCATTTGAATTTAAACATAGCGTTTAAGGTAAAAACTGTTAATTTTCTACATGTCACATCCAATTTGAATACCGGCACATGGCAACCTGACAGAAAACCGAACAACCAACTGATATGCATTAGTTTCTAATTAGATCCTCCACTCACTATTACAAAACATAGAAAAGCTACAAATTCTAGCAATATTAATATTTTCAACAAATCAAAAACAGTTCACAAAACAGCCATAAAAAATAGCAGTATATACACCAAACTAAATTACACACAAAACAAAAACAATAATAATAACAAATAAGCAAGAAATAGAAACATTATATGGTCCAACACCCTCTACAGAAAAACTTTGCATCGGTGCCTGGGGCAACGACGCAATTTTTGTTCTCTCCCACCCATGAGCTTCGGCTTGTGGGTGGGCCCACGTTAAAACAAGCATAATTTTAGAATTTTAAATGAAAAGGACAATAACCAGAATGATAGATGCAACTGCAAGCATAAAGCTAAATGCCCCTTGAATGCTAATTGTTTAATTAACAATATAATATAAAAAGCCACCATCAAGTAAGAAGGTAACAGCAATGATAAAAAAATATATGTCAGTGTCACTGAAGTGAATTGGAGAAACAGCTTCATTAACAGAAGATATTCTAACTGTACTTTAATATCCAAACATGTATGGCAAATAAAAGATGTAATGGGCAAACCTCCCATAATAAAACAGGATATTGTGAAAAAGCCTAAGCTTATAAAAGAGGTAATTATAACTGCATATTGTGTCTGGGAGAAAAATTACACGTCTTAGAACATGCTAATGAAAATTTACAAAAGAAGTGAATTAGTTTCTAAGTGTAGACATATCAACAAATTTCTATTGTGTCATCTATCTGCCCCTGATTAATCCCATAATTCAAACTCCTCTATTTTAGATTTCGAATGAAAAACATTTCTTTTTTCTTATTTGAATATCATGCGTACTAACAACTAATCATGTTATATATTTTTTTTCAAAGCAGCAAACTAGCCACTTTTCATCAGGACAACATGCCTGTGAAAATGATTACAACAGATTTTGATGAAGTTATATATGCATATATATATGGGTGTATACATTGTGTTGAGCCATTCCTGTATTCATCCACAGTTAACTCCTATTGTGTTGGCTTTGGTGAAAAGTAGTGCGCAATTTACGCACATCCACACTCACATGTATGTGTGTGCCCCATGTGTATTTTCTAGCAAATTACAACTTTGTCCTTTACATACACACAGGCTTGTCTGCATATATATACTCACATGTCTAGAGTTATGCACGTACAAATATATACACACTTATACACTTCGTACCCATACACTTATGGATATCTGCAACATATAAACATACAAATTCACACATCCATACATACACATACACCCACGTCCATACATACACATACACCCACGTCCATACATATACATACACCCACATCCATACATACACATACACCCACATACAAATATGCATATATATATATATTATATATATATATATATATATATTATACACACATACATGTGTACACGTACACACACATACCTGTGCACATAACCTCACATGTACATACATACAAACACACTCATACCCAACACATACATACACATGTACATGCCCACACATACACAGGCATATGTTTATGTATGCGTGTATACATACATTTATTCCCACATACGCACATGTAGAGGCTCCCCATCTAAGATCAGACAAACATGTAGATATTACTATACATTTGCAAGTGTGTACATACAGATATAGTTGCAGATATGAACACGTGATGTGCACAACAGACATACAAGAATGTATATAGATGCCTTTACCCCCCCCCCAAAAAAAAAGATAAATAAGGCTACTAATATGTGAATTTGAACTTGACACATTTGCAACAAACAACAATATAAGATCAAATATGACTAAGAAGAGCATGACAACCAAGTAATTGACCCGAAAAAAAAACAAAACAAGTCAAAGCCATGCAGTAATTACCATGTTTACACTTTAACAAAAAAAACAACAAACTGATGTGAAGATCTTAGAGAGCATGCAAGACATGCAAAGTCATTCATTCGTTTTATCACAAAATTTTAAAAAATATGTAAAAATTTTCATTGTTATATCATTACTACATTAATTTTTACTATAAGGGAAAAAAAGCTTGATATTGTTTAAACTACATCATTATTAACATAAAAGCTCTATGTTCAGATGATTTGGGGGGAATTTGTTTATATCAATTCATCTACTATTACAGTTCATCTAAAACAATTTGACTACAAATATAATCTATTGACAGAAATATTTTTGGAGACTTTAAATAAACATTAAATAGCTTAAGATAAACAGCATATAAATCAAGTATATTAAATTATATATATTACCTCCAATCCTATAATATTGATTAGATTACTTTTATATACTCTTGTGGATAAATTATTATAGATAAACTCTATCTGTAGAGAAGTTGTAACCAGAAGCGGATTGTGCAGAAATTTACCACACACCTACTGAGATGAACTTATTGTTTTACTAAAAATTAGGTTTCTCCCAATTATCTGCAATTCTTAAGCATAACATATGTAAATACCCTTGGATGTCTCAAAAATAAATTTCATGCTGAGTCCTTAAGATATTTTAGCATCACTAAAAATTTAAAAGCAGAGAGAAAAAAAAGTAAACAGGTTAAATACCTGCAGCTTCATCATCCTGTTGAGAGCTCATTTCCTTTTTGTTTTTACCCTCAGAATGAGTCAATTTTGGTGATGGATGGTTGAGATATTCTGGAGAACTGATTTGGTGAGTTTTATTTCTTTGACTCTGAGATAGTATTTCTTCATTAAGAGTATGTGTATGCTAAGAAAAGAAAATTATAACTAGGTTATTCCAGTTATAGCTTGTCAATGATCTATACAAAATGACAGAATAATGGCTGGCAAACTCATAGAAGATATATTTTTAATGCAATCAGAAACATTAATAACATCATACATTAAAATTTAGCAATAAAAGAATTTATATAAAAAACAGATAACAAAGTCTCATAAGAGACTGAAAAAGTCATATTGTATGGAAATGTTATAAAACAGTATGAAAAAATATGAAAAATGTATATGTTTTAAATATAAAAAGAAAGAAAACTATACAAAAATATATTGAATAAGTAAAAGTAAAAATGAAGCAAATTTATAATTCTAGCTGACATCTTAAACAAAATTCTACTATCATATATAACTAGATTTCTTAATGGTGGCATAGAAACCGGAATACCATTGTGGGTAAAATATAAAATGAAAAAAAAAATTGATTTTCTTACCTGACGTTCATCCTGTATATGAGTTTGTGACTGTGGGAGAGAAGCTGATCTTTTCTGCTGATTGGGAAGCTTTTCTACAGAATGAGATTCTCTGCTGGGTTGGTTTATATGTGCATTTCTTATTTTGTCTCCATGAGTCTTGTTTACATTGACAGCAGTTGGCCAAGATATTCCCTGCTTTGTAGGACACATCAAATGTCTCTGGTCACTCATATATCTGCCATTTGGACCAACAATTGCACCACCCACATTTGGTGGGTTCATTGCATGGGCATATGTTACATTCCTCTGGTCATTACACCGAATTATACATACTGAGATTGAAGCAGTAATGATCACTGCTACTGTCACTGCTACAACAGTAATAATAATCACTGATGTAAGATCAACTTTATCTTCAGTGAGTGTATGAACAGCACTTAGCATTTCTGATGTCTTGTTGCTTACAGTGAGTGTGAAAAACATACTAGTTGTTGCTGATAGAACTGGACTACCACTATCCTTGACAACAAACACTAGCTCATATGAGCCAGCATCTTGTTGGCTAAGCACTCTATTGAAACTTAACAAACCAGTGTACTGGTTCATGCTGAATATCTGCTTGTCATTGCCTCTGATTATTTCATATTTTAGAAATGCATTCTCTTGACTATCTCCATCAGCTGCCTTTAGATGAGTGATGTTCTTTGAATGATGCCGGTAATATACAACATCCATGTTAAAAGGATTCACACTGGGAAATGTAAAATATGGAGCATTATCATTTTTATCAGTCACTTCAACAATCACATTCACTGTATTATTCAGAGATGGTATTCCATTATCTTTCACAAATACTTGAAACTTGTAAATGTTTTGAAACTCATGATCCAGTGACATAATCGCTGAAATCATGCCATCATCTTTGATTTTAAAAGGTAAAAACTTTTGTTTGTTATTCGTCAGCAGAGAATATGTGAGTTTACCTCCAAGTCCCAGGTCTGGGTCTGTTGCATTGATGAAGCCAACAGAAAATCTTGACTTCTGATTCTCTTCAATGAAGAATTTAAATGTCTCCATAGAGAACTGTGGCCTTACATCATTGACATCCGTCACTTGGATAGAGAACTTATTCTTACTTTGCAGTGGAGGAGATCCTTTATCTTGACAGCTGATGATAATTTCATGCTTTGCCTCTGTTTCTCTATCCAATGCTTTTTTCACAATTACTTGGTATTTCTTAGTGTCCAGACTTTGTAGTTTAAATTTATCATAATGGAGATCACAGGTTACTTCTCCATTTTGTCCAACATCATGATCAGTTACTTTTACATAAGCAATTGAACTTCCCACTTCAATATCTTCTGAAACTGATGTTGAATCTTTTCCTGATGCAGACAGGAATTTTAGATGAATATTTGGAGGACTGTTTTGATTGTTGACAACATTTACTATGACCATTGATTTTGCAGTTAAAGATGGACTACCTCCATCTGTGGCCTCTACAAATAAATTATATGTCAACATATTACCTAATGTAAATTTTTTCTCTAAGAAAATCTGTCCAGTCTGTTCATTTAATTTAAAATGACTTTTAGCAACATCAGATGTTTTTGTACTGAAATGATAAGTGACTCTTCCATTTTTGCCAGAGTCTAAATCTGTGGCTGATAAAGTTGCAATGGAAGAAGTTTCACTTGGTTCATTCTTTATTGTGACATTATAAAGATTTTGAGAAAAGATAGGACGATTATCATTAACATCTGTCACAGAAATGTGGACATCTAAGATAGTTTGTTTTGAGGGTGATCCACCATCTTTAGCAATTACTTTTACCATGTAGCTATCTTTTACTTCTCTATCCAGTCTTTCTTTTAGAATAATGTAGAGGTCAGATGTTCTATCAACATTATTGGAAGCAGATAAATCAAATGGTTCATCTTTATATTTCTTAAGCTCATATGTAATCTGAGAGTTGATAATTCCAATATCTTTGTCAATCGCATTAGAGATTGACATTTTGGTGCCTGTGATATCACCTTCTGAAAATTGAATGTTAACTTGTTTGTCTGGAAATTCTGGTTGATGATCATTGATATCTTGTATTATTACCTTTACTTCCAGTATTTTCATAATCCTTTTGGATTTTTGAACAGCTACATCAACCATCAAAAAACATTCTTTATAGAATGTACACAGAGATTCGGCATCCAATGTCTGTGCTGTATAAAGTTTTCCTGTCTTTTTAGAAATACGGAATAAAGGAGAGCTGCTAGTACCATCCTGTTCCATAAGACTGAATGAAATTAGATTTTGATCTTGGATTGCCACATCATCCATCACATTAGAATCAGCAGCAATGTCTCCCAGGTAAGTGCCAGGACTTTTTCCTTCTTCCACTTTCACAGTTAGATCTGCACTCAGGGATATGTGCAGTACAGAAAATATGATTAATATTTGTATCATATTTTTGATTTTGGGTGAAGCTCATTAAAAGATTTTGTAATATTTATCTGAAATGTAAAACAAAATTTACTATATAAGACTAAGGATTATTTTATTCAATAATTTTTAACAGATTCAATATGATTTATTAGATTAAATATAATTTCAAATTTGTGACAAAATCATTTATTTTGACAAAAAAGTTTTGATTTGATAATAGATATATTTATTCTTTCATTTTTTCATAACAGATTATTTCAATCCTTGCTGATATCTAAATTTATATCTAAAATGTTCTATTATACACAAAAAAACAACAATCAAATAAACAAGTCTGTAGCCTGACAAAGAAGTTAAATTTTGATTTTCATTGTATTGTTATCAATTTATGTGATAAATGGAAATGTATTGGCATCAGTGTATTGACAAAAATAACATTGGTGTTAAAAAACAAATATTTGTTGTGTGAAACAACTTTTTTTTATCACTAGACTTAAGTCTAGTGTAGGTTAAAATTATCTTCATAATGTTATTACAAATTTGTATATCTTAGTTGGAAAATGAAAGCAAGAAAAAAAAACAAGAAATAGAGTAGATAATTACTATTCCTCAATTGTGTTCTTTCTTAAATATATATTAGTTATATTGAACAAATGTTTTTTATCATTAAGCTACAAATATATTTATGTACTATCTATCTACATAATTTTCTATGTTATGGACAGAAAATTAATTTTGAAAAATGATAACCATGTGAAGTATAAAATTTACTTTCATAACCAATTTTTATGACTTTTTCTTACCAATTTGTTTTACAAATATTTTTATTTCAATTCATACTATTCACTGTATTAG
The DNA here is from genome assembly GCA_023376005.1 of Doryteuthis pealeii. Lineage (NCBI taxonomy): Eukaryota > Metazoa > Mollusca > Cephalopoda > Myopsida > Loliginidae > Doryteuthis > Doryteuthis pealeii. Next base: position 22,735,279 of record CM042151.1, read on the forward strand.
AGGAAGTTCAAATTTTTAGTAGCCATATTTGCTTGGTAATTTGAATATTAGAATACAGTAAACTGTATTCTAATATTCTGAGTCTTGAACTGGAAGTGTGCATTTTCTTGAAAATATAATACAATGTAACTGAGATATTATATTACAAAGTGAAAATAATAATATATTCAGAAATGGAAATTTAAAAAAAAAAAATACAAAAGCAGTATTATTGCTAAAAAATGCATTATTGCTAAGACATATTGATATATTTAATAGATGAATCATTTTGAATATATTTTAAAATTTTAAACAAATTATATCCAATTCAATACTCTTACTGCAATAATCATTTATCCCAATTCATTCAGATTTGTTAGCGTTAAGTTTATATTAATAAAAATATATACAAAAATTATAAATTCATCAATATCAAAACAGCTGAATATATACCAGGAAATATTTGAATGGCTTAAACTGGTTTAGAATACTGATGTTTTATTTTCATTATAAATAGAATATATATATTTCAATATAATAGACTCAAAGACATTTTGCCTCTAAAGTTGAGATCTGAAGCAAATTGCTTTGTGTCTACATTTAAATCTTTACATTTTCAGTAGAAAGCAGAAAAATAACAAAAATAGAAAATGATATAATTTACTTACCGTTGTTAATAATTTTTTTAAAGTCTGAACAGATGAAAGTTATATGTCCATTGTAGCTTCTGCAGCAGTTGTTTTCTAAAACTATCATTCAAAGTAAAAGTGTTTAGTTTCTTTGGGGAGGTGAGAAGACTACCGTAATCCTAGTGAGTGTGTGTGTGTTTCAATGGCTGCTACAATTTGTAATGTCTATTATTCATCATAGAGAAAAAAGACCCGCAATAAATTCAATTTTTATCATTTGATATTCTTTATAAGACTGTCTAAATTATTATATATTTTAAAAATTAAGACATGAAAATTAGAATTGGAATGAAAATTATTATTTAAAAAAAATAATGTCAAACTCCCAAAATGCATTTTGATTATTCAGGTCTTTGTTCTTTTCAATCTTCTTTCTTCTCTCACTCCAAACAACATCATGATGACTTTGCTCAGTTTTAAAATTAATGTTCCACATGTAAGTATATACATATTTTATATTTATTGAAAAAAAAAAAAAAAACAACACCTATGTATACCTAATATATAAATCTAGATGATATATGAAATTTGTTTCATAATTTATTTTACAGTTTGGGGAGAATGATTTTAAATGATTTTTATCAACTAAGTTACAGGCATAATTGAGGTTATTCTTTGTTTCAAAGATCACAGATAAATTATTTTAGAAAAAGTGTAGAATACTGGAAAATTATCCTTGTGAATAACTATCAACTATTTCCCAAGTTATAGTAATGAACATGATTTAAATTAATTTTTATAATGAAAAATCTACATTTTTTAGTTTATTTCCAATATTTCTCTTATTTAGTAATCTAATATGGATATTATAATAATGATGTATGCTTATTAGATATTATGTGTCTTTAAAAAATTGTATTTGATGAAAAATTAATATTGATTAGAAAATATCAATAATTTAGAATTTTACTGGGGTACTGGAGGTAAGGGTCTTGGATTGCGATAAATATTTCCTGCTGATTGCTGACTTATATCAGAAGAGTTACTATCCTCTGTCACAGAGTCTTTGTTGTCAATGTTTTGTGTAAGGCTTGGTGTGTAGAAGCCCCTGGCTACAATGGTTGTATCACTTGGGTAGTTGACAGTCTGTCCCAATGGCCTCATCTCTGTTTCTTGTGTTGGTTGCCCACTTTGTTTTGATTGAGGATTGCAATACTGGGAAGTGTAAATTTCTGAAATTTATAAATAGATAATGCTCATATAATTCTAATGATTTACCTTGTTTTTACATGTAAGTATATACATATGTTAAGAAATATAATACAATACCAATACAATTCTAACAGTTTATTCATTTAAGTATATACATACCTTCCATATTTTATCAATTATCTTTCTCATTTAAAGAATATTCAGCTATTAAACAAAATAAGTATTCTTTCTATTCTATCTAGTGTAAGATTTTTTAAAGAAATATTGATTAAAACAAGAAAAGTTCTCTAATTTCATTATTATATTTGGAAAGTATAAAAAGCAGATTTTGCTGAAATAAAATATCTTTTGCCCTTTAATAATAACTAAAAAGTGTTTTCAGTACATGGAATAAAATGAAACACTATTTCCATTTTGAAAATGTTTTATGAATTATGAAACTAGAATCAGTTATTTTTTGTTATTCTTAGAAAGTTAATGATAATAAACTGATAATAAATGGAGAAATAAAATGGATATTGTGATAAATACCTGCAGTTTCTTGATTTTGACTTGAGTTAATATTCCTTCTACTTTCTTCACTATTAGTACGGGAAAGTTTTGGTGAGGGATGGTTGCTATATTCAGGTGAATTGATTTGTTGGGGTTTGTTTTTGAGACTACTTGTAAGTATTACATCATTTTGGATGTGCATCTACAAGTTAGAAGAATTCAAAATATTCATTTATCCTGTATAAAATACCTTATACTGAGATAAACAGAATTAGAATGGAATAATTAAATATTAAAGTAATTATGTGCAAAACAAAATAAATAAAAAATCATTTTTAAAGAATTACAAAAAAATATAATGAAGATATAACCAGGTATTTCATATTCTTTCTGAACCTACAAGAAGATGTGAAGCTACCAATAAAAAAATCACATACAAAAACAGTTAATAAATTTTGTAAAAGGAGAAAACATTCCAAGAATTATTTTACAAATAAGTATAATTCTTTATCTTTGATGGTTGCACAGATCATCACTGTAAATTTGGAATGTCATCTCAATTCCAGGTGAGATAACCACACAGCATCCACTTCTTGTGATTGGGTCAGTTAATTCAAAAAGAGTTTATGCCACTGAGTTGATTAGGTACATCAATGTAAACTGGACAAGTATGATAACCTGTGTGAGCTATGTGTGAAAAATGGTTGAACTATCAATATATTTCCCACTGAAGTCATATGCAAAATTTTTATTGGCAATTTGACCTCTGCTTATCTGACTAAATTCTGCTTAAAAAAGAAAATATTAGGCAGAAGCTGCATTCACATGGATTTGTTACTCCTGCATAATGACATTAAAACAACAAAGCCTAGTGATATCTTGAGATATTACTGAGGAACATAGGGAAATGATACTAAAAAATCAGGGTCATCATCTGATAAAGAGTTTGCTGTCTTTGTAGTAGTTGTATGAATTCATTAGATATAAGCATAAATGTACAAAAATTATATTATTTAGGAGATATATATATGTTGAAGAATGAGAGTGAAAAATAGGAATAGTGAGGATGATTTATTGATATTTGGAAAAACAATATATCAATTCTAAATGTTTCAATTGGTGATTTACAGTATAAAATATATATTCAAAATAAATATGTATTAAGCATGTGTTTCTTAGGATAAAACAAATATCAACTGTTGATGTCAATTTCTGTTCACTATGCAGGAGTAACGGATTCATGTGAATGCAGGTTCAGCCTGATATTTTCTTTTATAAGGTGTTTGCTGAACAGAAATTGACATCAACAGATGATATTTGTTTTATCCTATTTATTTTAAATATGTGTTAAATACTGTAAATCACCAATTGAAACACAAAGTGTCGATATATATTTTTCATATATCAATAAATCATATTCACTTTTCATATCTGTCAATCTCATTCTTAAACATACTGTCAGATTCATTTCCATTTTTCTCACATAAACATATATGTTCTGTTTATATAATTATCTGAACACTTATATATATAAGTCTTCAGATAAACATATAAACAGATGGAATTTGGTTAAGTTGAAATTATATCCACAAAATATGGAAGGCTGTACTTACCGGGGATTCAACATTTGAAGAAGTCTGTGTTTGAGGGAGAGAAGCTGATCTTTTCTGATGATTAGGAAGCTTTTCTAGACATTGTCCTTCTCTGCTGGGTTGGCTAAAGTGTGCACTTCTATTTTGTCTCCATGAGTCTTGTTTACATTGACAGCAGTTGGCCATGATATTCCCTGCTTTGTAGGACACATCAAATGTCTCTGGTCACTCATATATCTGCCATTTGGACCAACAATTGCACCACCCACATTTGGTGGGTTCATTGCATGGGCATATGTTACATTCCTCTGGTCATTACACCGAATTATACATACTGAGATTGAAGCAGTAATGATCACTGCTACTGTCACTGCTACAACAGTAATAATAATCACTGATGTAAGATCAACTTTATCTTCAGTGAGTGTATGAACAGCACTTAGCATTTCTGATGTCTTGTTGCTTACAGTGAGTGTGAAAAACATACTAGTTGTTGCTGATAGAACTGGACTACCACTATCCTTGACAACAAACACTAGCTCATATGAGCCAGCATCTTGTTGGCTAAGCACTCTATTGAAACTTAACAAACCAGTGTACTGGTTCATGCTGAATATCTGCTTGTCATTGCCTCTGATTATTTCATATTTTAGAAATGCATTCTCTTGACTATCTCCATCAGCTGCCTTTAGATGAGTGATGTTCTTTGAATGATGCCGGTAATATACAACATCCATGTTAAAAGGATTCACACTGGAAATGTAAAATATGGAGCATTATCATTTTTATCAGTCACTTCAACAATCACATTCACTGTATTATTCAGAGATGGTATTCCATTATCTTTCACAAATACTTGAAACTTGTAAATGTTTTGAAACTCATGATCCAGTGACATAATCGCTGAAATCATGCCATCATCTTTGATTTTAAAAGGTAAAAACTTTTGTTTGTTATTGGTCAACAGAGAATATGTGAGTTTACCTCCAAGTCCCAGGTCTGGGTCTGTTGCATTGATGAAGCCAACAGAAAATCTTGACTTCTGATTCTCTTCAATGAAGAATTTAAATGTCTCCATAGAGAACTGTGGCCTTACATCATTGACATCCGTCACTTGGATAGAGAACTTATTCTTACTTTGCAGTGGAGGAGATCCTTTATCTTGACAACTGATGATAATTTCATGCTTTGCCTCTGTTTCTCTATCCAATGCTTTTTTCACAATTACTTGGTATTTCTTAGTGTCCAGACTTTGTAGTTTAAATTTATCATAATGGAGATCACAGGTTACTTCTCCATTTTGTCCAACATCATGATCAGTTACTTTTACATAAGCAATTGAACTTCCCACTTCAATATCTTCTGAAACTGATGTTGAATCTTTTCCTGATGCAGACAGGAATTTTAGATGAATAGTTGGAGGATTGTTTTGATTGTTGACAACATTTACTATGACCATTGTTTTTGCAGTTAAAGATGGATTGCCTCCATCTGTGGCCTCAACAAATAAATTATATGTCAACATATTACCTAATGTAAATTTTTTCTCTAAGAAAATCTGTCCAGTCTGTTCATTGAGTTTAAAATGACTTTTTGTAGCATCAGATGTTTTTGTACTGAAATGATATGTGACTCTTCCATTTTTGCCAGAATCTAAATCTGTGGCTGATAAAGTTGCAATAGAAGAAGTTTCACTTGGTTCATTCTTTATTGTGACATTGTAAACATTTTGCGAAAAAATGGGTGGATTATCATTGATGTCAGTTACAGAGATATGAATATCCAATGTACTTTGTTTAGGAGGAGATCCACCATCTTTTGCAATTACTTTCACCATGTAGCTATCTTTTACTTCTCTGTCTAATCGTTGTTTTAATATGATGTAAAGATCAGAAGTTCTATCCACATTTTTTGAAACAGATAAATCAAATGGTTCATCTTTATATTTCTTAAGCTCATATGTAATCTGAGAGTTGATAATTCCAATATCTTTGTCAATCGCATTAGGAATTATTATTTTCATTCCCATAACATCACCTTCTGAAAATTGAATGTTAACTTGTTTGTCTGGAAATTCTGGTTGGTGATCATTGATATCTTGTATTATTACCTTTACTTCCAGTATTTTCATAATCCTTTTGGATTTTTGAACAGCAACATCAACCATCAAAAAACATTCTTTATAGAATGTACACAGAGATTCGGCATCCAATGTTTGTGCTGTATAAAGTTTTCCTGTCTTTTTAGAAATACGGAATAATGGAGAGCTGCTTGTACCATCCTGTTCCATAAGACTGAATGAAATTAGATTTTGATCTTGTATTGCCACATCATCCATCACATTAGAATCAGCAGCAATGTCTCCCAGGTAAGTTCCAGGACTTTTTCCTTCTTCAACTTTCACAGTTAGATCTGCACTCAGGGAAATGTGCAGTACAGAAAATATGATTATTATTTGAATCATATTTTTTGATTTTGGTGGAAGCTCATTAAAATATTTTATAATATTATCTGAAATGCAACAGAGAACTTATTTCATTAGACTAAACATTATTCTGTTCTGTAGTTTTTATTAGATTCACTTTATCAAGTGAATTGAATAAGATCTTCTAAAGTAAGTTTAAATTTTGTTATAAATATATTTATACTTTCATTATTATTTGGATTATTCAGACTATTGTCCTCATCTTAACTGTTATCTAGTAACATAGAATAATTAACACATCTTAACACTTGTACCCGGTCATGGTTAATGGAATGAGAACAGTTTGACATGAAAGTGCCCAATTTCAAAGAGAAGATTCCCAAGTTCGAGAAGGTTCCCAAGTCCGACAAGAAACAATTGAAGAAGGCTGGAGGGCACATCGGCCAAAACGTTGTACTGATAACAATAAAGATGAGGAAAATAGTCCGAATAATCCAAATGATACAAATCATCAAACCTCATCTCAAAAATTCCGAGAAATTTATACTTTCAGTTTGCCTAAAATATTAATTCAATCCTCACTTTTTACTTTATTTCACTAAATATTTAGATATATCCAATTGATGCAAAAATATAATATACAAGAGGAGACCAATACATCCCTAGCCTGACCCTTTTATAAGGGGAATTTTACTTGACATTTTTACTTTATAATGTTGGATATTTGTTATTAATGGGAAAATGTTGAATTAAGTTCATTGACAAGGAAGATAATTATTTTGAAAATAAATATTTGTTAAACAGAGAAAATATTTTTTATCATTAAGCTACAAATGTATTCATGTACTATCTATTTGATAATTATCTTCTTAATTTTGTATATTATGGATAGAAAATGATTTTGAAAAATGATACCAAGCAGAGCATGAAATTTCCTTTAATGACTTATATTTTCTTTTAACAATCTAAAAAAAATATTTTTATTAAATTTCATAATATTCACTGTATCAAAGAAGTTCAAATTTTTAGCAGCCATGTTTGCTTCATAATAATTTTACTGTATCTTACTATTCTGAGTCTTGAACAGGTAGTGAGCATTTCCTTGGAAATGTAAGGGACAGTAACGAAGAAATTCTAGTAAAAAGTGAAAATAATATATTCAGAAATAGAAATTTATTACTGCTAAAAAATGCATTATTGCTAAGACATATTGATATATTTAATAAATGAATCATTTTGAATATATTTTAAAATTTTAAACAAATTATATCCAATTCAATACTCTTACTGCAATAATCATTTATCCCAATTCATTCAGATTTGTTAGCGTTAAGTTTATATTAATAAAAATATATACAAAAATTATAAATTCATCAATATCAAAACAGCTGAATATATACCAGGAAATATTTGAATGGCTTAAACTGGTTTAGAATACTGATGTTTTATTTTCATTATAAATAGAATATATATATTTCAATATAATAGACTCAAAGACATTTTGCCTCTAAAGTTGAGATCTGAAGCAAATTGCTTTGTGTCTACATTTAAATCTTTTACATTTTCAGTAGAAAGCAGAAAAATAACAAAAATAGAAAATGATATAATTTACTTACCGTTGTTAATAATTTTTTTAAAGTCTGGAACAGATGAAAGTTATATGTCCATTGTAGCTTCTGCAGCAGTTGTTTTCTAAAACTATCATTCAAAGTAAAAGTGTTTAGTTTCTTTGGGGAGGTGAGAAGACTACCGTAATCCTAGTGAGTGTGTTGTGTGTTCAATGGCTGCTACAATTTGTAATGTCTATTATTCATCATAGAGAAAAAAGACCCGCAATAAATTCAATTTTTATCATTTGATATTCTTTATAAGACTGTCTAAAATTATTATATATTTTAAAAATTAAGACATGAAAATTAGAATTGGAATGAAAATTATTATTTAAAAAAAATAATGTCAAACTCCCAAAATGCATTTTGATTATTCAGGTCTTTGTTCTTTTCAATCTTCTTTCTTCTCTCACTCCAAACAACATCATGATGGCTTTGCTCAGTTTTAAAATTAATGTTCCACATGTAAGTATATACATATTTTATATTTATTGAAAAAAAAAAAAAACAACACCTATGTATACCTAATATATAAATCTAGATGATATATGAAATTTGTTTCATAATTTATTTTACAGTTTGGGGAGAATGATTTTAAATGATTTTTATCAACTAAGTTACAGGCATAATTGAGGTTATTCTTTGTTTCAAAGATCACAGATAAATTATTTTAGAAAAGTGTAGAATACTGGAAAATTATCCTTGTGAATAACTATCAACTATTTCCCAAGTTATAGTAATGAACATGATTTAAATTAATTTTTATAATGAAAAATCTACATTTTTTAGTTTATTTCCAATATTTCTCTTATTTAGTAATCTAATATGGATATTATAATAATGATGTATGCTTATTAGATATTATGTGTCTTTAAAAAATTGTATTTGATGAAAAATTAATATTGATTAGAAAATATCAATAATTTAGAATTTTACTGGGGTACTGGAGGTAAGGGTCTTGGATTGCGATAAATATTTCCTGCTGATTGCTGACTTATATCAGAAGAGTTACTATCCTCTGTCACAGAGTCTTTGTTGTCAATGTTTTGTGTAAGGCTTGGTGTGTAGAAGCCCCTGGCTACAATGGTTGTATCACTTGGGTAGTTGACAGTCTGTCCCAATGGCCTCATCTCTGTTTCTTGTGTTGGTTGCCCACTTTGTTTTGATTGAGGATTGCAATACTGGGAAGTGTAAATTTCTGAAATTTATAATAGATAATGCTCATATAATTCTAATGATTTACCTTGTTTTTACATGTAAGTATATACATATGTTAAGAAATATAATACAATACCAATACAATTCTAACAGTTTATTCATTTAAGTATATACATACCTTCCATATTTTATCAATTATCTTTCTCATTTAAAGAATATTCAGCTATTAAACAAAATAAGTATTCTTTCTATTCTATCTAGTGTAAGATTTTTTAAAGAAATATTGATTAAAACAAGAAAAGTTCTCTAATTTCATTATTATATTTGGAAAGTATAAAAAGCAGATTTTGCTGAAATAAAATATCTTTTGCCCTTTAATAATAACTAAAAAGTGTTTTCAGTACATGGAATAAAATGAAACACTATTTCCATTTTGAAAATGTTTTATGAATTATGAAACTAGAATCAGTTATTTTTTGTTATTCTTAGAAAGTTAATGATAATAAACTGATAATAAATGGAGAAATAAAATGGATATTGTGATAAATACCTGCAGTTTCTTGATTTTGACTTGAGTTAATATTCCTTCTACTTTCTTCACTATTAGTACGGGAAAGTTTTGGTGAGGGATGGTTGCTATATTCAGGTGAATTGATTTGTTGGGGTTTGTTTTTGAGACTACTTGTAAGTATTACATCATTTTGGATGTGCATCTACAAGTTAGAAGAATTCAAAATATTCATTTATCCTGTATAAAATACCTTATACTGAGATAAACAGAATTAGAATGGAATAATTAAATATTAAAGTAATTATGTGCAAAACAAAATAAATAAAAAATCATTTTTAAAGAATTACAAAAAAATATAATGAAGATATAACCAGGTATTTCATATTCTTTCTGAACCTACAAGAAGATGTGAAGCTACCAATAAAAAAAATCACATACAAAAACAGTTAATAAATTTTGTAAAAGGAGAAAACATTCCAAGAATTATTTTACAAATAAGTATAATTCTTTATCTTTGATGGTTGCACAGATCATCACTGTAAATTTGGAATGTCATCTCAATTCCAGGTGAGATAACCACACAGCATCCACTTCTTGTGATTGGGTCAGTTAATTCAAAAAGAGTTTATGCCACTGAGTTGATTAGGTACATCAATGTAAACTGGACAAGTATGATAACCTGTGTGAGCTATGTGTGAAAAATGGTTGAACTATCAATATATTTCCCACTGAAGTCATATGCAAAATTTTTATTGGCAATTTGACCTCTGCTTATCTGACTAAATTCTGCTTAAAAAAGAAAATATTAGGCAGAAGCTGCATTCACATGGATTTGTTACTCCTGCATAATGACATTAAAACAACAAAGCCTAGTGATATCTTGAGATATTACTGAGGAACATAGGGAAATGATACTAAAAAATCAGGGTCATCATCTGATAAAGAGTTTGCTGTCTTTGTAGTAGTTGTATGAATTCATTAGATATAAGCATAAATGTACAAAAATTATATTATTTAGGAGATATATATATGTTGAAGAATGAGAGTGAAAAATAGGAATAGTGAGGATGATTTATTGATATTTGGAAAAACAATATATCAATTCTAAATGTTTCAATTGGTGATTTACAGTATAAAATATATATTCAAAATAAATATGTATTAAGCATGTGTTTCTTAGGATAAAACAAATATCAACTGTTGATGTCAATTTCTGTTCACTATGCAGGAGTAACGGATTCATGTGAATGCAGGTTCAGCCTGATATTTTCTTTTATAAGGTGTTTGCTGAACAGAAATTGACATCAACAGATGATATTTGTTTTATCCTATTTATTTTAAATATGTGTTAAATACTGTAAATCACCAATTGAAACACAAAGTGTCGATATATATTTTTCATATATCAATAAATCATATTCACTTTTCATATCTGTCAATCTCATTCTTAAACATACTGTCAGATTCATTTCCATTTTTCTCACATAAACATATATGTTCTGTTTATATAATTATCTGAACACTTATATATATAAGTCTTCAGATAAACATATAAACAGATGGAATTTGGTTAAGTTGAAATTATATCCACAAAATATGGAAGGCGGTACTTACCGGGGATTCAACATTTGAAGAAGTCTGTGTTTGAGGGAGAGAAGCTGATCTTTTCTGATGATTAGGAAGCTTTTCTAGACATTGTCCTTCTCTGCTGGGTTGGCTAAAGTGTGCACTTCTTATTTTGTCTCCATGAGTCTTGTTTACATTGACAGCAGTTGGCCATGATATTCCCTGCTTTGTAGGACACATCAAATGTCTCTGGTCACTCATATATCTGCCATTTGGACCAACAATTGCACCACCCACATTTGGTGGGTTCATTGCATGGGCATATGTTACATTCCTCTGGTCATTACACCGAATTATACATACTGAGATTGAAGCAGTAATGATCACTGCTACTGTCACTGCTACAACAGTAATAATAATCACTGATGTAAGATCAACTTTATCTTCAGTGAGTGTATGAACAGCACTTAGCATTTCTGATGTCTTGTTGCTTACAGTGAGTGTGAAAAACATACTAGTTGTTGCTGATAGAACTGGACTACCACTATCCTTGACAACAAACACTAGCTCATATGAGCCAGCATCTTGTTGGCTAAGCACTCTATTGAAACTTAACAAACCAGTGTACTGGTTCATGCTGAATATCTGCTTGTCATTGCCTCTGATTATTTCATATTTTAGAAATGCATTCTCTTGACTATCTCCATCAGCTGCCTTTAGATGAGTGATGTTCTTTGAATGATGCCGGTAATATACAACATCCATGTTAAAAGGATTCACACTGGGAAATGTAAAATATGGAGCATTATCATTTTTATCAGTCACTTCAACAATCACATTCACTGTATTATTCAGAGATGGTATTCCATTATCTTTCACAAATACTTGAAACTTGTAAATGTTTTGAAACTCATGATCCAGTGACATAATCGCTGAAATCATGCCATCATCTTTGATTTTAAAAGGTAAAAACTTTTGTTTGTTATTGGTCAACAGAGAATATGTGAGTTTACCTCCAAGTCCCAGGTCTGGGTCTGTTGCATTGATGAAGCCAACAGAAAATCTTGACTTCTGATTCTCTTCAATGAAGAATTTAAATGTCTCCATAGAGAACTGTGGCCTTACATCATTGACATCCGTCACTTGGATAGAGAACTTATTCTTACTTTGCAGTGGAGGAGATCCTTTATCTTGACAACTGATGATAATTTCATGCTTTGCCTCTGTTTCTCTATCCAATGCTTTTTTCACAATTACTTGGTATTTCTTAGTGTCCAGACTTTGTAATTTAAATTTATCATAATGGAGATCACAGGTTACTTCTCCATTTTGTCCAACATCATGATCAGTTACTTTTACATAAGCAATTGAACTTCCCACTTCAATATCTTCTGAAACTGATGTTGAGTCTTTTCCTGATGCAGACAGGAATTTCAAGTGTATAGTTGGAGCATTATTTTGTTGGTTGATTACATTAACTAAAACCATTGCAAGAGATTCTAAAGGTGGATTCCCCCCATCTTTTGCTTCAATGTATATGTTGTGTGCTAGTATATTACCCAATGTAAACTTTTTCTCCAAGAAAATCTGTCCGGTTTGTTCATTCAGTTTAAAATGATTTTTTGCAATATCAGATGTTTTTGTACTGAAATGATAGGTGACTCTTCCATTTTTACCAGAGTCTAAGTCTGTGGCTGATAAAGTTGCAATGGATGAAGTTTCACTTGGGTTATTCTTTATTGAAACATTGTAGACATTTTGGGAGAACACTGGAAAATTGTCATTGACATCAGTAACAGTAATATGTACAAATAAAATACTTTCTTTTGGAGGAGATCCTCCATCTTTTGCAATTATTTGAATCAGATAAGAATCTTTAATTTCTCTATCAAGTCTTTTCTCCAATGTTACTCGGAGGTCTGATGTTCCATCTACTTTTTTATATATTGACAATTTAAAGGGTTCTTCTTTTAGCTTTTTCAAGGAATATGTAATTAGAGAATTCATATGACTAACATCTTTGTCAATGGCGTTCGGGATAGATAATTCTGTTCCTTTAGCATCTCTTTCAGAGAAATCAATATTAACTTGTTTATCAGGAAATTCTGGTTGATGATCATTTACATCTTCAATTTTTACTTTCACTTCTAATATTTTCATAATTCTTTTTGATCTTTGTACAGCAACATCAACCATTACAAAACATTCTCTTCCATATGTACACAAAGATTCAGCATCCAATGTTTGTGCTGTGTAAAGTTTTCCTGTCTTTTTAGAAATACGGAATAATGGAGAGCTGCTTGTACCATCCTGTTCCATAAGACTGAATGTGATTAGATTTTGATCTTGTATTGCCACATCATCCATCACAGTAGAATCAGCAGCAATGTCTCCAAGGTACGTGCCAGGACTTTTTCCTTCTTCAACTTTAAATATTAGGTCTGCACTTTGAGCTACGTGCAGAATGAAGAACAGAGAATACATGTACAATGACATGTTAGTAATCAATGTCTATTAGTTCCTTTTTTTACTTTTGAATATCCAACAACACTTTGGTATGGCTGCAATGTAAAGATATTTATATTCATTTCTTTTTTTAAAGATTTATAAAAGTAAAAATACTCATTAACTATGCAAAAGATCTCTTTTTAGAAGAACTCCTTAAAGCATTTAATTTTCTTTATTAGTTCATTTATAAACACAGCAACATTATTAATCCAAAATAAAACATCCGTTTGGAAATTATAAGTCATTTTAATGAAGTTATAACTATTAGTTATCTTTATTTTTGCTGACTCAAGAACATTTAATGCTAATTTCTTTTTCAGAATATTTGTGATTTGGAAAAATTCTGTTTGTTAACTCAATACATTTTTTCTCAAAGTAAACATTTAATGTGAAATGTTTCAAAAAATTATATCAATTGATGCATGCTTACCTAAATTTTACTAATCTCTGATCCGGAAATATTGATTATATATAACAAACAAATCTTATCAAGAACAACTGGAATATTAGAAATAATATATATTTTATATATTTTTATGTTTTATATGTTTCATTATATATTATCACTAGTCACAAATATATAATCAAATAAATAAAAGAAAAGGGAAATTCCATGTCAAATCATCCAGGCCATGTCACCCACTCTCTTCAATTTTTCTGAAATTTTGTACAGGTGTGGACAATGTTAAAGTTAGACAATCCCCAAAATTTGAGCTTCCAATTCCAAGAACTTTTTTTTATTTTTATATTTTCAAAATTTGAGGGTGGTTACGAAAAATGGCAACTTTTTGTAATCTATTTTTATCTGTAAAATGAATTCTAGTGCTTCCCTACTCCTAAAAATTGGTTTATAAAAACATTTTTTGCCAGAGGAATCCAAAATCATCAATAACATTAAATTGGTTGACTTTAATACCTTTTTAATAGCATTTTTGGATTCCTCTGGCAAAAAATGTTTTTATAAACCAATTTTTAGGGGTAGGGAAGCACTAGAATTCATTTTACAGATAAAAATAGATTACAAAAAGTTGCCATTTTTTGTGACCCCCCTCAAATTTGTAGAGTTAAAAATCAACATAACTCCGCCAATTCTTGGAATTGGAAGCTCAAATTTTGTGGAATGTCTAAATTTAACACAGTCCACACCTGTACAAAATTTCAGAAAAATTGAAGGGGATGGGGGACAATTTTACTTTTTTCTGGATGATTTGATATGGAATTGCCCATAAGAAAAAAAAACACTTCAGAAATTGACAAAAATATTCATGAAAATCAGATGTTTAAAATAATCATAGATTATTAAATTAACAAAAAAGATTTATATTTATTTTATGATTGTAAGTGATATTTTAAAATTTCTATAAAAATGTTTTACCAGTAAAATTAATCAATTCTATAAAGTTTCAGTTAAAACGTGAAAAGAATACTACATCTGCCTCATAACAGTTGTTACATTTAGTGTGTGAAATTTAATGTAAATATAACAACAATTAACACAAAGTAGTATTTCTTTTCAGCAATTATAGTTTAATAATTGCTTACAATAAATCCTACCTATTAAGAAATACTTTTAATTTGACTGAATAATAAAACCACAAAATGTCTACATTAAGTAAGATTCTCATCTTTAATCATCATATGAAAACTGAAATAACACGTAAAAACTCATAAAATCTGGCAAATTGATCCAAAATATAAATGAAGATAGTGATTACTTTGATAATCAATTCATCAACAGAAATTTCATAATAAAATAGAATTTCTATTTAGATGCATTGATTCATATTTTATTGACAGAACCAACCTAAGGATGGATTTTTGCAACATTTAAATAATTAAAAGAAATTACAAAATAATCTCAGTTTTGCTAAAGGTAAAAATCATTTCAATTTCATGTAACTACAATTGAGACATTCAATATCTTATAAATGATCAGTCTGGAAGATTTTCTTATTTTTTTCAGTAACAATACTTCAAAGAAGCATGTTTTAATGTTTAAATTGTAAATATTATTCTTTAAATTTAGGAAAAATGAACAAAAATAATTTAATATATGTTTTCTCTATATAATAAATACAAACTATGCTTAAAATATAGTTTTGGGGAAATTTTTAACCAAGTAGATGTACTAATATAACTGAATGGAGAAAAGCAACTGAATAAAACTCACCACCTATCACCTACCTATCATTTCATATAAAGAAAAGAGAGAATATGTACAAAAATAGGACCTTGAAGTCTCATCAGATTTTGTTTTTAAATGAAGGAATTCCTACCATTCCATCTCATTCATGAATATAGTATATCAACAACATCAAAATTCAATAAAAAGAAAACTTACTTTCATTTACTGTTAATATTCTATTATACCTAAATTGTGCCAACTTGTAATTCTACTGTAAAATATCAATCATATATAATGAATTTGTATTTTATTTAATTATGAATTTTTTTTCAACTAAGAACAATAATATTCTAGTTACCTGTTCTAAGAATAAATGTTCAATACAAAATAATGTATGTAGTTAGAAATACAAAAAAGATTTTAGAAATACTCAACATAATCCTTTATGTATTCATTTAATGAGACAAAAAGACAAACAAAATATTGAAAATTATCTTACCTTTCTTTATAAAAATGTGTAGACTTTGAGAAGAATTGAAAAATTACATTCCCATCACAAATTCTGCAGCTGTTGTTTTGTCTGGATATTATTCAGGAAAAAAAGGTTTTTTAGTTTTTGTATTCATGTGAGAAGTAGTACAGCAGTCCTAGTGAATGTGTTGTGTTTGTAATGGCTGCTACAGTTCATAATGGCTATTATTAATCATGATAAAATTTATCTCAATATATTCAATTTTGATTTTTTTTTTTTTGCATGACATAAGTTTTGATACTATTATCTTAAGAAATATACAAATATTTATATATAAAACAAGAAAAATTTAGAAATTTAACTTTTGACTCCCAGAATGCAATTTCTTAATTTAACTCTTTGTTCTTTGCAACTTGCTTTCTTCCTTCACTTCCTAGTCTCATGATATTTCATCCCTTATCGCAACAAAAACTGGTTATTGTAAGTAAATCAATTATTTCTATTTATCAGTCAGATCTGAAAGAATCTATAAAATAAACATAATTACTTCTGGATTACTTTAAAATTCTTAATGAAGAATAATTTTTTAAGATAAAATACCTTTGATACATTAATTTAATTTTTAAAATTTTCTTTGTTTCTATATATTAAAAACTCACGTCTTCTCTTTAAAAATAAAATATAGCTCAACGGTTTTCCATCACCAACTAAAATAATGCTTAATTAAATATATCCATAACTTAGTAAATAAATTCTATTAAAAGTTTATTATTTAAGAATTTAAAATAAACTGTGTATCATTACGTTTATTTTTTAATGGAAGATTTATTATTGAATTATATTTCTAGGCACAAATTACTACTGTGGTACTGGAGGTAAAGGCCTTGGGTTGCGATAAATATTTCCTGCTGATTGCTGACTTATATCAGAAGAATTACTATCCTCTGTCACAGAGTCTTTGTTGTCAATGTTTTGTGTAAGACTTGGTGTGTAGAAGCCCCTGGCCACAATTGTTGTATCACTTGGGTAATTGACAGTCTGTCCCAATGGCCTCATCTCTGTTTCTTGTGTTGGTTGTCTAGGATTAGGATTGCAATATTGTGAGGGATATATGCCTGGAAATAGTAATAAAATATACAATATAATCATAATTGATACATTTTCAAAGATTAAAAACTGAATAAAATATGGAAAATATGCTTTCCACTTTTAACTTCAATAGACATTTAAAATTTTTATATTAGTTGGTCTAAAATATAGAAAAATTTCTAATGATTAATATATTTGAAAAATGTTTTTCATGGTACAGTTTATTCCTGATCTAAATATCTAAGATGGATAGAATATTAAAATAAATAAAACCTTAAATCTCAATAGGAAGGGAAACAAAAAATATTCAAAAGAAACCCCAAAATTAATTCAACTAATTGTCATCGCTATTTCTTTGGAATCAGTATGTGATAGCTTAATTTTTTTTTTTAATTAATTGAGTTCAGTTTAGGTTTTAGTAAATTTATTTAAATATTTCCCTTGTTTTTTGCAATACAGTGTCATCATTACTTTGAAGAAGGAAAACATTTTGAATTTTCCTGATATATATGCTGTAAAATGCCCTGAATAATGCCGTTTCAGACAAGTCCAATGATTAAATAGGCAAAAACTGGCAGTCACCAAGCTCCATTGACACTGTATCTACACTATCATAACTTAGATATATATGTTCCATCACCAATATAGAGCACTCTTTATTGATAAATAAAGCAAACTATATTTTTCAATGTAATACCCTTCCTTATCAATGCACTAAAATCAGTAGTGATGGAATAGAAGCAAATTATCTAAAATTAAAACTGATCTTTATAATTTTTTCTTCTACAACTTCATTGGAAACCAAATGTTTCTAAATCTCATTATGTTCTAACACACCTGGGTAAAATGTTTTCCAAGCATCCCTGTATATAGTCATGCTGGGATCTTGGCAAAAAGTATTTCTCAACTGCTAAATTAAACCAGTGCTTATCCATGGACACATACATCAGATTTTATGTTATAAAAATTCCAGATTAAAATTCAGCAAATAACTTTCTCTGGCTACAAATTTATTCCTCCAACCTCAAATATAAACCTTCATTTACTATTTAATAATTTAAAACAATCTATGAAACATTGTTTTCTTTTCATGAGAAACACATGTGTAAGGTATAAAATAACTAAGAATATCTTAAACATTCATTGACATTTTTCAGATTTTAATACTTGGATAATATATTTTTTCTGATAAAAATTTAAATCCAAAAACAATTTTTCCTCAATACTTTTTGTTTTTACAATTAATATTCTTTCTAACAAAAATGATTTATCTTCCAGTTATAAAGAGTTATATACTTTTTGTACTTTTAGATAATTAAGATTTACTTAAATATAACAAGAACAATGTACTATTTTGAAAAAAACTAATGTTCTATTGTTACAGGAAAAAAAAGTTAAGGAAAAATTTCCTCAATTGGTGAAAAAGAACAATAAGATATCGATCAATCAAAGAAAGATGGGAGATTTCTTATATCTTACCTGCAATTTGTTCATTTTGACTTGTGCTTATTTCATTTCTACCATGTCTACTATCAGCACGAGACAATTTGGGTGAAGGATGATTAAGATATTCAGGAGAATTGACTTGGTGGGACTTATTTTTGGGACTATTTGGAAGAACCACCTCATCTTGAACAAGTGCCTGCTAAGTAAAAAGAGTTCAATGTTAAAAAACAATATTTGCTTATTCTGAATAAATATCTCATAATGTACACTAACAGATGTGAAAGAAACTCAATTATGATACAATTTTCATAATAAAAATGAGTACAAAAGCTTTTATCTGAGAAAAGTCATTTTGCATTTTTGAAAAATTAGGAAAATGAGAGTAAAACTGTGCATCGAATATTCATATAAAATATGTAAAAATTATTAAAAAAACATGAACTATAGAAGGAATAATGAAAAAGATAATGAAATAATGAAAAAGAAATTTGAATTATATGTCTGCATGTGTGTCCAAGTGAGACTTTAAGTAGATACTTTATGTATTTATTCATGAAAGATCAACACAGTTTGAAACTATATTTTACAAAGAAATATGATTGCTGCTATGAACAGTAGTTTCAAGTTAGAGAAAAGGGAGATTAATATGTAAAGTAACTAGCAAAAAGTTACTTAACATTAGTAAGTTATCTACCTTTATATAAGACTTAAAATGATATTTACATAAAAATCAAATGAAAGGAAATTAAATTCTTCAAAGTTTGATTAATCAAACAAAAATGTGAAATATTCTCAGACTATTGTTATAACAAACAATTCAATGAATTAGATATACCTGGGGTTCATTGTGTTCTGTAATTTGTGTTTGTGGTAGAGATGCTGATCGTTTCTGATGATTGAGAAGTTTTTCTACAGAATGAGATTCTCTGCTGGGTTGGTTTATATGTGCATTTCTTATTTTGTCTCCATGAGTCTTGTTTACATTGACAGCAGTTGGCCAAGATATTCCCTGCTTTGTAGGACACATCAAATGTCTCTGGTCACTCATATATCTGCCATTTGGACCAACAATTGCACCACCCACATTTGGTGGGTTCATTGCATGGGCATATGTTACATTCCTCTGGTCATTACACCGAATTATACATACTGAGATTGAAGCAGTAATGATCACTGCTACTGTCACTGCTACAACAGTAATAATAATCACTGATGTAAGATCAACTTTATCTTCAGTGAGTGTATGAACAGCACTTAGCATTTCTGATGTCTTGTTGCTTACAGTGAGTGTGAAAAACATACTAGTTGTTGCTGATAGAACTGGACTACCACTATCCTTGACAACAAACACTAGCTCATATGAGCCAGCATCTTGTTGGCTAAGCACTCTATTGAAACTTAACAACCAGTGTACTGGTTCATGCTGAATATCTGCTTGTCATTGCCTCTGATTATTTCAATTTTTAGAAATGCATTCTCTTGACTATCTCCATCAGCTGCCTTTAGATGAGTGATGTTCTTTGAATGATGCCGGTAATATACAACATCCATGTTAAAAGGATTCACACTGGAATGTAAAATATGGAGCATTATCATTTTTATCAGTCACTTTCAACAATCACATTCACTGTATTATTCAGAGATGGTATTCCATTATCTTTCACAAATACTTGAAACTTGTAAATGTTTGAAACTCATGATCCAGTGACATAATTGCTGAAATCATGCCATCATCTTTGATTTTAAAAGGTAAAAACTTTTGTTTGTTATTGGTCAGCAGAGAATATGTGAGTTTACCTCCAAGTCCCAGGTCTGGGTCTGTTGCATTGATGAAGCCAACAGAAAATCTTGACTTCTGATTCTCTTCAATGAAGAATTTAAATGTCTCCATAGAGAACTGTGGCCTTACATCATTGACATCCGTCACTTGGATAGAGAACTTATTCTTACTTTGCAGTGGAGGAGATCCTTTATCTTGACAGCTGATGATAATTTCATGCTTTGCCTCTGTTTCTCTATCCAATGCTTTTTTTACAATTACTTGGTATTTCTTAGTGTCCAGACTTTGTAATTTAAATTTATCATAATGGAGATCACAGGTTACTTCTCCATTTTGTCCAACATCACTGTCAGTCACTTTTATATAGGCAATTGAACTTCCCACCTCGATGTCTTCTGAAACTGATGTTGAGTCTTTTCCTGATGCAGACAGGAATTTTAAATGTATAGTTGGAGGATTATTTTGTTGATTAATTACATTTACCAAAACCATAGCAAGGGAACTTAATGGTGGAGTACCTCCATCCTGAGCTTCAACATACAAATTATGTGTTAACATATTATTCAAAGTAAATCTTTTTTCTAAAAATATCTGACCAGTCTGTTCATTCAGTTTAAAGTGACTTTTAGCAACATCAGATGTTTTTGTACTGAAATGATATGTGACTCTTCCATTTTTGCCAGAATCTAAATCTGTGGCTGATAAAGTTGCAATGGAAGAAGTTTCACTTGGGTTATTTTTGATAGAAACATTGTAAACATTTTGGGAGAAAACAGGAGTGTTATCATTAATATCTGTTACAGTGATATGTACAAATAAGACAGTTTCCTTGGCAGGTGATCCTCCATCTCTAGCAATTATTTGTAATTTATAAGCATCCCTAACTTCTCTATCAAGCATTTTTTCCAATTCTATACTCAGATCAGATGTTCCATCCACTTTTTCAGCAACTGACATTTTGAAAGGCTCATCTTTGTTTTTTTTCAACTGATAGGAAATGAGAGAATTGATGGCTCCAAAATCTTTGTCTTTTGCATTTGGAATATGTTTACTCATTCCTATACCAACATCTTCTGAAAATTCAATATTAACTTGTTTCTCTGGGAATTCAGGTTGATGATCATTCACATCCTGAATTATAACTTTGATTTCTAAAATCTTCATAATTCTTTTAGATTTCTGAACAGCTACATCAACCATCAAATAACATCCTTTTCCATATGTACACAGAGATTCAGCATCCAATGTTTGTGCTGTATAAAGTTTTCCTGTCTTTTTAGAAATACGGAATAATGGAGAGCTGCTTGTACCATCCTGTTCCATAAGACTGAATGTGATTAGATTTTGATCTTGTATTGCCACATCATCCATCACATTAGAATCAGCAGCAATGTCTCCAAGGTAAGTGCCTGGACTTTTTCCTTCCTCCACTTTGAATGTCAGGTCCACACAGTTAGAAAAGTGTAGCATACAAATAAAGATAGATAGTTGTTGCAACATACTTCTGATGAACAATGCGAATTTACTGGAACTTTTTTCATGTAATTTTTCTGAAATATAAGACATGAGCAGTCATGTTATTATGAGTTTTATGTATATTCCACATAATTTTTCTCAATCAAATACCTAATTAAGGCTACATCTATCATAAAATAGTTATTACATTTGTATATCAATTTTATTCACTAAATGTAACAATTATTCTGAAAGAAGGATAGTTAATTTTTGAAAAAAAAATTATTTTAGTCTCAATCTGTATTAGCATACATTATCCTGTTATTCTTATTTCAACATTAAAATTCTAATGTTAAGAAAAATCATTCAAAAGCCACCTTTATCAGCCATTAAGTTTGATGACAAATCATATCCTATTTATAGTATTTTGATGATTATTACTAATAAATTAATAATTAGAAAATGATAAACTCCCGTAAGAAATTGTAAAGATCAAAGTGAGTGCACAGCTCTCACATTATTATAAGTCTGTGGCAAATAGGATTGGGAATTGCTTTATTCTCAAAGTTATAGTAATTTCATGCTATTGCATTAATCCTTTCACTCCCACTGTGACACCAGTGTCAAGTTAAATTTGATAAAAATTCATACTCAAAGCATGATTTTGCATAGCCAAAACTTTTTTTTAATCAAACCACAATATGGCAATTTTGCTGTGTTACGGTAATATATATACAAAAATCAGATTATTATACTATAGACTGATCAGTTTTAAAATACCTATATAAAAAAAAAGAATAAAAATGTTTAGTTACTTATTTAGTTTTTACTTATGGTTCTGTCATTTACTTCAACAAAATTAAAAGAAAATACAAAATACTCTTGCTTTTTTATTGTGTGTATGCATGTGTGTGTGCATTATTTATACTTCAAAATTTTATAGCAGCCATGTTTGTTAATAATGTCTAAAAATTTTCCTATTGAAATAAATTAGGGTTCTAACTTCATATCTTTGTGAAGGCAACTGAGTCATTTTATAAATATGAAATAAAAATGAAAACAGGATTTAAAAGAAATATTACAATTTAAAAAAAAAATTATTATAAAAACTGATTTTAATACAAATGTTTGGAATAAAATATTCCCATTCTGTATATAGAAAACAACTTCAACTAATGCCACTTTAGATCTCTATCTAATGTGGAATTATTTTAAAATTTCAACAAAGAATAGATAAATAAATGACTATCAAAACAAGTTTTATTGAAAAAATAAATCATTAAATGGAAAGAAATGGAATATATTATTCAAAATAATGAACTTTATAATAAGAAAATTAAGATTATTCAGAGAATCATCTTATGTATATCAATGTGCATTTACATTTATTAAATCATTTGTAACAAAAGGGGGAAAAATGGGCACAAAAATGTAGAAAATTCACTTACCCTTATTGTTAGAAAATCTGCATTCAGAAATAAAAATCACATCTTCATTATAATTTATGCAGGTGCTATTTTGAAGTTTTTTTCCAGAACTAAATTTCTTAGACTGATAAAAATAAAAAATGCTTTTATCCTAATGTGTGTGTTGTGTGTGCAATGGCTGCTACATTAAGTAATGATCACTTTTCATCGGAAATATAATTGAATTATGTTTGTATTATTTAGATTTTTTAATGTGACAGATTTAAATGTTTATGTATTTAGTAATAGAAATATATGAAGATTTGAATAAAACTTGTTTAAAAAAAAATTAATATCAGACTCCCAAAATGCTCTTTGTTTTGGTCTTTGTTCTTTAGAGACTGCTTTCTTCTCCCTTTCTCCAAACAAGATTATAATGGCTTTCCTTACCTTTTACATGGAGATGTTTCTAATGTATGTATACAAATATTCTTGTATCTATTTATAAACAACGCTTAAATGCATCTATTTTAGAAGCAGATTTAAGATTTCTAGTCTACTTTTAAAATTTTGAATGAATAAGAGATTATTTTAGAAAGAATACATTCTTTGTATGTAACTTATTGTTTATGTTCACATCGTTCTTTGTTTTGAAAAAAAAAAAGAAAGATTATTTTCCAAATTAAAATTCTGCAGACTTATTTTTAAGAGAAATACTGATGATTATTGCTGAGGGTATGCAATTTGTTGTCTTGAATTAAAATTAACATTTATTTTCTTCATTCTTATCATTCTTTTGTTCTACTTAGATTATTCATATTCAATAAATAATGAGTGCCAAGGTATTATCTTTCATGTGAATTGATTCTGAGCAGAAAAAAAAATTACTGTGGTACTGGAGGTAAAGGCCGTGGATTTCGATAGATATTTCCTGTTGATTGCTGACTTATATCAGAAGAGTTACTATCTTCTGTCACAGAGTCTTTGTTGTCAATGTTTTGTGTAAGGCTTGGTGTGTAAAAGCCCCTGGCTACAATTGTTGTATCACTTGGGTAGTTGACAGTCTGTCCCAATGGCCTCATCTCTGTTTCTTGTGTGGGTTGTCCAGTTTGTTTTGATGGAGGATTGCAATACTGAGAAGAGTACACTTCTGAAAAAATACAAAAATAAGCAATTTCTGACAAATTCTATAATTGTGTGTGTGTGTGTTTGTGCGTCAATAAATCCATAGTCTGATATGGGTTCTGAGATGAATCTTGATCTAAAATTTTAAATGTACAATCTATCTGATTAATAGAGAAAAGTTGGGTTAATTGCAATGACAAGGAAGAAAATTATATTGAAAAATAAATATATGTTGTCTTAAATAAATGATTTTCTTCATCATTAGACTCTATGCTAATTGTTGCCTACAAATACATACATGACCAATTTTGATATATACAATCAGTATAACAATATTTTAGAGAAAAATATTAATATATCACCTTGTTTTTATGATTGGTCAGATATAAGTTATGCAAAAATCTATATAAGTGAATTTTAATAATCACTATTTAACATACAGTATTAGGTAGTATGATGGATATCAGTACAGAAAATTGAGTCAGTTTGAATTTTGCATATAGCAGATTATATTCACCTTCTACCACTACTCTTGGGAAAGGTATGAATTTAATTATCCCTGTTCTCTGTCACAATTTGCAATATTTTGAAAAAAAAATGTTGTTGATTGAAAAAAAATAGGATGAAAGCACTAGCATAAATAACTATCCTAATAACTAACTACCTGCCTAGACATAAAAATGTGTTGGTCTCATTTTTAACATATCATAAGGATATAAAATTTTAAAAAGGGTTAAAGCTATTATCAAATTTAAAGGATTTACTTTTTTTTAACTTCTTTATAATGCATAAAATTACATTCAGAAAGTTATGTCAAATGAAACATTTTTTTAATTAATTCAAATGTTCTTGAAATCTACAGTTTATTCTTAAAAAAAAAATAAAGGAACATTTTGCTCAACTGATAAAATAAAACTGACAGAATAAAATAAAATATTGATCAATCAGAGAAAGATGGGAGAATTCTTATATCTTACCTGCAATTTGTCCATGTTGATGTGTACTTGTTTCATTTCTACCATGTCTACTATTAGCACGAGACAATTTGGGTGAAGGATGATTAAGATATTCAGGAGAACTGACTTGGTGGAATTTATTTTTGGGACTATTTGGAAGAACCACATCATCTTGAACAAGTGCCTGCTAAGTAAAAAGAGTTCAATGTTAAAAAACAATATTTGCTTATTCTGAACAAATATCTCATAATGGACACTAACAGATATGAAAGAAACTCAGATATTACTTGTATGAAATGATTTTAACATAATTCTTTCAGTATAAAATTAAGTATTCAAATCTTTTATTTAAGAAAGCATTTCATTTTTTAAATAATCATGAAATAACAAAAGTAAAACCCTGCATATGTTATTTATCAGATTATAATGCTAATACTGCTCAGAAAGCAATTAATGAAGAAATTAATAAACAAGAAAAATAAATAATGGCAATGTTTTATATCAGTGTCAATCAGAATATAAACATTGGCATATATCAGCAATATAAATAATTATATATTCACAATAATAAACACAATGGTTTAAAGTGAAACCAAGAAATTTATTCAATATATTAAAGGTAGTATTTTAATATTGAGTGTATAGACATACTAAAAAAATTTTTTTTTTATTATTCTAATGAATGAACAATTGTACAAATGAAGGACTTACTTGAGACTCATGAGGTACCAAGGTCTGATTTTGTGGTAGAGAAGCTGATCTATTCTGCTGACTTGGAAGCTTTTCTACAGAATGAGATTCTCTGCTGGGTTGGCTAAAGTGTGCACTTCTTATTTTGTCTCCATGAGTCTTGTTTACATTGACAGCAGTTGGCCAAGATATTCCCTGCTTTGTAGGACACATCAAATGTCTCTGGTCACTCATATATCTGCCATTTGGACCAACAATTGCACCACCCACATTTGGTGGGTTCATTGCATGGGCATATGTTACATTCCTCTGGTCATTACACCGAATTATACATACTGAGATTGAAGCAGTAATGATCACTGCTACTGTCACTGCTACAACAGTAATAATAATCACTGATGTAAGATCAACTTTATCTTCAGTGAGTGTATGAACAGCACTTAGCATTTCTGATGTCTTGTTGCTTACAGTGAGTGTGAAAAACATACTAGTTGTTGCTGATAGAACTGGACTACCACTATCCTTGACAACAAACACTAGCTCATATGAGCCAGCATCTTGTTGGCTAAGCACTCTATTGAAACTTAACAACCAGTGTACTGGTTCATGCTGAATATCTGCTTGTCATTGCCTCTGATTATTTCATATTTTAGAAATGCATTCTCTTGACTATCTCCATCAGCTGCCTTTAGATGAGTGATGTTCTTTGAATGATGCCGGTAATATACAACATCCATGTTAAAAGGGATTCACACTGGGAAATGTAAAATATGGAGCATTATCATTTTTATCAGTCACTTCAACAATCACATTCACTGTATTATTCAGAGATGGTATTCCATTATCTTTCACAAATACTTGAAACTTGTAAATGTTTTGAAACTCATGATCCAGTGACATAATCGCTGAAATCATGCCATCATCTTTGATTTTAAAAGGTAAAAACTTTTGTTTGTTATTAGTCAGCAGAGAATATGTGAGTTTACCTCCAAGTCCCAGGTCTGGGTCTGTTGCATTGATGAAGCCAACAGAAAATCTTGACTTCTGATTCTCTTCAATGAAGAATTTAAATGTCTCCATAGAGAACTGTGGCCTTACATCATTGACATCCGTCACTTGGATAGAGAACTTATTCTTACATTGCAGTGGAGGAGATCCTTTATCTTGACAACTGATGATAATTTCATGCTTTGCCTCTGTTTCTCTATCCAATGCTTTTTTCACAATTACTTGGTATTTCTTAGTGTCCAGACTTTGTAATTTAAATTTATCATAATGGAGATCACAGGTTACTTCTCCATTTTGTCCAACATCACTGTCAGTCACTTTTATATAGGCAATTGAACTTCCCACTTCAATATCTTCTGAAACGGATGTTGAATCTTTTCCTGATGCAGACAGGAATTTTAGATGAATAGTTGGAGGATTATTTTGTTGGTTGATTACATTTACCAAAACCATTGATTTAGCTGCTAAAGATGGACTTCCACTGTCTTGAGCTTCAACATATAAGTTATAGGTCAGAATATTACTCAAAGCAAATTTTTTCTCTAGGAAAATTTGTCCAGTTTGTTCATTCAATTTAAAATGATTTTTAGCAACATCAGATGTTTTTGTGCTGAAATGATAAGTGACTCTTCCATTTTTGCCTGAGTCTAAATCTGTGGCTGATAAAGTTGCAATGGAAGAAGTTTCACTTGGTTCATTCTTTATTGTGACATTATAAAGATTTTGAGAAAAGACAGGAGAATTATCATTAACATCTGTCACTGAAATATGGACATCTAAAATACTTTGTTTTGGAGGAGATCCACCATCTTTAGCAATTACTTTTACCATATAACTATTTTTTACTTCTCTATCAAGCTTTTCTTTTAGGATGATGTAAAGATCTGATGTTCTATCCACATTTTTGGAAACAGATAAATCAAACGGTTCATCCTTATATGTTTTTAACTCATAAGTAATCTGAGAATTAACAAGTCCAATATCCTTGTCCACTGCATTTGGAATTAACATTCTTGTTCCCTTAGCATCTCTTTCCGAAAATTCAATGTTAACTTGCTTATCAGGAAATTCTGGTTGGTGATCATTTACATCTTGTACTTTTACTTTCACTTCTAATATTTTCATAATCCTTTTGGATTTTTGAACAGCAACATCAACCATTACAAAACATTCTTTGTTGAATGTACACAAAGATTCAGCATCCAATGTTTGTGCTGTGTAAAGTTTTCCTGTCTTTTTAGAAATACGGAATAATGGAGAGCTGCTTGTACCATCCTGTTCCATGAGACTGAATGAAATTAAATTCTGATCTTGTATTGCCACATCATCCATCACATTAGAATCAGCAGCAATGTCTCCAAGGTAAGT
Source organism: Doryteuthis pealeii (assembly GCA_023376005.1). Lineage (NCBI taxonomy): Eukaryota > Metazoa > Mollusca > Cephalopoda > Myopsida > Loliginidae > Doryteuthis > Doryteuthis pealeii. Next base: position 22,763,881 of record CM042151.1, read on the forward strand.
GCCAGGACTTTTCCCTTCTTCAACTTTAAGTGTTAAGTCTGCACTTTCACAAATGTGTAAAACAAACAATAACACACACAGTTTAATCATGTTTCTTATGGTAGAATTTATTAAATCTGAAATTTAAAAAAGTTATAGTAAAAAAGAAAGTTATAATATTATACAGAATATTTTTCTTACATACCAATAATATTTTCTAATAAAGCGTATTAAATACACTCTAAAAAATAAAATCAACATTTAATTTCTCAATTCAACCATAATAATTAACTTGAAAATCATTATTTGCATTCATAAATTTACATGCAGCTTTAAAAGATTAGGGAAAATAATATATTTTGTGAAGTTTCTTGACATGTTTCATTTAGTCTTATTCATCAGAATTTATCAAAATCTCATGATGCTAAAATGGGCAATTTATTACTAGCATTTCCATTTGCTTTTTAGCAGCCATGTTTCTAGCACAGAAACTAGCACAATGCTTCTCATAATTATGGGAGCTTACTTTCATTTAGAAGAGATTTGAAATATTCAGTTTTCAAAATAAGAACATTTTTTTTAAATATCTCATAACTTAGAAACCATTTATATAACATTAGTGTAAGAAAATTAAAAAGGTAAATTATCTTGAATAATAATTTGGAATGAATAGTCTTTTATGGTTTATTAATTCTTTGCAAATAATAACAAAATCTTTAAGATATTTTCAGTTTTTAAGAAATTCCAAGCTGTAACTAACAGTTGCTTAAAATCTAAGACAATTCAAATATCTGAAGGCAGATGTTTTTTTGTTTTTTGTGAAAAGTAATGTATATAAATATATTATTACAATATCAACTTGAAATTTGAAAATCTACCTAAAGATAGCGGCATAATGCACTTATAGTTCCATGTGTATATCAAATAATTTTTAATGAAAAAGAGAAAAAATGAAAATGTAAACAATGTAATACTCTTACCTTTATTCAGTTGAGTGATAAGATGGAAACTAGAGTCTCATTTTAACTACTGTAGTGTTTCTTTATACTCATATAATGAGAGTTTAAGCCTTAATTTCAAAGACTGTTGGGTGAAAGAAGGCTGTTGTCCTAATGTGTGTGTTGTGTGTGAAATGGCTGCCACAGCGAATGACTACTATTCATAAAAAGAAAATAAACCATCACACAATTTGGTTCTAATTATTTGATTTTGATTTTTTTTTAAATTTCTTAATTTTTAATTTTCTGCCCTTTAGAAATAATCTTAATGTGGAATAAAACTTGAAAACAAAAATTTGAATAAAATTTTTTGTGTAGCTCCCAAAATGCAATTTCCTTTGTTCTTTACATTGTACTTTCTTCTTTCTCTCTGCTCCCCACCCAACAACATAACTCTTTTCTCAGTTACCACATAAAAGTTAATGCTATGTAAATATAACACATGCTGGTAAATATTCAAAAACAAATATCATAGATGGAAGATTAAGCTGACATTCTAAAGTTAACATGAAATTTCAAGGTAAATTTTTAAAAAAGAAAAAAAGTTCTGTTTTATTATATATTTCATGTACTTGGCCTGCCTTTGTTTTAAGAAAATAATTTGAATAGTTATTTAATTAAATAATCTGAATTTCTGTTACCTTTAATTTATTGTGTAAAATTGCTGCTAGATTTTTAAATTGTTTACATATTATTGATATAAGTATTATCTTTTATTTCTCTAATTTGTTAGAGCATTCTATTTTTTTAATTAAAATTTATGAAGATCAAATTATTTATGAGTGGAAATTTTCTCTATAATGTAGTGTCATTAAAAATATTGCTACATAGTAAGATTATTGTGGTACTGGAGGTAATGGTCTGGGATTGCGATAAATATTTCCTGCTGATTGCTGACTTATATCAGAAGAGTTACTATCCTCTGTCACAGAGTCTTTGTTGTCAATGTTTTGTGTAAGGCTTGGTGTGTAAAAGCCCCTGGCTACAATGGTTGTATCACTTGGATAGTTGACAGTTTGTCCCAATGGCCTCATCTCTGTTTCTTGCATTGGGTGCCCACTCTGCTTTGATGGAGAATTGCAGTACTGGGAAGTGTATACTTCTGAAATTTATAAATAAAAAACAAGCAACTTCACTATAATGATTTGCATTTTCTCAGTTGAAGTTGAGACACAATAAATGTATCCAATTTCAACTTCCTTTTATCCTAACATTTTTATTTGAAGGAGAGACATTCCAAATTCTATCATATTTACTGCTCCTATCTAATAATAAAATAAATTATCCACTATTTAATTATGTCTTTATTTCCCAATACAACATACAGATAACTTTTTAAAAATATAAGATTTAATTGAAATCTATCAAATATTCACAACTTAACTGAAAGTTATGAATATTCAAATCGAAATGAGAAAGATATTTTATATTGACTCTCAGTTAATTTTCAAAATTACTTGATAAGTATTAAAAGACAATCTTTGATGATTAAGGTTTTATTGAAATTGAAGTTCAATGATGATAATTATGAAATCTGATAATATGATGGGTTGCTGAAAAGTTTTAAGTCCAACCAAGAAGGGAATGACTTGGAGCCATTAAATGTACATATTATTTTACATATTGAATCCACAATTAACACATTTGGCATATTGTTTCTCAAGTTTCTTGAACCCTTCCCAAATTTTTTTAAAATCCAAAATGGTCATTTCATCCTTGGTTAGATAGAGAACTCTTTAGGTATCCTTCATATTTTAAAAATAATTAATGCATGAAAAAAGATTTTTAAAGTTAATCATAATAAAGTGTTAAACAGAGAAGTAAAATGGATATTGTGTTAAATACCTGCAGTTTCTTGATTTTGACTTGAATTGAGATGCCTTCTGCTTTCTTCACTGTTAATCCGGGAAACTTTTGGTGAGGAATGGTTGCTATATTCAGGTGAATTGATTTGCTGGGGTTTGTTTTTGTGACTATTTGTGAGAATTATATCATCCTGGATATGATTCTTCAACAAAGAAAAAATTAACCTTATAGCCATTCTGAATTCAAATCAAGTTTTCTTTAAATAGGAGCTGGAGTTTTTAAAGATGTTATGAATTCATGAATTACATGTTAAATCAAAAATAAAAGATAAAATATTTGGAAATAGAATAAAATAAAAAATATCTGGAAAGAAATCTGGAAAATGGTGATAAAATTATACACTAGTAATATATTTTAAAACTGTATTTTATGAATTATTAAAATTATATTTTACAATAATGTATAATTTGAAATATAAAGTGATAATATAAATGGAAGTTAATTTTTATTAAGATGAGATAACTTCTGCATATTTTCAATGGTTGAAATAGATTTTGTAATTAAACTTTAACTTCAATTTGATTAATAGAATAAAACAAATTTGTATTCACCTGAAGTTCAGTGGTTGCTTGTGTTTGTGTCTGAGGGAGAGAAGCCGATCTTTTCTGATTACTGGGAAGCTTTTCTGCAAAATGGGATTCTCTGCTTAGTTGTGCACTTCTTATTTTGTCTCCATGAGTCTTGTTTACATTGACAGCAGTTGGCCAAGATATTCCCTGCTTTGTAGGACACATCAAATGTCTCTGGTCACTCATATATCTGCCATTTGGACCAACAATTGCACCACCCACATTTGGTGGGTTCATTGCATGGGCATATGTTACATTCCTCTGGTCATTACACCGAATTATACATACTGAGATTGAAGCAGTAATGATCACTGCTACTGTCACTGCTACAACAGTAATAATAATCACTGATGTAAGATCAACTTTATCTTCAGTGAGTGTATGAACAGCACTTAGCATTTCTGATGTCTTGTTGCTTACAGTGAGTGTGAAAAACATACTAGTTGTTGCTGATAGAACTGGACTACCACTATCCTTGACAACAAACACTAGCTCATATGAGCCAGCATCTTGTTGGCTAAGCACTCTATTGAAACTTAACAAACCAGTGTACTGGTTCATGCTGAATATCTGCTTGTCATTGCCTCTGATTATTTCATATTTTAGAAATGCATTCTCTTGACTATCTCCATCAGCTGCCTTTAGATGAGTGACGTTTCTTTGAATGATGCCGGTAATATACAACATCCATATTAAAAGGATTCACACTGGGAAATGTAAAATATGGAGCATTATCATTTTTATCAGTCACTTCAACAATCACATTCACTGTATTATTCAGAGATGGTATTCCATTATCTTTCACAAATACTTGAAACTTGTAAATGTTTTGAAACTCATGATCCAGTGACATAATCGCTGAAATCATGCCATCATCTTTGATTTTAAAAGGTAAAAACTTTTGTTTGTTATTGGTCAACAGAGAATATGTGAGTTTACCTCCAAGTCCCAGGTCTGGGTCTGTTGCATTGATGAAGCCAACAGAAAATCTTGACTTCTGATTCTCTTCAATGAAGAATTTAAATGTCTCCATAGAGAACTGTGGCCTTACATCATTGACATCCGTCACTTGGATAGAGAACTTATTCTTACTTTGCAGTGGAGGAGATCCTTTATCTTGACAGCTGATGATAATTTCATGCTTTGCCTCTGTTTCTCTATCCAATGCTTTTTTCACAATTACTTGGTATTTCTTAGTGTCCAGATTCTGCAGTTTAAATTTATCATAATGGAGATCACAGGTTACTTCTCCATTTTGTCCAACATCATGATCAGTAACTTTTACATAAGCAATTGAACTTCCCACTTCAATATCTTCAGAAACTGATGTTGAATCTTTTCCTGATGCAGACAAGAATTTCAAGTGTATAGTGGGAGGATTATTTTGTTGGTTGATTACATTTACTAAAACCATTGCAAGAGATTCCAATGGTACAGTACCTCCATCTTTAGCTTCAATGTATAAATTGTGGGTTCGTATATTACCTAATGAAAATTTTTTCTCCAAGAAAATCTGCCCAGTTTGTTGATTCAGTTTAAAGTGACTTTTAGCAACATCAGATGTTTTTGTACTGAAATGATAAGTGACTCTTCCATTTTTGCCAGAGTCTAAATCTGTGGCTGATAAAGTTGCAATTGAAGAAGTTTCACTTGGGTTATTCTTTATTGAAACATTGTAAACGTTTTGTGAAAATACCGGAATGTTATCATTGACATCAGTAACAGTAATATGTACAAATAAAATACTTTCTTTTGGAGGAGATCCTCCATCTTTTGCAATTATTTGAATCAGATAAGACTCTTTAATTTCTCTGTCAAGTCTTTTCTCCAATGTTACACGGAGGTTTGATGTTCCATCCACTTTTTTTGATATTGACAATTTAAAGGGTTCTTCTTCTAGCTTTTTTAAGGAATATGTAATCAGAGAATTCATATGACTAATATCTTTGTCAATTGCATTTGGAATTGAAATTTTTGTTCCTGGAACTACATCTTCTGAAAATTCTATACTGACTTGTTTATCAGGAAACTCAGGTTGATGATCATTCACATCCTGAATGAAAACTTTCACCTCTAATATTTTCATAATTCTTTTAGATTTTTGTACAGCAACATCAACCATTACAAAACATTCTTTTCCATATGTACACAGAGATTCAGCATCCAATGTCTGTGCTGTATAAAGTTTTCCTGTCTTTTTAGAAATACGGAATAATGGAGAGCTGCTTGTACCATCCTGTTCCATGAGACTGAATGAAATTAGATTTTGATCTTGAATTGCTACATCATCCATCACAGTAGAATCAGCAGCAATATCTCCCAGGTAAGTGCCAGGACTTTTTCCTTCATCAACTTTAAATGATAAATCCACACTTTGACAAACGTGCAAATATAACAAGACAAATTCCAATATTATCATCTTTACAAATGGATGGCTTTGGTAAAGAACTAATGAATGAGATTTTAACTTAACTGAAACAAAAAGAAAACATAATTAGGCTTTTAAAATTGTCATTAAATTATTAGTGCTTCATATACACATTATTAATTTCATAAATTATATTCCTTTGTGCAAAATTATCATGGAAAGCATTATGAAAAAAATTAATATCACTTTTGAAAAATTTTATTGGAATGCATTTGAATGGAATTTATATATAGTAAATTAGAATAAAATATACTTATCAGAAATTATTAATTTTTTTTACAAAATATACTCTAGTTTATGATAAAAAAGTTGTATTTTAAAGATTACTCAGTATATATAAAATTCCAGATTTCATATACATTTAGTTATTTTAATTTGGATGTTTATTTTCATATGTATTAATTTCACCATTTATTTCTTTTTTTTTTTTCTTTTTTTTTTTTTGTCTAAATAAAATTATACAATTTTTAAGTGATATTTACATATTCATAAAAAAATCTACTGTAAAAATTTACACAATAAAAATGTATCTAGTGAATGTCCAGAATTATTAAATTACTGACTTTTATCTATAAAATATATTTTTAAATATGAAATTAAGCATGAAATAGAAATGTAAAACATAAATCAGCTTAAAACTTTCTTCATTTTTCAACTTAAAAAATCAGTATAAAGCAAATATCAATTTCAACCCTGAAATTCACATCTATTTTCTAAATAAAAATTCCTTTTTAGATAATGAATAAGGGTTACTGAACAGTGAACATATTTATTGGTTTAACAATTCTCAATCTTTTTCCTTATCTAAAAAGTAATTCAGAATATTATTGCTAATCTGGATTTTCATATTTAAGAAATCATTTCAAATTTAGAAGATATGTAAAATGTATTTTAAATACTTTACTTGTGAGATTAGATCTGAAATTTCTGTGGTTTTATTAATTGCACCACATACAATTAGACAAATATACTAGGATCTTTTACTTCAATACAAATAATTTCTGTGTAAATTATTTTTACTATATTAAAAAATATACAGAGTATAAATAACATATGGACTCATCAAAATGACTAAGTTTAAAAAAATATAATTATTATATTCTAAAAATACTGAGATTTAATCAATTGCTATTTAATCTATTTTCCACTATTAGTATTTGTCAATGCTAAATACTTAAATATCCTGTTCCCATTGAGAACGTATTCTAAAAATCTGTTTTTTGACATTTTTAACAAATTCATAAACGAAATGATATAATCCAATAAATATATCTTAAAATAGAAAGATTTTCATATGCTTGTAATTGAAAAAACAAAGAGGTTATACCAATAGGTTTTTATTTTTACATCCATCGCATAACTATCATAGATAGATAGAAAACAAAGAAAAAGAAATTGTCAAACTGACTCACCTTTGTTATTAAATACACTGGAGTTTTCTTCCAAGTAAAAACTACATCCTTATTGTAAATTCTGCAGCTGTTGTTTTCTATATTGTCTTGAATAGAGTTTAGGCTCAGGGTACTAGATTGCTTTCTTTGATTGATATGAGAAAGGTGCCAGCAATCCTAGTGAGTGTGTAGAGTGTGTAATGGCTGCTACACTGTATGGTGACTGCTATGCTTTTTGTGAAACTAGGACTGAAGCAATGACATTTTTGTTTTAAGTATTTTTTTTTTTTAGAAATATAATAGGCATTTATTAATAACTAGATCTACATATGTATGCCTTTAAAATTAAAATAAACAAGGAAAAAAATCAAACCTATTTCCCAAAATGCAATTCAGTATTATTGGTTTCTCATTCTTAATCAACTACTTCCTTCTATCCTTCCATATTTTAAACATAAAGCCTCTGTCTCAGCAAAGGTGTTGGGACATTTCATTGTTAAAGAATTCACATTTGAAGATTGATAGCAACTTAAATCCAGTATAACTTACACCAATTATGGCTATCTACTATTTATATGTGAGTATGATTTTTATGATTATGACTTGAACAGTTCAACAGACTTTGTTTAATACAGAATCTTATGGACACCATTTAATCAGAAATTTATATTTTTTTTTACATGAAATATTTTCCAATGTTCCAAATTAAGAATTAATGTGATTTTTGAAAATTAATCAAAAGATCAAATTTAAGAGACAAAAAAAAAGTTCATAATATTTACGTGTCCAGAATTTCTCTGAATATATCATTTTAGATATTTAAACTACTATTAAGAATCTAAATATTATCAAACAATAGTTCATAATGTAAAAAATTCAAAAAAGATTATTAATACCTTATCTAAATGTGATAATTATCTAAAATTTTGATAGTAAAATTTAAACTTTATATTATGTCTTTGTGTGAGGGATCTGTGAAGTTTGTATTTAATTATTTTTGTATCTTTAAATAACAGAAATTATTATTAATAATGTATAATGTATAATTGTTGTTTACTTATAGAATAGTTTGTACTTTCTTTATTGTGGTACTGGAGGTAAAGGCCTAGGATTGCGATAAATATTTCCTGCTGATTGCTGACTTATATCAGAAGAGTTACTATCCTCTGTTACAGAGTCTTTGTTGTCAATGCTTTGCGTAAGGCTTGGTGTGTAGAAGCCCCTGGCTACAATTGTTGTATCACTTGGGTAGTTGACAGTCTGTCCCAATGGCCTCATCTCTGTTTCTTGTGTTAACTGTCCACCTTGTTTTGATTGAGGATTGCAGTAC
>CM042151.1:22774941-22892441 GCA_023376005.1 Doryteuthis pealeii
ACACAATGCTTCAAGCAAATTATGAAACTCTCTTATATATATATATATATATAGAGAGAGAGAGAGAGAGAGAGACAGACAGACAGACAGACAGAGAGAGAGATATGATAAAATGCTTATTACTTAATGTAATAAAAACATTAATAAAATAAAACAAGATGAAAGTAGTTTTTACTGATTATGTCCCTCTAGGAAAATTCCATACAAACTGAGTGATTTTAAGAAAATAGCTCTTTAAGTAAAAGAGATTTAGTATCACTTGTGCATGTATGGGATATACTGCAAAATTTAGCTAGGGATAGTCTAAAAAAATCTCTGGATAGATATATAAATGCAATGACACTAACATTGTAGCCATTTTGTAAAGCTGACATTATTCAGGCGAAGGGAAGAGCTACATGTTATAAGATCTCTTGTGATTTTTGGATATTCAGTTTACATGCTATGAGATCTCTCGTGATTTTTTGGTAATTCAATTTAGTTCTTAAAGTAAACAAGAACTGATGTAAGTCGAAAATAATTTATATCAAATCATCACAAATAAAAGTTATAAGATATTCTAATAAATAAACAATTGTACAATAATAAGGATAATTAGAATAAAACCTCCACTATATTCTATAAAACTACTGATTGCATTTCAAATATCAAACAAATGGTAATATAAATAGCCACAAAATCAAGCAATAACATGAAATATTAATCACAAGGAATACTAAAAAAGGTACTCACAAGAGTTAGACAAAAGGGTTTTTCTTAAATATTAAGATACAAAACAACAATAAGTATGAAAGCAAACAAACCTGTGAATGTTCCTCAGAAATTATCCGTGGCAGAGGAAGAGAAGCTGTTCTTTTTTGCTGATTGGGAAGTTTTTCTTCAGAATGAGATTCTCTGCTGGGTTGGTTTATATGTGCACTTCTTATTTTGTCTCCATGAGTCTTGTTTACATTGACAGCAGTTGGCCAAGATATTCCCTGCTTTGTAGGACACATCAAATGTCTCTGGTCACTCATATATCTGCCATTTGGACCAACAATTGCACCACCCACATTTGGTGGGTTCATTGCATGGGCATATGTTACATTCCTCTGGTCATTACACCGAATTATACATACTGAGATTGAAGCAGTAATGATCACTGCTACTGTCACTGCTACAACAGTAATAATAATCACTGATGTAAGATCAACTTTATCTTCAGTGAGTGTATGAACAGCACTTAGCATTTCTGATGTCTTGTTGCTTACAGTGAGTGTGAAAAACATACTAGTTGTTGCTGATAGAACTGGACTACCACTATCCTTGACAACAAACACTAGCTCATATGAGCCAGCATCTTGTTGGCTAAGCACTCTATTGAAACTTAACAAACCAGTGTACTGGTTCATGCTGAATATCTGCTTGTCATTGCCTCTGATTATTTCATATTTTAGAAATGCATTCTCTTGACTATCTCCATCAGCTGCCTTTAGATGAGTGACGTTCTTTGAATGATGCCGGTAATATACAACATCCATGTTATAAGGATTCACACTGGGAAATGTAAAATATGGAGCATTATCATTTTTATCAGTCACTTCAACAATCACATTCACTGTATTATTCAGAGATGGTATTCCATTATCTTTCACAAATACTTGAAACTTGTAAATGTTTTGAAACTCATGATCCAGTGACATAATCGCTGAAATCATGCCATCATCTTTGATTTTAAAAGGTAAAAACTTTTGTTTGTTATTGGTCAGCAGAGAATATGTGAGTTTACCTCCAAGTCCAGGTCTGGGTCTGTTGCATTGATGAAGCCAACAGAAAATCTTGACTTCTGATTCTCTTCAATGAAGAATTTAAATGTCTCCATAGAGAACTGTGGCCTTACATCATTGACATCCGTCACTTGGATAGAGAACTTATTCTTACTTTGCAGTGGAGGAGATCCTTTATCTTGACAGCTGATGATAATTTCATGCTTTGCCTCTGTTTCTCTATCCAATGCTTTTTTCACAATTACTTGGTATTTCTTAGTGTCCAGAATTTGTAGTTTAAATTTATCATAATGGAGATCACAGGTTACTTCTCCATTTTGTCCAACATCACTGTCAGTCACTTTTATATAGGCAATTGAACTTCCCACTTCAATATCTTCTGAAACTGATGTTGAGTCTTTTCCTGATGCAGACAGGAATTTTAGATGAATAGTTGGAGGATTATTTTGTTGGTTGATTACATTTACCAAAACCATTGATTTAGCTGCTAAAGATGGACTTCCACTGTCTTGAGCTTCAACAAATAAGTTATAGGTCAGAATATTACTCAAAGCAAATTTTTTCTCTAGGAAAATTTGTCCAGTTTGTTCATTTAATTCAAAATGACTTTTAGCAACATCAGATGTTTTTGTGCTGAAATGATAAGTGACTCTTCCATTTTTGCCAGAATCTAAATCTGTGGCTGATAAAGTTGCAATGGAAGAAGTTTCACTTGGTTCATTCTTTATTGTGACATTATAAAGATTTTGAGAAAAGACAGGAGGATTATCATTAACATCTGTTACTGAAATGTGGACATCTAAAATACTTTGTTTAGAAGGATATCCTCCATCTTTAGCAATTACTTTTACCATGTAACTATCTTTTACTTCTCTATCCATTCTTTCTTTTAATATAATATAAAGAACAGAAGTTCTATCAACATTTTTGGAAACAGATAAATCAAACGGTTCATCTTTATATGTTTTTAACTCATAAGTAATCTGAGAATTAACAAGTCCAATATCCTTGTCCACTGCATTTGGAATTAATCGTTTTACTCCTTTACCATCATCTTCTGAAAAAACAATTTCAACTTGTTTATCAGGAAATTCTGGTTGGTGATCATTGACATCTTCAATTTTGACTTTTATTTCTAATATTTTCATAATTCTTTTGGATTTCTGAACAGCAACATCAACCATTAAAAAACATTCTTTTCCATATGTACACAAAGATTCAGCATCCAATGTTTGTGCTGTGTAAAGTTTTCCTGTCTTTTTAGAAATACGGAATAATGGAGAGCTGCTTGTACCATCCTGTTCCATAAGACTGAATGAAATTAAATTCTGATCTTGTATTGCCACATCATCCATCACATTAGAATCAGCAGCAATGTCTCCAAGGTAAGTGCCAGGACTTTTTCCTTCTTCAACTTTAAGTGTTAAGTCTGCACTTTCACAAATGTGTAAAACAAACAATAACACACACAGTTTAATCATGTTTCTTATGATGGAATTTATTCAAACTGAAATGTAGAAAGAAAATTTTAATACTTTACAAAAAAGTAATATCCATTTTCTTATGAACAAATATTTCCTATCCAATTATATACATCACACTCAAAGAAAAAAATTCTATTTATTATTCATCATTAACCCTGGGATGGTTGTAATTGAAGTGAAAATTATTTATTGAAAAACATTTATATGCATTTTTTTTAATCATTAAAATAATTCATTCTGTGAATTTTCTTTACATTCTTTATTCAGTTTTATTCGTTAAATTTTTTTTAATGATTCCATAATATGTAATTTACTAGCATTTACATTTGCTTTATAGCAGCCATGTTTCTAGCATAGAAACTAGTGTAACACTTCTTTTATTATATATATATATATATATATATATATATATATATATATATATATATATATATATATATATATATATATATATATAGATTATTTTTATATGGAAGAGATAAAACATTTTCATTAGTCAGTTTTTAAAATAAGAACTTATTAAAAATATACCACAACCATTAAATGTAATATTCATGTGAGAAGATTATAAAGGTAAATTATCTTAACGTTTTTGAATGAATAGCTTTTTATTGAAACCTAATTCTACAGATATAATCAAAGTTTAAATATATCTTTAGTCTAAAACAATTTGTGATAATGTAATTTTTTTATTTTGTGAAAACAATATATTGACAGTATATTTATATGAATTATTATCTTGAAGTTTGAAACTCTGCCTAAGGATAGTAGCATAATGTGCATGTGTTTTTTTTCATGTCTGCATCAAATAATTTGCAAAGAAAAGAGAGAAAATTAAGAATTCAAAATAATGCAATATACTTACCTCTTTTCAGTTAAGTGATGACAGGAGAACTAGAGTCTCATTTTAACTACTGCAATGTTTTTTTTATACTTGTGTAATCAAAGTTTAAGCCTTAATTTCTATGATGATTAAAAAAAAGGCAATCATCCTACTGTGTGTGTTGTGTGCACAATGGCTGCTACAACTGAATGACTACTATTCATCATAAAGAAAATAAACCATCACAAAACTCGGATCAAATTTGATTTTGTTCTATCTTTTTTAACTTTTGGTAATTTTCATTATTCTGCTCTTTAGAAATAATTTGGAACTAGAAGAAATATTTTTAAAGAAAATTAAATAAGAATTCTGATGTAGCTCCCAAAATGCAATTTTCTTTTGTCCTCTATACTCTATGTTCTTCCCCTCCCCCAATATCACAAAGCTTTTCTCTGTTACTGCATAAAGTAAATGCTATGACAGCATAAAAACATGCCCATTAATAATTATAAACAAAAAACAAAGATCCTACTAAATAGACTGAGGTGATACTTTGAATTTAACATTTTGGATTATTAAATAAGGTAAATTTATGAAAAATGTCTATTTATCGTGTATTTTAAGTCTCTTATCAGCCATTGTTTAAAGTCATAAATGTTAAATATCTATTTATTGAATTTACTAAATTTCAATGACTTTTAATGCATTGTATGAAAATGGGTCAGAGATTTTAAAAAAAAAAAAAAATTGTTATAAGAATTGTTTATTTTTTTATTCATATTACAATTTAGAGCATCGTAAATACAATGCTCTAAATTGAAATATATATTTTACATTAAAATTTAGAAATGCAAAATGATTTACCAGTGGAAATTTTCTTTGTAAAAGATTATTGGGGGACTGGAGGTAAAGGTCTAGGATTGCGATAAATATTTCCTACTGATTGCTGACTTATATCAGAAGAGTTACTATCCTCTGTCACAGAGTCTTTGTTGTCAATGTTTTGTGTAAGGCTTGGTGTGTAGAAGCCCCTGGCTACAATGGTTGTATCACTTGGGTAGTTGACAGTCTGTCCCAATGGCCTCATCTCTGTTTCTTGTGTTGGTTGTCCACTCTGTTTTGGATGAGGATTGCAGTACTGGGAAGTGTACACTTCTGAAAATTATGAATAAACCACTCTAATGATTTGCATTTTGTCAGATCATTAAGACAGTACAGAAGTATATTTTACTTTCATCTATTGCTTGCATTTAAATCATAAATAAATAACAAATTTCCAAATTCTATTTAGTGTTATGCTAATCTGTGGAAATTTGAAAATTATAAACTTGGGAAATATTATTTACAATATAATCCATGTAGAAGAACGTTTTGCCAGTTTTTCAGCACTTATTTTAGTAACGTATCTGTAGCATATTTCATTTTCAAAACTACAAAAATATTACTTTTCATCCAATACTATTTATTCTTTAAGTTATTTGAAAAGCAATGGAAATCAGTCTTTGATAATTCATATTTTATTGAAATAAAATCATAAACAATAGTAATGACATAATATGTTCAACCAAAGAAATTCTTCTGTGTTTTAAAACAAATTGTTAATAAAATAATTGCACCTAAATTCCATATTTTAATCTCCTGATCAAGTTATTACAATCATTTTATAACTATCAAATCAGAATAAAATACTGAACAAAGAAATTAATTGGATATTGTGATAAATACCTGCAGTTTCTTGATTTTGACTTGAGTTAATATTCCTTCTACTTTCTTCACTATTAGTACGGGAAAGTTTTGGTGAGGGATGGTTGCTATATTCAGGTAAATTGACTGGTTGGGGTTTATTTTTAGGATTACTTGTAAGATTTATATCATCTTGGATATGTCTCTACAGCAAAGAAAAGTGAAAAATATGTAATTATTCTGAATTTATACATCTAAGCAGGAACACAATACATTGTAAAATTAAATTAGGAAAAATGGAAGCATTACAGAAACTAGAAGTTGAAACATTTTGAACATTACCAATTATAGAAATTACATTTTACAAATGTTTAGAATATTTTAAAAGAATATTTAAAGGAGTTGAAATATAGCAATTAAAGAGAGATAACTCTTTTCTCTTCTTGATGACTAGATGTTAGTAAATTTTGAAATGCTGATATTTTCTTCTGATTTAAGGTAAACTTCAATTCTGTTCAATAATGAGAGAAAATAAGTTTTACCTTGGAGTCTAATATTTGTTCTGACCAGTGTCTGTAGTCAAAAAAACATTATTAAGAAAAAGCTTATCTACTGAAAAGAATTTCCAACTTGGACAATTTATAGATACATCTTTTATATGCTGCACAATAAAAGGAATCCTTTGAATGTTAAGTAATGGTTGCAGCATTATGTATAATAAACACTAGGAAGAGTAATATATATGGTTTGAGGGAATAATTAAAAGTAGTGACAGAAAAAAAAGAAAGTGTAAAAATTATAAAAAAAACAAACCTGTAGATCTGCTGGCATAGATATATGGGGTTGTGGCAGAGAAGCTGATCTATTCTGATGACTTGGGAGCTTTTCTGTAGAATTAGATTCTCTGCTGGGTTGGCTAAAGTGTGCACTTCTTATTTTGTCTCCATGAGTCTTGTTTACATTGACAGCAGTTGGCCAAGATATCCCCTGCTTTGTAGGACACATCAAATGTCTCTGGTCACTCATATATCTGCCATTTGGACCAACAATTGCACCACCCACATTTGGTGGGTTCATTGCATGGGCATATGTTACATTCCTCTGGTCATTACACCGAATTATACATACTGAGATTGAAGCAGTAATGATCACTGCTACTGTCACTGCTACAACAGTAATAATAATCACTGATGTAAGATCAACTTTATCTTCAGTGAGGGTATGAACAGCACTTAGCATTTCTGATGTCTTGTTGCTTACAGTGAGTGTGAAAAAACATACTAGTTGTTGCTGATAGAACTGGACTACCACTATCCTTGACAACAAACACTAGCTCATATGAGCCAGCATCTTGTTGGCTAAGCACTCTATTGAAACTTAACAAACCAGTGTACTGGTTCATGCTGAATATCTGCTTGTCATTGCCTCTGATTATTTCATATTTTAGAAATGCATTCTCTTGACTATCTCCATCAGCTGCCTTTAGATGAGTGACGTTCTTTGAATGATGCCGGTAATATACAACATCCATGTTAAAAGGATTCACACTGGGAAATGTAAAATATGGAGCATTATCATTTTTATCAGTCACTTCAACAATCACATTCACTGTATTATTCAGAGATGGTATTCCATTATCTTTCACAAATACTTGAAACTTGTAAATGTTTTGAAACTCATGATCCAGTGACATAATCGCTGAAATCATGCCATCATCTTTGATTTTAAAAAGGTAAAAAACTTTTGTTTGTTATTTGTCAGCAGGGAATATGTGAGTTTACCTCCAAGTCCCAGGTCTGGGTCTGTTGCATTGATGAAGCCAACAGAAAATCTTGACTTCTGATTCTCTTCAATGAAGAATTTAAATGTCTCCATAGAGAACTGTGGCCTTACATCATTGACATCCGTCACTTGGATAGAGAACTTATTCTTACTTTGCAGTGGAGGAGATCCTTTATCTTGACAGCTGATGATAATTTCATGCTTTGCCTCTGTTTCTCTATCCAATGCTTTTTTCACAATTACTTGGTATTTCTTAGTGTCCAGACTTTGTAATTTAAATTTATCATAATGGAGATCACAGGTTACTTCTCCATTTTGTCCAACATCATGATCAGTTACTTTTACATATGCAATTGAACTGCCAATTTTGATTCCTTCAGAAACTGATGTTGAATCTTTTCCTGAGGCAGCCAGGAACTTTAGGTGAATAGTGGGGGGATTATTTTGTTGGTTGATTACATTTACTAATACCACTGACTTTGCAGTTAAAGATGGACTCCCTTGATCTTGTGCTTCTACATATAAATTGTGCGTTAACATATTACTCAATGTAAACTTTTTCTCTAAGAAAATTTGTCCAGTTTGTTCATTCAGTTTAAAGTGACTTTTAGCAACATCAGATGTTTTTGTACTGAAATGATAAGTGACTCTTCCATTTTTGCCAGAATCTAAATCTGTGGCTGATAAAGTTGCAATGGAAGAAGTTTCACTTGGTTCATTCTTTATTGTGACATTATAAAGATTTTGAGAAAAGACAGGAGAATTATCATTGACATCTGTCACAGAAATATGAACATCTAAAATACTTTGTTTAGGAGGAGATCCACCATCTTTGGCAATTACTTTTATAATGTAGCTGTTTTTAACTTCTCTGTCCAACCTTTCTTTGAGAACAATGTAAAGATCTGATGTTCTATCAACATTTTTGGAAACAGATAAATCAAATGGTTCATCCTTATATGTATTTAACTCATAAGTAATCTGAGAATTAACAAGTCCAATATCCTTGTCCCCTGCATTTGGAATTAACATTTTTGTTCCCTTACCATCTCTTTCGGAAAATTCAATGTTAACTTGTTTATCAGGAAATTCTGGTTGGTGATCATTGACATCCTCAATTATAACTTTAATTTCTAATATTCTGCTTATTGTATTTTCCCTTTGAACAGCAACATCAATCATTACAAAACATTCTTTTTTGAATGTACACAGAGATTCAGCATCCAATGTTTGTGCTGTGTAAAGTTTTCCTGTCTTTTTAGAAATACGGAATAATGGAGAGCTGCTTGTACCATCCTGTTCCATAAGACTGAATGTGATTAGATTTTGATCTTGTATTGCTACATCATCCATCACATTAGAATCAGCAGCAATGTCTCCCAGGTAAGTACCAGGACTTTTCCCTTCTTCCACTTTAAATGTAAGATCTACTGTCTGACACATACATACAATGCATAGTATGAAGTATATGCATATTTGGAAATTCATTTTTTCACTGAATAACTTTGATCTATTTTGAACAATTTGTTAATATCTGAAAAGAAAAAAAAATTAATTTGAACATAATTTTTTAAAACAGTTTATATATTCTTTAGTTATTTAAAAGATTGAATAGATTTGATAATTTTCTGACTAACATCTTGCTGTTTAAAACTACTGATGTAAATTTAAATCTATTGATGTAAATAATATTTTGGTATATGTAGAAAATTTATTCTTATTTCTATTCATATCATTTTCATGTTATTCTAAATCTAATCAAATGAACACACTATGAATTATTCTGGAAGGAAATTTTCAAATGAAAATTAATGAGTGATGTGTAGAAGGAAAGTAATACATACACTCACACACATACATACACACACACATACACACAATGTATGACAGTCAATTTTCTCAATATAACATACTTCTTACAATAAAACATTTGCATACTAAAAAAGATTTTTCACTCATCTTCCAAAATATATCAGATAAAAAGTTATTTAAATTTCAAAATAGTTTTATATGTTCTTTTAGTACATTCTATTTTGTTAATATTTCACTATGTCCCTACAAAAGGATTTTACTTGATATTTTGTATGTTTATTAATTTTAATTGAGTCTATCAATTTACATATTGAATTTTTATTCTCTTCATTTACCAATACTACTGAAATTAATTTTATTTCTATTTTCTAATTTTTCATTATTTATTTTTCAAACAAATATCTGAAATAATGCTAAAATAAAAAAAAAGGTCATAAATTGTTCTTATTCTAAAAACATTGCAAACATATTCAAAATCAACAATACAAATAATTTTTCTCATCATAAATCTGTCTCCTTTTAACACTTTAAAAATATCTAAAATGAATAAAAAATAATGCAATGATAAATTCCTATATTTCCTTATTAGTAAGATTGACAATAATCAAATATCTCTATATATAATTTGTCATAAATAGAACATTATTGTAAGTAAGTTTGTGTGTTTTCTTTGTTTTTTTTTTTTTTTTTTTTTTTTTTCATCTCTCTGACATAGCACTCTAAAATTTCAACAAAAAACGCTTACCCACTCTCAAGGCATCTCAGCTTTAAGCACTCCCCTATACAAAGAATTATTCAAAATGACATTGTGAAGAGAAGCCATGTTTGTTGATCTGGTAGTTCTTTATCTTTTTTTCTGATAAAAACTGTATTTCAAAAACAACAATCTGGCATTTTTAAATTTATGACATATAAGAGATATACAGTAGGTATGTTTTGACTTTAAACTAAAATCTAATAATATGAAGATGAAAAACATTCTTAAATATATCTATAAGTGTTTGTTATTTAATGGATAGTTTTTTTGTATATGAGTAAGAAATTAAGAAAAGAAATTCTATTAGTGAAACTTAAAATGAAATATTATTTGAATGAATACATTTTTAAAAATCCTCATACATTCTACCAATACACATTTTTTTTTACATCCATCACATAACTACTATGAATAGATAGAAAACAAAGAAATTTGTTAAATTGACTCACCTTTGTTATTGAATACACTGGAGTTTTCTCCCAAGTGAAAATTACATCCTTATTGTAAATTCTGCAGCTGTTGTTTTCTATATTGTTTTGAATAATGTTTAAACTCAGAGTGCAAGCTTTCTTTCTTTGATTGATATGAGAAAGGTGCCAGCAATCCTAGTGAGTGTGTTGAGTGTGTAATGGCTACTACATTGGTGACTGCTATGCTTTCTGCGAAACTAGGACTAAAAATACATGAATTTTTTTTTTTTAATATTTATCCCGACTTAATTAAATATATGTAAACATTTTTTTTTTTTCATTTTATATGTAAGAATTAATTCAAAATAGAAAAAAAGATCAAAATAATTTTCTAAAATTTTACTTAGTATTGTTGTTCTGTATATATCATCTATTCTATTTCTTTCCATTAATACATAATACTGAAGCCTTGTTCAAAACAAAGGTGTTTGTTGAAACACTGTTTTGAGTATATACATAATATGAAGGCTAATGTTAACTTATATAAAAAGAATAATGATGTTTGTAAAAAGCATTTTTTTAACATTTCTATATTTATATTTAGTGTTACTTATTTTTGTAGACCAAGTTTTGATTCTGCAAGTTGAATACTCATTGCATCATGGAGAAGGTAGCCATCAGAAAATTAACATTTTCCTTATTAGAATTTGTTATTTCTAAATATAATATTACAAACAAAGAATATGGCACAATCTTTAATATTTTCTTATCAAAAATATCATATTTAAAAATAAGGTAAGTAATTTACTATTTTTCCTTAATTCAAAAAGTAAAATAAATGTATTTCATTTTCTTTAACTAGAACATTCATTTATTTATTTCTAAAGCATGATACACAGTACCTTATATCAAAAGAAGAAAAATAAATTATCTTATAAATACTAAATAACTGTTAAATTTATATCTTTTACTTAAAACTATTTCTACTTCACTATGTATATTTTGAAATTATATATGATATGATACTTTGTTTTTCTCATAAATTTTTTGAATATGCTACTTGAAATCTTTATAGCAATAGCATTTTAACAAAAAAGTTTTATGATTTGATATCATTTTCATAATTATACATTTTTAGAATGTAAGAAATTTTAGTGAGGTACAGGAGGTAAAGGTCTAGGATTGCGATAAATATTTCCTGCTGACTGCTGGCTTATATCAGAAGAGTTACTATCCTCTGTCACAGAGTCTTTGTTGTCAATGTTTTGTGTAAGGCTTGGTGTGTAGAAGCCCCTGGCTACAATGGTTGTATCACTTGGGTAGTTGACAGTTTGTCCTAAAGGCCTCATCTCTGTTTCTTGTGTTGGTTGTCTACTCTGCTTTGATTGAGGATTGCAGTACTGGGAATTGTAAACTAGTGAAATACAAAAATAAAGTAATAACCAGTCAAATATATCCTGATTACATAACAAGTACTTACAATATTTTTTCAACTGTATCAATTGAGATTACTGCTGATTCTTAGAAAATCTACTCTAAATCTTTAATTATTCATTTTGTGATCAATTATTAATCATACCAGTCAAAATTAAACCTTATCATATAAAAAAGAAGAAAACAACAACAAAAAAAAGAGAACTTGTCATCTCATAGATTTTGCAGTTTTAGTAGATCACAGGGTGACGATGAAGGAAAGTGAAAAGATAAACAAATACCTTGTCCTTGCAAGAGAATTGAAAAAGTTGTGGAATATGAGGGTGAAAGTGATACCAATTGTAGTTGGTGCACTAGAAACAGTCCCAAAAAGCTTGCAAAAAAGACTGGAGGAACTGGAAATCAGAGGAGGAATTGAGACCATCTAGACAATTGCATTGCTGCAATCGACTAGAATACTCATAAGAGTCCTGGAGACCTGAGGAGACTTGTTGTCACTCAGACTCCAGTAAAAGACCATCCACTAGCACTGGTGTGAAAAACTTACAGGAGTGAACATAATAATAATAATACAGACTATATGTGCCAAGAAAAAAAGGGAGAAGGGGTCTTGCCAACATTGAAGATTGTGTAGGCATGACAATCGGAGCCCTTGAAGAATACACAAATAAAAGTAAGGAAAGACTAATGGCAGCAGCCAGGAAAAGCAATTGCAACATATTGACAAGCAGAAATACATCAAAAACTAGAAAATGATGATGGGAAGAAAAACAACTATATATGTATGCCATAAGAACAAATTATATAAAGGCAAAAACAGATAAGGCACAACTGAATAGCAAGTGTAGAATGTGTGGAGACAGAGACGAAACAGTTAATCATATAATAAGCAAATGCAGCAAACTAGCATAAAAAGAGTACAAGACTAGGCATGACTGGTTGGGAAAGGTGATCCACTGGGAATTGTTCAAGAAATTCAATTTTCACCATACTACTAAATGGTATATGCACAAACAGGAATCTGTACTAGAGAATGAGATGCATAAAATTCTTTGGGACTTTTAGATACAGACAGATCACCAAATCCCGGCTAGGAGACCAGACCCAGTATCAATTTACAAGAAGAAAACATGTTATCTTGTGGAATTTGCCGTCCCGGCGACCACAGAGTGAAAATGAAAGAAAACAAAAACATAGACAAATACTTGGACCTGGTCAGAGAGCTAAAAAACTGTGGAACATGAAAGTAAAGGTTGTGCCAATTGTAATTGGGGCCTTTGGAATGGTTCCCAAGGGTTTGGAAAAGAGTCTAGAAGAATTGGAAATCTGAAGAATTGATACCATCCAAACAACAGCACTGTTAAGATCAGCTAGAATACTTGAAGACCTGAGGAGACTTGTTGTCACTCAGCCTCCAATGAACAATGAGCTTAGGCAGATGCAAAAAAACACATAATAATAATAATAATAATAATAATAATAATAATAATAGGAGACCAGACCTAGTGTCAGTTAACAAAGAGAACTTATCATCTCATGGATTTTGCTGAAAATAAAAGAAATGAAAAGATAGATAAATACGAGCTAGAAAACTGAAAAAACTGTGGAACATGGAGGTAAAGGTCATACCAATTGTAATTGGTGCCTTTAGAATGGTCCACAAGGGTTTGGAAGAGAGTATTGCTGAATTAGAAATCAGAGGAAGAATCGATATCGATCAAACAACAGCATTGTTAAGATTAACTAGAATACTCGGAAGAGTCCTAGAGACCTGAAGAGACTTGCTGTCACTCAACCTCCAGTGAACCACCAGCTATGGCAGGTGAGAAAAACTCATGGAGTGAAATAATGATAATCACAATAATAATAATAGACAAAAAAAAAAAATAATTCCGGCTAAGAGACCTAGTGTTAATTAAGAAAAGGAGATCATGTCATCTTATGGATTTTGCCATTCTGGCAGATCATAGAGTGAATGATGGAGAGCAAAAAGAGAGAAATACTTGGACCTTGCCAGAGAACTAAAAAAACTGTGGAACATGAATGTAAAGTTTGTACCAATAAGAATTATCTCTTATAATTGTTAGTCTATTTAATGTATGAAATGTACAGTGGTAATATTACATGTGTTTATTGAAATTGGAAATAGTCTTTGGGATAAATTAATGGTATACATATATTTTTCAAACTGTGATATGTTATTCACTTAATGAAAATCTGACAAAGTTATATTTTTGATGAGAAATTAAAATTTATATTTGTGAATGCAGTGATTTTTTGTTTGTTTAAAATGGAAATAACATTTGTATTACCTACCTATTTCATCTTCAGTTTCTCCTGTGCTTGTTCCACTTTTATTTTGTTCAGTGTCAGTTCTTGTCAACATTGGAGATGGATGGTTATGATAGTCAGGAGAACTGGCTGGGTGAGGTTTTGGGTTACTTGTTGATTTACTTTGAATACTGTTAGTTGATAAGGAATCCTCCTGAACTTGCCACTATTTATTTGATGAAAATAGAAAAAAGATATTTTTATATACTTAATACAGTATAAAGCAAAATATCAACTGTAAGAGAAAACATTCAACTGATGATATAAATATTATTGTACATAAAATAAGGGGATCCAAAATATATAAAAAGTGTGTACTTATATATATATATATATAATATATATATATATATATATATATATATATATATATATATATATATATATATATATCACACATCATTTTCATAGAGAGTACGGATATGATACACTAATTTTAGAGAAATGACACTTTGAACCTGAGAAAAATGTATAGATACTTTCTGAGCAGCCAAAGTGCCAATACATTCATAAATAATCCTGTTATTTTCAAGGGGTATTATGCTAATATTTGAGATATTCATAATACAAAATCAGAAAAAATAATTTAAGGTATATCCAAGTATTTTATACTGAAGAATGTGTAATCCAAAAATTTAAAATATTTCTATTAGTCTATTTCATCATTTTTAGGTCTCAAACCAGAAATAAACTACATTAAAATATTTTTATTATTAAACAAAGGACAAATATTTTGAACAAGAAATGCATTAGATTACTTGAGATTTTCATTTAAATTGGCAGGTAAAACAAAAACGAAAACAAAAAAAATCAATATGGAAACACAATTTCTAACCTGAGGTCCTGCTTGTGTAGACATCTGGGAATGAGGAAGGGAAGCTGATCTTTTCTGATGACTGGGAAGCTTTTCTACAGAATGAGATTCTCTGCTGGGTTGGTTTATATGTGCACTTCTTATTTTGTCTCCATGAGTCTTGTTTACATTGACAGCAGTTGGCCAAGATATCCCCTGCTTTGTAGGACACATCAAATGTCTCTGGTCACTCATATATCTGCCATTTGGACCAACAATTGCACCACCCACATTTGGTGGGTTCATTGCATGGGCATATGTTACATTCCTCTGGTCATTACACCGAATTATACATACTGAGATTGAAGCAGTAATGATCACTGCTACTGTCACTGCTACAACAGTAATAATAATCACTGATGTAAGATCAACTTTATCTTCAGTGAGGGTATGAACAGCACTTAGCATTTCTGATGTCTTGTTGCTTACAGTGAGTGTGAAAAACATACTAGTTGTTGCTGATAGAACTGGACTAC
The DNA here is from genome assembly GCA_023376005.1 of Doryteuthis pealeii. NCBI lineage: Eukaryota > Metazoa > Mollusca > Cephalopoda > Myopsida > Loliginidae > Doryteuthis > Doryteuthis pealeii. The sequence goes on from CM042151.1 coordinate 22,790,553, forward strand.
CACTATCCTTGACAACAAACACTAGCTCATATGAGCCAGCATCTTGTTGGCTAAGCACTCTATTGAAACTTAACAAACCAGTGTACTGGTTCATGCTGAATATCTGCTTGTCATTGCCTCTGATTATTTCATATTTTAGAAATGCATTCTCTTGACTATCTCATCAGCTGCCTTTAGATGAGTGACGTTCTTTGAATGATGCCGGTAATATACAACATCCATGTTAAAAGGATTCACACTGGGAAATGTAAAATATGGAGCATTATCATTTTTATCAGTCACTTCAACAATCACATTCACTGTATTATTCAGAGATGGTATTCCATTATCTTTCACAAATACTTGAAACTTGTAAATGTTTTGAAACTCATGATCCAGTGACATAATCGCTGAAATCATGCCATCATCTTTGATTTTAAAAGGTAAAAAACTTTGTTTTTGTTATTCGTCAGCAGAGAATATGTGAGTTTACCTCCAAGTCCCAGGTCTGGGTCTGTTGCATTGATGAAGCCAACAGAAAATCTTGACTTCTGATTCTCTTCAATGAAGAATTTAAATGTCTCCATAGAGAACTGTGGCCTTACATCATTGACATCCGTCACTTGGATAGAGAACTTATTCTTACTTTGCAGTGGAGGAGATCCTTTATCTTGACAGCTGATGATAATTTCATGCTTTGCCTCTGTTTCTCTATCCAATGCTTTTTTTACAATTACTTGGTATTTCTTAGTGTCCAGACTTTGTAATTTAAATTTATCATAATGGAGATCACAGGTTACTTCACCATTTTGTCCAACATCACTGTCAGTCACTTTTATATATGCAATTGAACTTCCCACTTCAATATCTTCTGAAACTGATGTTGAGTCTTTTCCTGATGCAGACAGGAATTTTAAATGTATAGTTGGAGGATTATTTTGTTGATTAATTACATTTACCAAAACCATAGCAAGGGAACTTAATGGTGGAGTACCTCCATCCTGAGCTTCAACATACAAATTATGTGTTAACATATTATTCAAAGTAAATCTTTTTTCTAAAAATATCTGACCAGTCTGTTCATTTAACTTAAAATGACTTTTAGCAACATCAGATGTTTTTGTGCTGAAATGATAAGTGACTCTTCCATTTTTGCCAGAATCTAAATCTGTAGCTGATAAAGTTGCAATGGAAGAAGTTTCACTTGGGTTATTTTTTATAGAAACATTGTAAACATTTTGGGAGAAAACAGGAGTGTTATCATTAATATCTGTTACAGTGATATGTACAAATAAGACAGTTTCCTTGGCAGGTGATCCTCCATCTCTAGCAATTACTTGTAATTTATAAGCATCCCTAACTTCTCTATCAAGCATTTTTTCCAATTCTATACTCAGATCAGATGTTCCATCCACTTTTTCAGCAACTGACATTTTGAAAGGCTCATCTTTGTTTTTTTTCAATTGGTAGGAAATGAGAGAATTCATGGCTCCAAAATCTTTATCTTTTGCATTTGGAATAGATTTTCTTATTCCAATTCTGTCACCTTCAGAAAATTTAATATTAACTTGTTTGTCAGGGAATTCTGGTTGATGATCATTCACATCCTGAATTTTTACTTTCACTTCTAATATCTTCATAATTCTTTTTGATTTTTGAACAGCAACATCAACCATTACAAAACATTCTTTTCCATATGTACACAAAGATTCAGCATCCAATGTTTGTGCTGTGTAAAGTTTTCCTGTCTTTTTAGAAATACGGAATAATGGAGAGCTGCTTGTACCATCCTGTTCCATGAGACTGAATGAAATTAAATTCTGATCTTGTATTGCCACATCATCCATCACATTAGAATCAGCAGCAATGTCTCCCAGGTAAGTGCCAGGACTTTTCCCTTCTTCTATTTTGAATGTTAAATCTACACCATGACAATTGTGTAGAAGAAACAATAGGATACATATTTTATATTCCATAATTCTCATCATCAAATGTAAATTCAATTTATACCTCTTCAAGAAAAAATATAAATGTACCTGAAACAATACAAAAAAATGACCTTTGGTAATTATATATTACAGAAAATATTTTAGTACACATTGTCAATTAAATTCATTTAAATTTGTGACTCATCAAAAAGCTGTGATTTTATATTAATTTTATGCAGCATTGTTTACTATGTTAAATGTTTTTAATAAGAACAGCAATTCAGTTAATAATTAAAAATTTTGTAAATGAAGATAAACTGGAGAAAGTCAAATATAATTTCACATGAGCTATACTTTTGTTTAAAAAAAGACATAAAAAACAAACTGTGAAAGCTGATAAGCCAATATTGTCCTTTATAGCCTAATTCTGCAGCCATTTTTATTTAATACTTTTCAGCATTGTTCTTCATTTATGTTTAGGATCTGAATTTATGTTCTCCCACAGTAAGTTATTAAATTCAATTTTTTTTAAATTATTATATGCATCACAACTGGATGAAAAAAATAATATTAGAAATGAAAACAAAGATTACAATATTTTATATAAATACCTAAATTAAATTCTTCATGTTTGATCCTTTGGCAGAAAAATAGCATGTAATATTGTAACATGACAAAGTAAAACCTGAGTATATCAACTCAAACAAATTTCTCTTCTTCATTGTACAAATCTTCAAATTATTGTATTCATGAATCTAGCAAAAATGAATAAATAAAGCAATCATTATTATTATTATTATTATTATTATTATTATTATTATTATTATTATTATTCACAAATACATGAAGATAAGAATATTTTTGTTTTTGTATATCCCAAACTATTCACCTAACAAGACTTGGAAAACTGAAAGGAGATAATTTTCAAAAATACTTACCTTTGTTTCTAAAATCCACTGAAGATTGTGATGAGGTGAAAGCTCAGGCTGAAGTAAAATCTCCTGCTGCTGTTGTTGTTGTTTTGTATGGTTATAATTCCCAGTTAGGATCCTTGCTTTATTTGATTGATGAAAGAAAGAAGCTTGCAGTCCTAGTGAGTGTGTTGTGTGTATACTGGCTGCTACTGTTAGTGATGGCTGCTGTGCTTTGTGGAGAAAACAGAATGACTCCACACTTAATACTTGATTTTTAAATGTGAGCAAATTGGATTTTTTACTTATAAAGAAAAATACAAACTATTTTAGGTCCATCTAAAAAAAGCATATAAATTTAAAAAACTAAATTTTGTTCCCAAAATTCCATTCACTAAATTGGGTATTCGTCTGCCTGATAATTTTATATTCTCTTTCTCTCTATAGAAATTATCCTTTTTCTTTCTATTAAGAAAGATTGATGAGCATTACAGTGTGTAGATGAGTATGCATGCATGTGTTTTGTGATTTCCATATATAAATTAATTCAAAATGATTTAGAAAAATTTGATTTCAAAAAACTTTTTTTCTGAGAGATTTTGACACAATTTATTCACAATTTAAAAAAAAGTACAATATTTATTTTTTTTTTTTCATTACAAGTTCAATTCACTGAATATTATAATCTAAAATTATTTTGTGAAAGACATCAAAATTGAAGTGAGTCTGATCTCCAGACAAAGACATAAAAACTTCATTTTTTATGAATACATTGTCATAATCACAATACATAATAAAAATTATTTTTTAAATTATTGATTTTAAAAAAATGCTATTTACAAGTTAATTTTTACCTTTAAATAATATTTTTTTAAGTTGATGTTTTTAATTTCCCCCAAACGTCAGTTATTAATCATTGATTCAAAATGCTACAAATTTATTTTGTAAATACATAAGGAATGGATCCTAACTTGCCATGACTTAGTGTTCATACCTACTAATAATGACCAACATAAAATAACTACAGTTTTCCTTAAAAAATTATGAACAGATACATTTTTACATCAAATTACATTCAATTTAAATATTTATGCATTATTAAACATTTATTTAAACAAGTGAATTTGCTTCTCTTTTTTTTTATTAGCAGAGATCAAATTATACATTGTACATGCACTACATCTTTATACATAATTAATAGTTATTTCTTAATGATATGTGTGAAAATTTGAATGAGATACGATACAAAGATGACTAAAAAAAAAGATGTTACAAATGAATTAGTGAGGAACTGGGGGTAAGGGTCTTGGATTACGATATATATTTCCTGTTGATTGCTGACTTATATCAGAAGAGTTACTATCCTCTGTCACAGAGTCTTTGTTGTCAATGTTTTGTGTAAGGCTCGGTGTGTAGAAGCCCCTGGCTACAATTGTTGTATCACTTGGGTAGTTGACAGTTTGTCCCAATGGTCTCATCTCTGTTTCTTGTGTTGGTTCCCCACCTGTTTTGGTGGAGGATTGCAGTATTGGGAAGTGTAAGCTTCTAAAAAAGATATATATAGAAATAATATAGAAGGATATTCAAGCAAATAAGAAATGTATAGAAATTTTTTTACAAATCTAATTATAAAGTGTATTGTCACTAAAGAAGAATAAGTTTTCATATAAACTTTAGGTAAATTCTACAAACTTAGTTCTAACTATAAAAATGTTAAAATTGCATAAATTTCCCCGATGCAAGTTTGAATTATCAAAAGTGGAGAAAGAAGATAAGTAAGATAATCATAGTCTTATTTTCTTTCAATATTATTTTGCATAACTTGGAAAATCATTTTATTTTTTATCAAATCAACCATCATTTTGTTATGCATAACTTTATAATTTTATTTTAATTGAAAATTCCTTGAAGCATGATTTCAGTAAAAGTATAAAGATACAGGAAGAATAATCATCCAAATTATTCATACTACTGAACTCTTTCTTTTGGTATTAATACATTTGGCTGATCCATTCCCCAGGTTTATTTATGAGTATAAGAAAAGTGAAAGGTTTGTTTTTACTGCCTATTTCTGTAAAAATAAGACATTCCACTTTCCTTTCTGATTGTACACCAAAAGAAGGGTCAGCAAAAATAGTGTGCTAATAACAAAAGCAACAGAAAGGATGAGTTCAACAGTCCACACTAAAATGTTTAGTGAATGTTCTTAAGATCTAAGTCAAGTATTTCATTAAGCTTTTTACAATATCCTAAAGAGAGAACTACATTCTGATAAAAGATAATTTCACAATCTAATTTAAATTTCAAAAACAAAAAATATATGAGGCATTTACAAAATTTTTTAAAAAATCAGTTGTTTTTCAAATTAAAAGAAACAATAACATTTACACACCTGTTGCTTCTCCTCACTTTGCTCTTGAATTCCCTTCGTCTATTGTCATTAGGGGAAAGCTTTGGTGATTGTTGATTATGGTACTCAGGAGAAATAACACCATGTGATTTATTTTTGATATTATGTGGAAGACGTATCTCTTCTTGGTTGTGTCTCTGCTAATCATACAAAAGCATATCAAATAAGCAAATATAACTTCTTTCTGCCTAAAATATCTCTTAGGAAGAAAGTAACACCAAGGATTATATATATATTATATATATATATATATATATATATATTTATGTATAAACACACACAAGAAAAAGTATAAAAGATTACAATAATCATTGCACAAAATACGAAGAATTCATATAAAATATACACAATAAACATAGAGACGGTGTGTAAAATGATAAAAATTGTAAATGAAAATAAAATAATTACATAAAAATGCAGGAAAAAATTGAGATAGGAAATACTTTAGGAAATAAATAAATGGACAATTAGATATTTTTTAGTTTGACTCATTATTTAAATTATTTTTGCTTTTCATAATTATTAACATCGTAACTATTAAAAAAAATCAACATTCTCACCTCAGATTCATTTGTTGATGATGTTTGCTGTGGTGGTAGAGAAGCTGATCTATTCTGATGATTGGAAAGTGTTTCCGTAGAATGAGGTTCTTTGCTGAGTTGGCTTATATGTGCATTTTTATTTTGTCTCCATGAGTCTTGTTTACATTGACAGCAGTTGGCCAAGATATTCCCTGCTTTGTAGGACACATCAAATGTCTCTGGTCACTCATATATCTGCCATTTGGACCAACAATTGCACCACCACATTTGGTGGGTTCATTGCATGGGCATATGTTACATTCCTCTGGTCATTACACCGAATTATACATACTGAGATTGAAGCAGTAATGATCACTGCTACTGTCACTGCTACAACAGTAATAATAATCACTGATGTAAGATCAACTTTATCTTCAGTGAGTGTATGAACAGCACTTAGCATTTCTGATGTCTTGTTGCTTAGTGAGTGTGAAAAACATACTAGTTGTTGCTGATAGAACTGGACTACCACTATCCTTGACAACAACACTAGCTCATATGAGCCAGCATCTTGTTGGCTAAGCACTCTATTGAAACTTAACAAACCAGTGTACTGGTTCATGCTGAATATCTGCTTGTCATTGCCTCTGATTATTTCATATTTTAGAAATGCATTCTCTTGACTATCTCCATCAGCTGCCTTTAGATGAGTGATGTTCTTTGAATGATGCCGGTAATATACAACATCCATGTTAAAAGGATTCACACTGGAAATGTAAATATGGAGCATTATCATTTTTATCAGTCACTTCAACAATCACATTCACTGTATTATTCAGAGATGGTATTCCATTATCTTTCACAAATACTTGAAACTTGTAAATGTTTTGAAACTCATGATCCAGTGACATAATCGCTGAAATCATGCCATCATCTTTGATTTTAAAAGGTAAAAACTTTTGTTTGTTATTGGTCAGCAGAGAATATGTGAGTTTACCTCCAAGTCCAGGTCTGGGTCTGTTGCATTGATGAAGCCAACAGAAAATCTTGACTTCTGATTCTCTTCAATGAAGAATTTAAATGTCTCCATAGAGAACTGTGGCCTTACATCATTGACATCCGTCACTTGGATAGAGAACTTATTCTTACTTTGCAGTGGAGGAGATCCTTTATCTTGACAGCTGATGATAATTTCATGCTTTGCCTCTGTTTCTCTATCCAATGCTTTTTTCACAATTACTTGGTATTTTTAGTGTCCAGACTTTGTAGTTTAAATTTATCATAATGGAGATCACAGGTTACTTCTCCATTTTGTCCAACATCATGATCAGTAACTTTTACATATGCAATTGAACTTCCCACTTCAATATCTTCAGAAACTGATGTTGAATCTTTTCCTGATGCAGACAGGAATTTTAGATGAATAGTTGGAGGATTATTTTGTTGATTAATTACATTTACCAAAACCATAGCAAGGGAACTTAATGGTGGATTTCCTCCATCCTGAGCTTCAATATACAAATTATGAGTTATCATATTACTTAAAGTAAATTTTTTCTCTAAGAAAATCTGTCCAGTTTGTTCATTCAGTTTAAAATGACTTTTAGCAACATCAGATGTTTTTGTGCTGAAATGATAAGTGACTCTTCCATTTTTGCCAGAATCTAAATCTGTGGCTGATAAAGTTGCAATGGAAGAAGTTTCACTCGGATTATTTTTGATGGAAACATTGTAGACATTTTGAGAAAAGATGGGTATATTATCATTTATATCTGTGACTGAAACATGAACAAGTAAAATGCTTTGTTTAGATGGTGTTCCTCCATCTCTAGCAATTACTTTAATTATGTAAGAATCTTTTACTTCTCTATCAAGTCGTTCTTCTAGTGTAATACTCAAGTCAGAAGTTCCATCAACTTTTTTGAATATGAATAATGTAAAAGGTTCATCTTTGTTTTTGTTAAGATGATATGTTATTCTCGAGTTAATTACTCCAACATCTTGTCAACTGCATTTGGAATAGATACTTTTGTTTCTATAGCAGTATCTTCTTCTGCAAATTCAATACTGACTTGTTTATCAGGAAATTCTGGTTGATGGTCATTTACATCCTCAATTATTACTTTGATTTCTAATATTCTGCTTATTGTACTTCCTTTTTGAACAGCAACATCAACCATTAAAAAATTCTTTTCCATATGTACACAAAGATTCAGCATCCAATGTTTGTGCTGTGTAAAGTTTTCCTGTCTTTTTTAGAAATACGGAATAAAGGAGAGCTACTTGTACCATCCTGTTCCATAAGACTGAATGAAATTAGATTTTGATCTTGAATTGCTACATCATCCATCACATTAGAATCAGCAGCAATGTCTCCCAGGTAAGTTCCGGGACTTTTTCCTTCTTCAACTTGGAATGTCAAGTCTATACTCTGACAAATATGAAGGACTGAGAATAACATATATATTTGACGTAACATATCTCTGGAGTAAAATGTGAAATTTAAAAATGATTTTGTTGGTTTGTTATGGATCTGAAATATACAAAAATGAAAAAGTTGTTTTTTTTTAATATTCCCTTGTATTCTATTCAGTTTATTATATTAAATTTAAATATACATTTAAATAGAAACAGCATTAATGTCAAAATTAAATATTAAAGTTAGCCTGGGTATTTGATGAATTTTGATTTTAAAATAGTATTCTAGCCATCTTAAACACTTGATTTTTCTTTTTAATGTCTTTTCTTATGGCTGCCATCTTTGTTGGTCTGAAACATTTCATGTTCATCATTCTAAGAAACTTATTAGTGACATATATTAATTATTGTTATCAACTTTGTAATTAAATTTTAAGAAACATATTTATAAAAAATAGTATCATGAACTTTGCAATTTTTATCATTACTTCAATTTTAAATTTTATATATGCCATAGAAATACTAAATAATATTTAGAATATTCATAAATATACAGAATAAACAAAAATATTTTCTCAGAAAAGTAATTTTAACAGAGCTTTAACAAATATAGTATTTTATAATTGAGATAAAACAAACATATTTGCCTTTGTGTACAAATAACCAGGGACAAATGAATAAGTATTGACTTACTGAATGCAGTTATAGTTGTCATACCATCAATATTAAAAATTAGAAGAAATAGAAGTAAAGAATGATATTTTACTTACTTTTGTTATTCACTCCTATGGATACAGTTGAAACTGAAGCTATGATTTCTGCAGTTGTAATTCTGAAGAATATTAATCAGCATCAATATACTTGTTTAGTTAATCTAGGGTGGGAAAGAAGGCAGAAGTCCTAGTGAATGTGTTTTGTGTAGAATGGCTGCCACTGTAAATGATGACTGCTGTCTTCTGACAAAAGGGTAATAGTCTCAGAGCTACTCATGTACTATTTTTTAGTTTTTTTTAACTCAAATTTTTTTTTAATTTAAAATAAATATAGATAAATATACATGAAAATATGAGTGGATACAGATGTTTTATAAAAAAATGAAATTTAGATTTATTCCAAAATCCTTTTATCAATTTTATACTCATCCATTAAGGTAGTCTATTTTCTTCTTCTATCAATCACCGACATAAAAAATGTTTTTTTTAATATTTAAGCTTAACTGCATATAAATGCTTTCAATAAGAATTAAATAAATAAAAGTAGATGGATATTGTCTGGTCCAGAAATAATCCATACTTTTTTTTAAAAAAATATTATTTAGAATAATTATCGCTGTAGAAATTTGTATCATTTTAAGTTTTTAGTAATTTCAGTAAAATTTTATGGGGAATAAAAACAATTCTTTAATCTTTATTTTTAATTTAAAAGTAATCAAGTAACTAAGGTTAATCAAATTTTTTAATAGATAAAACCATTTTAATGATATATATTTTAAGTACTGCTTTAATAATGCTATTTATTCTTATTATTTACAAAGAAAAAATTTAAATGTGTAAATAAATCATTTTGAAAATATAGCACATCACAACGTAAGTGAAATAGATTTTTAAATATCTGTTTGTCATCTTCTGTGATGAATATATATTAACTATAATAATATTGTAAGATAATTGTAAACAGAAGATAAAAGCCTTTTTTTTTATATTTAAGGCTAAAAATAAATTGAAAAAGAAACAACTGAGAAACAATTTTGTTAATTTGTAAATGTTTGTTATATTATATTCATAGTTCCTCACTTAAAGAAAATAAATGAATTTTTTTGTAAGGAAAGTTTTTTTTAATTTAAGAATACAAAAAGAAAAGTAAATTTTTAAAATTAAATGAAAAATTGTGATAAAATAATACAAATATTAGAATCATTATTATTTATCTATGTTCTGAAAATGATACAAATAATGATGCAACATTAATGAACCTTATTTGTAATTTAAATACTCATTACCTATAAGTATGTATTTTAATATATACGTATTAAAATAATTACTTTGGTAAGGAGGTAAGGGTCTTGGATTACGATAAAATATTTCTACTGATTGCTGACTTATATCAGAAGAGTTACTATCCTCTGTCACAGAGTCTTTGTTGTCAATGTTTTGTGTAAGGCTTGGTGTGTAGAAGCCCCTGGCTACAATTGTTGTATCACTTGGATAGTTGACAGTCTGTCCCAAAGGCCTCATCTCTGTTTCTTGTGTTGGTTGTTCACTTTGATTTTGTTGAGAATTACAGTATTGAGAAGTGTAAACATCTAAGAAAAACAGATACAAGGAAATAAACAATAATAATTTTAGTGCTAGAATATCTTATATCAATTCATGAACATTATTAAAAAACACAACTTTGAACTATGAAAAGGAAAAAATCTCATTGCATACATTAACCAATACTTTTTTCAAAAATATTTGCTTCCATTTTATATTTTATCTATCCCTGCTCCTTGTACAAGAGTCTCTATAATTTGCTTAATTGATTATCATCAAAATAATCTTTATGTATTTAGTACAGCTGATAACTTAATAAGAAATACCAGAAGAAAATATTTGATTCTTAAAAAGTAATTATTATTTCTTTTTTTTTTTTTTTCATTTTTATTATTCATTAGCATAGCGTTTAAAAATACAGTTTTTTAAAAATTTCATCCATAGTTTTTCTGAATGTTCCAAGGAAATATTTTACTATAAATGTAGAACATATAACAAATTAGTATTATCAAGCCTCATCTCAAACATTCAGAGAAATAATATAACAAATTAAATCTCAAAATCTTTATTCTATTAACTTTCTAAATTGTGCAAAAAATATCTTAGCTCTATCTGATGACAGGTTAAATTTTTGACTGCTACTGATTAAGGAATAGAAGTTGTGCTCTATTTTTAATATGAACATTTATGTGTGTGTGCTTTTTTGACATCTACAGAAAATTTGATAAAAACTTATTTGCCATTTTAAACACTTTTTAAAATATGACACAAAGTGAAAACATAATACATTTTTATTACAGTAATTATTTTATGCAGCCATAGTTGAATAAACTCAAACTAAATGGATATTTTTATCACCAAATTGTAATGCATTCTGCATAATTGGTAATGAATATTTATCTCTGTATGTGTTTTAATTAAAAGTTATGATTTATCTTTACTACTATTCTTTATAGATGAGTGTTTAAAAATAAAATGTTATTTTTATCCTAAGGTAAAACTAAAAAGCAAATGCTCAAAATATGAAACTTGTACTTGAAACTGATGATCCAGAGACATAATGGCCATCATCTTTGTTAAGAAAGATTATGTAGAAAAATAAATATTTTTGTAAGCTTTTTCACTGTTAGGCCATGGATACATTATAAATATATAAAACATTTTCTTTACTTCTTTTAACTGCTAAAAACTCGTGACATTGAAAAAGGACATCTAATATATAAAACAGAGATTTTGGTATGTACGTGTCGACGTATAACAAAAAAACGGGAGGTCACTCAGATTCAAAATCTTGCATACACATTGATATCGTTCTAACTAAGAAAAACTCCAAATTTGGTTATTGATTTTTACTGATTAAGGGATTTAATCGATTAATTAATCCAAAATCACCCAATTTGCGGAACTGTCCGTATATCAGCCCCTCCTGATAATAAAATATTGTCTCTGCCTGCTTATTGTTAAAGCGATAACAGCAGCGGTTTTGATTTTAATGAATTAATTTTGCAGTCTAAGCCGTTCAGCTCCAAATTTATGGCCTATTTATGGGCCAATCTTTAATAATTTTTATATCGTTAGAAAGATAAGAAAATACTCTTTCAAAATATGTAATTTGTGTGAGTTTTTATCAATTGAATCATTTTTTACAGCGAGTTAAAAAATTAAAAAATGGCTTCAGATAGCCACGCTGCCTATGATTATTGCGATACAAGCAGTGCAGTCTATATCAGTCAGATCGGAATCTCTTACCTATTTAGGATCAAATCTTTAAAATATTTATATCTTTAGTAATAAGAATGAAATAGTCTTTCTGAATATGTAATTTGTATGTGTTTTTATAGATTTTTTTTTTTTTACTGCGAGTTAAAAAAAAAACTACGTATTTAATCGTAAATAACAGTATCATGAAAATCAGTTTACGTCGTAAGTACGGTTACATATTTGTATAAATTAAACTAAGATTTTCATTCGAATAAAATGACTTTTAATTCTTTAATTTATTTATTAATTTTTATTGTTAGAGTTTTAAAGGGTTAAAAATAACAATAAGATTGACGAATTTCCTTAAAAACTGTTTTTCTTTTGGTTCGTTAACTAATTATTTTCTCAAACCACGATAAAAAAAAAACCCAAAGGTTACTAATACGGACAAAATCCGGTGTTTTATCTTTAGTCGAAGGCTCAACTGGAGATAAGTAGTCAATTATTTGTAAGACGAAATTTATTTCAAGTTTATCTGACAATATCCAGTTATTGGAACATTTAAAAAAAAATTATATGTAAGTACGAAAAATTGTAAGCGCTTTGTTTATCAAAATGACATGATTCGTTAGTAAATTACCCGAAAAGTTGATAAACAAAACAACTAACCACCACATTTAAATTATTATTCAAAATACAATTTAAAATATTCCTCAGAATTTGCCTTAGAAATTAAATTTTAAGTTTTTATGATTTTAACTCTTTATTGTGAAGTCAATAAACATCGCTGAGTTTATAGTGCAACTTTTCAGTTCTGAAAAATTGGCATGTTTAAATAGAGATTTCATAGGTGACATTTGAACTTTTATGAAAATTGATGTTTTGTAATTAATAAAATTTTGTAATAAAAACTTAATTTTAACTAGGGGGGGGGGTAGGGGTTAGGGGTTAGTGGGGGTAGTTTAATGGGAAAATAAATAAATAATTTGGGTTCCGTTCAAGCGGTTCCGATATGGGGGATCAATTTACTATAAACTTATAACGAGGAAATGAGCACCCGTGAATACTCAAATAATAAAGAACTTTTAAGAATTTTTTTTCAATCTGATAGATTGGTGTGTAATCGATAATAATCAACTGAAGGAAAAAAATAGATGGGGGGGGGGGAGTCCAGATAATCAGGTCCACCAAAACGTTTTTAAAAACAATGTTTTAAAATACTAGGTACCACCAATTTTAACCCTATGAAATTTACCCCCCCCCTATATTTAACACTATGAAACTTGCAGAAAAATTAATATTTTCTTGAAAAAAATTTTCCATTTGAAAGAAAAAACATTAATAAACTCCTGATGATTTTTTAACTTTTTTTCAGCTTACAGAAATAATGAAAATTATGATTGAAAAACAACGTTTTCATTTTTGCACTGTTAAATCAACTGAAAATTAACGTAGCTAAAAACAAGTTACGATAAGAGTTTTTTTAAAAATTCTATGAAAAATCAATTAATTATAATAATAACAAAATATTTCCGTTTTATTCAAGATGGCCTAAACTGATCAATTGGTGGTCCCTATAATACTATCTTAGGTTTTAGCAAAAATAGATATTGCAATACGAAGAATTTAAATTTTCGATTCTCAGCTTCTTTTTTAAACTCAACATGCAATTAAGAACTAAATGTGAATTGTTGTCATGTACAAAAATTTAAACAATAACAAACAAATATACAAACGAATACTTTCAATTTGTTGTATAATAATATGAAATAATTTTAAACTATAAAACAGAAAATACAAATCCTGAAATATACAAATTCTCAATGATTTTAGTTTCAAGAATTATTTTCCTCTTACCCCCTCTCTAACTACTGTCTTCCACTTTCTCTCTCACTCCCTGGTGATCCAAATTTCATTTTAGTCCGGTCATGGACCGGGTACTTTAGCTAGTTATCTATACAAGTAAAATACAATTCTATTTGCAATAATACTATGAGGTGTCATAAAACTTGTCATAATCAAAAAAAGAATTTCACTATCTAATTAGCTGAACTATGCATAAATTAAAAAATGTATCTAATTTCAAATAGCATTTTTTTTATTTGATGTTATATTCCCTTCTCACTAATTTACACTTACTATTACAGTACTGTCGATTTAGACTATGTACAAGCACTAATAGTATACAGTGACTGAGTAAATATTAGGTTACAAGGTATCTAAAATTTACATATAAGATTCGAGAGATATTTTTAGCCATTTTTGTGAGGGGAAAGCAGTTCTTATATGCCATCAAATATGGTATGTATTTTTTTAATAAATTTTTAGTATATGTCAAATAAATATTTTCAAGCAACATTTTTCATATTTCAAGTATCAAAATCACCATTTTGAATTTTGCAGTTTTAAAATGATTAAAAGAAATATATCCCATATGAATTACCTTTCGCCACTTCTTGGCTTGAACTTCCTTCACTTTTGTCCAGTTCATTTCTAGAATGATGGAGCATTTTGGGAGATGATTGGTTGTGATACTCAGGTGAGGTCACTGCTGCTTGGAGTTTATTTTTTATGTTGACTGGTATATTCATGTCTTCATTTAAGGATCTCTAAAATTATCCAATATTTCAAAAAAGAATGTCAGCTAATGAGAAAAATTTGCAACATTAAACAGTGATCTAAGATAAAAACATTTTTGGAACAATCAATAAAAAAGAATTTGTAAAATGTGGAAAAATAGATCCATAAAGTTGTTGAATAATATTGTTTTAGAACATGGTTAATTTGTGAATATATGGGTAATTCCATGTCAGTTCATCCAGGCCATGTCACCCACCCACTTCAATTTTTTCTGAAATTTTGTACAGGTGTGGACTATAACAAAGTCTAAAAGTTAACCAATTTTAAGTTATTGATGATTTTTTATTTTTTCATAGCAAGATCAATATCCTGATGTGGCACTGCATCTATGACAAAGATTTTTTTCTATTATTATTTCATATCTATTGAACATTATTTGTACCAAAAGGATAGTTTGGTATCTGCTCAGAACTGAAGCTACAAAATATTGTTAAAATATGTTAAAATTTCTCACTTCAATTTTTCTGAAATTTTGTACATGTGAGGACTATCTTAAAGTTAGACAATCACCAAAATTTAAGCTTCCAATTCCAAAAATTGGCAGAATTATGTCAATTTTTAACTTTCCAAATTTGGGTGGTCGGTCGCAGAAAAATGATGACTTTTGTAATATATTTTTGTCTGTAAAATGAGTTCTAGAACTTCCCTACTATTCAAAATTAGTTTATAAAAGTAGTTTTGCCCAAGGAATTCAAAAATGCTATCAAAAAAGTCTGAAAACTTTTGGAACTGGAAGCTCAAATTTTGGGGAATATCTAACTTTAACACAATGCACACCTGTACAAATTTTCAGAAAAATTGAAGAGGGTGGGTGACAATTTTACTTTTTTCTGGGTGATTTGACATGGAATTGGCCATATATATATATATATATATATATATATGGGAGAGAGAAATGGAATAATAAGTGAGAGTGAAAATAAGAAATATCAGTGATTCATCCTCACATTTCCAATTTTTCACTTTCACTTGTATCTTATAAATAATTGTTGATTTTTAAGAAAAAATACTGGTATAAAAATATATAAAAAAACACACAAACCTGTGACTGTATCTGTAAAATTGTCTGTGTTTGTGGTAGAGAAGCTGATCTATTCTGCTGACTTGGAAGCTTTTCTACAGAATGAGATTCTCTGCTGGGTTGGCTAAAGTGTGCACTTCTTATTTTGTCTCCATGAGTCTTGTTTACATTGACAGCAGTTGGCCAAGATATTCCCTGCTTTGTAGGACACATCAAATGTCTCTGGTCACTCATATATCTGCCATTTGGACCAACAATTGCACCACCCACATTTGGTGGGTTCATTGCATGGGCATATGTTACATTCCTCTGGTCATTACACCGAATTATACATACTGAGATTGAAGCAGTAATGATCACTGCTACTGTCACTGCTACAACAGTAATAATAATCACTGATGTAAGATCAACTTTATCTTCAGTGAGTGTATGAACAGCACTTAGCATTTGATGTCTTGTTGCTTACAGTGAGTGTGAAAAACATACTAGTTGTTGCTGATAGAACTGGACTACCACTATCCTTGACAACAAACACTAGCTCATATGAGCCAGCATCTTGTTGGCTAAGCACTCTATTGAAACTTAACAAACCAGTGTACTGGTTCATGCTGAATATCTGCTTGTCATTGCCTCTGATTATTTCATATTTTAGAAATGCATTCTCTTGACTATCTCCATCAGCTGCCTTTAGATGAGTGACGTTCTTTGAATGATGCCGGTAATATACAACATCCATGTTATAAGGATTCACACTGGGAAATGTAAAATATGGAGCATTATCATTTTTATCAGTCACTTCAACAATCACATTCACTGTATTATTCAGAGATGGTATTCCATTATCTTTCACAAATACTTGAAACTTGTAAATGTTTTGAAACTCATGATCCAGTGACATAATCGCTGAAATCATGCCATCATCTTTGATTTTAAAAGGTAAAAACTTTTGTTTGTTATTAGTCAGCAGAGAATATGTGAGTTTACCTCCAAGTCCCAGGTCTGGGTCTGTTGCATTGATGAAGCCAACAGAAAATCTTGACTTCTGATTCTCTTCAATGAAGAATTTAAATGTCTCCATAGAGAACTGTGGCCTTACATCATTGACATCTGTCACTTGGATAGAGAACTTATTCTTACTTTGCAGTGGAGGAGATCCTTTATCTTGACAGCTGATGATAATTCATGCTTTGCCTCTGTTTCTCTCTATCCAATGCTTTTTTTACAATTACTTGGTATTTCTTAGTATCCAGACTTTGTAGTTTAAATTTATCATAATGGAGATCACAGGTTACTTCTCCATTTTGTCCAACATCATGATCAGTTACTTTTACATATGCAATTGAACTGCCAATTTTGATTCCTTCAGAAACTGAAGTTGAATCTTTTCCTGATGCAGCCAAGAATTTTAGGTGAATAGCGGGGGGATTATTTTGTTGATTTATAACATTAACAACCACCATTGCAAGAGATTCCAGAGGTGGACTACCCCCATCTTTAGCTACTACATATAAGTTATGCATCAATACATTACCTAACATAAATTTCTTCTCTAAAAATATCTGCCCAGTTTGTTCATTCAGTTTAAAATGACTTTTAGCAACATCAGATGTTTTTGTACTGAAATGATAAGTGACTCTTCCATTTTTACCAGAGTCTAAATCTGTGGCTGATAAAGTTGCAATGGATGAAGTTTCACTTGGTTTGTTCTTGATGGATACATTGTAAACATTTTGTGAGAAAACTGGTGTGTTATCATTGATATCTGAAACTGAAATATGCACCTGTAAGATGTTTTCTTTTTTGGGTGTACCTCCATCTTTAGCCATCACTTGAATTAAGTATATGTCCTTTACTTCTCTATCAAGTCTTTCTTCTAATGTTATACTTAGGTCTGCTGTTCCATCAACTTTTTTAGAGACTGTCAACAGAAAAGGTTCACTTTTAACCTTTTTTAAAGAATATGTAATACGTGAATTTATATGACTAACATCTTTGTCTATGGCATTTGGAATTGATACTTTTGTACCAATGGCCATATCTTCATCAAACACAATATTTACTTGTTTATCAGGAAATTCTGGTTCATGATCATTCATGTCTTGGATTATTACTTTAATTTCTAGAATCCTGCTAATTGTATTTTCTTTTTGTACAGCAATATCAACCATTACAAAACATTCTTTGTTGAATGTACACAAAGATTCAGCATCCAATGTTTGTGCTGTATAAAGTTTTCCTGTCTTTTTAGAAATACGGAATAATGGAGAGCTGCTTGTACCATCCTGTTCCATAAGACTGAATGTGATTAGATTTTGATCTTGTATTGCCACATCATCCATCACATTAGAATCAGCAGCAATGTCACCAAGGTAAGTGCCAGGACTTTTACCTTCATCCACTTTGAAAGTCAGGTCTACACAGCAAGAAAAGTGTAGTACATACAAAAGGATACATATTGTTTTAAACATATTTCTACTTAGAAATGATTTCTATGTTCAGAATTTTAGTAAAACTGTGGTTATCTGAAATGAAGAAAAAAAGCTTGCATCAAAAGTAAAATTTATAAAACACGTTCATTATGTAAGATATGAGAAATTACTATAAGCAGAAAATTGATGAAACAGGTTCAGTGGTATTTCAAAGTAAAATAAAAATTGAAAATAACGAAATTATATATATTCAGAAAATTGTTGCTAAACATCTCTGTATATCTATCATATATATAGATTTATATATTTTCACATTCCCTGCAATGACAGAATTGATATAAAGTCAGCTTAATGCAGGAACCCTGCTTTGCAAAAAATAGTTCTCATCCTATCAACATTTCCTCTTAAGAAGTTGCATGAGGTATGAGGCAATTAACCTAACTCTTACCTCCTTTAGACAAGTAGAGCAGGTGAAGAGACATCCCTCGGGGACTGGCCAATTTCATTTTTGCCTAATATATATATATACTAATGTATACATACAAAATCAAATTGTGCTTCTTCCTTTATAGAAATACCTAATTTCCATATATGGTCTTTTGTGATCTTTATAAATAACTAGTGGTCTTTTATAATAAAATTGCTTGTTTATTCAGATACAACTATTTTTACATTGAATTTGGAAATAGCTTGAGTTCCAATTTAAAGGAAAGTAAACAAGTGTTAATAAATAAATTAAATAAAAATAAGATTAAAATACGAATATTATTTGACTTATTTTTTCCTATAATTTATTTTAAATATATTTTCATTTTAATCTTTTTATGAATTATGAAATGTTAGTAATTAAAAAGAAATTAAAACAAAAATTATCTTTTTTGAATTTAGTTTTTAAAACCTCAAAATTTAATTTTTCTTAAAATTAAGACAGATAAATTTCTGGAAATTTTTTTATTGAAAAACGTTGATTGAAAACTAAAAGAATTACAAAGAAAAAGATTCTCACATAACTGGTGTGTAATGATAATCTAAAGTCTAAAGTATATTTCGATAAAAGCAACTCTAAGCATTCTATACAAAACAATATTTCAGCTTTATCACTATTTTCATTTTCTGATTCAAGGCATATTTTCTACATTTTAGAAAATCTTCCATTATATTTTCATCAGATTTCATTTCTTATCTTATTAACTTTATAGAAATGTATATATTTTTAGGATATAAGTCTTAATTTTAAATGGATTTATTTTATAAATACCCAAATATAATTATTATTTAATTCTTTCCTTTTTCATAGTTTCAGAAAAAGAATTCCGTCTATGATTTTTTTTATTATTGATTTTTTTTTCCAAAAATGTATTTGGATTATTATTTTTTAAGCATCAGAGATTCAAATAAAAATTTTTAAAATTATGAGGTTTTACAAGGTGGATTCAATTTGCAATGTATATTCATAGTAAAACAGTCATTGACTTTGAATTTAATGTCAGATTATGCCAGTATTATGTGTGAAAAATATGGGCCCACATAACAAGTGCAAAATAACAACACATACAATCACTGGGAGCAGTATTTAAATGGAAGTGCGAAAGTCTAATATTGGACACAAAATCAGGAGACATGCTAGAATAAACATACATTTTAAATTGACCCCCCGCCTTTTTAGAACATAAAATAACTTTTTTTAAATTATTTTTGTATAATCAAAATCTACAATTTTCATTATTTGATAATCCAAAGATATTTGTTTTTAAATGTTTATTATTGCTTTTTTTTTTCAAAACCCTGCCCATGTTTTTATGCAAGCGTGTTTTAGATTTTTCAATCTTTTTATGCATTACAAAATGAGTTTTATTTTTCAAGGTTCATAAAAAGGACATTTAAAAATACTTATAATATCTTAATTTGAATTTCTAATTAAAGTATAAACAAATGCAATATAATGATGGTGTGGAAACAGCAACTATGGCAGCTATACAATTGCTAACACTCCATAAAAAAATATACAAAATCATTTTAATAATTCAAGAAAAATACTTATTTTTTTATATAATGTTAATTTGGAAATGATGAACAATAAATATTTAACTCAAACTTTTGAAGTGATTCAAATCATTTTGTTCATCAGAAAAAAAAAATTAAAATGATCTCAGGTATCTAAAAATACATATCTATTAATCTCTGCTTACAAAGAGATGCATTCTAAATCTTGCTTTGTGTACATGTAAATTAGTCATGTTATCTATGCTACAAAATATAAAAAATAAGGAGACAAAAATTACAAAGGCCACTCACCTTTTCTGTATTTTCCAAGGTCTTTAGTCTGATTATTGTTACATTATTAAAAAAAAAAGGTAACTCTTTTTAAAGGTAATTTATTTTGAGTGCCTAATTTTTTTGCATGACAAGAAAGATAGCAGTCCTAGTGAATGTGTTGTGCGTAAAATGGCTACATCAGTAAGTGATGAATGCGATGCTTCCAAGACAAAAGAAGGGGGTGACATTGGGCATTATCCTTATTATTAATTTTAGATTTTTAAAAATGAAACTCTTTCAAATACTTTTTATTTATTAAAATAAGCTTAGTGTTCTATATATTAAAAAAGACACATTTCTGAAAAAAATAAAAATTCCTCCCAAAATGCAATTCATCAGCTTCTCTATTCACCCACTACTTCCTTCCTCCCATCAATTTCAAACAACAATATAATAGCTTTTACTAACAGTTACTTTAAACTTGAAGCCCCTACTCTAATTTGCCTTATGTTTAAAACTTTATACCATGCGGCAATCTATGATGGTGTATATTTTCAATGAAATACCAGTATGAACTTAGCTTATAGTATGTATGAAAAATATTAATTGATGGGTAAAATGCCCAATTTGTAAGTCTGAATTTGGAAAATGGAGAGGTAAAAATAAGTTTAAAATGTGGGATATTTTTTCAAGATTGACATCCCTTTATATTTTATACTACTAAAATACAACCATGTAAAGAAAGTAAGGATCAACAAAAAAACTTATTTTTCAAAAGGTTTGTCATCTTCTATTTCATAAGAACTTAAATATTGACCTATTAGTTACATTATTTTACCTTTTATTCAAATTCATCACACTTTCATTTTAACTTATTTTCACATTTTTTCAATTTAAAAAATCACTTTTATTATTTTTTAAGTATAGAAGTCCTTTTTTTTTTCAAGAAAGACATAACTTGAGTTTAATCTTTGCCACTAGTACAGTTCTTAAAATATTGTAATCATAAAAAAAGCTTGATAATGTTTATAATGTACTTAGTCAAGCTGCTATGATTGTAGTTGACTTAGCTTGAATTGCATAAAAGGATTATCAGTTTTGAATATATACTTTATTTGATTTGTAGTTTCCTTATGAGAAAACAGTTTAGACTAATTAGCTAAAAGTTTAATAAAACAAAGATAAAAGTTACTTTAGCTAAGAATTAACAAATAATTATAATATATAAATAATGCTCATGTATTTTTCTGACTGCACAATAAATATTTGAAGAAAAATAAATGTTTACACTTTGTGAGATATATTTCTGTCCATACTTAATGTGGTGCTTAGTAAATGTTATCTTACTATAGAAAATGTACAGGATTCAAAGAGTTAGTTAGGTACTGGAGGTAAGGGCCTTGGATTGCGATAAATATTTCCTGCTGATTGCTGACTTATATCAGAAGAGTTACTATCCTCTGTCACAGAATCTTTGTTGTCAATGTTTTGTGTAAGGCTTGGTGTGTAAAAGCCCCTGGCTACAATTGTTGTATCACTTGGGTAGTTGACAGTTTGTCCCAGTGGTCTCATCTCTGTTTCTTGTGTTGGCTGCCCACTCTGCTTTGAAGGAGGATTGCAGTACTGGGAAGTGTATACTTCTGAAAAAAGGCATACATATCTTCATTTGCTGTGTCTTTTATGCTAGGATTCTTTTGTTTACTATTTGTTTACAAAATATATATTGTAAGTTGACTATAGCTAAAAACTGTTAATTGTTATTGTACAGAAAATATTTATATGAAAGTAAAATTGATATGATTCAATATGAAATGAATCATCAAAAAACAGATTATAAAATTAATAGTTACATAAAGATATATGTTCAGTAACTTTATTAGTAATAAGAATGTTTTCTCATTTAGAATCATTGTGATCAAGTCACGCTGAAAGCACCAGTTCCTGCAAGAGCACCAAAGTTAATGAGCCTATTCAATACTTAATTGGGTGACCACTTAAGCAAGAGCAGGTACAGTAAGCAACTTAAGTCCTTTGTCTATCAAAATGACTTGATTCAGCATTAAATGACCTGAAAAGTGTTGATATGCCATAAAACAAAACAGCGAGCCAAGCCATTTAGAATCTCTCTAAGATCCAAGATTATAAAATCATAGTGATACTAAAAGAAGAGCAATTATAATAAATATGTATATATAAATTAATGCAAAGTGCCAATAAAATTTTGTTATAATAAAATCGCATTGACAAAAGAGGTGATTAGAATTAGAATATTAATAACTTACCATTCTAAGAGTTTAACAAATGAAAAAGCATACATTTTGGAGTTTAAAATTTTTCAAAGGAAATCAATTATCTACTCTATATATAATTCTGACCAAAATATTTAATTCTCCAGAAGAAAATATAACAGCATCTATTATGTGTTTTTAGACATTTCTTACTAGTAAAAAAAAGAAATAACATAAATGATGAACTAGAGCATAAAGAATTGAGAACAGGATATGTGTTCCAATATATAATTTTGTAAAGAGTTATTCTGATTTCAAGACTTATTCAGTAGCACATTAACTCTTTGCAAGCTCTTTACAAGAGTTAATCCTTCATGAAGGAAGTGGTTAGCAAATGAGTGCATTTATGATATCCTATGCAAATGTGGAAAAGTATACAAGAGAGAAACCAGTATAGCTAAAGTTAAAACGTTAGAATAATTTTTATTTACTTGACTGGCTTACAACAAAACTGATAACAGTTTAATCATCAATATTTAAAGTTCTTTGCCTGTTTAGATCAATCAGTAGAACATCCACAAGGTTCCGGGTTTGATACCAGCCTTCACCAACTCAGCGCATGATTAGCACAGCTTGGATCTGTGTGGTAAAGTGAGGTGTTGATGGTAGGTGTGGTGCTCTACCTCATGCAAAAAAGATTTCCCTGGTTTAGTGCTAGTGAAAAGTTGATAGACTTCCTCACTGTCCGGGTCATACTGACAATAGGCCACCAACTTTACTTATATGAAATTAATTTCAATAATGAAAAGTTAACAATGATAATTTTATGCAATTCTCGACTGCATACTTTTACAATTTATTTTAGTTAATTTTAAGAAAGCAAAAGAACTACACTTATTGGTTATCTCCCTTAAACTAGATTTTCATAACTATTAAGATATATTCAAGATTTGTTATTTATATCCATATATAATATTTATAATAAAAGGTAGAAACATACACATTTGATATCAATGTTTAACAGTTTTACTTGTACAATAAAACTCCTTTGTGTTAATATGAATAAAAATGCTCTTGGAGAAAGCATGAATTAATCAAGCTATAGGTAAATAGCAAGACAGATTAAACCTTTTTGTCTTTAAAAGGCAATTCACTTTGAGTGCTTAATAATAAGTCACATAGGTGATAATTCCTAACAACTGGTACTTTATAACCTAGTACAACCTGTCTAATGTTATTTGGAGAGAAGTTGGGCATTACCAGGTAACCTGCATTGCCCTGAAACATGCTATGAAAGTAAATTACTTAGCATAGCACCCAAATGAATATAGGTTATGGGGCACAACTACATTCAGAATTATCAACTTTTTAGGCATCAAAGTCTACTTACCAGGAGTGGCTTCACTTTTTATTGAGCTTGTTTCATTTCTGCTGTTATTTTGAGAGAATTTTGGTGAGGGATGGTTGAGATATTCAGAAGAACTGACTTGATGTGATTTATTTTTGGGACTTTTTGGAAGCATTACTTCATCTTGAACATGAGTCTGTTGAGTATGAAAAGTTTGAAGTTTCATTTTCATTTTGAACAAATTTAAATTGATTCATATAATATTAAAACTTAATGTGAATTTTGTTTTAAATATTATATGGATGCTGATATAACTTAAAAGTGCAAAATCTATAAAAGAAAGAAATGATTTCTATAACCCAAAGAACATTTAAAGATGTATAAATAAAATAGAAATCAGTGTGTGTATTTTCAATCAATTTGTACTTGAAAGTACAGTGCACTGTTAAAAATTGTACAAGAAAGTACAGAGTACTGTTAAAAATTGCATAAAGGGTCTGAATGATAAATTATCATAGTAAAATGTAATAAAATCATCAATTAACACAATTTTCTTAATTTGTGCTCAGTGATTCATTATTATATATGAATGTTAATAAATGTGTTCTTCAATTATATTTATATAGATATACTAAAGAAGTGAGAAATGAATATTGTTCTAGTTGAAATTTGTACAAAATATTTCTCAATAAAGAGTTTCACATTAAAAGTAAAAAATATCTAATTTTGCATACTTCTCAAGAACACATGTATACATAAACTTGAGTCAAAGAAAAATAGATTAGAATGAATCCCATGAATTCGTTTAAATTAGTACTATTTTTATATATCATTAAAAATAATAGAATATATAAACCTACATTTTGTAGACAGATTATGAATCATATAGTAAATAAGGATTTTTTTAGATTATGAATCTTTTAGTAAATGAGGAATACACAAAATAAAACTATTTACCTGTGAGTCCACCAGTATGTGAGATTGTGCATGTGGAAGAGAAGCTGATCTATTCTGCTGAGTAGGAAGCTTTTCAGTTGAATGAGATTCTCTGCTGGGTTGGCTAAAGTGTGCACTTCTTATTTTGTCTCCATGAGTCTTGTTTACATTGACAGCAGTTGGCCAAGATATTCCCTGCTTTGTAGGACACATCAAATGTCTCTGGTCACTCATATATCTGCCATTTGGACCAACAATTGCACCACCCACATTTGGTGGGTTCATTGCATGGGCATATGTTACATTCCTCTGGTCATTACACCGAATTATACATACTGAGATTGAAGCAGTAATGATCACTGCTACTGTCACTGCTACAACAGTAATAATAATCACTGATGTAAGATCAACTTTATCTTCAGTGAGTGTATGAACAGCACTTAGCATTTCTGATGTCTTGTTGCTTACAGTGAGTGTGAAAAACATACTAGTTGTTGCTGATAGAACTGGACTACCACTATCCTTGACAACAAACACTAGCTCATATGAGCCAGCATCTTGTTGGCTAAGCACTCTATTGAAACTTAACAAACCAGTGTACTGGTTCATGCTGAATATCTGCTTGTCATTGCCTCTGATTATTTCATATTTTAGAAATGCATTCTCTTGACTATCTCCATCAGCTGCCTTTAGATGAGTGATGTTCTTTGAATGATGCCGGTAATATACAACATCCATGTTAAAAGGATTCACACTGGGAAATGTAAAATATGGAGCATTATCATTTTTATCAGTCACTTCAACAATCACATTCACTGTATTATTCAGAGATGGTATTCCATTATCTTTCACAAATACTTGAAACTTGTAAATGTTTTGAAACTCATGATCCAGTGACATAATCGCTGAAATCATGCCATCATCTTTGATTTTAAAAGGTAAAAACTTTTGTTTGTTATTGGTCAGCAGAGAATATGTGAGTTTACCTCCAAGTCCCAGGTCTGGGTCTGTTGCATTGATGAAGCCAACAGAAAATCTTGACTTCTGATTCTCTTCAATGAAGAATTTAAATGTCTCCATAGAGAACTGTGGCCTTACATCATTGACATCCGTCACTTGGATAGAGAACTTATTCTTACTTTGCAGTGGAGGAGATCCTTTATCTTGACAACTGATGATAATTTCATGCTTTGCCTCTGTTTCTCTATCCAATGCTTTTTTCACAATTACTTGGTATTTCTTAGTGTCCAGACTTTGTAGTTTAAATTTATCATAATGGAGATTACAGGTTACTTCTCCATTTTGTCCAACATCATGATCAGTTACTTTTACATATGCAATTGAACTGCCAATTTTAATTCCCTCAGAAACTGATGTTGAATCTTTTCCTGAGGCAGCCAGGAACTTTAGGTGAATAGTTGGAGGATTATTTTGTTGATTGACAATATTAACAAGAACCATAGCAAGTGAACTGAATGGTGGATTACCACCATCTTTAGCTTGAACATATATATTATGTGTCAGGGTATTACTTGATGTAAATTTTTTCTCTAAAAAAATCTGTCCAGTTTGTTCATTTAATTTAAAATGACTTTTAGCAACATCAGATGTTTTTGTACTGAAATGATAAGTGACTCTTCCATTTTTTCCAGAATCTAAATCTGTGGCTGATAAAGTTGCAATGGAAGAAGTTTCACTTGGGTTATTCTTAATGGAAACATTGTAGACATTTTGAGAAAAAATAGGTGAGTTATCATTAACATCCGTGATTAATATATAGACATTTAACGCATTCTGTTTTGGTGGAGATCCTCCATCTTTGGCCAAAACTTGAATCATATAAGAATCCTTTTCTTCCCTATCAAGCATCTTTTCTAATTTTATACTGAGTTCTGATGTCCCATCAACCTTTTTGGAAACAGCTAATATAAATGGTTCATCCATCTTCTTTTTTAGTTCATAAGATATTTGTGAATTAATCTTTCCAACATCTTTGTCTATAGCATTTGGAATCAACTTTCTCATTCCT
Organism: Doryteuthis pealeii; assembly: GCA_023376005.1. Taxonomy (NCBI): domain Eukaryota; kingdom Metazoa; phylum Mollusca; class Cephalopoda; order Myopsida; family Loliginidae; genus Doryteuthis; species Doryteuthis pealeii. Next base: position 22,817,563 of record CM042151.1, read on the forward strand.
TTGCCATCACCTTCTCCAAATTCTATGGTAACTTGCTTATCAGGAAATTCTGGTTGGTGATCATTTATATCTTGCACTAACACTTTGATTTCCAATATTCTGCTTATTGTACTTTCTCTTTGAACAGCAACATCAATCATTACAAAACATTCTTTTCCATATGTACACAAAGACTCAGCATCCAATGTTTGTGCTGTATAAAGTTTTCCTGTCTTTTTAGAAATACGGAATAATGGAGAGCTGCTTGTACCATCCTGTTCCATAAGACTGAATGTGATTAGATTTTGATCTTGTATTGCCACATCATCCATCACATTAGAATCAGCAGCAATGTCTCCAAGGTAAGTGCCAGGACTTTTTCCTTCCTCCACTTTGAATGTCAGGTCTACACAACAAGAAAAGTGTAGCACACAGAGGAAGACATATAACCATAGCAGCATGATAAACTTCTTTTTGTCATAGGAAATCTGATATGATTAAAATGTATCTGAAAAACAATAAATGGAAATCTTTCAGGAAATAGTATCAATAAATTTTAATTCTATTATGTATTATCAAACCTACTCAAAATAGTTTCTATTAAATAAATATTCCATTTAAATGATAATTCAGACTTTTTGTTTATTTAAGTGTGACATATTTTATTCATCAAATCATGTCTAAGTGCTATTGAACATTCATCAATTCTATCTCAGCATTAAAATAAAAAGTTCAATTAAATATTAGATTAAATATCTAATAAAATTGGTGATATTAAATGCATTGATATATGTTTGTGAGATGCAGTAGCCATGATAATAACATCAATAATTTTGTTACTATTAAACAAACTTGCTTAGTGAAAACCAATAAACAGCATTTTTCAAAAAAATTATGTACTTATATAATAAGTAATAACTTAATAAAATAAGAATAGCACTTTCAAAATTCTTTTAAAGCATTTTTTATATTTTTTCTGTTTTAATTAAAAATAAAGAATGGCATGTAAAACATTTTTTTCCTAGCATATAGAAACATAGATATCTCCACATTTTAATTTTTTTCTTTTTTAATAATAAAATGTAGCTTCCTTTAAATCTAAGTAGATAAAGAAGATTTATACATTCAGCCAACAAGACAAAGAAGCACAAAAACTAGGTGCCCCTTCATAAAGCTAAGCAATGTCACTCTGAAAATAGAAGAAAGAATAGAAAATAATAATTTCTACTTACCTTTTTTTTCCTGGTTCGATAAACTCTTTGGGAACATAAAAATTACATCCTGAGGAAGATTTTTTATAAAATTATTGTTATTTTCTAGGGGTATGTTGCACACCTTGTGTGCTTGCTTTCTTTGCTTGATATGAGAAAGAAAGCAGCAGTCCTAATGAATGTGTTGTGTGTGTAATGGCTGCAACAATAAGCAATGGCTGCTATATTTCATGTAGTATTAGAATAGAAACTAACATGGTTTCTTTACAAAATTACAGGTTTGACTTTTTTTTAAACATAATCTTTTATGTAATGTATATACAAAAAAAAAGATATGATGAAACATGCATTTACAAAAAATAGTTAAAACAAAAAAAAAATTAAACTTTTTCCCAAAATGCAATTTTTAAACAACTTATTTTCCATTGTTTTCTTTAGTGTTCTTCCTATTTTTACCACTGTCAGAAAAACATATCAGCCAACATTTTTTGTTATAAATTAAAAGATAATTTTGCTGATTACAAGAGATGAAGAGACATGTAAGTATTAGTTTTAATGTTGTTTCAAATATTGAAGTCTCATTATCAATGAATGTTTATTTAAAAAATAACATTTTTTAAAATTTTTTATCAGCTAAACGAGGGATAAATGGTTTTTTGCTTTTTGATTATTAAAATTATACATTTTTATATTCATTGATTACTGATACAAACAAAATTTACATATTAATCTTAATATTAATTTTATTTTATAAAATTTAACTTATTTATCAAAAATGATCTTAAATCGAGTAACTTATAATAATTCTGGCTATTATATAATAAATATATTTCTAAATCAAATTATATATCAAAAGTAATATTTGAATACTAAACCTATGTTACCAATTTATAAAATAACATTTGAAGGTATTTTTTAAAGTTTATAGAATCATCATTTTTCATTGGAGAGTTTAGTTCTTCTTTCTTCATAATCATTGTAGATGCATAATGCATGAGTAGTGCATGAAAGATATCTGATATAATAAAACTATCATATTACTTTTCTAAGTATTTGAATGTATTTTATTCTTTCCTTGAACTAATATATATGTGTGTGTTCAGTGCATTAAACACTTACTGTTATTCTGTAGAAAAGAAAATATATTGCAAGATATTATTGTGGTACAGGGGGTAATGGTCTTGGATTGCGATAAATATTTCCTGTTGATTGCTGACTTATATCAGAAGAGTTACTATCCTCTGTCACAGAGTCTTTGTTGTCAATGTTTTGTGTAAGGCTTGGTGTGTAAAAGCCCCTGGCTACAATGGTTGTATCACTTGGATAGTTGACAGTCTGTCCCAATGGCCTCATCTCTGTTTCTTGTGTTGGCTGACCACTCTGTTTTGATGGAGGATTGCAATATTGGGAAGTGTATACAACTGGAATATAAATATATGTACACAAAATTCATTAGCTTTGCTATTGGCAGTAGCCTGTCAGATTTAACAGCTCAATATCTTACATAAAATAAAAATGATAATAAAAATATTCAAGCTGACATGATTTAAACAAATATCAAGTAAATTGCATAAAATCTTAAAACTGAGTGAGTAAATGACAGTTGATTTTAAATTCTCATTAAAGAATGACATAAATCAAATGGAAAATGCAAAAATGTTCTTATTTGTATCTAGAAATGTTCATGCATTAGTTAATGCATGAAAATTTCTAGATACAAATAAGAACATTTTTGCATTTTCCATTTGATTTATGTCATTCTTTTCCAAATAAATGGAATTGCAAAAACGACTGAGATTGTATTTTGTTTTGTTTTCATTTGGAATCATAACAAAATTAGATTTATTAACTAATCATAATAAAATTCCTTGTTCACAATCCTGACAGGTCAAAGACCACATTCTGCCAATAATAACATTCCTTTCAAGAACTGACTTTGTCTGACATGAAATTTGCATGGAATGTTTTTATTTTTGTTGATGAAAAAATAAAAAATATTTCTCCTATTTTTAATGAAATAATTTTTATGGCTAAATTTGTTTGTAGTATCATCTACTTTCTGTATTTCATATTCAGATAAAAATAATATATTTATTCTACTATCTTTTTTTTTCTTTAAATACACCAGGCAAATATTGCCACATATGTATATAATCAAAATGTTTCTTTTCAATCAACATGATCAAGATGATATGTTTTCAATAAATATAGCTCCTCTCTTGGATTTGGTAAATTCACTGAATAGAAGGAAATCAGAGATAAATGTTGTTGGATATTAAACTTGTACCCATTAATAAATGTATACTTTGAAATCAACTGCAAAGTAATAATTGTTTTAAAATTCAACAAAATAAAAGCAATAGCATTCATTCATGTAATTGTTCTCACATGTATTTAAACCTAATAAAAAGAAAGAAGCTATTTTTTTAAAACGTGAAGTCTTGATGCTTTTGTACAAAGCTCTGGAAGGCAAATTTAAACATTAGCTTTTGACTATTAAATATTCAGTAATTAAACTAACGTATATCATTCAGGGGAGATCATTCATATCAATTTTAATTCATGCACATTATTCTACTTACCTGCTACATCTTCATTCTCTTTTGTATCTATTTCACTTCTGGTATTTCTACTCTCACTATGTGGTAGCTTTGGGGAAAACTGATTATGGTATTCAGATGAAATAAGGTGGTGAGATTCATTTTTTCTAACTGCCGATGGTGTTGATATTTTAGGAGTATTAACCTGTTTTTCAAAAGGAAAAAGGAAAAATGCTTTATTTTAGTACAAACCAAAAAAAAGATACATGATTTCTCTATGATATTTATTGGATTAGAATAAAATTCAAAATTATTATGTTTAAAATGAAGTATGCAGCAACAAAGATTTACTGTTACATTAGATATCAAGTATAATGTTTATGAAAGACAAAAAAAATTCAGGAAAAATTGAATCATTTGTGCTCTCTAAAGGGAACCAAAAATGTTTTCAAGCAGATAAAAAATAACTACAAAACAATAGCAACATGTAAAAAACTAATGAAGACTGGCACATTATCATCATTATTATTATTATATTATTATTATTATTATTATTATATTATTTATTATTATTATTATTATTATTATTATTATTATTAGTAGTAGTAGTAGTAGTAGTAGTAGTAGTAGTAGTATCATTGTCATTATCATTATCAAAATATAATGTGATTAATTACTTACCTGAGATTCTTGGGCAGAAATTGACTGATTTTGTGGTAGAGAAGCTGATCTTTTCTGATGGCTGGGAAGCTTTTCTGCAGAATGAGGTTGGTTTATATGTGCACTTCTTATTTTGTCTCCATGAGTCTTGTTTACATTGACAGCAGTTGGCCAAGATATTCCCTGCTTTGTAGGACACATCAAATGTCTCTGGTCACTCATATATCTGCCATTTGGACCAACAATTGCACCACCCACATTTGGTGGGTTCATTGCATGGGCATATGTTACATTCCTCTGGTCATTACACCGAATTATACATACTGAGATTGAAGCAGTAATGATCACTGCTACTGTCACTGCTACAACAGTAATAATAATCACTGATGTAAGATCAACTTTATCTTCAGTGAGTGTATGAACTGCACTTAGCATTTCTGATGTCTTGTTGCTTACAGTGAGTGTGAAAAACATACTAGTTGTTGCTGATAGAACTGGACTACCACTATCCTTGACAACAAACACTAGCTCATATGAGCCAGCATCTTGTTGGCTAAGCACTCTATTGAAACTTAACAAACCAGTGTACTGGTTCATGCTGAATATCTGCTTGTCATTGCCTCTGATTATTTCATATTTTAGAAATGCATTCTCTTGACTATCTCCATCAGCTGCCTTTAGATGAGTGATGTTCTTTGAATGATGCCGGTAATATACAACATCCATGTTAAAAGGATTCACACTGGGAAATGTAAAATATGGAGCATTATCATTTTTATCAGTCACTTCAACAATCACATTCACTGTATTATTCAGAGATGGTATTCCATTATCTTTCACAAATACTTGAAACTTGTAAATGTTTTGAAACTCATGATCCAGTGACATAATCGCTGAAATCATGCCATCATCTTTGATTTTAAAAGGTAAAAACTTTTGTTTGTTATTGGTCAACAGAGAATATGTGAGTTTACCTCCAAGTCCCAGGTCTGGGTCTGTTGCATTGATGAAGCCAACAGAAAATCTTGACTTCTGATTCTCTTCAATGAAGAATTTAAATGTCTCCATAGAGAACTGTGGCCTTACATCATTGACGTCCGTCACTTGGATAGAGAACTTATTCTTACTTTGCAGTGGAGGAGATCCTTTATCTTGACAGCTGATGATAATTTCATGCTTTGCCTCTGTTTCTCTATCCAATGCTTTTTTCACAATTACTTGGTATTTCTTAGTGTCCAAACTTTGTAGTTTAAATTTATCATAATGGAGATTACAGGTTACTTCTCCATTTTGTCCAACATCATGATCAGTTACTTTTACATATGCAATTGAACTGCCAATTTTAATTCCTTCAGAAACTGATGTTGAATCTTTTCCTGATGCTGACAGGAACTTTAGGTGAATAGTGGGGGGATTATTTTGTTGATTTATAACATTAACAACAACCATTGCAAGAGATTCAAGTGGTGGATTACCACCATCTTTAGCTTCAACATATATATTATGTGTCAGGGTATTACTTGATGTAAATTTTTTCTCTAAGAAAATTTGTCCAGTTTGTTCATTCAGTTTGAAATGACTTTTTGCAACATCAGATGTTTTTTTACTGAAATGATAAGTGACTCTTCCATTTTTGCCAGAATCTAAATCTGTGGCTGATAAAGTTGCAATGGAAGAAGTTTCACTCGGGTTATTCTTAATGGAAACATTGTAGACATTCTGTGAGAAAACAGGTGAGTTATCATTTACATCTGTGATTGAGACATAGACATTTAAGGTGTTTTCTTTATGTGGAGATCCTCCATCTTTGGCCAAAACTTGAATCATATAAGAATCCTTTTCTTCCCTATCAAGCATCTTTTCTAGTTTTATACCAAGTTTAGATGTCCCATCAACCTTCTTAGATACATCTAATGTAAATGGTTCATCCATCTTTTTTTTTTAGTTCATAAGATATTTGTGAATTAATCTTTCCAACATCTTTGTCTATAGCATTTGGAATTAATTTTCGCACTCCTCTGCCATGACCTTCTTCAAATTCTATGGTAACTTGTTTATCAGGAAATTCTGGTTGGTGATCATTTATATCTTGCACTAACACTTTGATTTCCAATATTCTGCTTATTGTACTTTCTCTTTGAACAGCAACATCAATCATTACAAAACATTCTTTTCCATATGTACACAAAGACTCAGCATCCAATGTTTGTGCTGTATAAAGTTTTCCTGTCTTTTTAGAAATACGGAATAATGGAGAGCTGCTTGTACCATCCTGTTCCATAAGACTGAATGTGATTAGATTTTGATCTTGTATTGCCACATCATCCATCACATTTGAATCAGCAGCAATGTCTCCAAGGTAAGTGCCAGGACTTTTTCCTTCCTCCACTTTGAATGTCAGGTCTACACAACAAGAAAAGTGTAGCACACAGAGGAAGACATATAACCATAGCAGCATGATAAACTTCTTTTTGTCATAGGAAATCTGATATGATTAAAATGTATCTGAAAAACAATAAATGGAAATCTTTCAGGAAATAATATTAATAAAACTAAATTATACTATGTATTATCAAACCTACTCAAAATATTTTCCACTAGACATTGTATTAAATAAATAATCCATTAAAATGATAATACAGAGTATTTTATTCGTCAAATCATGTTTGAATGCTATTGAACATTTTTTGATTTCTTCTAAGCTTTAAAATACAAAGTTCAATTAAATATTTATCTAATTATCTGAATTAAAACTGCAGATATCAAAAGCATTGATATGTGTTCATGTGAAAGCAGCAGCCATTATTGATATAACATAAAGAATTGTGTTACTATTAAACAAACTTGCACAGTGAGAACCAATGAATAACATTTTTTCAATAAATATTACGTTCTTATAAAATAAGTAATTACATAATAAAATAAGAATAGCACTTTCAAAATTCTTGTAACGTATTTTCTATATTTTTTCTATTTTTTTTAAAACTACAAATAAAGAATGGCATGTAAAACATAATATTTTCCTAGCATATAGAAACACAAATATCACATTTTAATATATATTTTTCTTAATAAAAAAATGTAACTTCCTTTAAATCTAAGTAGAGAAAGAAAATTTATATATTCAATCAACAAGACAAAGAAACACAAAAACTATGAGCCTCTTCATAAAACTAAGCAGTTATGTATGTCGCTCTGAAAATAGAAGAAAGAAAATAATAATGTCTACTTACCTTTTTTCCTGGTTGCATAAACTGTTTGGGAATATAGAGATTACATCCTGATGAAGATTTTTGATGAAATTATTGTTATTTTCTAGGGGTATGTTGCACACCTTGTGTGTTTGCTTTCTTTGCTTGATATGAGAAAGAAAGCAGCAGTCCTAATGAATGTGTTGTGTGTGTAATGGCTGCAACAATAAGCAATGGCTGCTATGTTTCATGTAGTATTAGAATAAAAACTAATATTGTTTCTGGACAAAATTTAAAAATTTCACTTTTTTAAAAGATATTTTTTTATGTATTGCATATTTTAAAAAGAGGTCTGATGAAGCATGCATTTACAAAAAATAGTTAAAACAAAAAAATGTAACTTTTTCCCAAAATGCAATTTCTGAACGACTTATTTTCCATTGTTTTCTTTAGTGTTCTTCTAATTCTTAACACTGTTAGAAAAGCATACAGTCACCATTTTCTGTTATAAATTAAAAGATGATTTTGCTGATTACAAGAAATGAATAAACATGTAAGTATTAGTTTTAGTATTGTCTCAAATATTAAAATCAAGTTTTCTTTTTGGGGAAATATTCTATCCTTAATACATTTTCAAGCACTTTTTTATATAAAAAAAAAAAAATGTTTTGATTATATAAATCATACATTTGTATATTCATTCATTATGTTTAGAATAAACTTACATAAGTTACATATAATCTTAATATTTTAAAACTTTATTTTATAAAAAATTACTTATTTATCGAAAATGATCTTAAATCATAATTTTGTTATTGGAATATTTAGATCTTCTTTCTTTTTAATCATTGTAGTCTGTGACAAGTGTGATGCATTAAAGTTATCTGAGATTATTAAAACTATTTCTAAGCATTTGAATGTATTTTATTCTTTCATTGCACTATATATATATATATATATATATAGTTGATATCGAGTCCCCGTATGCTTCTTTATAGATAAATATAGTTATGTATCAAGATAGAGTTCTTGTGAATGTTGAGGGTGATACTGGAAACATTGGGAATATATAAAGAACAAAAAACTGAACAAAAACACAGCGTTCTAAATAATAACCATTGTCTTCCCTTGATCCACTTTATTTTTTCCAATATTTCAGTTGGCCTCCACACTTTATCAAGGTTTTTGTACAGATTATTTTGTATAATTGAAGTTGTCTACACAAAAAACCTTGATAAAGGGTGGAGGCCACCCAAAATATTGGAAAAAATAAAGTGGATCATGAGAAAGACAGTGGTTATCATTTAGAACTCTGTTGTTCTGTTCTCTCTATATATCTATATATTCCCTATGCTTCCAGTATCACTGAAAACGATCACAAGAACAATATATTGATACATAACTGTATATATATATATATATATATATATATATATATATATATATATATATCAGTTCAATGCATTAAACACTGGCTGTTATTCTGTAGAAAAGAAAATATATTGCAAGATATTATTGTGGTACAGGGGGTAATGGTCTTGGATTGCGATAAATATTTCCTGTTGATTGCTGACTTATATCAGAAGAGTTACTATCCTCTGTCACAGAGTCTTTGTTGTCAATGTTTTGTGTAAGACTTGGTGTGTAAAAGCCCCTGGCTACAATGGTTGTATCACTTGGATAGTTGACAGTCTGTCCCAATGGCCTCATCTCTGTTTCTTGTGTTGGCTGACCACTCTGTTTTGATGGAGGATTGCAATATTGGGAAGTGTATACAACTGGAATATAAATATATGTACACAAAATTCATTAGCTTTGCTATTGGCAGTAGCCTGTCAGATTTAACAGCTCAATATCTTACATAAAATAAAAATGATAATAAAAATATTCAAGCTGACATGATTTAAACAAATATCAAGTAAATTGCATAAAATCTTAAAACTGAGTGAATAAATGACAGTTGATTTTAAATTCTCATGTAACTAATGCATGAAAATTTCTAGATACAAATAAGGCATACTTCATATAAATACATGCAACTTACATATACATTTAATATATATATATATATATATAGAGAGAGAGAGAGAGAGGGAGAGAGAGAGAAATGTGTGGCCCTATGGCCCCAAGGATATCTATCAGGGCTGTATCTGAGAATCACGGCACCAAATTTGAACCAACACTTAATCACAGTACTTGATGAGGTTGACTTAATCTAGTTTGTGACTATTACTAGATTTCCACCTAGTTGCTTTGTTAATAATTCCATACCCCTGTCATATATTTTAAAGAATCTACAGAACTGAAAATTAACTCAACTATGTTGGAGCTTCATTGTTGTATTGATTGGCTGCTTATTCAGAACAAGTTGCTAAGTATTTGCAACATCAAAAGACAAGAAAGACTCTCTGTTTAAAAAAATATAACAAATTTTTATTGATACACAATTTGTGCAGCAATAATACATCACATGAAGAATAACACCTTTGTTTTGTGGGGAGGAGACAATGTTTACTTTGTATATTTCCTAGATGGTTACTTTCGAGTTGTGTGAAGTGTTCTTTTAGTTCACCCAGGGAGAGTACTTTTTGTCTAGGTCGGTCTGATGTTTTCTCTGTATCTGCTTATGTCTCCTCTATCTTGTGATTGTGGGTGTTTATATATGTTTCCACTTCTGGAAACATTTTTGCATTTTCCATTTGATTTATGTCATTCTTTTCCAAATAAATGGAATTGCAAAAACGACTGAGATTGTATTTTGTTTTGTTTTCATTTGGAATCATAACAAAATTAGATTTATTAACTAATCATAATAAAATTCCTTGTTCACAATCCTGACAGGTCAAAGACCACATTCTGCCAATAATAACATTCCTTTCAAGAACTGACTTTGTCTGACATGAAATTTGCATGGAATGTTTTTATTTTTGTTGATGAAAAAATAAAAAATATTTCTATTTTTAATGAAATAATTTTTATGGCTAAATTTGTTTGTAGTATCATCTACTTTCTGTATTTCATATTCAGATAAAAATAATATATTTATTCTACTATCTTTTTTTTTTTAAATACACCAGGCAAATATTGCCACATATGTATATAATCAAAATGTTTCTTTTCAATCAACATGATCAAGATAATATGTTTTCAATAAATATAGCTCCTCACTTGGATATAGGTAAATACACTGAATTGAAGGAAATCAGAGATAAATGTTGTTGGATATTAAACTTGTACCCATTAATAAATGTATACTTTGAAATCAACTGCAAAGTAATAATTGTTTTAAAATTCAACAAAATAAAAGCAATAGCATTCATTCATGTAATTGTTCTCACATGTATTTAAACCTAATAAAAAGAAAGAAGTTATTTTTTTAAAACGTGAAGTCTTGATGCTTTTGTACAAAGCTCTGGAAGGCAAATTTAAACATTAGCTTTTGACTATTAAATATTCAGTAATTAAACTAACGTATATCATTCAGGGGAGATCATTCATATCAATTTTAATTCATGCACATTATTCTACTTACCTGCTACATCTTCATTCTCTTTTGTATCTATTTCACTTCTGGTATTTCTACTCTCACTATGTGGTAGCTTTGGGGAAAACTGATTATGGTATTCAGATGAAATAAGGTGGTGAGATTCATTTTTTCTAACTGCCGATGGTGTTGATATTTTAGGAGTATTAACCTGTTTTTCAAAAGGAAAAAGGAAAAATGCTTTATTTTAGTACAAACCAAAAAAAAGATACATGATTTCTCTATGATATTTATTGGATTAGAATAAATTCAAAATTATTATGTTTAAAATGAAGTATGCAGCGACAAAGATTTACTGTTACATTAGATATCAAGTATAATGTTTATGAAAGACAAAAAAAATTCAGGAAAAATTGAATCATTTGTGCTCTCTAAAGGGAACCAAAAATGTTTTCAAGCAGATAAAAGATAACTACAAAACAATAGCAACATGTAAAAAACTAATGAAGACTGGCACATTACCATCATTATTATTATTATTATTATTATTATTACTATTACTATTATTATTAGTAGTAGTAGTAGTAGAAGTAGTAGTAGTAGTAGTAGTAGTATCATTGTCATTATCATTATCAAAATATAATGTGATTAATTACTTACCTGAGATTCTTGGGCAGAAATTGACTGATTTTGTGGTAGAGAAGCTGATCTTTTCTGATGGCTGGAAGCTTTTCTGCAGAATGAGGTTGGTTTATATGTGCACTTCTTATTTTGTCTCCATGAGTCTTGTTTACATTGACAGCAGTTGGCCAAGATATTCCCTGCTTTGTAGGACACATCAAATGTCTCTGGTCACTCATATATCTGCCATTTGGACCAACAATTGCACCACCCACATTTGGTGGGTTCATTGCATGGGCATATGTTACATTCCTCTGGTCATTACACCGAATTATACATACTGAGATTGAAGCAGTAATGATCACTGCTACTGTCACTGCTACAACAGTAATAATCACTGATGTAAGATCAACTTTATCTTCAGTGAGTGTATGAACAGCACTTAGCATTTCTGATGTCTTGTTGCTTACAGTGAGTGTGAAAAACATACTAGTTGTTGCTGATAGAACTGGACTACCACTATCCTTGACAACAAACACTAGCTCATATGAACCAGCATCTTGTTGGCTAAGCACTCTATTGAAACTTAACAAACCAGTGTATTGGTTCATGCTGAATATCTGCTTGTCATTGCCTCTGATTATTTCATATTTTAGAAATGCATTCTCTTGACTATCTCCATCAGCTGCCTTTAGATGAGTGATATTCTTTGAATGATGCCGGTAATATACAACATCCATGTTAAAAGGATTCACACTGGAAAAATGTAAAATATGGAGCATTATCATTTTTATCAGTCACTTCAACAATCACATTCACTGTATTATTCAGAGATGGTATTCCATTATCTTTCACAAATACTTGAAACTTGTAAATGTTCTGAAACTCATGATCCAGTGACATAATCGCTGAAATCATGCCATCATCTTTGATTTTAAAAGGTAAAAACTTTTGTTTGTTATTCGTCAGCAGAGAATATGTGAGTTTACCTCCAAGTCCCAGGTCTGGGTCTGTTGCATTGATGAAGCCAACAGAAAATCTTGACTTCTGATTCTCTTCAATGAAGAATTTAAATGTCTCCATAGAGAACTGTGGCCTTACATCATTGACATCCGTCACTTGGATAGAGAACTTATTCTTACTTTGCAGTGGAGGAGATCCTTTATCTTGACAGCTGATGATAATTTCATGCTTTGCCTCTGTTTCTCTATCCAATGCTTTTTTCACAATTACTTGGTATTTCTTAGTGTCCAGACTTTGTAGTTTAAATTTATCATAATGGAGATTACAGGTTACTTCTCCATTTTGTCCAACATCATGATCAGTTACTTTTACATAAGCAATTGAACTGCCAATTTTGATTCCTTCAGAAACTGATGTTGAATCTTTTCCTGAAGCAGACAGGAACTTTAGATGAATAATGGGGGGATTATTTTGTTGATTTATAACATTAACAACCACTATTGCAAGAGATTCCAGTGGTGGACTACCACCATCTTTAGCTTCAACATATATATTATGTGTCAGGGTATTACTTGATGTAAATTTTTTCTCTAAAAAAATCTGTCCAGTTTGTTCATTCAGTTTGAAATGACTTTTTGCAACATCAGATGTTTTTGTACTGAAATGATAAGTGACTCTTCCATTTTTACCAGAATCTAAATCTGTGGCTGATAAAGTTGCAATGGAAGAAGTTTCACTTGGGTTATTCTTAATGGAAACATTGTAGACATTCTGTGAGAAAACAGGTGAGTTATCATTTACATCTGTGATTGAGATGTAAACATTTAAGGTATTCTGCTTTGGAGGAGATCCTCCATCTTTAGCCAAAACTTGAATCATATAAGAATCCTTTTCTTCCCTATCAAGCATCTTTTCTAGTTTTATACCAAGTTTAGATGTCCCATCAACCTTTTTGGATACATCTAATGTAAATGGTTCATTCATTTTCTTTTTTTAGTTCATAAGATATCTGTGAATTAATCTTTCCAACATCTTTGTCTATAGCATTTGGAATCAACTTTCTCATTCCTTTGCCATCACCTTCTTCAAAATCTATGGTAACTTGTTTATCAGGAAATTCTGGTTGGTGATCATTTATATCTTGCACTAACACTTTGATTTCCAATATTCTGCTTATTGTACTTTCTCTTTGAACAGCAACATCAATCATTACAAAACATTCTTTTCCATATGTACACAAAGACTCAGCATCCAATGTTTGTGCTGTATAAAGTTTTCCTGTCTTTTTAGAAATACGGAATAATGGAGAGCTGCTTGTACCATCCTGTTCCATAAGACTGAATGTGATTAGATTTTGATCTTGTATTGCCACATCATCCATCACATTTGAATCAGCAGCAATGTCTCCCAGGTAAGTGCCAGGACTTTTTCCTTCCTCCACTTTGAATGTCAGGTCTACACAACAAGAAAAGTGTAGCACACAGAGGAAGACATATAACCATAGCAGCATGATAAACTTCTTTTTGTCATAGGAAATTTAATATAATTAGAATATCTGAAAAACAATAAATGGAAATTTTTCAGGAAATAATATCAATAAACCTAAATTATACTATGTATTATCAAACCTACACAAAATATTTTCTACCAGGTATTCTACTGAATAAATACTTTAATTAAATTACAATTCAGACCTTTTGTTTATTTAAGTATGAATTATCAAATAATGTCTGAGAGCTACTAAACTTTGTTTAATTTCTAAGCATTAAAATAAAAAGTTTGATGAAAGATTTGATTGAATATCTGTAATAAATGTAATAAAACATCAATCCATAACTACTGATATGAAATGCATTGAAATGTGTTCGTTTGAAAGCAGCAGCCATTATTAATATAGCATCAAACATTTTGTTACTATTGAACACATTTGCTCTGTGAGAACCAAAAAGTAGCAGCAGTTGTAAGAATACCATTTCTTTTAGAATAAATCATAAATAAAAAAAAATCTTTTAAAACTTCATAAAAAAACTATATATATATATATATAATATATATATATATATATATATATATATATATATTCTATTTTCTTAATTATGAAATAAAGAATGGCATGTAAAACATAATATTTTCCAAATATACAGAAACACAAATATCACCACTTTTTAATTATTGTTTCTATTTCTTAATAAAAGAAATGTAGTTTCCTTTACTTCCAAGTAGAGAAACAAGGCTTATACAAGCAACTAACAAGACAAAGGAATACAAAAACTATGTCCCTATTCATAAAGATAAACAGTTATATATGTCACTCTGAAAATATAAGAACAAAAAACAATGATTTCTACTTACCTATTTTTCTGGTTCTATAAACTGTTTGGGAATATAGAGATTACATCCTGATGAAGATTTTTGATGAAATTATTGTTATTTTCTAGGGGTATGTTGCACACCTTGTGTACTTGCTTTCTTTGCTTGATATGAGAAAGAAAGCAGCAGTCCTAATGAATGTGTTGTTTGTGTAATGGCTGCAACAATAAGCAATGGCTGCTATGCTTCATATAGTATTAGAATAAAAAACTAATATTGATTCTTGACAAAATTAAAAATTTCACTTTTTTAAAAGATATTTTTTTATGTATTACATATTTTAAAAAGAGGTCTGATGAAGAATGCATTTACAAAAAATAGTTAAAATGAATAAATTAAACTTTTTCCCAAAATGCAATTTCTGAACGACTTATTTTCCATTGTTTTCTTTAGTGTTCTTTCTATTTTTTTCACTGTCAGAAACACATATCAGCCAACATTTTTTTTACAAATTAAAAGATGATTTTGCTGATTATAAGAGAAGAAGAATCTTGTAAGTATTAGTTTTAGTGGTATCTCAAACATTGATGCCAATTTTCTTTCTATCAGGGAAAAATATTGTGTCCTTCATGTAACATATTTAAAAGATTCATAGTTATTTTAGAGTATGAGTTGAACTAACAAGAAATATTTTTGGTTTCTTTTATACTTCTGATGTTGAATTATACATTTTCTGATTTATTCATTACTATTATAATAAAATTAGATAATTTACATTTTTGGCTAATATTTTTTCAAACCATTAAATCTAGTTGTTTAATGAAAAGGATTATGAACCCCATTAACTTATAATAATTATTACACATCTCCCATAGTATATTGGTTAATGAGTAGGACTAGCAGACCATTGCTATGGAGTTTGATTCTCATTGGGT
Source organism: Doryteuthis pealeii (assembly GCA_023376005.1). Lineage (NCBI taxonomy): Eukaryota > Metazoa > Mollusca > Cephalopoda > Myopsida > Loliginidae > Doryteuthis > Doryteuthis pealeii. Next base: position 22,833,457 of record CM042151.1, read on the forward strand.
ACCCCATACATTTGGCTTTGGGTCAAACTAAGATAAGCTTAGTAAATGACAACTTATAATAATTATTTTTATAATATAATTAAATATAATGGTAAATCAAATGATATATTCAAAATAATTTAATATTATAAAGCTAAACCATCAGTTTGCAAACTAAGAATTAAATGGTCATTTTTTTTTAAATTAGGAGAATCATAATATTGTTGTTTTAAAGTACAAATTTTCTATTTTTATAGTAATTCTGGTATATATAAATATCTGCTATTTTACAAAACTATAATACTGATTTCAAAAGTATTTGAATGTATTGGGTTATGCATATAATTGTATTTGTTCAGTGCACAAAAAACACATCATTTTTTAGGAAAGAAAGATGATATAGAATATCATTGTGGTACTGGAGGTAAAGGCCTTGGGTTTCGATAAATATTCCCTGCTGATTGCTGACTTATATCAGAAGAATTACTATCTTCTGTCACAGAGTCTTTGTTGTCAATGTTTTGTGTAAGGCTTGGTGTGTAAAAGCCCCTGGCCACAATGGTTGTATCACTTGGGTAGTTGACAGTCTGTCCCAATGGTCTCATCTCTGTTTCTTGTGACAGCTGCCCACTCTGTTTATGTTGAGGATTGCAATACTGGGAAGTGTAAACTTCTGAAATTCATAAATAAAAAACAAGTATTTCATTCTATTGATTTACATTATGTAAGTTTAAGTTAAAGCATTATAAATGTATATAATTCACTTTTATCCTAACATTTAATTTGGAAGTAAACACAGACTTTTCAAATTCTATCAGATATACTTCTATTAAAAAGAAAATAAAGATTACCATTTTCCACAGGGTTTGAAGCAAAAAAATCCACAGGCTAAGAAAAATCTAAAATTTCAGTTTTATTTTTTTCTAAATATTCAGTGTAGCACTTTTTAAAAAATTGTTCCTTTAAAACCTATTCAAATGGAATAGAAAGTTATTTGAAAGGAAAAAAATTAATGACATTGAAAACTTTCTATTTTTATTTTTTTTTAAATCTTGCAAATTTCCAATTTTTATTACATTTTTTTTCTAATAAACTTTGGATTAGAAAAAAAATTAATTGAAAAAGTAAATAATGTGATTCATTCAGATATTTATGTAACAATATTTAACTAAATTTTTGAAAAACAACATATAGAAATTAAAATATATTTTATGACACATTTGTGCAGCTGCATAGTTATGCTGTTAGCTTCAGATAATTTAGTTAATTTCAGTGTAACATATCAGATGGCGGGGGGAAGACCAAGAAATTTTGTGATAGCATCTGAGAAGCTGATGCGGAAAAGAATAATTTCAAGCCATGAATGTTCATATATTCATTCCATGGTTTAATACACTTGGAACATACTTTTCAAATGTACTTTCAAAAAAATAAATAACAAATAAATAAAAGTCATTCTCTTCTTGGTTGGGTCACATACTTTTCAGCTCCCCCACATAATTCATGAAAGAAAAAATTGGATTTGGTATTTTCTTATCCTTAAAATTCTAATAGTTATAAAGTGTTAAGCAGACTAGTAAAACAGATATACCTGCAGTTTCTTGATTTTGACTTGAGTTGAGATTCCTTCTGCTTTCTTCACTGTTAATCCGAGAAAGTTTTGGTGAGGGATGGTTGCTATATTCAGGTAAATTGACTTGTGGTTTGTTTTTGGGACTACTAGTGAGATCTATATCATCCTGGATATGTCTCTAAAGAGAAAAAGTAAAAATTATAGCTATCTTGCAATCTTCATTTAAACTTTGTTTAAATAGAAGAGCTAAAATGGAAAAAATATGATAAATTTATGAATTATGTGTGAATCAAAAATAAAATAGAAAATATGTGTAAATAAAACTTGGAAATGCTATTAATACATAATAGTTACATAATTTTAACAGTTAATTTATGAATTATAAACATTATTACATTTTACCAATAGTATATATTGAATATCAAATAATAATGACAACTAAAAAGTTAATGTTAAGGTGATGTAAATTTTAAGTATGTTTTGAATGTTTCAAACAGATTTTCTTATATAGTTTTATCTTCAATTACATTAACAGAAAAAGTAAATATGTATTTACCTGGAGTTCAGTATTTGCTGTAGATTGTGACTGTGGGAGCGAAGCAGATCGTTGTTGAAGATTTGGAAACTTTTCTGTAGAATGAGATTCTCTGCTGGGTTGGTTCATATGTGCATTTCTTATTTTGTCTCCATGAGTCTTGTTTACATTGACAGCAGTTGGCCAAGATATTCCCTGCTTTGTAGGACACATCAAATGTCTCTGGTCACTCATATATCTGCCATTTGGACCAACAATTGCACCACCCACATTTGGTGGGTTCATTGCATGGGCATATGTTACATTCCTCTGGTCATTACACCGAATTATACATACTGAGATTGAAGCAGTAATGATCACTGCTACTGTCACTGCTACAACAGTAATAATAATCACTGATGTAAGATCAACTTTATCTTCAGTGAGTGTATGAACAGCACTTAGCATTTCTGATGTCTTGTTGCTTACAGTGAGTGTGAAAAACATACTAGTTGTTGCTGATAGAACTGGACTACCACTATCCTTGACAACAAACACTAGCTCATATGAGCCAGCATCTTGTTGGCTAAGCACTCTATTGAAACTTAACAAACCAGTGTACTGATTCATGCTGAATATCTGTTTGTCATTGCCTCTGATTATTTCATATTTTAGAAATGCATTCTCTTGACTATCTCCATCAGCTGCCTTTAGATGAGTGATGTTCTTTGAATGATGCCGGTAATATACAACATCCATGTTATAAGGATTCACACTGGGAAATGTAAAATATGGAGCATTATCATTTTTATCAGTCACTTCAACAATCACATTCACTGTATTATTCAGAGATGGTATTCCATTATCTTTCACAAATACTTGAAACTTGTAAATGTTTTGAAACTCATGATCCAGTGACATAATCGCTGAAATCATGCCATCATCTTTGATTTTAAAAGGTAAAAACTTTTGTTTGTTATTGGTCAACAGAGAATATGTGAGTTTACCTCCAAGTCCCAGGTCTGGGTCTGTTGCATTGATGAAGCCAACAGAAAATCTTGACTTCTGATTCTCTTCAATGAAGAATTTAAATGTCTCCATAGAGAACTGTGGCCTTACATCATTGACATCCGTCACTTGGATAGAGAACTTATTCTTACTTTGTAGTGGAGGAGATCCTTTATCTTGACAGCTGATGATAATTTCATGCTTTGCCTCTGTTTCTCTATCCAATGCTTTTTTCACAATTACTTGGTATTTCTTAGTGTCCAGACTTTGTAGTTTAAATTTATCATAATGGAGATCACAGGTTACTTCTCCATTTTGTCCAACATCATGATCAGTAACTTTTACATATGCAATTGAACTGCCAATTTTGATTCCTTCAGAAACTGATGTTGAATCTTTTCCTGAGGCGGCTAGGAACTTTAGGTGAATTGTGGGGGGATTATTTTGTTGGTTGATCATATTTACCATAACCATTGCAAGTGAACTTAAGGACGGAGTGCCTCCATCTTTTGCTTCAACATATAAATTATGTGTTAGCATATTACTTGATGTAAACTTTTTCTCTAAGAAAATCTGTCCAGTTTGTTCATTCAGTTTAAAGTGACTTTTAGCAACATCAGATGTTTTTGTGCTGAAATGATAAGTGACTCTTCCATTTTTGCCTGAGTCTAAATCTGTGGCTGATAAAGTTGCAATGGAAGAAGTTTCACTTGGGTTATTTTTATAGATACATTGTAGACATTTTGAGAAAATATTGGTGGATTATCATTGACATCAGTTACTGATACATGTACTAATAAGATACTTTCTTTTGGGGGAGATCCTCCATCTTGAGCAATTACTTGGATTAAGTAGGAATTTTTTGCTTCTCTATCCAATCTTTCATCTAATATTATACTCAGGTCTGAAGTTCCATCCACCTTTTTAAAAACTGACAATGTAAAAGGCTCATTTTTCATTCTTTTTAACTTATAAGTTATTTTTGAATTGACAAATCCAACATCTTTGTCTATAGCATTAGGAATTATTCGTTTTACTCCTTTACGATAATCTTCAGAAAACTCAATATTTACTTGCTTTTCAGGAAATTCTGGTTGATGATCATTCACATCCTCAATTATTATTTTGATTTCTAATATTCTACTTATTGTACTTTCCCTTTGAACAGCAACATCAATCATCAAAAAACATTCTTTATTGAAAGTACACAAAGACTCAGCATCCAATGATTGTGCTGTATAAAGTTTTCCTGTCTTTTTAGAAATACGGAATAATGGAGAGCTGCTTGTACCATCCTGTTCCATAAGACTGAATGTGATTAAATTTTGATCTTGTATTTCAACATCATCCATCACATTAGAATCAGCAGCAAGGTCTCCAAGGTAAGTGCCAGGACTTTTTCCTTCTTCTACTTTGAATGTTAGATCTACACAGTATGAAAAGTGTAGTACATAGAAATAAACATATAAATGTCGTAACATGATATTTTTTTTTAATTATAGAATATCTGATAAGATTTCAATGTATCTGAAAAACAAAGAAAAATTCTTTCTTGAGATAGTATTAATACATTTGAATAATATCATATATTAATAAAATACACTCAAAATATTTTCTACCAGATATTTTATTAAATATTTAATTTAGATTATAATTTAGAGCATCTGTTTATCTGTGAAATATCTTAATATCAAATTATACCGGAGTGCTATAGAACATCATTTAATTTTAGCTTATTATGGAAACAGCCAGGTTTCATGAACAATTTTGGTTAAATATCTAAAATAAAGAAAAACATCAATCCACAAATACTGATGTCAAAAGCATTAATGTGTTCTCATAATGCAGCAGCCATGATTAATACAGCATCAAGAACTTTCTTTCTTTAAATCAAATTTCCTCAATGAAAACAAGTGAGCAGCAGTTGTGCTAAAAATATTTTTCTAGAATAAATTATTTAGAAAAAGAATTATATCACATCAAAAATTCATGAAAAGCCCTGTATATACTTATTCTATTCTTTTAATTGAGAAATAAAAAAATTGTATATAAAATAATAATTCATAGCACAAACAAATATAAATATCACACATTTATTGTTTCTCTTTGACTTAATAAAAAAATTAGTTTCCTTTCCTGTATAGAGAAACAAGACTTACACATTCACCTAACAAGACAAAGGAATACAAATCAGTGTGCCAATTCATAAAGCTAAGCATTAATGTCACTCTGAAAATATAAGAACAGAAAATATAAGAACAGAAAATAATCATTTTACGTACCTATTTTTCTGGTTTTAGAAACTGTTTGGGAACACAGAAATTACATATTAATGAAAAGTTTTGATGAAATTATTATTTTCTAGAATTGTATTGTACACCGTGTTGGCTTTCTTTGCTTGATATGAGAAAGAAAGCAGCAGTCCTAATGAGTGTGTTGTGTGTGTAATGGCTGCAACAATAAGCAATGGCTACTGTTCCATATAGTATTAGAATAGAAACTAATATGGTTTCTTGATAAAATTACAGATTTCACTTTTTTTAAACATAATCTTTTTATGTATTGTACATATAAAACAGATGTGATGAAGTATGCATTTACAAAAAAATAGTCAAAAAAAAAAAATTAAAATTTTTCCCAAAATGCAATTTCTGAACTGTCTCTTATCCATTGTTTTCTTTATTCTTCTTTCTATTTTTTCACTGACAGAAAACATATCACTCAACATGTTTTATTACAAATTAAAAGATGATTTTGCTGATAACAAGAGACTTGGGGGATTGTAAGTATTATTGTTTTCTCAAATAATGAAATCAATTTTTTCTTTCTGAGTAAAATATTGTCTTTTATGCATCCCATTTAAAGAAATTGATTCTTTTTTAGCGTGAACTAAACTTGCAAGAAATATTTTTGGTTTCTTGTTTACTTCTGATGTCAAAAAAAATTATACATCTACATATTTATTCATTACTGTTAACTTAAATTACTTAAATAATTTCCATTTTTGTCTAAAAGTATTCAAACCATTAACTTTCAAAATGTAGTTTTTTATTGAAAAGTTAACTCCATTAACTTATAATACTTATTGCTATAATCTGATAAATATATTTGTAAATCAAATGATGCAATTAACGTAATTTATTAATATTAATACTATGCCCCCAATTTGCAAATTAAAAATTTGGTGGTAATTTTTTTATGTTTGTAGAATCATAGGTGAATTATATTGCTTTAAAGCATAAATTTCCTTCTATTATAGTCATTCTGGTATATACAAATATCTGCTATTTTATGAAATTATAATACTGCTTTTATAAGCACTTGATGCATTACATTATTTATAAAACGTTTATTATCATTCTTTAGGAAAGAAAGATGTTATAGAATATCATTGTGGTACTGGAGGTAAAGGCCTTGGGTTGCGATAAATATTTCCTGCTGATTGTTGACTTATATCAGAAGAGTTACTATCTCTGTCACAGAGTCTTTGTTGTCAATGTTTTGTGTAAGGCTTGGTGTGTAAAAGCCCCTGGCCACAATGGTTGTATCACTTGGGTAGTTGACAGTTTGTCCCAATGGCCTCATCTCTGTTTCTTGTGTTGGCTGTCCACTCTGCTTATGTTGGGGATTGCAGTACTGGGATGTATACAGATCTGGAAAAATCATAACAATACAATGTTCATGTAACTTTTAATTTAATTATGTTTAACTTTTGATTCCTTTTCTTTATAAATTGAATATAAGTAGGCTTGAAATATAAACCCAATCTGATAATGAATAATAGAGATATCATGTGTGAAAAATATAAAAAGCAAATAAAGATAATTTTATTGTGAAAAACTGAAATTCAAAAATGAAAGCAGTAATGAAACTGAATAATCTAAAGAAAATGAAAGTTATTGAATATCTGTATCATTAATAACTAAAAACTTCCATTGAAGTCAATAGTAATTGCATCAATCCTGGACAAGATTGACAGTTTATTATAACTTCATAATGATTATAACATCAGTATGTCAATAGGATTACCATTTTTTAAGGTTTTAGCAAATGAAGAGTGCATGTACAAAAGAAGACGACGACGACGACAACAGTTTATTGAGTAGGTACTGTGAATGATACCAATTATCTCAGAAGATACCAGAAAAAAATGATATTAGGTTTAAGACTAAAACATTCCCTCCTGATTAAATTATAGGCATTGTAGAAAGTCATATACTCTAGTTCAGTGGAAGAGGCAAATAGTCAACATCACTAGGAAGAATTAACAAAAATGAGAGTCTAAAGCATAGACATCAAAATGAAAACAATCTATCCCTGTGCATTGAATATGAGAAGAAATTAAACAACCAAAATGATAACACTAGTGCAAGCAAATCAGTGTATAATAATGCAAAATGTTTACATTTGAGCCACATTTTTACCTTTCTTAAAGTACAAAAGTATATGTTCATTTTGACAAATTAAAAAAACACATTGATGTCATAATACAATAAAAAATGAACTTTTTGAATAAATGCTCCAAAAGTGGTTTGACAACAAAAACAGAAGGTGCATTTTAACTAACCCAATAAACAAGAAAATCAAATGCACAATCACCTTTTATATTTATTTGACCTTACAGAACCAGTACACACAAAAGCAGAATTTTAAAGAAAAGCTTCTTTTTTTATTAATCCTAATAGACATCTAGATACATTTTGAATTATATAACAAGTCAATAAATCTATTCATTAATTTTTTAAATATCTTTTAATAATGATCAGCAATATCAAATATACAAAGGGGAGCTAATCTAAAATATAAACAAGTAATAATTTTTTTAATTTGTGATAGAATCTATTTCATTTATGTGACTGAGATGTATCAAAATAGATAAAATCTAAAAATGGTAATTATTATATTTTAAAACAGAATTAAAATCAAGTTAAAAGCCAAATTAGATTACTAGTCAATATATTTGAATGTTATTGCTTTAAAAATGATATCCATATTTTTTTAACATTTAGATTTTTAGATTGAATTTTAATTTCTTGATATTGCTAAAGTATGAATTTTTTCCACATTGAAATTTGAAACTTTCTGATTTAGTTTTCAAAAAATGATTTAATTCTTGAAGTTATTATCTCCCTTTAACTTAGTATTTTTTTAAATGCTTATTTTGAATTGACACTTATCTATTGAAAGAATATAATATATTTTTCTCATTTACATTATCTTGTATACATGAAGTGAAAAAAGAGTTTTGTTTTGGAAAAATTTTAATATAGCAGTTTTATAAGATGTTAACAAAATAGCTAAAGTATTTATTGAATAATGAAAATGTTAATTTCATGACATGGAGGACCAAATGTTTATATTGTTATAGCAACAGAATGTTAAGGTATATCAAAATGCATTCACATGTGTCATATATTTACTGGTAACAATGTAAAATGTATTTTTATTCTTTTAAGATCCTTTTCATTACATTGACTATATTATTTTATAAACTCTAATGGAGATAGCAAAAGTAAAAATCCATTATGATCATCTAAAATAAAGTTATAAAGTATAAATTACTGAAATGTTTTCAACATGTTAGCAAGTCTATATAACTATTATTCAACCCATTTTCAAAGTAAATTTATTGAAGTTTTGATCTGAAACAGATGAAAAAAGTAAAATATCACTGAAACAAAAGAAGATTTTGAGAATGAGTACAATTAATTAAAAATCATCAGGCATAAAATTCTACCTACCTGAAGTTGCATCAGTCTGTCTTGCATTTGTTTGCTTTCTACTGTTAGTTCGTGATAATTTTGGTGAAGGATGGTTGAGATATTCAGTAGAATTAACTTGGTGGGATTTATTTTCAGGACTTTTTGGAAGTATTACTTCATCTTGAATATAGGTTTGCTGAGTAAAGAAAGAATAAAGTTTAACATTTATTCTCACCAAATGAAGATATATTAATGAAATGAAGATTAATAGCAATTCTAAAACAAATGAAAAATATGGATGAATGAGGTAACAATATAAAGTCTTGTCAATATAAAATATGGTGAAGACAAACAAAGGGTAATGAATGTATGTATTTACATAACCACTTTGCAAAACAAGACCAATTTTTTAAGCAGAGTTTTAGGTTTTCATTCTACTAGACCAGTTGGTATACCAAGCTTAAAGACACCAGTCTGCCCAATTATCTACCCATAGCTGGAGGTAGAATACTTGGATGCATACCTTTCCCAAAGGTATTAAATGCAAACAACCTGGGTCGCTATACCCATTTCCTATGAAAATAACCATAAAACACAAGCACCTCCATAATGTTTCTATGTGTAAATATGAAAGTATTGAAATTCGTTAAGATTTGTAGATTTTATCAAGATACAATAGTCAAATAAGTGATTAAGACATACAAACACATACTTAAAACATCACTTCTGATTAGACTCTAATGCTATTTATGTAAGAACTAATTTTTAAAAATAAAAAACAGCAGTCAATAAATAAAATGTTGACCAAAAATATACACAAATTTGTTTTATACTTATCATTAGCATTGTTTACAATTTTCTAGAATTTTTTTCAGAAATTTACATTTTACATGAACATATGCGGTCTAAAAAGATAATAAAATAGAAATTACCTGTAGTCGGTCTTGCAATGGGTTCTGAATTTGTGGCAAGGATGCTGTTCTTTTCTGTTGATTGGGAAACTTTTCTATTGAATGAGATTCTCTGCTGGGTTGGTTTATATGTGCATTTCTTATTTTGTCTCCATGAGTCTTGTTTACATTGACAGCAGTTGGCCAAGATATTCCCTGCTTTGTAGGACACATCAAATGTCTCTGGTCACTCATATATCTGCCATTTGGACCAACAATTGCACCACCCACATTTGGTGGATTCATTGCATGGGCATATGTTACATTCCTCTGGTCATTACACCGAATTATACATACTGAGATTGAAGCAGTAATGATCACTGCTACTGTCACTGCTACAACAGTAATAATAATCACTGATGTAAGATCAACTTTATCTTCAGTGAGTGTATGAACAGCACTTAGCATTTCTGATGTCTTGTTGCTTACAGTGAGTGTGAAAAACATACTAGTTGTTGCTGATAGAACTGGACTACCACTATCCTTGACAACAAACACTAGCTCATATGAGCCAGCATCTTGTTGGCTAAGCACTCTATTGAAACTTAACAAACCAGTGTACTGGTTCATGCTGAATATCTGCTTGTCATTGCCTCTGATTATTTCATATTTTAGAAATGCATTCTCTTGACTATCTCCATCAGCTGCCTTTAGATGAGTGATGTTCTTTGAATGATGCCGGTAATATACAACATCCATGTTATAAGGATTCACACTGGGAAATGTAAAATATGGAGCATTATCATTTTTATCAGTCACTTCAACAATCACATTCACTGTATTATTCAGAGATGGTATTCCATTATCTTTCACAAATACTTGAAACTTGTAAATGTTTTGAAACTCATGATCCAGTGACATAATCGCTGAAATCATGCCATCATCTTTGATTTTAAAAGGTAAAAACTTTTGTTTGTTATTGGTCAACAGAGAATATGTGAGTTTACCTCCAAGTCCCAGGTCTGGGTCTGTTGCATTGATGAAGCCAACAGAAAATCTTGACTTCTGATTCTCTTCAATGAAGAATTTAAATGTCTCCATAGAGAACTGTGGCCTTACATCATTGACATCCGTCACTTGGATAGAGAACTTATTCTTACTTTGCAGTGGAGGAGATCCTTTATCTTGACAGCTGATGATAATTTCATGCTTTGCCTCTGTTTCTCTATCCAATGCTTTTTTCACAATTACTTGGTATTTCTTAGTGTCCAGACTTTGTAGTTTAAATTTATCATAATGGAGATCACAGGTTACTTCTCCATTTTGTCCAACATCATGGTCAGTTACTTTTACATAAGCAATTGAACTTCCCACTTCAATATTTTCTGAAACTGATGTTGAATCTTTTCCTGATGCAGACAGGAATTTTAGATGAATAGCTGGAGGATTATTTTGTTGGTTGATTACATTTACCAAAACCATAGCAAGAGATTCCAGTGGTGGAGCACCCCCATCTTTTGCTTCAACAAATAAATTATGTGTTAGCACATTGCTTAAGGAGAATTTTTTCTCTAGGAAAATCTGCCCAGTTTGTTCATTCAGTTTAAAGTGACTTTTAGCAACATCAGATGTTTTTGTGCTGAAATGATATGTGACTCTTCCATTTTTACCAGAATCTAAATCTGTGGCTGATAAAGTTGCAATGGAAGAAGTTTCACTTGGATTATTTTTATTGAAACATTGTAGACATTTTGCGAAAAATTTTGGGATGTTATCATTGACATCACTTACAGAGACATGCACTAATAAAATACTTTCTTTTGATGGAGATCCCCCGTCTTGAGCAATAACTTAATCAGGTATGAATCTTTAACTTCTCTATCAAGTCTTTCTCCAAGTATTATGCTCAAATCTGATCTGCCATCAACTTTTTTATAAACAGACAAAGTAAAAGGCTCATTATGTATTTTTTTCAACTCATAAGTAATTTTTGAATTGACAAATCCAACATCTTTGTCTATTGCATTTGGAATTAATCGTTTTACTCCTTTACCATCATCTTCTGAAAAGACAATTTCAACTTGTCTATCAGGAAAATCTGGTTGGTGATCATTGACATCCTCAATTTTTACTTTTATTTCTAATATTTTCATAATTCTTTTTGATTTTTGTACAGCCACGTCCACCATCAAAAAACATTCTTTTCCATATGTACACAAAGATTCAGCATCCAATGTTTGTGCTGTATAAAGTTTTCCTGTCTTTTTAGAAATACGGAATAATGGAGAGCTGCTTGTACCATCCTGTTCCATAAGACTGAATGAATTTGATTTTGATCTTGTATTGCCACATCATCCATTACATTAGAATCAGCCGCAATGTCTCCAGGTAAGTGCCAGGACTTTTCCCTTCCTCAACTTTGAACGTCAGATCAACACAGTAGGAAAAGTATAGTACATTAAAGAAGGTACATATCTGCAGCAACATATTAGATTTCATTGGTATTATGAATTCTCTGATAAAATTTAATCTATCTGAAATGTAGAAAAAACATCTAATTGTAGTTTTAAATCTGTAGGAGTCATAATTTCTATATAATTTTGTAGTAGCAGTTAAAATTGAATTTCATTCTTCGCTATTTATTTTAATGCAATGAAAATGGGAAAAAAATGAATTTACATTTCTAAATTAAGTATTTTTTAAAATAATTTTATTAGATAAATAAACCTTTTGGTTAAGAATATTTCTGTGCCTTTCACTGATTTCTATCAAAATATTTCATCTTATAAAATTTTAAAATTTTGTATTAATCTGTTTACCTTTGCAAAATCATAAGACAAAGTATTTTCAATTTTTTTAGTGTTAGATACTTTGAAAAAATTACAATCTACTGTGAGAAATATTGAATATCAGGAATAAAAGAAAATATCAATCCACATATGCAGATGCCAAATGAATTCATACAAGTTCATATAATGGAGCAGCCATGATTAACATAGCATCAAGAATTTTGTTTCTATAAAACAAATTGGATCAATAAGAATAAGAGAACATTTGTTCTAAAAATTTCACTTCTTATAAAATAAACAATTACTTAGGAAAATAAGAATATTACTTCAAAATTCAAAAAGTCCCTTTTATATTTATTCTATTCTCTTAATTAAGCAATAAAATAAAAGAACAGTACGTAAGCTAAAATATTTTATAAGCACAGCTAAACACAAATATTCTACCTTAATCATTTTTCCTTTTCTTAATAAAAAAAATAGTTTCCTTTAAAATTGAGTAGAGAAACAAGATTTATACATTCAACCAACAAGACAAAGGAATACAAAAACAGTGTGCTTATTCAAAAAGCCAAACAGTTATGTATGTCACTCGGAAATATATAAAAGAATGGAAAATATTAATTTCTACTTACCTTTTTTCTGGTTGTATAAACTATTTGGGAAGATAGAAATTACATCCTGATGAAGAGTTTTTAAAATGAAAATATTGTTATTTTCAAGGAATATAATGCACCCCTTGTGTGCCTGCTTTCTTTGCTTGATATGGAAAGAAAGTAGTCCTAATGAGTGTGTTATGTGTATAATGGCTGCAACAATAAGCAGTGGCTGCTATACTTCATGAAGTGATAGAATAGAAACTAATATTTTTTCTTGAAAAAATTGTAGATTTAACATATTTAATCTAAATATTTTCAAGTATTTTCACATAAAAACAAATCTGATAAAACATACATTTACATAAAATAGTTTTTAAAAAAACAATTTTTTTTCTCCCAAAATGCAATTTCTGAACATTATCTCATCCATTGTATTCTTTTTTTTTTTTTTTTCTATTTTTACTGTTAGAAAAGCATGTCAGCCAACATATTGCAAATTAAAAGATTATTTTTCTGACTAAAAAGTGAAACATAGAGGCTTGAAAGTTTTAGTGTTGTCTCAAACAATGTAATCAAATTTTTCATATTAAATGAAAAAATGTTTCATTAATATGTTACTTTTATTGTTTTAGAATAATATATTTTCTGTTGACTTATACTTTTATACTTAAATACATGAGAATTTTAAAACCTATTTTGTATTTTTATTAATTCAAAATGGATTTTGATGACTTAAAATTTAATGAAAATTCTCCAAACTGAAAACCATTGCATTCCAATCTTTTTCTATTAATTCAATAATTTATTTGAAATTTATTTCATACTTTAAGATTTTTTGAAAATATATGGCCATGATAATATGTTTGATACCTTTTTGAAGTTATAAATAATGTAATGATAAATGAAAATTATAATTATTTAGAGAATTTTCAAATATCTTAAAATGAAAATTTCTGTTAAAGCATTTCTTGTAATATTGAATAGTTTAACTCTATTGTTCTTGTAAAGATATGAAAAATTTAGTTATTTTTATAAGACATTTTCTATACATAGTATGGAATAAATGTGGTGTGTGGAATAGATTTTATACATATAGATTTCACTATTATAGTATTGTTTTTGTAAAAACTTAAGATATCTTATCAATTCATGGTGTACAATAATCTATAAAAGATAAGTGGTACATATAGTACATTAAGAGATTTGTGTTATTCTATATAGGACAGAGATATTATAGTATATTATTGTGGTACTGGAGGTAAAGGCCTTGGGTTGCGATAGATATTTCCTGCTGATTGCTGACTTATATCAGAAGAGTTACTATCTCTGTCACAGAGTCTTTGTTGTCAATGTTTTGTGTAAGGCTTGGTGTGTAGAAGCCCCTGGCTACAATAGTTGTATCACTTGGGTAGTTGACAGTCTGTCCTAATGGCCTCATCTCTGTTTCTTGTGTTAATTGTCCACTTTTTTTGGGTTGAGCATTGCAGTACTGTGAAGTGTATAATTCTGGAAAAGTCATAAATAAGTAGTTAATATCATTCTTATTCCAAACCCACACTGTTTATCATTTGTTTCTTTTTAAGTAAATTTGAAATTTTGAATATTTATTTGAAATATCTATTAACTTTTAAGGGTTTTCAAAAGTATCTAAGATTTTTTAATGAAAAAATCTGTATGCCATGCTTGATACAAACAAGGCAGGAACCCATAGTAAATAAACAATAAAAACAAATAAAATGTCTTAAGTAATACTAATTATCCTAAACATTAATAAAAGCAACTCTGCATCTTTTATTTGTAATAATGATTAGATTATAACCTGCATGTAATATGGGTAAATATTGCTAGTTATAATAAATAAAACAAATTTTAATATATACAGTGCCACTTGACAGTTTGTGAAGCACTCAGACAGGGTCACTGTTATTGTAAACAAAATCAAAATAAGTTTTACTAGATGTGCATCCAAACACCAATTTGTAAAGTTGACTTTCCATATAATGAACACAAACAAAAAAAGGATGTATTTTAATTATTTATTTAAAAAGTGATTTATTTCTCTAAACTGAAAATCTGACATGTGTAAAAATATGTGAACTCCTTTGTATTGGTGAAGTCAAGTAGGTAATAAATTCATCTGAAAGACATTTGGGTGCTTAATTATTCAATTTAAGCTGATCAATTGTCGTATCATTGAGGTGGAATGATACACAAAAGAAATTGAGAGCTTAATACATTTATTTAGCAATAGTATCCGGTGTTAATGGATACATACAAAAACACAGAACAATAAGTTACAAACAATTAACAAGACAAAACTTACAAGAAATAGAGAAGGGTCAGATGTGGTATAGCCAAATGCAGTAAAATCAGTCTGAATATTATTCAGCTTATTAATCCACTTTAATCATAGACTATTTAAGGCTATGAGCCAGTCCATCTGGTAGAGTGCTGAAGGGGTCCTAGCTACTCTACAACACCAATCAAACGAGACACCCTTAGTAAATTGGTTGGGCAACACAGATTAAAAGAGAAGGGTAACCAACTAAGTTACTGTAATGCCCTACAGATCAACAATGCCAAGAGGAAAGAAGATATCTGAGGACATCAAAAAGAAGGAACTGGCTTTTCACCAGTCTGGGGAAAGCTATAAGACCATCTTCAAAAGATTGCAGCTCTATCCATCTACTGTAAAACAAATAATTTACAAATTGGGGGCATTCAACATGACCACAACTCATTCATTGGAGTGCTGCGAGAAGGAAATTTCTGGTTTCAACGAAGAACAAAACTGCCAGAGAGCACTTGGACAAACCAGAAGCCTTCTGGAAGGCCATTCTCTGGACAGATGAATCAAAGATAGAATTGTTTGTTCACAATCAAAATGCCATATTTGGAGAAAAGCTAACACTGTCTACCAAGCAAAGAACCTTATTCCAATATTGAAGCATAGTGGTGGAAATGTTAAGATCTGGGGCTGCCTCTGGACCTGGATGAATTTGTAATTTCCAGGGAAATATGAATTCTCAATGGATCAGAATCTCCTACCATCAGTCAGTGAAAATGGGTTCTGTAACAAGACAATGACCCTTAGTATACCAGCAAAACTACCAAGGAATGGCTTAAAATTAAGGGAATTCTGGATTGACTTAGGCAAAGTCCAGATCTTAATCCAATGAAATGTTGTTGTTAGACCTGACAGTTCATACCAGATGTCTCTCCAACTTTTCTCAACTGGCTGAGTTTTGTAAGGAAGAGTAGGCAAAAATCCCCAACAGCAGATCCGGGTCAGTGGCTACAGAAAAAGGTTTGATTGAAGTAATTGCTGCAAAAAGAGGTTCCACAAAATACTAAATAAAAAGGTCCCCAACAGCAGATGTGAGAGACGGGTCAGTGGCTACAGAAGAAGTTTGATTGAAGCAATACCAGCAAAAAGACATTCTACAAGGTACTAATTAAAAGGATTCACATACTTTTGTACATGTCAGATTTTCAGTTTTTATGATATAAATCCCCCTTTTTAAAATAAATAATTTCTTTTTGTTTGTGTTCATCATTTGAAAAGTCTACTTACGAATTGGATGCACATTTAATAGACTTACTTTAAATTTGTTCACAATAAGTATGACCCTGTCTGGGTGGTTCACAAACTTTCAAGTATCACTGTTCATATACTAAACATATCTTATTTTCAAAGTTTACATATTTACAGAGTCAACCACACGAGTTCCTTTTATACAATATTTCTTGCATACACATCTGTAGGAACTTTATTTATCAAAGTTTAAATTAGATTCTTTTTCTGTGTAATTAAACTATTCTATTACATAATAATTTGTGTTACAATAACAGCAGAATTTCTTATTATCCTGCAGTGATACCAGATTTTTATTGTTATATATAATTCAACAGTCAAAGAGAAATTCTTGTGACACTTACCAGCAATTTCTTTGTCTTGTTTTGAGTGCGACTCCTTTCCACTATGTCCAATATGGGACAGTTTTGGTGAAGGATGGTTGTGATATTCAGAAATTTCATAATGCTTATTTTGGGAGCTGTTTAAAGGTATAACTTCATCTTGGACATTTGTCTGCAATACAAAGATTATAAATAGTTTGACATTAGTTATTGAAAGATTTAAAACAAATGTTATAATTGTGAAACAAATGATATAGATCCCATCATTGTAAATACATATAAGAAAATTGTCAAAAACAAACAAACTATGTAATTGTGTGATTTTTAATATCAATAAGGAAGCTTAATAATTAAATTTCTTTCTTCGTAATTATACTAATAATTTTCTTAAGTTTGAGTGGTAATGATTAAGCAAATACTTCTGCATATATTTTTATTATTTTGATACCAAAAAAACAACAAAAATGAAATGCTGCTTTTAAGCACTAATGTAGAGCATGATTAGCATGCCTCTGATATATCTGTCTATGAAAATAAAAGTAAGGGCAACATCAATTCAAAACACTAAGTTAAATTCATTTTAATATCTTGAATTATGTATGCTAAAAATATATTTGTATACTACAATTATAAAACACATTGCAAAAATCTATACTGACATGGGGATTTATACAAGAATGCCTTGATATCATTGTAAAAATGCAAGTATTTCTATTGATTGAGAAACATTTTTGCAGAATATGTATCTCTGCTTGGTTAATTTATGTGTGCAATTTTTAGATTGTCTAAGTGTGTCTTTCTTATATTTACAGTTGTCAACTAAGATATTTCATATTATTTATCATAAATATACATTTGATTTATAGATTGGATTTTTAACATGTTTGTTTTTTAAAAAAGAGTGTTATTCAAATATATAACAAAACAAATTACCTGAAGGGTTTCCTGTGATGAGTTTTGTATTTGTGGCAAGGAAGCTGTTCTTTTCTGTCTATTGGGCTGTTTTTCTATAGAATGAGATTCTCTGCTGGGTTGGTTCATATGTGCACTTCTTATTTTGTCTCCATGAGTCTTGTTTACATTGACAGCAGTTGGCCAAGATATTCCCTGCTTTGTAGGACACATCAAATGTCTCTGGTCACTCATATATCTGCCATTTGGACCAACAATTGCACCACCCACATTTGGTGGGTTCATTGCATGGGCATATGTTACATTCCTCTGGTCATTACACCGAATTATACATACTGAGATTGAAGCAGTAATGATCACTGCTACTGTCACTGCTACAACAGTAATAATAATCACTGATGTAAGATCAACTTTATCTTCAGTGAGTGTATGAACAGCACTTAGCATTTCTGATGTCTTGTTGCTTACAGTGAGTGTGAAAAACATACTAGTTGTTGCTGATAGAACTGGACTACCACTATCCTTGACAACAAACACTAGCTCATATGAGCCAGCATCTTGTTGGCTAAGCACTCTATTGAAACTTAACAAACCAGTGTACTGGTTCATGCTGAATATCTGCTTGTCATTGCCTCTGATTATTTCATATTTTAGAAATGCATTCTCTTGACTATCTCCATCAGCTGCCTTTAGATGAGTGACGTTCTTTGAATGATGCCGGTAATATATAACATCCATGTTATAAGGATTCACACTGGGAAATGTAAAATATGGAGCATTATCATTTTTATCAGTCACTTCAACAATCACATTCACTGTATTATTCAGAGATGGTATTCCATTATCTTTCACAAATACTTGAAACTTGTAAATGTTTTGAAACTCATGATCCAGTGACATAATCGCTGAAATCATGCCATCATCTTTGATTTTAAAAGGTAAAAACTTTTGTTTGTTATTGGTCAGCAGAGAATATGTGAGTTTACCTCCAAGTCCTAGGTCTGGGTCTGTTGCATTGATGAAGCCAACAGAAAATCTTGACTTCTGATTCTCTTCAATGAAGAATTTAAATGTCTCCATAGAGAACTGTGGCCTTACATCATTGACATCCGTCACTTGGATAGAGAACTTATTCTTGCTTTGCAGTGGAGGAGATCCTTTATCTTGACAGCTGATGATAATTTCATGCTTTGCCTCTGTTTCTCTATCCAATGCTTTTTTCACAATTACTTGGTATTTTTAGTGTCCAGACTTTGTAGTTTAAATTTGTCATAATGGAGATCACAGGTTACTTCTCCATTTTGTCCAACATCATGATCAGTTACTTTTACATATGCAATTGAACTGCCAATTTTAATTCCTTCAGAAACTGAAGTTGAATCTTTTCCTGATGCTGATAAAAATTTTAGGTGAATAGCTGGAGGATTATTTTGTTGGTTGATTACATTTACTTGAACCATTGCCAATGAACTTAATGAAGGGCTGCCTCCATCCTGAGCTTCAACATATAAATTATGTGTCAGAATATTGCCTAATGTGAACTTTTTCTCTAAAAATATCTGACCTGTCTGTTCATTTAATTTGAAATGACTTTTAGCAACATCAGATGTTTTTGTACTGAAATGATAAGTGACTCTTCCATTTTTGCCTGAGTCTAAATCTGTGGCTGATAAAGTTGCAATGGAAGAAGTTTCACTTGGTTTGTTCTTGATAGAAACATTGTAAACATTTTGTGAAAATATTGGCTCATTATCATTGACATCTTCAACAGTAATATGAATAATCAGCACACTTTTTTTGAATAGTAAGCCTCCATCTTTTGCAATTATCTCAATCATATATGTGTCTTTTACTTCTCTATCAAGTCCTTCATCTAATATTATTGTAAGGTCAGATGTTCCATCAATTTTTTTAGAAACAGATAATGTAAAAGGATCATTTTCATCTTTTTTTAATTGATATGTAATTTTTGAATTAACCACCCCAACATCTTTATCTATAGCATTGGGGATTAACACTTTTGTCCCTTTTTTATCATTTTCAGAAAACTTAATATTTACTTGTTTATCAGGAAATTCTGGTTGGTGATCATTGACATCTTCAATTTTTACTTTCACTTCTAAAATCTTTATTATTCTACTTTCTTTCTGAACAGCAACATCAACCATTAAAAAACATTCTTTTCCATATGTACACAAAGATTCAGCATCCAATGTTTGTGCTGTATAAAGTTTTCCTGTCTTTTTAGAAATACGGAATAATGGAGAGCTGCTTGTACCATCCTGTTCCATAAGACTGAATGAAATTAGATTTTGATCTTGTATTGCCACATCATCCATCACAGTAGAATCAGCAGCAATGTCTCCCAGGTAAGTGCTAGGACTTTTCCCTTCCTCAACTTTAAATATCAGGTCAACACAGTAGGAAATGTATAATACATGAAAAAGAATACAGATGCGGAACAACATATTCAATTGTATCATGACCATAAATTTTGATGAAATTCTAATCTATCTGAAATGTAGAAAAAAATCTCATCTTAGTTTTAAGCAATGTTAATAATAACTGTAATGATGTAATAAAAACAAATACATAAATATGAATAATTCTATTCTTCAAAATATCATACTCTCTGAAAGCATAAAATGCATTTAATATATTTCTTAACTAACACAGTAAGAAGTAAAATATTTAAATTTAAAATAATGATGAATAGTTTTTAGTATTTTACTATATTCATTGGATAAATATGATCACTGACATTACTAAGGGAAAAAAATGGTTATGTCAAGATATGAATTATACTAGTAAATAAAATTACTGTCAAATGTTTTTCATTGTGTGCATCAATGTGCCTTGCAATACAGCAGCCATGATTAGATATTTACTAAAAATTAGTCCAGCAGAAAACTAAATTAGGGGAAATGGAGAGGGAAGATTATACTTCAGCAATCTCTAAAGTGAAGACAGTCTACCCATCTTAAAAATTAGCATTTGAAATATCCTGTTTTGGGTTTTTTTTTTAGTGATGAGGAGTCTCAGTGGATTCAAACACTGAATACTGTCACCAATGAAAAACACACAATGATCTCATTCACCAAGTAGCATCCATGATTAACAGCATTTTGCTTACCATTATATATTTTCATTTTGATAAAGCAAACAATTGCAATTCTTTTAAAATATTATTTTTAAATACTTAAGACAAAAAATACTGAATGATATTTGATTTTAATCTATATAAGTTTTTCACTAATTTACAAATAAAAAATAATCTCAGCTAAAAAGACATTTTTTAAATCAAATATCTAACTGTTGATAAATATATCTAATTATATAGATATAGATTATATTATTTTAATTATTATATAATATAGTATTCTTTGTGAAAAAGCAGAATAAAAATTTAGCATATTCAACCATGAAAAAAGAAGAGAAACCTTGTAGCGTTCCATACATTATAAATAAAAATAAAAATGATCAAATCTATTTACCTTTGTTTTTACACTATTACAATACTGAAGAGAGACAAAAAGTACATCCTGATAAAGATTTCTGATGATATTCTTGTTATTTCCAGAAAAATATCATCCAAGCCAAATGTCTCTACTTTCTTCCATCAAGATACAAAAGAAAGCAGCAGTCCTAGTGAGTGTGTTGTTTGTGTAATAGCTGTAACAATAAACGATGGCTGCTATGTTTCATGCAATATCAATGCAACGACTAACATTTTCTGATCAAAATTTAAAACATAACATTTTTATAGCTAACTATTTTCAAATATTTACATTTGTAAAATCATATCTGATAATAACTGCATTAACAAAAAGATCACTTCTGAAAATAAAAAAAAAGTAAATTAACCCACTTCCCAAAATGCATTTGGAGGTCCTTTTGTCTATTGGAAACTCATTTTTTCTTTCTATTTTTGTCTTGTTAGTATAGCTTCAGAAATATTTTGTTGATATTAAAGATTATGAAACAAAGATTTTTATTGATAAATATAATGGTTTCTCTTATAGAAAATTATAAATGTATTTTATAGTTTGATTTGTTTACTATGAAGCTGTAATTTTATTTACTAGTATAATTCATATCTTGACATAACCATATTTAAAAATTCCTTTGTGAAAATTATAAACATTTTATTTTATAATTTACAAATGATACAATTATACATGGATAAAATATAATTTGTTCTCTTAATTATTCACATTTATAATCTATGTTACTCCTATACTAATTTTTATATGATTTTTTTTCATTTTTGTATTTTAATAGAATATTTTCAAATTGATATTTACTTCTGTTGATTCATCTTAGCTATAAATGAAGTATAGCTTGGTACAACTTACAAGAATACTTTATATTACTTGAAAGATAATAAGAATATCATTGATATACTAGAAGTAAGAGTCTTGAATTGTGATAAATATTTCCAGCTAAATCATATCAAAAGAGTAACTATCCTCTGATACAGAGTCTTTGTTGTCAGTATTTTATATAATGTTTGGTATTAGAAGTTCCTAACCATAATTATTGTATCCCTTTCATAGTTGAGAATCTTCCCCAGATGCCTCATTTCCATTTCTTGTGTGGGCTACCCACTATGTTTATGATGGGAGGATGAGGATTGCAGTAGTAGGAAGCATATAGTACTAAAAGACATCAATAAAGAAGAACCATACTTGGTCTTATTATGCGCCTTTTTTTATACTCTATACGTACATAAAAATAATGTTAAGTTGGTTTGTAAAAAAGGTATTTAACTGAATATTAGATATTGAAAGAAAATAATGTTTAATAACTGTAAAAAATAATAATCTACAATTAATTTACAGCTTGGGTAATTCCATGTCAAATCATCCAGAAAAAAGTCAAATTGTCACCCACCCCTTCAATTTTTCTGAAATTTTTTTCCAGGTGTGGACTATGTTAATGTTAGACAATCCCCAAAATTTGAGCTTCCAATTTCAAAAATTGACAGAGTTATGTTGATTTTTAGTTCTCCAAATTTGGTGGGGTTTGCGAAAAATGGCGACTTTTTGTAATCTATTCTTGTCTGTAAAATGAGTCCTAAAGCTTCCTTACTACTAAAAATTGGTTTATAAAAGCATTTTTGCCCAAGTAATCCAATAATGCTATCAAAAGTCTTAAAGTCAACCAATTCTAAGTTAATGATGATTTCATATTTTTTCATATCAAGATCAATATCCCAATATGGCACTGCATCTATGACAATTTTTTTTTCTATTATTATTTCACATATATTGAACATTATTTGTACCAAAAAGATAGTTTGATTTTTGCTCAGAACCGAAGCTACAAAATCAGTTAGAATTTTGCAAATCAGAAATCATTAATCATTATCTCTTTAGAAATAGCAATAGATTTAAGGCATAAGCATTGTACCTGACAGCTAAACAGGAAATTATATATTTCAGATTAAAAAGAAAGAAAACAATTCCAAGAACTCTAAGGTTCTTTTGTTGCATAAAACTGTGAAAATATAAACAAAAGAGGGTTTAATATATTTCTCAGCATAACGTTGATTAATATATCTTTTTTTTTAAATCCATTTATAATAAACAAAGTAGACTGTTTTAGATAAGAACTGAGAAAACATTTCTGCTAAATAAAAATTAGATATATAAAAGATTCATAAGTACTTGTTTTTTAAAGCACAAAACAAATTAGTTTCTTATTAGCAGAATGGACATGGATGTGTTTCATAACCTATTAGGCAGGTTAGAGTATCATGCTTAGTAATTCCCTTTTATGGCATCTCACAGGACAATTATAGTTATTTTAATGGTTCCCATCTCTACTCCAAGTAACATGCAACAGGTTGTACTGGATTGCATGGTACTAATAACTAAGAATATTTCATGACCAAACCTATATTAGCAGAATAGATATTTAAAGCTATTATTATGAAAATGGTTCTGAATAAAAAGTCACATGTCACTGGTAACCAAAGTTTTTAAATATCAAAGTTCATAATTCAATGCATAACATAATGATAATAAAAAAAAATGTTTGTTATTTACCTGTTACTTTTTCATGATGATCTTTTGTTTCAGCTTCATTAGAAATGTACCCATTGTCAGGACAAGCAAGTTTTGGTGATAGAAAGATTATCATGTGCAGAAGAATGGACTTCATGGACTTTATTTGTGTATCCCTTGAAGAGTATTGATTCTTTCTTTTTTAAATTTTCTTATCCTAATGATTAGGGATATTAATTTGATATTTTCTGAAATAATTAATGCAAAATAAAAACTTTAATAATATATATCACTCATAAAAATCCTCTTAGTGGAACACAAATCTTGCAAAATGATACTAATAAATCATAAGAAATTTATTACAACATAAATTTATACCAGAATATTATCTAATCTGAACTTTTTCTCAAGAAATAAGTTGAATGATTCATTTAAAATGAGTTTTAATAACATAGATAAATCTAAATCTATTGCTGATTAAGTTGCAATTGAAGTATTTTGACTTGGATTGTTTGGGTTACTTAATTCAAATAACTTTTCACTTCTCTGTTTTCAAATTCTATATTTGATTAGTTATTAGGAAATTCTGGTTGATGGTCATTTATATCCTTAATTATTCTTTGAACAGCAACATCAATGATCAAAAACAATCATTATTAAAAGTACACAAACATTCACCATCCAATGTCTATGCTATGTAAAGTTTTCCTGTATTTTTAGATATACGAATAATGGAGAGCTGCTTGTACCATCCTGTTCCATAAGACTGAATGAAATTAGATTTTGATCTTGTATTGCCACATCATCCATCACATTGGAATCAGCAGCAATGTCTCCAAGGTAAGTGCCAGGACTTTTTCGTTCTTCTATGATGAAAGTCAAATCCACAATCTGGCAAATAAGAAACACTCACAACAAAACAAAGATTTGCAGTAACATTTTAACTTGAATTTGTATGTTCACTTCATTATTTTCTTAATGTATCTGGAAAGATAAATGTTACTATTTCTATTACAAACTACTTGGATATGTTTTTGGGCACCTCTTGTAGTGTAATGGTTAGCAAACTTGACTTACAGCCCATTATTAGTGAGTTTGATTATCATTGGATGTGTCTTGTGCTAAGTTTAGTAAATGACTAATTTATAGATATGTTTCAAACTGATTATTTTTTCTTTGTTGCATATAGTTCTATAATTTTCTTAAAATAATTTCTAGCAAATATTTTATCTCTTGGATCATGAATATTTCATAAATGTAAAGTCTGCTCAATATTTATTAATATTCTGTTATTTGAATTACTAAATGTTGATATACATTTTTAAAACTCTGAGCATTAGTTAAGATAAAAAGATAAAATATTTAAAATAAAAATTTCCAAAACTTTGCAGTAATTAGAATATTTTACATTTTTAACCATTTATTTTATAATGCAGTAACCATGTTGCATATTTAGCCTAAATAATTTCATCATTTAATACTGCTAATTCAAATACATTGATCTCCAAATTCAATTAGATGAGTAATATTTTCATAAAGTAATTTTTGACAATTCATACATTGTACAATACATAGGCAAAAGGTGAAAACAGTGTTTTATGATATTTTGTTATTTAGATATAAAAGATCTGTTTGTAATCCAAGACTATATCAACTTATGTCAAAACATTGAACATCCTTAACCACTTTTTCAGAAGGGGCCAAAAGGATATATTTGGAATATATGTTACTGATAACCCAGTTACATGGTGGGCATTCCACTTGTGGAGAAATTTGAGGGAGAAGTATTTAAGATATTTACTTATTGATGCATTTATATCTGATATATCATTTCTGAACAGAAATAGAAAGAAAAATAATTTAATTTTCTTACCTTTTCCATAAAGCTTCTGAGTCAATGTTGATATAAATTGCATGAAAAATATTTGTGTTAATCCAGTAGTTCTGATTGAAGTGTTCTGTTAAGTATGTCTGCTTTCATTGGTTGATGGAAAGAATAAAATGCAACAATCCTAAGGAATTTGTTCAGTGCATAATTAGTGATGGCTGCTATGCTTTACATAAAAATTCTGTTCATCATTACTTAATTGGTATAAAAATATAATCGTCAATTTTAGGATAAAGATACAAAAATTGAACAAGAATATATTATAAAAAATTATCTAATGCTATGCTAAAAAAGCTATTCATCTACCTCTTAAAGATTATTTTGGTAATTTGAATGTTTACTTTCTAAGGTGGTTTATTTTCCTCTTTTTATCTCAAGATCAGATATATCAAATTATCTTTAACAATATTCATGATAATATTTTTAATATTCCTGAATATAATTCAATAATTATTGAAATATATACTGATGTTCAAAAGTCTGCTGTTCAAAATGATGAATATTAAGATATACTTTTGAAAATTAAATAAAAACTGGTAAAGAGATATTTCTTTCCTTATGTCTCATGAATAATTCTAAAATATAGCTTTTAAAGACTTTCAAATTAATCCTTTCAAGAGATCATTCCTTGCTACTGGCACCATATAGTCCAACATAACCTGTTATAGAGAGAACTTGGAGAGAAAATGGCATCATCAAGTAATCCCTATTGACCTGAGAGATGCCATGAAAGGAAATATACAACATAGCACCTCAGTTACCTTATAGATTATGAGAAACATCCATCTCTCCTCGAATAGCATTATTAAATCAAGAAGGTCTTTTTAAGAAAAAAGTAAAAAGAAGTGAATTTTTGTAAATCATGTACTTTTGAATTACTTTATAAAGTGTTTAAATATTGGCTGCTAGATATTGTTTTGCACTTTTGACAACAAAATGGATTTTGGAGTTGTCTCCCATACACTTATTTGTTAAATAGAACAGGTATAACCAATCTAAGAGGTTAAGGCATATTAATAAATATAAAACCGGATTACATATTCAAATAAAGTTTATTTCCATGAAGAGAACAACACAGATTATTTCACTCATAATCATCAGAAATTAACTCCCTGGAATTAAAATCAGGTTTTACAAATTATTTATTGATATATTCTTTTTTAATATTCAAAATGTCTAATGTTAATGAAATAATCCCAGTTCCTAAATATGAACTCCTTTTTTTCCTCAAAAATAATGTTTAAAAATTGAACATTTGAAGGAATTAATCTGCACAATTATAAAATTTTACACTGAATTACATTAAACTTTTTAACAATGTTACAAATTACAAAAGTTTGCAAACAAATATTTGAAAAATCCAACACAAGTAAATAAACTTACAACACATCTAATTTATAAATGACACTAAAAACAAATTCATGAACTAGAAGTGAATGACTATAGGACATGTTTCTTTGCCTACATAGAAATTTTAGGATGTAGGCCTAAATGCAGTCCAAATTTTTGAAAGGTTAATTTCAAAAACTCTTGTAAAAGTTTTAACAGCATAAAACATTCAGCACATAAAATTACATTAATAATATTACTTTTCTCATATCTCAATGTACTTTCTCCATATTTAACTGCAAATGAGCAGAATGTTGTGCTTCTTGTTGAATAAATATACATAGGATTATGTACAATGTGAGTTTAGTGTGAAATTACTTAAAAGATGTAAAATACTTGTATACATGTATACCATTAGAGCTTTTAGTGAGGTACTGGGGGTAAGGGTCTTGGATTTCGATAAATATTTCCTGCTGATTGCTGACTTATATCAGAAGAGTTACTATCCTCTGTCACAGTGTCTTTGTTGTCAATGTTTTGTGTAAGACTTGGTGTGTAAAAGCCCCTGGCTACAATGGTTGTATCACTTGGGTAGTTGATAGTTTGTCCCAGTGGTCTCATCTCTGTTTCTTGTGTTGATGGTCCACTTTGTTTTGATGGAGGATTGCAATACTGGGAAGTGTACAGTTCTGGAAAAGATTGATTAATAAGCAATTGGAAAAAAAGGCATTATGATTAATAGAAACTAAAAATGTATATTGTATTTATTCCAAACACTTTAATTTCATAACTTTCTTATAAACATACTTTCATTTTAGTTACTTACTTTAGACATATTTAACTGAAATGATTGCATAAATCAATAGATTGTAAAAAGTGAGTAAACTTTATATTGTAAATTTAATGCTCGAAAAATTACATGAAATAAATATGCAATATAAATTATGAACTTTTAAAATAAATTGTTTTTTTCTGAAATTAGATTTATCCAGAGAATATTTTTGGTAAATGGTTTGAAAGAAAAAAATCTTAGAAGAGATTTGACAATAAGCAAAGCCCAAGGAAGACTTATCCTAAATTAGATAAAATTTGCAATATTTCTTTTTTACCAAATCTAAAATAAATAAAATATAAATATAAATTGCAAATAGTGAAGATGTTTGTCCTAAAAACAACATTCATCATCATACAAATTCAAGAAACACTTTTTTTTTAATTCATACCTGTTGATTCATCACTCTGTTCAATGTTTCTTATACTTTTCTTTGATCTACTCTCAGCAGAAGAGAGATTTGGCGAGGGATGATTTAGATATTCAGTGGAACTGACCTGGTGGCTGTTATTTAGTTTATTATGAGATGTGGTTCCTTGCAATTGTCTTTCCTAAATGTAAATCAGGAATATTATTTCTTAATATTATATATATATATATATATATATATATATATATATATATATATATATATATATAGTTCACATGAAAATTTGTATACTACTTTTGTCCCATAATAGTTGTTACATCTTTATATTCTTCTTTTTTTAAAGGTTGTATGTCCTAGTGACAAATTCATGTTCATACATTTAAACTTGATAGTGGTAGTTTTCTTTGAAATAACAATTCAAAGGAAAATTGAAATTTTCAAAATTACACTAAATGTGAAACATGGGTGAAAATTTAAGAATATGTAAAACAAAATCCAAAATGACAAATGCTGTGTTACAGTATTTGTTATATTTTATGAATGGAAAATAAAGAAAAACTTTGACATGAAAATCAAATACCAAACAGCATTAAATGTACCCTTGACAAATCCTCATCCAAAAAGCTTAAACTAAATCAAATATTTCAAAAAATAAATATTTCCAATAACTAAAGGAATAAACTATTTAATTTTTATTGAGTATTTATTTTGTTCTGATTTATAAATATCAAAACTATTTTGGGACAAATTTTATACATAAATGTAAACGGCACAAAGTTAGTATAAATTATGTCCAAATGTCTTTAAGAAATAATATGCAATTTTCAAAAAAGGTATCAGACATTTAAGCATGATTTAGATAATACTTGAGAATACACATATAAAAGCTATTTAATAATGTAAGGCTTAAATAAAACTTACCTTTGTAATTGAACAATTTATCCATTTTCATAAATCAAGAATCAATCAAATTTAATCAAGCATTTTTATCTTTTTTGTCTTTTGTAATATTAACAGCAGTGTTTGACCAAAAGAAATAAGAGGAAACTTAATTTCAGAGAATGAAAAATATTTACTTCACTTTTTTTTGTTTCTATTTTTATGAATAAGATTTTTTTTAAATACAGATCTCATTTATTCACAAGAAATACTCATCACTAATTTTTTTTAAAGTGAAGATAAAAGAATTTAAGGCATTTATCCTGTGACTTTAAAAGTTACATTTTCTTGGAAAATGCTGTTTTTGAGATATCTCATTAACAAATGAAATAGAAGACATTAAAATCACTTTTACTTACTAAACTGATAAGTGGCCGAATAAATAATCAATATTTTTTGCATAAAATTATAATGAAACTAAACCACTTACAGATTACCATATATATAAAATGTCATCAAAATATATTTACCTGGATCTGGGAGTTTATCAAAGAAGTGGTCTGTGGCAAGGAAGCTGATCTATTCTGATGACTGGGAGCTTTTCTGTAGAATGAGATTCTCTGCTGGGTTGGTTTATATGTGCACTTCTTATTTTGTCTCCATGAGTCTTGTTTATTGACAGCAGTTGGCCAAGATATTCCCTGCTTTGTAGGACACATCAAATGTCTCTGGTCACTCATATATCTGCCATTTGGACCAACAATTGCACCACCCACATTTGGTGGGTTCATTGCATGGGCATATGTTACATTCCTCTGGTCATTACACCGAATTATACATACTGAGATTGAAGCAGTAATGATCACTGCTACTGTCACTGCTACAACAGTAATAATAATCACTGATGTAAGATCAACTTTATCTTCAGTGAGTGTATGAACAGCACTTAGCATTTCTGATGTCTTGTTGCTTACAGTGAGTGTGAAAAACATACTAGTTGTTGCTGATAGAACTGGACTACCACTATCCTTGACAACAAACACTAGCTCATATGAGCCAGCATCTTGTTGGCTAAGCACTCTATTGAAACTTAACAAACCAGTGTACTGGTTCATGCTGAATATCTGCTTGTCATTGCCTCTGATTATTTCATATTTTAGAAATGCATTCTCTTGACTATCTCCATCAGCTGCCTTTAGATGAGTGATGTTCTTTGAATGATGCCGGTAATATACAACATCCATGTTAAAAGGATTCACACTGGGAAATGTAAAATATGGAGCATTATCATTTCAACAATCACATTCACTGTATTATTCAGAGATGGTATTCCATTATCTTTCACAAATACTTGAAACTTGTAAATGTTTTGAAACTCATGATCCAGTGACATAATTGCTGAAATCATGCCATCATCTTTGATTTTAAAAGGTAAAAACTTTTGTTTGTTATTGGTCAACAGAGAATATGTGAGTTTACCTCCAAGTCCCAGGTCTGGGTCTGTTGCATTGATGAAGCCAACAGAAAATCTTGACTTCTGATTCTCTTCAATGAAGAATTTAAATGTCTCCATAGAGAACTGTGGCCTTACATCATTGACATCTGTCACTTGGATAGAGAACTTATTCTTACTTTGCAGTGGAGGAGATCCTTTATCTTGACAGCTGATGATAATTTCATGCTTTGCCTCTGTTTCTCTATCCAATGCTTTTTTCACAATTACTTGGTATTTTTAGTGTCCAGACTTTGTAGTTTAAATTTATCATAATGGAGATCACAGGTTACTTCTCCATTTTGTCCAACATCATGATCAGTAACTTTTACATATGCAATTGAACTGCCAATTTTAATTCCTTCTGACACAGTTGCAGAATCTTTTCCAGAGGCTGACAAAAACTTCAAGTGAATAGCTGGAGGATTATTTTGTTGATTAATCACATTTACCTGAACCATTGATTTTGCAGTTAAATATGGATTGCCACTATCTTGAGCTTCCACATATAAATTATATGTAAAAACATTACCTAACATAAATTTTTTCTCTAAGAAAATTTGTCCAGTTTGTTCATTCAGTTTGAAATGATTTTTAGCAACATCAGATGTTTTTGTACTGAAATGATAAGTGACTCTTCCATTTTTGCCTGAGTCTAAATCTGTGGCTGATAAAGTTGCAATGGAAGAAGTTTCACTTGGTTCATTCTTTATTGTGACATTATAAAGATTTTGAGAAAAGACAGGAGAATTATCATTAACATCTGTCACTGATATGTGAACATCTAAAACACTTTGTTTTGAGGGCGATCCACCATCTTTAGCAATTACTTTTACCATGTAACTGTCTTTCACTTCTCTGTCCAGTCTTTCTTTTAGAATAATGTAGAGGTCAGATGTTCTATCAACATTTTTGGAAACAGATAAACCAAACTGTTCATCTTTGTATTTCTTAAGTTCATAAGTAATTGAGAATTAACAGTTCCAATATCTTTATCAACAGCATTAGGAATCATTTTTCTTGTACCTGGAACAAATTTCATCAAATGTTAGGCTGATTTGTTTATCAGGAATTCTGGTTGATGGTCATTCACATCTTGAATTTTCACTTTCACTTCTAGTATCCTGCTTATGTACTTTCTCTTTGCACAGCAATATCAACCATGAGAAAACATTCTTTGTTGAATGTACACAGAGATTCAGCATCCAATGTTTGCGCTGTATAAAGTTTTCCTGTCTTTTTAGAAATACGGAATAATGGAGAGCTGCTTGTACCATCCTGTTCCATAAGACTGAATGTGATTAGATTTTGATCTTGTATTGCCACATCATCCATCACATTGGAATCAGCAGCAATGTCTCCCAGGTAAGTGCCAGGACTTTTTCCTTCTTCCACAACGTACGTTACATCCACACATAAACAGATATTGATAACAGAGAGGAGAAACTGATTTGTGGTAGCATAATTATTGTGTAAATTTTGGTTTTCATGATTAATTCTCTTTAGGTGTACAGCTGAAAACAAAAAAATGTTAGAAAACATCTACCTCAATATCATATTTACAACATTTATTGCAACAAAATGTAATACATTAGATATTTGCTAAAAGAGATTTATTTTTTGAAATAAATATATCAATATTAAATATCTATACTTTAAATTCTCATTACATAAAAACTACCCAGCACTTATTTACTATATATATATATATATATATATGCAAATGTAAAATTAAGTTATTACATTAATGGTATTCAAAAAATCCATTTATATAAAAGGTTAAATATTAATGTAATAAGCTAATACAAATTTGCTAAAATGAACAGCCAGTATTTCTGTGATTTCAAGCAGGCAGTTCATTTTGCAGTGTAGCAGCCATATTTGCTGTGTTAACAATGCTCTGATGTTCATTGTTATATGGTTCCAACGAGAAATCATTGTCTTCTTTGTGTAAATCAATATTTTAAATATTCCTAAATTTCTTCTTGGATGATATAAAAAGAAGTAAAAATATTGATAATAGATATATACATGTTAACAAAAAAATTTTTTTTCTTTTAACATTTCTAGATAATATTTATCATTACATAAAAGAAAAATATAATTATACAAGTAATTAAAAACATATAACCAATACCAAAAATGAATAAAAGCTAACCATTAAAGAATAAAGTATTTGACAAAGAAATGTCATACATCTATTTTGTAGGCATATTCATGTCTATCAATTATTTAAACTTTAATACACAAAAAACAATAGAAAAATAGAAAATATCCTTACCTTTAATAAGACATCTGTAGTTTGTGATGAAATAAATATTAAATCCTTATCAGAGTTCTATTTTTATAAGTTTTTTTTTTCAGGAAGAATGTGTTGTATTTTGTTGGTTGAAAAAGAGAAAGCAAGAGCAATCCTATTCAGTGTGTTGTGTGTATAATGGCTGGCACAATAAGTAGTTACTACTATATTCCTTATTCTATTTAAATTCAATTTATTTCTAATTTCAGTTCATAAAATATGAATTACTTATGAGTAAAGATAGATACAAATGAAAATCATTTTTGTTCTTTTTATGAAAAAAAAATATATCAGAATTTAATCTATTTCCCAAGATGCAATCTACAAAGACGCTATTCATCCATTATGATTGCTTTCTTTCTTCTTTCTTCTGTATAATAATTTTCTGAAGAGATTTTATATCAATCTAACAATTATCAACTATAACAATATTTGCATATTCTAGAAATACATAAATCCAGTGAAAAAATGTTTATTTTATTTACTTTATTATTATTTATAATTTGTGAGTCATTTTAAAATAACAAATTTAAATATATTTTTCAAATACTTCTTGCAATAATAGTTAGAGTGTACTATGTAAATTTAAGGGACTTTACTTCTTAAAATGAATCAGCCTATTTGCATTCATTATTTGTAACTAATTTAACTTTGAAAAAAGATAAATATTATCATTCTGTAAATAATAGTCAATAATTATTATTTAGCTTTTCTGCTTCCTCCTTGTATGTATTGCAAATTATACATTTGAGAAATAGATATTTTCATATTTCTTCTGTATTTATTATATCAAAATTATTTCACAATAATTGGTATTAATCTTTTAAATCATTTAACTACATTATTTTAGTCTTGAATCCCAATGAGAAAAAGAAAAACTAAGGTACAAAAAAATGACTACCATTGTTAAAAATAATGCCAATGGTAATTTATAATTTTGTAATGATTAATTATATTATTGAAAATACAGTAAACTTAAAGCAATGATTTAAAGCATAATTTTGTATGTACTTTTTTATGTAAAATTTTTTTTACTGCATTAAATATTCATTCTAGTTATATTAACAATTCAATTTTGTAAGATGCTACCTGATCTTTACAAATATATTTGAATCAAAATGAGTGATTAATGTGGTACTGGAG
This sequence comes from Doryteuthis pealeii, assembly GCA_023376005.1. NCBI lineage: Eukaryota > Metazoa > Mollusca > Cephalopoda > Myopsida > Loliginidae > Doryteuthis > Doryteuthis pealeii. The sequence continues at coordinate 22,867,578 of CM042151.1, forward strand.
GTAAGGGCCTTGGATTGCGATAAATATTTCCTGCTGATTGTTGACTTATATCAGAAGAGTTACTATCCTCTGTCACAGAGTCTTTGTTGTCAATGTTTTGTGTAAGGCTTGGTGTGTAAAAGCCCCTTGCTACAATGGTTGTATCACTGGGTAGTTGACAGTCTGTCCCAATGGCCTCATCTCTGTTTCTTGTGTTGGCTGCTCACTCTGCTTAGGATGAGGATTGCAGTACTGGGAAGTGTATATTTCTGAAAAACATCAGTAAATTAAATATGAAATCTGTTATGACACAAATTTGTTTTCCTTATAAAAAATCAAAATGTAATACACAAAGTAATTTTCCATTCTTTGTTTATTACATGCCTGAAATATTTTATTGATTAAGTGTTTTTTGCATTTATTGTTCAGGTTCTGAAAACATTTTACTTGTATTTTAAGTTTAGAATTATTATTTTCTTCTTTTTTTGTGGAATAATAAGTCAGATAACCATTAACTTAAATGCTAAGATATAATCTGATTCATAATTATCAAACCAATTAACTGATGTGCACTGTAAGAGATAATATTAAAAGTGATATTTTTGACAAGTACAATTATTAATCTTACTAACCTGATGCTTCTTTCCCTTCATTCTGTCCAGTATTCCTTTCCTTTTATTATGGCTCCTATCAGTACATGATAGCTTTGGAGAGGGATGATTGAAATATTCTGAAGTGACTTGATGAGGTTTATTTTTTGGACTGCTTGGAAGTACTATCCATCTTGAACATGTCTCTGGTATTAATAGAATGCATTAACATATGAAAATATACTATAAAGTATTATAAATATGTTCTGTTAATGAGAAAATAGTACTTACAAAATAATTGGGCAATTTTCATTAGTAGTATATACAAATTATATGAAATTAATTCAATACAAGCATTATATATATGATAATTAATTTTTTCAAAGATGCAGAAAACTGTAAAGATTAAAGGACATTAAAATTCATTATAAAGTTCCATGAATTATTCTAATACTTCAGAAACTTTTCTTAATGAAAATAATTTTTTTTTCATGGATTTAAATATATTAGAGATAGATATTTCTTAAATAAAGAACTTTTCAAAAGTAAGTTTTAGGTTTCCTTACAACTAACAAATCCCATCTATGGGTTAAAAAGAACCAAAGGAGTTTTTAAAAAAATGTTTTTTTTTAAATTGAGTACCCATCAAGAATGTAAAAAACAAAATATCTTCAGAATAAAATGACCCAATGGGTTGACATGCCGTAAAAACCAACCAACAACTAACAAATATTTGACAAAAAACCCAGTTAAATATGATTTATTTTTAAAATCAAGTAAAAAATTACAAAAATCATAAATAAAGTGAGAATTTCTAACATTTCAAAACATTAATATCTTTATATAATAACCTTTTGGATAGCAAGTATAGCTCAACAACAGAATTTTGTGAATTTAAAATTTTATATAAAAAATTATATAACCAAATAATTACCTGAGACTGTATTTGTGAAGATGATGTAACTTGTGGCAAGGAAGCTGATCTATTCTGATGACTGGGAGTCTTTTCTGTAGAATGAGATTCTCTGCTGGGTTGGTTCATATGTGCACTTCTTATTTTGTCTCCATGATTCTTGTTTAGATTGACAGCTGTTGGCCAAGATATTCCCTGCTTTGTAGGACACATCAAATGTCTCTGGTCACTCATATATCTGCCATTTGGACCAACAATTGCACCACCCACATTTGGTGGGTTCATTGCATGGGCATATGTTACATTCCTCTGGTCATTACACCGAATTATACATACTGAGATTGAAGCAGTAATGATCACTGCTACTGTCACTGCTACAACAGTAATAATAATCACTGATGTAAGATCAACTTTATCTTCAGTGAGTGTATGAACAGCACTTAGCATTTCTGATGTCTTGTTGCTTACAGTGAGTGTGAAAAACATACTAGTTGTTGCTGATAGAACTGGACTACCACTATCCTTGACAACAAACACTAGCTCATATGAGCCAGCATCTTGTTGGCTAAGCACTCTATTGAAACTTAACAAACCAGTGTACTGGTTCATGCTGAATATCTGCTTGTCATTGCCTCTGATTATTTCATATTTTAGAAATGCATTCTCTTGACTATCTCCATCAGCTGCCTTTAGATGAGTGATGTTCTTTGAATGATGCCGGTAATATACAACATCCATGTTAAAAGGATTCACACTGGGAAATGTAAAATATGGAGCATTATCATTTTTATCAGTCACTTCAACAATCACATTCACTGTATTATTCAGAGATGGTATTCCATTATCTTTCACAAATACTTGAAACTTGTAAATTTTTGAAACTCATGATCCAGTGACATAATCGCTGAAATCATGCCATCATCTTTGATTTTAAAAGGTAAAAACTTTTGTTTGTTATTGGTCAACAGAGAATATGTGAGTTTACCTCCAAGTCCCAGGTCTGGGTCTGTTGCATTGATGAAGCCAACAGAAAATCTTGACTTCTGATTCTCTTCAATGAAGAATTTAAATGTCTCCATAGAGAACTGTGGCCTTACATCATTGACATCCGTCACTTGGATAGAGAACTTATTCTTACTTTGCAGTGGAGGAGATCCTTTATCTTGACAACTGATGATAATTTCATGCTTTGCCTCTGTTTCTCTATCCAATGCTTTTTTCACAATTACTTGGTATTTCTTAGTGTCCAGACTTTGTAGTTTAAATTTATCATAATGGAGATCACAGGTTACTTCTCCATTTTGTCCGACATCACGATCAGTAACTTTTACATATGCAATTGAACTTCCCACCTCGATGTCTTCTGAAACTGATGTTGAGTCTTTTCCTGATGCCGACAGGAATTTTAATGTATAGTTGGAGGATTATTTTGTTGATTAATTACATTTACCAAAACCATAGCAAGGGAACTTAATGGTGGATTTCCTCCATCCTGAGCTTCAACATACAAATTATGTGTTAACATATTATTCAAAGTAAATTTTTTCTCTAAGAAAATCTGTCCAGTTTGTTCATTCAGTTTAAAATGACTTTTAGCAACATCAGATGTTTTTGTACTGAAATGATAAGTGACTCTTCCATTTTTGCCTGAGTCTAAATCTGTGGCTGATAAAGTTGCAATGGATGAAGTTTCACTTGGATTATTCTTAATAGAAACATTATAGATATTCTGAGAGAAAATAGGAGGATTATCATTAACATCTGTTACTAAAATATTAACTTGTAATACACTTTGTTTCGGAGGAGATCCTCCATCTTTTGCAACCACTTGTATCATAAAAGATTCTTTGACTTCTCTGTCTAATCTTTCTTCTAAGATTATGCTCAGATCTGAAGTTCCATCCACCTTTTTGAATGTAGATAATTTGAAAGGTTCATTCTTCATTTTTTTTAAATGATAGCTTATTTTAGAGTTAACATCTCCCATATCTTTGTCTCTTGCATTAGGTATTAATCTTTTAGTTCCTTGAGTAGATTCTTCAGAGAATTCTATGTGCACTTGTTTTTCTGGAAACTCAGGTTGATGGTCATTTACATCTTCAATTTTTACTTTTACTTCTAATATTTTCATAATTCTTTTTGATCTTTGTACAGCAATATCAACCATTACAAAACATTCTTTTCCATATGTACACAAAGATTCAGCATCCAATGTTTGTGCTGTATAAAGTTTTCCTGTCTTTTTAGAAATACGGAATAATGGAGAGCTGCTTGTACCATCCTGTTCCATAAGACTGAATGTGATTAGATTTTGATCTTGTATTGCCACATCATCCATCACATTAGAATCAGCAGCAATGTCTCCAGGTAAGTACCAGGACTTTTACCTTCATCCACTTTGAATGTCAGGTCAACACATGTAGCAGCATTCAAAAACAGTAGTATAATCCAAAGTTGCTTCATTATTTTGTAATTTTATCCCTTGAATTGAACTACATTTAAATCATCTTATTTTAATGTATCTGAAAAATAAAAGGCAAATTAATTGTAAAGTTTGAAATTATGAAAATGCTAAGAAATTACTTTAAAAGAATTACTTTAAAAAGAAAAATATTTTTCAATAAAATCATTTTTATCTGATACAGAGTGAGATTCCAAATTTTCCTCAAATCAAATTCTACATTATGTTAAGAATGTCAGATAGAAACTAAAATTATTCTACTTAAAATACATCAAAACTCTTAAATGAGAAAAATTTAAACATACTCTAAACTCAGGCAGGTTATTAAAGAGTAAAAATATTATAAAAAATTATAGTCCTCATTGTGTGATTTATTTAATCTTGTTGTGGCAGCCATGTTTATGAAACCATACAGAATGTACAGTTTTGAAGCCTAAAAAAATTTTCCCAAAGACTTTCAACTTAAATTAATTCATTAAAAAAATAATTAAAAATTCCAAAGATATTTTAGAAATTAAATGGTTTTAAAGAAACTTGAAGCTATACAAGATCAAATTTTATAATTTATTTTATATATAGATTTTAATGATCTTATATTGCAGAAAATATATTATCACTGAATATTTGCTCTATTTAATAATATACTACTTATTACTTCTTTATATTTTTCTCATTTTATGACTTGGTTCTATAAAAATAATTTACATTCCAGGAAGAATCAGTATAATCAAGGTACAAATCTAAGCATTTATAGGTTCGTATTTAAAAGCAGAAAAACATGGCAAATATTATATGGTATTCTTTTGTGTTAGTTAATATCATCTATGTTTCTTATGCTTAAAAATACAGAAATAGAAATGTATTATATATATTTACCTTTGTAGGAAGTCTTTGTGGTCTCATTGTTTAAATGGAATCTACATCATCAGTATAATATTTTGTGAGTTTTGCATTGCAAAGATGAGGTTAGGGCTGTAATGTTTGTTCTCTTTAGCTGATGTGGGAAAGAAAGCAGCAGTCCTAGTGAGTATGTTGTATGCGTAATGGCTGCAACAACAAGAAATGGCTTTCTGCTTCTCGTTCAAGATTAATGTATTATGTAGGAATTATTTTTTTTGTTTGATAGTCTTTAATCTTTAATTTTTTAAATAAAATAAGAAATAAGAATTTTTTTTTAAAAAGATAAAAATACATCTACTACCCAAAATGCACCAGTAGTTTTTTGTTACATGCAAAATAACAACTCCCATCAGAATCTATTCATACATATAGCATTATGTGTGTGTGAGTATGTGCATTATAATGGAATTTGTAATTGAAGAATTATCTTTATAGCTTTTTTTAATGTTTATAATATATCATAAAATTTTTCAATTGAATTCAAACATTCTAATTTGATAATTTTAAATTATTTTAAAGATTTATTAAAGGCCCAACAGAAACAGTTGTCTATATTTCAAATAATCTTTACTTACAGTGCAGGAATACTTCAAAGATATATTTTATTAGACTAATGATTCTTATAATGAATTATATTGAATTAGAATATCATATGAATTCCTAAAATCTGCTTATTTTCTATATTTCTATAGTTAATTCTGAAAAGTATGTTTGGAAAGAAAAGTAGAATAAGCAACTTTTTATTATATCAATCGAGCCATAAATATTTTTTAGCTATAAAATTATCTTTTTTAAATTAAAAATAATTAACTTGATATTTTCCCTTATTCTAAGATAAATTTTATGGTAACACATATTCTGACACTTTGTACATTGCAAATTGTGTAAGGTACTTTATCAAAAATGCTTTGTACTTATAATAACTCTTAAAGAGGAACTGGAGGTAAGGGCCTTGGATTGCGATAAATATTTCCTGCTGATTGCTGACTTATATCAGAAGAGTTACTATCCTCTGTCACAGAGTCTTTGTTGTCAATGTTTTGTGTAAGGCTTGGTGTGTAAAAGCCCCTTGCTACAATGGTTGTATCACTTGGGTAGTTGATAGTTTGTCCCAATGGCCTCATTTCTGTTCTTGTATTGGTTGCCCATTTTGCTTTGATTGAGGATTGCAGTACTGAGAATTGTAAACTTCTGAAATTTATGAATAAACAAAAAGCATTTTATTTTAATAATTTTAAATTTTGTCAGATTAAAAATTACAGTGACAAGGCATATTTTACAAGTTTAATTTAAATTTTGTCATCATTATTCTCCATCCACTGTTATAGACTGGGTAGCCAGAACCATCTCTAATAAGAGCAGGCATCCTGTTGTTCTTTATTCCTCTTTGTACTAGAGTCTTGTGATATATGTAATGAATTTGAAGTGTCAAGATAGAATCAATCCAAAATTTTAGTAGATGAGTTGGAATATGTCACTGTTAGTAAACTTGAAATGCTAATCCACATTATCATCATCAGTTGTAGTCTTCCTACAGTATTGAGTTCCTTGGAGTCTTGATAGTGATATATTCACTCATTGGCATCCATTTTGAACAAGTTTTCTGGGGAAATTAACCCAGGCAGGCACAATCTTAAACAGCTGGGAAACATTGACATTACTGAATAAGATACTCTAGGCAAAACTGCAGATTCAAGCAGTTAGGAATTATTTGATTTTTAGATTTTTTAATTGTATTATCCATGTTCCACAGCTTAAAAATTACTTATTATTCAATTATTATTATTATCATTATTGTTTGCAATATTGACAGTATATATGAATAGTAAATATTTTATAATTTTCTTCAAACTTTAAAAAGGTAACTGAGCTGTAATGTTTATTATCAGTTATTTAAAAAAAACACATTTTTCTTTACTTTCTGCTATAAAAATATCACACCAATAAAAATTGATAACATTTTTGTGATTTCACTTACTTTTTTGAATTTAATTAATATTTTCTTGAAAAAACCTTAAAAGAAATCATACTTACTGAAGATAACCAAAAAATATAATTATTTCAACTGACAAAATAATCTGAAGAATTTTTAACAGATTTTATAATAATTATTATTGAAATAATTTAATCTAAATTCTATACTTTACTCACCTGAATAACTTATGACAATCATTATATAACTATCTAATAATAATAAAATATTGAACAAAGAAATGAAATGGAGAGTGTGTTAAATACCTGAGGTTTCTTGATTTTCACATGAGTTAAGATTCCTTCTGTTTTCTTCACTGTTAATACGGGAAAGTGTTGGTGCGGGGTGATTGCTATATTCAAGTGAATGGATTTGTTGGAGTTTATTTTTGGGACTACTTGGAAGTATTACATCATTTTCAGCATGTCTCTGCAAAGTACAGAAATTGATAATATGTAGCTACTGCTAAATATATAGTTTTCTTTGAAAAAAGAAATTTTTTTTCATAGATTTAATTAAATGCAGAAATTAAAAGATAAGCTCTGTAAAATATGATACACAAACCAAATATTATAGATATAAGTATAAATGTGAAAGGTTTTATCATTATAATCCTTGTTTTACAAATCAAAATTACATTTTGCAGTTACTTAATGTAATAAAAAAAAAGAATTCTACATTCATAAAGTAAGGTAACTCTATTATATATATTGTAAAGCTTTTAAAAGATTTTTAAAATTTAGTTTGAAATTCAATTTTATTCACAGATGAAAGTATATATGTACTTACCTGGGATTCAACATTTGTAGAAGTTTGTGTCTGAGGGAGAGAAGCTGATCTTTTCTGATGACTGGGAAGCTTTTCTACAGAATGAGATTCTCTGCTGGGTTGGTTCATATGTGCACTTCTTATTTTGTCTCCATGAGTCTTGTTTACATTGACAGCAGTTGGCCAAGATATTCCCTGCTTTGTAGGACACATCAAATGTCTCTGGTCACTCATATATCTGCCATTTGGACCAACAATTGCACCACCCACATTTGGTGGGTTCATTGCATGGGCATATGTTACATTCCTCTGGTCATTACACCGAATTATACATACTGAGATTGAAGCAGTAATGATCACTGCTACTGTCACTGCTACAACAGTAATAATAATCACTGATGTAAGATCAACTTTATCTTCAGTGAGTGTATGAACAGCACTTAGCATTTCTGATGTCTTGTTGCTTACAGTGAGTGTGAAAAACATACTAGTTGTTGCTGATAGAACTGGACTACCACTATCCTTGACAACAAACACTAGCTCATATGAGCCAGCATCTTGTTGGCTAAGCACTCTATTAAACTTAACAAACCAGTGTACTGGTTCATGCTGAATATCTGCTTGTCATTGCCTCTGATTATTTCATATTTTAGAAATGCATTCTCTTGACTATCTCCATCAGCTGCCTTTAGATGAGTGATGTTCTTTGAATGATGCCGGTAATATACAACATCCATGTTATAAGGATTTACACTGGAAATGTAAAATATGGAGCATTATCATTTTTATCAGTCACTTCAACAATCACATTCACTGTATTATTCAGAGATGGTATTCCATTATCTTTCACAAATACTTGAAACTTGTAAATGTTTTGAAACTCATGATCCAGTGACATAATCGCTGAAATCATACCATCATCTTTGATTTTAAAAGGTAAAAAACTTTTGTTTGTTATTGGTCAACAGAGAATATGTGAGTTTACCTCCAAGTCCCAGGTCTGGGTCTGTTGCATTGATGAAGCCAACAGAAAATCTTGACTTCTGATTCTCTTCAATGAAGAATTTAAATGTCTCCATAGAGAACTGTGGCCTTACATCATTGACATCCGTCACTTGGATAGAGAACTTATTCTTACTTTGCAGTGGAGGAGATCCTTTATCTTGACAGCTGATGATAATTTCATGCTTTGCCTCTGTTTCTCTATCTAATGCTTTTTTCACAATTACTTGGTATTTCTTAGTGTCCAGACTTTGTAATTTAAATTTATCATAATGGAGATCACAGGTTACTTCTCCATTTTGTCCAACATCGCGATCAGTAACTTTTACATATGCAATTGAACTTCCCACCTCAATATCTTCAGAAACTGATGTTGAATCTTTTCCTGATGCAGACAGAAATTTTAGATGAATAGTTGGAGCATTATTTTGTTGGTTGATAACATTTACCAGAATCATTGCAAGTGCACTGCGTGGTGGATTTCCTCCATCTTTAGCTTCAACATATAAGGTATGGGTTAATATATTACTTAATACAAACTTTTTCTCTAAGAAAATTTGTCCAGTTTGTTCATTTAGTTTGAAATGATTTTTAGCAACATCAGATGTTTTTTACTGAAATGATAAGTGACTCTTCCATTTTTGCCAGAATCTAAATCTGTGGCTGATAAAGTTGCAATGGAAGAAGTTTCACTTGGGTTATTCTTAATGGAAACATTGTAGACATTTTGAGAAAAAATAGGTGAGTTATCATTAACATCAGATACAGAGACATGAACTAATAATACAGTTTGTTTTGGTGGTGACCCTCCATCTTTAGCAATCACGTCTAGCAGGTATGATTCTTTCACTTCTCTGTCAAGCATTTTTTCTAATTTTATATTTAGTTCTGATGTACCATCCACCTTTTTGGAAACAGATAATGTGAAAGGCTCATCTTGATTCTTTTTTAATTCATAAGAAATCTGAGAATTAATCTTTCCAACATCTTTGTCAATTGCATTGGGGATAGTTTTCATCATTCCTTTGCCATAGCCTTCTTCAAACTCAATATTTGTTTGTTTATCAGGAAATTCTGGTGAATGATCATTTACATCTTCAATTTTTACTTTCACTTCTAATATTTTCATAATTCTTTTAGATCTTTGTACAGCAATATCAACCATTACAAAACATTCTTTTCCATATGTACACAAAGACTCAGCATCCAATGTTTGTGCTGTATAAAGTTTTCCTGTCTTTTTAGAAATACGGAATAATGGAGAGCTGCTTGTACCATCCTGTTCCATAAGACTGAATGAAATTAAATTCTGGTCTTGAATTGCCACATCATCCATCACATTAGAATCAGCAGCAATGTCTCCAAGGTAAGTACCAGGACTTTTTCCTTCCTCAACTTTGAATGTGAGATCTACACTCAAACAAGCATTCAAAAGCAAAAGCAGTATAAAACCTTTGAGCATCATGCCTGTATTCTATATTTCACCAATTAATAGTTCATTTGATTTATTTTACCTAAAAACAATAAAATGAAACAGAAATTAAATTGTGAAGCATGAAGTAGTAGTAATGAAAGCATTTTTTAATATGATTATCAAGAGAATATTTTTATAATAAAAAATCAGTTTCCAATCTTTTATTTTTGATACTATTTTATCTAATGTAGGCTGAGTAGGAAAAACTGTCATTACCATAATTTCTCACATATATCAACCCCACAAAAATACATAGAATAAAAATATCAGATAACGTCTTCCTTTTTTTTATAACAAAAATATTTTCAGAAGAGTAGTAAAAAAATATCACAGCAGTTCTAGGCAGCCATGTTTATTTCATTAACAATGTGATACATTATTCTTGGACTATTTTGAAGAAATAACATGAAAAAAAAATTCCCATTTAAATTAATATATTAACTAATGTAAGAAAGTTGAAAAATATTTCTCAATAAAAACAGATAATTTTAAACAAATCTAAAGCTATACAAGAATTATATTTAACTATCTTTACAGATCTCATTGCAGAAAATATTTTACTGAATATTTACTACATTTAACTATATACTGTATTTTTTTTTCTTTTATTACTTGTTTCTATAAAAATAATATACACTCCAGGAAGAATCAATCTAATCCAGCTACAACTCTAAGCCCAAATAGGTTTGATTTTAAAAGCAGAAAACATGGCAAATATTATGATATTCTTTTGTATGTCAATTCATGTCAGCTATGTCTCTTATACACAACAATTCAGAAAGAGAAATTCATTTTACGTACTTACCTTTGGTTGAAAGTTTTGTGCACTTAATGGTAAAATGAAAAAAACATCCTTGTAATCAAATTTTGTGATGTTTTGTATTGCAAAGATAAGGTGGAGGGCTGTAATGTTTGCTTTCTTTGGCTGATGTGAGAAAGAAAGCAGTAGTCCTAGTGAGTATGTTGTGTGTGTAATGGCTGAAACAATATAAATGATGGCTACTTTGTTCTTTATTTAAGAGGAAATTTAACAGGTCTGTATTTTTTTCAACTGAATTAACCATAAATGCTAATATATTAAGAAATTAAAATTAAACATTATTTTTTAAATCTGAACTGATGCAAAGAAAAAAAATGAACACCCAAAATGCACTTTGCTATTCTATGTATTCATTCTGACTGATTGCCTGCTTTCTTCTTTGAATTCATGACTGTTTTGAAGATGTAACTTAAAATTGTAATGCTTTTTATACAAATGATTTTTCTATGAACAATATAGGATAGTAAAAATACCTTTTCATTTTCTTATAAATTGGAAGTTAAAATTTTGCACAACTTTTTAAAATTAATAAATGATTAATCATTATTGAAAAATTATTTGAAATAAATGGTAATTTTAGGGAGTTTGTAGTGGAAATTTCTAAAGATATTGAAGGAGTATAAATTGCATTGTATTACATTATCTCAGAACAATTAGCCACAACCTATTTTCCTATTTCTTATAATCTAATCCTATAATCTAATAATAATATAATTTCTCATAATTTAAGAGAAAATTCAAATTATCATGAATATTTCGTTAAAAAAAGACTTCTGCCATTTCATAAAATTATGTTTAAAGCACATGATATCAAGAAATTTTAAAACAGGAATAATTGATATATTCTATATTAGTATTTATATACATTTATCACCTAAAAGTTTTATCAAGAAATTAAAATAACACTGACTTAAAAAGATGTGACAGTAATAATTATTTTTATGATTACTTCTTAAAATTATTATGTTGATTCATAATCATTTTTTCAGTATGATAATGATATGAGAAATGATTCAGCCAATTTTTTAATTTTTAATTCTAAAATACCATGTAAATACTTGCATAGTTTTTTTTGCTCTGACATATATTTATAGCAAATTTTATAAGGTTTTTATAGAAAATGTACATGTTTATGATTATAACTTTTAAAGAGGTACTGGGGGTAAAGGTCTTGGATTGCGATAAATATTTCCTGCTGATTGCTGACTTATATCAGAAGAGTTACTATCCTCTGTCAAAGAGTCTTTGTTGTCAATGTTTTGTGTAAGGCTTGGTGTGTAGAAGCCCCTGGCTACAATGGTTGTATCACTTGGGTAGTTGACAGTCTGTCCTAGTGGCCTCATCTCTGTTTCTTGTGTTGCCTGTCCACTCTGTTTTGATGGAGGATTGCAATACTGGGATGTGTAAACTGCTGAAACTTTTAAATAAAAAGAGAACCACTTTACTCTAATGATATGAATTTCAACAGATTAAAATTGATAGTAATTAGTCAAATAATGTCCAGTTCTACAAACTTAATGATGTAAGTGCAAACTTTAATTGTATTAACTATCTTCCATAGTTTAAAAATATCTGAATAAAGATTTTTTTTTTCAATTTTACTAGTATATATGAAATTTTAATATTTTAATATTTTCCTCAGCTTTCCATTTAAAAATGTAAAAATTATGTACCAGATATTCAGTTATTAAAAAACAAAAATATTCACTTTACCTAGTTCTATGAAGATATAATAAAATAAAATAATAACATTTATCTCATTTTAATCTATTTTCTTCCAATAATTAATTCCTCAAAATTTGAAAAAGAAATAAAAGTATTTTATAATTTAACTTTTGCCTTTATACTCATTAATAATAATTATGAAAAATGATAAATACAGTAAATAATGAAGAAATCTTTTTCTGTTTGAAGAAAAAATTATATCTAAATTCCAAATTTTTACTCTCCTGAACAAGTTATTACAATTATTATATAACTATTCAATCAGAATAAAATACTGAACGAATTTGAAATGAATTGTATGCAAAATACCAGCAGTTTCTTGATTTTGATTTGAGTTAAGATTCCTTCTGCTTTCTTCACTGTTAATACGGGAAAGTGTTGGTGAGGGATGATTACTATATTCAGGTGAATTGAATTGGGGTTTATTTTTGGGACTACTTGGAAGTCTTACATCATTTTCAAAATGTCTCTGCAAAGTATAGAAATTGATAATATGAAGCTGTTATACATAAATATATAATTTCAATAAAAAAAAGAATTTTATTATTTTATTAATTTATTTATTGATGATTAAATGCAGAAATTAAAAGAAAAATAACTTTGTAAAAGAATGATGTACAAACCAAATATTATAGATATGAATATAAATGTGAAAGATTTTATCATTATAATCATTAGTTTACACATTAAAATTACATTTACAGTTTCTTAATGTAATGAATAAAAAAAAACAATAAGAATTCTACATTAATAAAGTTAGGTAACTATATTATATATATTATAAAGCTTTTAAAAAATTATTTTTAAATTTAGTTTGACATTCAATTTTATTCACAGATGAAAGTATATGTGTACTTACCTGGGATTCAACATTTGTAGAAGTTTGTGTCTGAGGGAGAGAAGCTGATCTTTTCTGATGACTGGAAAGCTTTTCTACAGAATGAGGTGGGTTTTCATATGTGCACTTCTTATTTTGTCTCCATGAGTCTTGTTTACATTGACAGCAGTTGGCCAAGATATTCCTGCTTTGTAGGACACATCAAATGTCTCTGGTCACTCATATATCTGCCATTTGGACCAACAATTGCACCACCCACATTTGGTGGGTTCATTGCATGGGCATATGTTACATTCCTCTGGTCATTACACCGAATTATACATACTGAGATTGAAGCAGTAATGATCACTGCTACTGTCACTGCTACAACAGTAATAATAATCACTGATGTAAGATCAACTTTATCTTCAGTGAGTGTATGAACAGCACTTAGCATTTCTGATGTCTTGTTGCTTACAGTGAGTGTGAAAAACATACTAGTTGTTGCTGATAGAACTGGACTACCACTATCCTTGACAACAAACACTAGCTCATATGAGCCAGCATCTTGTTGGCTAAGCACTCTATTGAAACTTAACAAACCAGTGTACTGGTTCATGCTGAATATCTGCTTGTCATTGCCTCTGATTATTTCATATTTTAGAAATGCATTCTCTTGACTATCTCCATCAGCTGCCTTTAGATGAGTGATGTTCTTTGAATGATGCCGGTAATATACAACATCCATGTTATAAGGATTCACACTGGGAAATGTAAAATATGGAGCATTATCATTTTTATCAGTCACTTCAACAATCACATTCACTGTATTATTCAGAGATGGTATTCCATTATCTTTCACAAATACTTGAAACTTGTAAATGTTTTGAAACTCATGATCCAGTGACATAATCGCTGAAATCATGCCATCATCTTTGATTTTAAAAGGTAAAAACTTTTGTTTGTTATTGGTCAACAGAGAATATGTGAGTTTACCTCCAAGTCCCAGGTCTGGGTCTGTTGCATTGATGAAGCCAACAGAAAATCTTGATTTCTGATTCTCTTCAATGAAGAATTTAAATGTCTCCATAGAGAACTGTGGCCTTACATCATTGACATCCGTCACTTGGATAGAGAACTTATTCTTACTTTGCAGTGGAGGAGATCCTTTATCTTGACAGCTGATGATAATTTCATGCTTTGCCTCTGTTTCTCTATCCAATGCTTTTTTCACAATTACTTGGTATTTCTTAGTGTCCAGACTTTGTAGTTTAAATTTATCATAATGGAGATCACAGGTTACTTCTCCATTTTGTCCAACATCGCGATCAGTAACTTTTACATATGCAATTGAACTTCCCACCTCAATATCTTCAGAAACTGATGTTGAATCTTTTCCTGATGCAGACAGAAATTTTAGATGAATAGTTGGAGCATTATTTTGTTGGTTGATAACATTTACCAGAATCATTGCAAGTGCACTGCGTGGTGGATTTCCTCCATCTTTAGCTTCAACATATAAGGTATGGGTTAATATATTACTTAATACAAACTTTTTCTCTAAGAAAATTTGTCCAGTTTGTTCATTCAGTTTGAAATGATTTTTAGCAACATCAGATGTTTTTTTACTGAAATGATAAGTGACTCTTCCATTTTTGCCAGAATCTAAATCTGTGGCTGATAAAGTTGCAATGGAAGAAGTTTCACTTGGGTTATTCTTAATGGAAACATTGTAGACATTTTGAGAAAAAATAGGTGAGTTATCATTAACATCAGTTACAGAGACATGAACTAATAATACAGTTTGTTTTGGTGGTGACCCTCCATCTTTAGCAATCACGTCTAGCAGGTATGATTCTTTCACTTCTCTGTCAAGCATTTTTTCTAATTTTATATTTAGTTCTGATGTACCATCCACCTTTTTGGAAACAGATAATGTGAAAGGCTCATCTTGATTCTTTTTTAATTCATAAGAAATCTGAGAATTAATCTTTCCAACATCTTTGTCAATTGCATTAGGGATCATTTTCATCATTCCTTTACCATCTCCTTCTTCAAACTCAATATTTGTCTGTTTATCTGGAAATTCTGGTGAATGATCATTTACATCTTCAATTTTTACTTTCACTTCTAATATTTTCATAATTCTTTTTGATCTTTGTACAGCAATATCAACCATTACAAAACATTCTTTTCCATATGTACACAAAGACTCAGCATCCAATGTTTGTGCTGTATAAAGTTTTCCTGTCTTTTTAGAAATACGGAATAATGGAGAGCTGCTTGTACCATCCTGTTCCATAAGACTGAATGAAATTAGATTTTGATCTTGTATTGCCACATCATCCATCACATTAGAATCAGCAGCAATGTCTCCAAGGTAAGTACCAGGACTTTTTCCTTCCTCAACTTTGAATGTGAGATCTACACCCAAACAAGCATTCAAGAGCAAAAACAGTATGAAACCTTTGAGCATCATGCCTGTATTCTATATTTCACCAATTAATAATTCATTTGATTTATTTTACCTAAAAAACAATAAAAGGAAACAGAAATTAATTTGTGATGCATGAAGTAGTACTAATGAAAGCATTTTTTAATATGATTGTCAAGACAATATTTTTATGATAAAAATATAAGTCTCCAACTTTTATTCAATACTATTTTATTTATTTTGTGCTGGGTGTAACAAATATTAATTACCATCAATTTTCTTAAATAACATCCACACAAAAATACATTGAGTAAAAATATCAGATTAGTTTTTTTTAAATTAAAATCTTTTAAGTACAGTAATAAAAAAAAAACATAGTGCTCTACTGGCAGCCATGTTTATTTTATTAACAATGTGAAATATTATTCTTACACTATGTTGAAAGGTTAACATGGATTTTTCAAAAATAAAATTAATTTTCCAATTTAAATTAATATATGCTCAATGTAAGAAATTTGAAAAAATATTTCTAAAGAAAAATACATTTGAAACAAATTTAAAACTATACAAGAATCATATTTCACAATTTACTCCATATAAATATAAATGATCTTATTGCAGAAATATATTATTATTGAATATTTACCACATTTAATAATATATTGCATTTTTAATATTTTTTTAATTATTTGTTTCTATAAAAATAACATACACTTCATGAAGAATCAATCTAATCCAGCTACAACTTTAAGCCTTAATAGGTTTGCCATTGAAAGCAGAAAAACATGGCAAATATGATATTCTTTTGTATGTCAATTCATGTCAGCTATGTCTCTTATACACAACAATTAAGAAAGAGAAATTCATTTTACGTACTTACCTTTGGTTGAAAGTTTTGTGCACTTAATGGTAAAATGAAAAAAACATCCTTGTAATCAAATTTTGTGATGTTTTGTATTGCAGAGATAAGGTGGAGGGCTGTAATGTTTGCTTTTTTGGCTGATGTGAGAAAGAAAGCAGTAGTCCTAGTGAGTATGTTGTGTGTGTAATGGCTGAAACAATATAAATGATGGCTACTTTGTTCTTTATTTAAGAGGAAATTTAACAGGTTTGATTTTTTTTTCAACTGAAAATTCATTTGAATTTAAATATATTAAGAAATTAAAATACATTTTTTTTTAGAAATATGAATTAATGTAAAGAAGAAGAAAAAAAATAACACCCAAAATGAATTCTATGTATTCATTCTGACTGATTTCCTGCTTTCTTCTTTGCCTTTACTAAGATTATTTTTCAAGCATAACTTAAAATTCTAGTTCTTTGTATAATATGAAAGTTTTTGGGGTTTTTTTTAATAATGTAGGTTAGCAAAAAAAATACTTTTATCCTTTTTAAAAAAAATAGAAGCTTCATTTAAAAAATGATAAATGATTAAACACTTTTGAAAAATAAAATAAATCAATAATAATTCATATATTTGTAAGCACTTTGCAACATGGATTTCTAAGGGATACAAAGGAGTATTATCATAGAACAATTGCTCACAAGATATTTTCTTCTCACTTATCAAAATTTAAGAGAAAATTCAAATTATCACAAATCTTTCATAAAAAAAAGAATTCTGTCATTTTATTAAATTGTCTTTAAAACAGGAATACTTATTAATATCTTTTATATTAGAATTTATATACATTTATCACCTAAAAGTTTTATCAAGAAATTAAAATAACACTTACTTAAAAAGATGTGACAGTAATAATTATTTTTATGATTACTTCTTAAAATTATTGTTACGTTGATTCATAATCATATTTTCAGTATAATAATGGTATGAGAAATGATTCAGACAGATTTTTTGATTTTTAATTCTAAAATACCATGTAAATACTTGCATAGTATTTTTTGCTCTAATATACTTATAGCAAATTTTATAAGGTTTTTATAGAAAATGTATTGTACATGTTTCTGATTAAAACTTTTAAAGAGGTACTGGAGGTAAAGGTCTTGGATTGCGATAAATATTTCCTGCTGATTGCTGACTTATATCAGAAGAGTTACTATCCTCTGTCACAGAGTCTTTGTTGTCAATGTTTTGTGTAAGGCTTGGTGTGTAGAAGCCCCTGGCTACAATTGTTGTATCACTTGGGTAGTTGACAGTCTGTCCTAGTGGCCTCATCTCTGTTTCTTGTGTTGCCTGTCCACTCTGTTTTGATGGAGGATTGCAATACTGGGATGTGTAAACTGCTGAAACTTTTAAATAAAAAGAGAACCACTTTACTCTAATGATATGAATTTCAACAGATTAAAATTGATAGTAATTAGTCAAATAATGTCCAATTCTACAAACTTAATGATGTAAGTGCAAACTTTAATTGTATTAACTATCTTTCATAGTTTAAAAATGACTGAATACAGATTTTTTTTTCAATTTTACTAGTATATATGAAATGTTAATATTTTAATATTTTCCTCAGCTTTCCATTTAAACATGTAAAAATTATGTAACAGATATTCAGTTATTAAAAAACAAAAATGTTTACTTTACCTAGTTCTATGAAATATAATAAAATAAAACAATAACATTTATCTCATTTTAATCTATTTTCTTCAAATGATTAATTCCTCAAAATTATTGAGAAAGAAATAAAAAGTATTTGATAATTTAACTTTTTGCATTGATAATAATTATGAAAAAATGATAAATTCAGTAAATAATGAAGAAATCCTTTTCTGTTTGAAGAAAAAATTATATCTAAATTCCAAATTTTTACTCTCCTGAACAAGTTATTACAATTATTATATAACTATTCAATCGGAATAAAATACTGAACGAATTTGAAATGAAATGAATAGTCTGTTAAATACCTGTAGTTTCTTGATTTTGACTTGAGTTAAGATTCCTTCTGCTTTCTTCACTATTAATACGGGAAAGTGTTGGTGAAGGATGATTGCTATATTCAGGTGAATTGATTTGGGGTTTATTTTTGGGACTACTTGGAAGTCTTACATCATTTTCAAAATGTCTCTGCAAAGTATAGAAATTATAAATTTTTAGTTGATATGAATAGATGTAAGGTTTTCTTTAAAAAAAAAGAAGGAATACGATAAAATTATTTTATCAATTTGATGACTAAATGAAAAAATTAAAAGAAAAAAAAGATAACCTTTGAAAAATATGATTTACTTGCTACATATTACAGAAATAAGTCAAACGTTTTGTCATTATAATCATTACAAATTAAAATCTAAGTTTCTTAAGATAAGAGAAAACAATAAGAGTTGTAGATTCATATGGTAGGATAAATCTATCATATATTATAAATCTTTTAAAAGACTTTTTCTAATTTAGTTTGAAATTCAATTTTATTCACAGATGAAAGTATATGTGTACTTACCTGGGATTCAACATTTGTAGAAGTTTGTGTCTGAGGGAGAGAAGCTGATCTTTTCTGATGACTGGAAAGCTTTTCTGCAGAATGAGGTTGGTTTATATGTGCACTTCTTATTTTGTCTCCATGAGTCTTGTTTACATTGACAGCAGTTGGCCAAGATATTCCCTGCTTTGTAGGACACATCAAATGTCTCTGGTCACTCATATATCTGCCATTTGGACCAACAATTGCACCACCCACATTTGGTGGGTTCATTGCATGGGCATATGTTACATTCCTCTGGTCATTACACCGAATTATACATACTGAGATTGAAGCAGTAATGATCACTGCTACTGTCACTGCTACAACAGTAATAATAATCACTGATGTAAGATCAACTTTATCTTCAGTGAGTGTATGAACAGCACTTAGCATTTCTGATGTCTTGTTGCTTACAGTGAGTGTGAAAAACATACTAGTTGTTGCTGATAGAACTGGACTACACTATCCTTGACAACAAACACTAGCTCATATGAGCCAGCATCTTGTTGGCTAAGCACTCTATTGAAACTTAACAAACCAGTGTACTGGTTCATGCTGAATATCTGCTTGTCATTGCCTCTGATTATTTCATATTTTAGAAATGCATTCTCTTGACTATCTCCATCAGCTGCCTTTAGATGAGTGATGTTCTTTGAATGATGCCGGTAATATACAACATCCATGTTAAAGGATTCACACTGGGAAATGTAAAATATGGAGCATTATCATTTTTATCAGTCACTTCAACAATCACATTCACTGTATTATTCAGAGATGGTATTCCATTATCTTTCACAAATACTTGAAACTTGTAAATGTTTTGAAACTCATGATCCAGTGACATAATCGCTGAAATCATGCCATCATCTTTGATTTTAAAAGGTAAAAACTTTTGTTTGTTATTGGTCAGCAGAGAATATGTGAGTTTACCTCCAAGTCCCAGGTCTGGGTCTGTTGCATTGATGAAGCCAACAGAAAATCTTGATTTCTGATTCTCTTCAATGAAGAATTTAAATGTCTCCATAGAGAACTGTGGCCTTACATCATTGACATCCGTCACTTGGATAGAGAACTTATTCTTACTTTGCAGTGGAGGAGATCCTTTATCTTGACAGCTGATGATAATTTCATGCTTTGCCTCTGTTTCTCTATCCAATGCTTTTTTCACAATTACTTGGTATTTCTTAGTGTCCAGACTTTGTAGTTTAAATTTATCATAATGGAGATCACAGGTTACTTCTCCATTTTGTCCAACATCATGATCAGTTACTTTTACATAAGCAATTGAACTTCCCACTTCAATATCTTCAGAAACTGATGTTGAATCTTTTCCTGATGCAGACAGGAATTTCAAGTGTATAGTCGGTGGATTATTTTGTTGGTTGATCATATTTACAAAAACCATAGCCAAAGAGGTGAATGGTGGACTGCCACCATCTTTAGCTTCAACGTATAAGTTATATGTTAGAATATTGCTCAATGTAAATTTTTTCTCTAAGAAAATCTGTCCAGTTTGTTCATTCAGTTTAAAGTGACTTTTAGCAACATCAGATGTTTTTGTACTGAAATGATAAGTGACTCTTCCATTTTTGCCTGAGTCTAAATCTGTGGCTGATAAAGTTGCAATGGATGAAGTTTCACTTGGGTTATTCTTTATAGATACATTGTAGACATTTTGAGAAAAGATAGGTGTATTATCATTGATATCAGTGACAGATATTTGAACTACTAAAATACTATGTTTTGATGGGGATCCTCCATCTTTAGCAACCACTTGGATCATATAAGAATCCTTTTCTTCTCTATCAAGCATCTTTTCTAGTTTTATACTGAGTTCTGATGTCCCATCAACCTTCTTAGTAACAGCTAAAGTAAAAGGTTCATTCAATTTCTTTTTTAGTTCATAGGAAATCTGAGAATTAATTCTCCCAACATCTTTGTCTATTGCATTTGCAATTAACTTTCTCATTCCTTTGCCATCACCTTCTCCAAATTCTATGGTTACTTGTTTATCTGGAAATTCTGGTGAGTGATCATTTACATCTTCAATTTTTACTTTCACTTCTAATATTTTCATAATTCTTTTTGATCTTTGTACAGCCACATCAACCATTACAAAACATTCTTTTCCATATGTGCACAGAGATTCAGCATCCAATGTTTGTGCTGTATAAAGTTTTCCTGTCTTTTTAGAAATACGGAATAATGGAGAGCTGCTTGTACCATCCTGTTCCATAAGACTGAATGAAATTAAATTCTGGTCTTGTATTGCCACATCATCCATCACATTAGAATCAGCCGCAATGTCTCCCAGGTAAGTGCCAGGACTTTTCCCTTCCTCAACTTTGAATATGAGGTCTACACTTTGACAAAATTTTAGAACAGAAAGGAGAATATATGTTTGTACCAACATATTTCTTATAACGGATATGTACTTTTCCTGAAGAGAATGCATATGTCTTAAATTATCTGAAATATAAAAATCAATTTTTTTGATAATTCAAATATTTATAATATAATACTAATATAATATATCTAATCTATTATATATCATACATAATTGAAAGTATTCCCAAATGTTTTTTAACTATAGAATGTATTTTTTATATAAACATTAATTTCATAAGTTGTACATTTTACATATTTCAGTCATACATTTGTTCATGTGAAAATTATTGGAAATAATTAAGAACTGGTATTAAAAATAAAGTATTAATACTAAAAATATCAATATAAAAAAATTCAGAATTCAAATACAGAATATATTTTCTATACTGTAATTAATCTAATTAAATTATTTATTGTTTAATAAAGAAATCCTTATTGTATTATAAACAGTGTATAAGGCAGCCATGTTTTTTTTCTATTTACACAATATTCATTATTTTATTAATTTAGTTTCATCATCCGGATTTTATTAAACTGATGATATTGTCTTTGTATTGTCTATATATTGTTTATTTCATGGAATAAAACTAAAATAAAGATATATTTCTCCTCCTTGTAAAAGCCTTCTTATTATTCTTTTCATGGCATAAAATGTCTCAATCATTCCATAAAAGAATCAATTACAACTGCAAAGATCTTCAGTTTTTGCTTTCGCAAAGCTGAACGATTAACATGGTGCATATGTGCACATACATTTATCTCACATTTTAAAACCAAAAACTTATAAAATCAAAAATAATCAAATTCACTTACCTTTTCTAATAAATTTTGAATTTTGTTATCATGTACATTCTTTTGTGGATCTCTTTTGCTACTACTCTTTGTTTTTATTTTGTTAAATGTTTGCTTTTTTTAGTTGATAAAGGAGACAACAGTCCTAAGGTGTATGTTATTTGTGCAATGGCTGCCACAATAAGTGAGAACTGCTATGCTTCTTGGATTCAAATTAAGGCTGCCACTCATTTCTGGCTAAATAGCAAGTTTAATATTTTATAATTCAAAATATTTTCATGTATATGTATGTATACATTTTTATATATCATTTCATTAATATGAAAAGAAGAAAAAAATATTACCTCACAAAATTAAAATCACTTATTCTGTTTTTTTTTATATAATTTTCATCTGCTTTCTTCTTTCCATCTTCTTTTCACACAAATTAAAACATAAGTTTTCTATCCAATTTATAAGACTGTTGTCAGAATTTATTCCTCTATTAAGTCTGTAAGTTTTTAACATATATACATTAAGACAACTTGCATTAGTTTTCTCATTAAGATTATAGAATAAATCAAATATTTATTTAGATAGAAGTTCCTTTGTTCTGCATCTAATTTCTGGTTCTTTTGTTCTGTCTATAACTTCTTGTTTTAGCATAATTATCTTTTTTGTGGTTCATTTTAAAGCTATTCCAAAATAAATCCTATTTAGATAAGTAAAAATATCAATTTTTATTATCACTTTTCTAGTCTCAAGAACTACAAAAACTCAAAGCATTATGATTATTTATTTACTAATATAATTCTCATTAAAATGGATTGGCACATCTGCATAGGGTCAAAATGTTGCTACCGAAGCACTTCTGCCTAGGATTAGTGTATAGCTCCTTGAGCTAGGATGTAAGAGTAGTATATGTTCTTTCTTCTCAGAATATATATATATATATATATATATATATATATATATATATAAAAATTATAAAATTAAAAAAATAAAATAAATTTTGAATAAGTTTATATCATCCAGATTAAAGATTAATAATAATACAAATAAATATTGAAATATGATTTGTCTAGTTGTTGTATTTGTTATATTAATAATTTTATTTTGTTCAAATTTTGTTGATTTTGAATTTGAAAATTCAAAATCAACAAAGCTTTTTGCATTGAATAAACTGCCTGGCCTCACTCCTGAGAAATATGAAATTACATTTCTATGGTAAAGAATGTTGAATAACATCTCATGTTACCATAACAATTCTCACTCTAGTAAGACCAGATTTATCCAATATATATACACATATATATATACACATATATATATATATATATATTATATATATATACATATATATATATATATATATACATATATTATATACATATATATACATATATACATATATATATACATATATACATATACATATACATATACATATACATATATATACATATATATACATATATATATATACATACATATATACATATACATATACATACATACATATACATACATATATACACAATATATATATATATATATACATATATATATATATACATATACATATATATATATACATACATACATTATATATACATATATATACATATATATATATATATATATACATATATACATACATATATCATATATATATACATATACATATATATACATATATACATATATATATATATATATATATATACATATATATATATATATATATATATATATATATATATATATACATACATATATATATATATATATATATATATATATATATATACATATACATACATATATACATACACATACATATATATATATATACATACATATATACATATATATACATATATACATATACATACATATATATATATATACATACATATATACATATATAACATATAATATACATATAAAACGATATAAAAAACCCACACAAACTCAATAAAATAACACAATTTACACAACCTTAGGAAAGCCCACATAGAACTAACCAAAACATACAAAAAGAACAAACAGAATATATACAAGCACAAATAAATAATATTAGATCATCGGTAGAAGACAGACAGTCGCGATTAGCATGGCAAACAGTAAATGAAATTAGTGGTAGGAAAAGTACCTCTAGATCAAAACTAAAGGCAAACAGCCAAAAAGAAAGACTCCAAAAATGGAAAGACCACTTCCAGAAACTTCTGGGGAACACACCTAAAATCATGGTAAATAACACTCAAAAGATCATAGATAGACAACTAGACATAAAACTGGGGGATTTTACAACAGAAGAACTCCACGTAGTCTTAAATAAACTAAAAGGTAGAAGGGCGGCGGGTCTTGACGAAATACCCCCGGAGGTATGGAAAATGGGCAAGTTCAGCGACATACTGCTTAGGCTATGCAA
>CM042151.1:22897441-22908692 GCA_023376005.1 Doryteuthis pealeii
CAATTAAACATCAAAGTAGGACACTTTATGGAGGATGATCTCAATGCAGTTCTAAAAACAATCAAAAGGAAAAAAGCTGCAGGCCTTGACGAAATACCTCTTTATGCATGTAAGACAAGGAAATTTGATGACATACTTCTTTGATTATTTAATGCCATGTATAAACAAAACATAATAGAAAAATGGATGAAAGACAGCATCCTCCCCTTCTTGAAGAAAGGTGATCTTGGAATCACTAAGAACTACATGGGCATAACTCTTACTGTCATAGTTGCTAAGGTTTATAATACCTTACTTCTAAATTGTATCAGATCTGATATCGAGAAAAGGCCGGTATCAAACCCGGAACCTTGTGGTTCCTAGTCAGACGCTCTACCGACTGAGCTAAACTGGCACAACATAGAGGAAAAATGGAGCAAATACTTCTAACATATAGTCCAACCAAAGAAACTGTTACCACTATAATGATGTTCTATGAAGACATGAAAGCAATTGTTCGCTCATCCAATGGTGACACTAATTTCTTTAATATTGTCACTGGAGTCTTGCATGGAAATACATCTGCACCATTTCTATCTGCCTAGATTACATACTAAAAAATCAATATATATAATGAAAGAAAATAGTTTCACACTAAAAAATGCGAGAAGCAGACAATATTTCACAGAAATGGATGCAAACTATGCAGATAATTTAGCACTTCTTGCAAATACAAGACAAATCCCTGCTGCACAACCTGGAGCAGGCAGCAAGAGGCACTGGCCTTTATGTGAGCTTGGATAAAAAACAGTTTATGTGTTTTGAACAAAATGGAGCCATCTCCACATTAAATGGCAAACCTCTGAAATTAGTAGACCAGTTCACATACCTCAGTAGCAATAACTTATCTACAGAAAGTGATGTCAATATATAATGAGCTAGTATTGACAGGTTATCAATCATCTGGGAATCTGATCTCTCTGATAAAATAAAACAGGAATTTTTCCAAGCTGTAACTGTGTCAGTACTACTGCATAGTTGCACCACTTGGAATTTCATGAAACACTTGGGGAAAAAGCTAGATGGGAGCTACATAAGGATGCTGCGTGCTGTTTTGAACAAATCCTAGAAGCAGCTATATGGCTACTTACCTCCCATCTCACAAACCATCCAAGTAAGATGAATAGGGCACTGCTGGAGAAGTAGGGATGAATTCATAAGCAACATTTTCCCGTGGACTCCTACACATGGATACACCAGTGTTGGCTGATTAGCAAAAACTTCAATTCTGTATGGACACTGGATGCCGTATAGAAGAGCAGTCAAGAGCAATGGCAAATAGGGATGGATTCCGAGAGAGACTCAAGGGAATCTATGCTATCAGCAAAACTTGATGATGATGATATAAATGTCAAAGCAGAGTAGTGTTAAAGACTTTAGATTTACAAAGATAACAATAGAGAAGCAGTTAATTGTTTAGATTGAGTTGCTTATGTAGTTATCAATACTCCTTCATAATTTCTACTATAATGAACCTATAAAATATGGATTTTTTTTCAGTTATCAGTTCAACTATAGTGAAAAAAAATTGTTGATTCAAAAGTTTAAAGAAATGATACTAGAAAACTGAATATCTAATACTTTTGCTGAATCATTATAATAAGAAACAGTGACTAATTTCAAAGTATGAATTTTACCTTGCTTCTGTAAGTATTTGTTAATAAAGTTTTTGAACCACATATTGAATTATTTGTTATCTGTTTTTCCTTTCATACATTTTTGATTATTTGTTTTATTTAGCATCAAACTAAAATGGGAATGACTTTTTTTTACATTACATTAGAAGAAAAGAAGAAGAAAATACCCTACAAACTTTCTCTTATTTGATATACCACGAGTTCACTACATTCTTTAAACAGTGACAACTACCTAATGCTTTTCCATTTTTAAATATATAGATCCATTAACTATATATATATATATATATATATATACACATATATATGCAAGTATCATTTTTGTGTACATATAATTAATATTAAACAGGTCATTTTTTTTCTAAATGTTTAAAATCCAATTTATATTTTTTTCTTACAGTGGTTAATAGCTAACATAGACCCACTACCAAATTACATGCAGACCATGGTTAAAATCACTTTTTTTAAATCACTTCTGAAGAACATCTAAAACTGGCCAGTCAGCACAAAGTTTTTGCATTACTGGCAGTTTTACAATTATGCATCATTTGCCAGACATTTTTAGTAAAAATGATATTTCTTTAACAATAAGTATTAAGAAAAGAATAGAAATCTCTGTAATATCAATTAAGATAAACTTGGCAGTTGGGTAGTTCAAAAAAGCCATATACTGTTTCAGCGGAAGAGAAAAACTAGTAATATCACAAAATAATTAATTTATATGAAATATTGACATGGACTGTGGGATGAGAAAAAATCTACCTCCATGGATTGTTCTGAGAGAGTTATCTTTGACACCTCACAAACACCAAAGGGTACAACAGCTAAAATGTGACTATAACAACCAAGATAAAGACAGAATCTGAGTACATCAGTGGATAAATAATTCCTGTGTTTCTAACCTGGTAGCAGAGACTGCTACTTCATATAAAAGCAGTGTTTTATTGAATTTTATTTTTAATATCCTCATAATTTTTTTCAATTGAAACATAAATAACATGAATGTAAGAACATAACATCAAAATTCATTAAAAATTTACTTTTAAAATTATATTTTGGGAAAAACAAAAAATCTGAACTCATTCAAAATAAACTGAGACTAGAAAATTAATTACTTCATGTATCATAATGAATAGGCACTCTATATCAATACTATCAAAGTCTTCATTCTTATTCTTGTTTTCTTCTTTCTTTCTATCCACATTTTTTATAATCAGCTTTTGCCATACCTAACCTTCTAAGAAAATATACTTGCCATAATTAAATGATAGAATATATAAAACAAATTAAGTTGTTCATAAGTTGTTATGGAAGATCTAAAACTTAGAAGATTTCACAAAATGCAATTGATGTGAAGTTCAATGCTATATTAAATATTAACTGGCAGAAAATGAAGAACTATGATTTTAGGTATGTTATGACTTTGATTCCTAAAAAAGGGAAAAGTGAACAAAGTTTAAATAAAAGGATTAATTAGATAGTTTTCTAATAATCATGTCAGAAAACAGCACAACTACCCATGATTTTCGGAAACATTTTTTCATGCTCAGAGTTGCTGAAGCATGGAACAATACATGCATCAGTTGTTGAGACATTGCATTCTTCAAAAACTCCAAGCTTCCTGAAATTCGCCAACATTATACCTGATATCCTTCCGCCATATACATGCACACATATATATCATGACCTACACTGTTCATTTTCCTGACATTGTACATTATTCTATGTACTACACACGCACCTTTGATGAGTTGTAGTGCACCGGAGCACTGTACACAATAATTTCATAATTATTATTTCACTCCTTGTGAATTTTTCACACCAGTGTTAGACTCCACTGAAAGACCATCAGCTAAGTGACAACAAGTCTCCTCAGGTCTCCAGGATTCTTCTGAGTATTCTAGCTGATCTCAATATTGCTTTTGTCTGGATGGTCTTCCTCGGATAGTCTAGTTCCTCTAGTCTAAACTTTTGGGGACCGTTCTAAGTGGACCAAGTACAATTAGTATCACTTTCACCCTCATATTCCACAATTTTTTCAATTTTCTATTTGTCTTTCTTTTCATTTTCTTTCATCTTCACTCTGTGATCTGCTAGGAATGCAAAATCTACCACTTGACAAGTTCTCTTTTTCTTGTTAATCAATACAAGATCTGGTCTTCTGGCTTGGATAAGGTGATCTGTCTTTACCTCAAAGTCCCAGAGAATTTTATGTTTCATTCTCAAGAACAGCTTCTGGTTTATATATATACCATTTTGTTGTATGGTCAATATTTAGTTTCCTGCATTTAGTTTCTGTGGATCAATAACTCTTTTGTGTCTAGCCTTGTATTTGTGTTGAGCTAGTTTGCTGCATTCATCTCATCTCTGCCTCCACATACCCTATATTTGCTGTTCTGTTGTGTCTTATCTATTTTTGCTTTGATATAATTTGTTCTTATGGCATTGTTTTCTGCTGCAATTATGAGTGACTCAGTTTCTCTCTTAACCATGTCCAGGTCTTTTCATGTTAAATCTCCCCAAATTGTCATTTGAAGTATCCATATAATTCTTTTTCTTCCCATTTCTGTTTTCTTGTTTTTGTTGTTTTTCTGCTTGTCCATATGTTGCAGCTGCTGTTATTGGCTGCCATAATTAATATTTCCGTGCTCTTTTTTGCATATTCTTCAAGTCTTTGGATTATGGCATCTATACAATCCCAATGTTTGTTCCATCTTCTTTTCTTGATACAAATAACCTGTCCCTATTATCTCTCGGTGTAATACCTTGTACATAGTCATTTTCTTGTCTTTTGGTCTATGTCAGAATTCCTCTCTTGTCCATTTTAAGAATGGTCCAAAGTATCTTATAATGGGGATGGACCAGGTATTTATTCCCTTGATGAGATTTCTGCTGCAGAGCTTGGTTTCTAGAAGTTTTTTGTTCTTCTGTGGTATTCTTTTTTAACTTTTTCTTGCATCTCTGTTTGTTTGATGGTGTCTGCTTCTAAGATTCTTAAGTATTTTTAATTCTCTTTCTGATTGGGTAGTTGTATTCCATCCATTGTTTCTCTTTCCCCCTTTTTCATCACTAGCATGGCACATTTTTCAATGTCGAATTCCATTCCTATATCCTGGCTGTATATTCTTATGGTTTGTACAAGTTCTTCTTTGTTTTTTGCAAAAACTTTGATATCATCTATGCACATAAGGTGGTTTATTTTTTCTTGTGATTTAGTAGCCCCTTGTAAGTATATAGTTGAGTGACATCATTGCTATAACAAATAGTAGAGGACAGTGAGTCTCCTTGGAAAATGCCAGGGATTGCCCTCCAGCTGTTAATTGAACTTTCCAGTTTTCCATAGCGTTTTTGATGTCATAGGCCTCTTTTTTCATCATCATCATGAGATTTTATTAAATTCCACTTAGTGTAATAGACAAAAAAATGAGCAGAAAAGCAGGGTAAAAAAACATCTTATAAAATCTCAAAATTAAGTTAAAACCTGAAGTCATGAGTAAAGTAAAATTATTTCATTAGAGTGAAAAATATATTTTCTTACAAAGCAATAAGTATTGAGTCTTACAATGATATAGTTGTACAGTAAAAAATATCTAGTTTGGTGTCAAGAGAACAAAATTTGCAATAGAAAGAGAAAGGAGGTTTGTAATCAACATACTCTTGAAAATTATACCAAGATTCAAAATAATCATAATCATGTATAAGTAGATATTAAAGAATTAAAAACTTTTATCAATTTTAATAATATATACAATTGGAGAACTTGTCTCGAGAGAATACTTTTATTTAGAATACTTTTAGTATGGTTAATTCAGTATTATTCCTGAAAAAAATTAAAAATTAGGATAAAATTATCATGTATGTATTAACTGGAGAAACTTAAGAGTTAGACTTATTAATTGGATATGCTAATTTAGATAATTTTAGATGGAATTCTCACTTTCTTTTAGAGTTTACCTATATTTTCAGCAAACTGATTCAGAGTGCAAATTGATAATGAGCATTTGTGAGAGTACAAGTTTCATGAGATATATCAAAACAAATACAGAAGTTCATAATATAGGTGTCCAAACAGAAACTAAATTTTTCAAGAACAAATTTATTACTTTACCTACAATTTAATGGGAATTGTCTCCTTCAACACTGTAGATACACCCTTCCAAGCATTCTTCCCAAGTCTAAGAATTGGGTGACTAAGGCATAAGAGTTGTCTCATGCTTTGCCAAAAATAAGGCATAAAGTGACATGTGAGCAGGTGCATTTTCATGATGTAGCAGGTTTAGTTTTGTCTATACTGCATTTTTCAAATGCCTCAGGACCATAAGTAAAACTTTATTGACTGTCTGATCACATTGAACAAACTCATGATGAACTATGACCTTCCATGGGTCACAGCATGTATTTTTACAATATAATTGTCATCCATAGATGTGGAAGGTTGTCTACATTAGGAATCATCTTTGGTGGATGTTCATACTGATTTGAAACATCTGACATTGCTTATGGCTCAAATGATCGTCTCTATACTTCTATTTTAACATTAGAGAAGTCTCCATAAAAGTTTTTCTAACACATGTAATTCCAATACTAACATGGTGTAGTGCAATTTTTAAAAAATTTTTATGAGGTATTTTTTTAAAAGATTACTGCTATATTTCAGGTGAGTGTGCTAAAATGTCTCAGTGCACTGTTTTAAAGTTGGTTTTATTTTTGAATACACCTAAAAGTCTTTACAATATAGCTGAGAAAAGAAGACTGATTGCTATCCAAGTTATTATTATTGATTAGAATTGAGGTATACTCGCAGATAGGTCACATTTTTTAAAACCAAAAATTCTACCTAAATCAGTAGTGCAACCTATCCATTCGAGCACTACTTTAATTTTCATTTATCATTAATTTGCAATGATTAGCGATTGCAATGACACAAAATGCATACAATATCCATTTAAAGGCATTTGAAGCCTTTCAAATAAATATATATATCATTGATTTCTACCAACTCATTGCTTTAAACTGACCTGATGCTGCAAGATATTCACATATCCCTTACAACAAAATTGTAAACTGTTCTCTTTCCCAACTCACTCTACATCATACATTCAAGTGATTATAGTACTGAGAAACACAATCCTTATTTTTATGTTTGTATTATGCATCATAGTCTATTGCAAAATGTTCTAGATCTAATATTTGTAAGCAAAGTCTTGAAACAAAGGTGAATATTTGATAAGTTTTATGTTAGAATAGGTTGTGTAACTAGCCAGATTATAATGAGACATATTTGTGAGTCAACTGCAAATACCCACTTTGACAACCAAAAATTAGGGATGCAACCTATCCACAAGTATATACAGTAATCAAAATCATTATATAAAAAACTCTCAGAAAATAGGATTCAAGAATCATTTCCTAGTCCATGAATAATTGCTGCTACTACATAATTTATAATACTTCTGCTTTATGTTTAAGGTTTCTATCAAATGAAATTTTTTTTAAAAATTCAACTTAAATACAAATGGGTGCAGTAGAATGGAAATAAGTATTTAGAGTAGCACATTAGTTCAGTATATAGGAAAACAGATTTTTTTAAAATTTATAATTATGAAAAAGCTGGGATATAATAGCAAAATAAATAAAGATGAATAAAATAATACTTTAATAATTTTTGCTTAGAGAATGATTCAAATGCATACATCATATGCCTAAATTGGGTTCATCAGAATTCTTTAATAACTCCACAAAGTTAATGCAAATCTTTAGAAAAACTGTTCCCAACATATGTGCAGTGACATATCAATAAGGTGTAAAATTATTTCAAGTATCTGAATGGAATTAATCTTTTAAACAATCTTATTATTTTATAAAGTGTATTGCTTTGCAAAATTAAATTCTTGGAATTGTTTAAAAATTGCACAGATAATGTACATAAAATCTGTGCTCATGAGAATAAGTTTAAAATATTTTATTCATAGTAAAATATTTAACCTTAAATTCTATACTGTCAATGTTTTATCTCAAACTCTCCAGTACTACATTCAGAGTACCATTTGAATTACTTCCCTTCGATTATGATCTATATTATTGTTTAAGTACCAGAGCTATCAGTTTTTATCATTTTTTTTTTTTTTTTTTTTTTTGCAGGGAGTGGTATCAAATGCATGCAATAGTTTTTTTTTTTGTTTTTTTTTTTGTTGTTAAAACCTTATCATGATTATTTTTACTAATGATCAAATACTAAAATTATTTGATGTGGATGGTTCTTGTAAATTTCCAAATCTATTTCAAGATATTTGTTTTGAGGACTTTAATTGAAGGAGTAAATACCAATACTATTGGTTAATTATTTTAACAGTATGCACATATAAAACTTTTTAGAGTAAACATTCTTCAATTAATAAGCATTATATATCAACTTAAACAAGGACATTTTTATTACAATCATTGAAATATTTTCATTTATCCAACCCCTCCCTCACAGGCAGGATGCAACACAAGGTCAATTTTCAAGTGGAGTACAGCTGGTTTGAATTCAGATTTTTTCCTTCTCCTAGACCAGTTGCCTTATCAAGGTTACAGAACTTAGTCTGCCCTACTATTTAACCATATCTTGGGAGGAGGAGAACGGGTGGATTCATGCCTTTCTCAAGAGAATAGCACAAAATGAAGCACAAGGTGAAATGCAAACAGCTTCTATTTCTTTCAGTGATAACTAGTGTAGTTTACATCTATTTTTCCAGTAAAATTTACAAAAAATGTTATTGATGAATTCTTGTTAACTTGTTTTCAGTTGTTTGATTATGCTAAAACTAGTTGAATTTTCTGATGATATTAAAAATGAGCTTGAATCCCAACAGACAAATAAATTGTAATAATGATAGAGAAATTACACTAAATTAAAGAAAAAATTCAATTTAATTTTTACTAACTACTACATTTATCTCATATTAGTTGTTAAATTTGCATATAATTTTCATATGCTAAATGTAACAACTATTATGAGCCAGTGGCAATATTTCATAAGATCAAATATGATTTATTACTAAATTAGAAAGATTCAATCTTCAGTTTATTGCAAATTTATAAAATAAAACAGGAAAAACAGCTCCAAACTCCTTTAATAAAAGTAAATAAGAATTTTTTTTAAATGTTAGACTTGATAAAAAATTTTCAACAGTAGATATTACTTCTGAAGAGTGGTGTTAGGAATAACATAACAATGCAATAAAAGTTAGTATTAAATATATCAAAAGAAAGTAAATGCCTCATATTATAGTTTAGTGCTGATTGTTGCATCTCTTGACAATTCTTTTAAACCAATGAAAACTCTGCAGAAAAAGATAATGCTATATATACATCTAAATATAGTTTAAAATTATATTAAAAGTATCAGTGAAAAATCTTAGATATTCTTTTTGAAACAATAATTATATTAAAAATTTAGAAATGTATATTTGTACAAGTAGTTGTTTGGATGTTGTGTTGAGGATCTGCCAGGATTGATAACCGACAGAGATAGGTGACAATGGAATCCATGCTGTCATCATGATTTGATCATGAATAAGATCATTGAATCATTATTTGTTATTAGACATAACCTTTTTTTTAATAAAATTACAATTTACAATATCAAAAAAGTGAATTTAAATTCATATCTTTTATTATGACTATTAACAAATTTATGAGGATATAGTGTTAATATGTTATTCATAAAAAATATTTTCTTGTAAAAAAAATTGCTGAGCATATAAACTTCATATTATTTGTTTCAAAAACACAGCTTGATCTTTTTCATTTAACTTCATATGAACTTTGAATACTTGCATTACAACAGTAAAATAGGAGAATTTTAATATATTTTAATATCCATGCAGTCAAAAATGCATACTTTTAGCCATGTCCCATTTTTGTGTCAGCCATCATCTTCATTTTATTATTTTGTCATCATATCCCTTATATCATTCATGCATGAACAGGCAGTTTACTTGAAATTTGCGATAGTTCTTAACAAAAAAGGTTAGTATATTGTTATTTGAATCAAGGAATAAGTCAAAATGCCAAAAGCTGAAGTTAAAGGTTCTGCTCAACCTACCATACATTCTTTTGATGCCTTCCTGTTTTTCTGATTGTTAATAGCATTATATATGACTTTCAGAGTTTCACCCAAATTGTTTTCATGAGAACCAACCAGAAATTTTTCTTTGTGGAGGATATTAAAAATTCACATCACTGGAATAAATGGTCAGAAAATCAGACTATATAGAAAAGTAATTTTTTATTGAATTCTTAAGTTTAGTCTAAACTAACTAAGAAATCAGTATAATTTCTTTACAATTACTAACTAACTACTTCAATAGTGAAAAAATTAACATTTTTTTCTAAATCACAAAATTCATCAATTTCTAAGGAAATAAAATATAATCAATTTATCACTGAGCAGACACTTTCACGGCAATTTTCTTGTAGTACTTTCAGTGTGAATACCAGCAAATCAAAAACAAATCCTAAGTGAAATATAAACAGTGAAACATTTTTTTTTTTTTTTTAAATGAAATAGCACCTATATGTACTAAAATTTACCATTTTGCATATAATTTTCATGTGCTAAATGTAACAACTATTATGATCCAGTGGTAATATTTGATTTTTCAATTGATGCCAACTAGAGAAGAGGAAGCAGAAACAGAATCTACACAATAACTCACCTGTGTAAGTAGTTCTCAATATTATGATGAGATGAAAATGTACTTGCATCAGTGTGAAAAGTTCAGCAGTTGTAATTTTAATTTTTGTGAATTGACTGACAAACTTACCTCAGTTCATTTTGACATGTGTAAATGAACACTGCTTCATTCACTGCTAATTTATCAGCTTCACAGAAAATAAAAACAAAGCAACTTTTCTTTTTCTCAAAAAAAAAACAGTTTTATTCATCAAAAAAGACTTACACACATATATTTGCAAATATATAATGTATATATATGATTTTTATAGAAACAAAACGCACACACACAAATAAATATATCCAATATCAAATGTAATAAATAAATAAATAAAATAAATAAAAAAGTGGCTACCTTGTTTGAATAAACTCATTTTTTCAATCCAAGTAATTTCTTGTTCTTGAATTATATTTTAGTTACAGTAAATTGAAAATACTAAAGCATTATCTAAGTACAACTGAATAGTAACGTTTTAATTTCAACATTTTCGATTAAAACAAGCACAAGAAAATCACATTTCTTTTATTACATTTATCAGTTTGATGGCAATAAAGCCTTATCTTTCTAATGATTCAAGTTGCTAATCATCAGTAATGATTAAAAAAGATATATTTTTTGGAATCCATTGTATTTGCATCAATAGGAATTTGTCTACATTTAATGTTGAATGCATGCTATATACTTTTGACAGTATTTATTGCATAGATTCTTTGTTTTACATTTTGATTATAATAAGGCCAATGTATCTGAACCAAAGTAGCTTGATTTTAACCACAGTTTTGGCAAAATGAAAGATAACATATACAAGTGCTGCTTTGCCAGTTTTCCTCATTTTTTGTGAGAAAATTTTAAGAG
>CM042151.1:22908892-23218446 GCA_023376005.1 Doryteuthis pealeii
TCTTTCTAATGATTCAAGTTGCTAATCATCAGTAATGATTAAAATTAAAGATATATTTTTTGGAATCCATTGTATTTGCATCAATAGGAATTTGTCTACATTTAATGTTGAATGCATGCTATATACTTTGACAGTATTTATTGCATAGATTCTTTGTTTTACATTTTGATTATAATAAGGCCAATGTATCTGAACCAAAGTAGCTTGATTTTAACCACAGTTTTGGCAAAATGAAAGATAACATATACAAGTGCTGCTTTGCCAGTTTTCCTCATTTTTTGTGAGAAAATTTTAAGAGCATAGAAAGTGAGGCAGGTTTTAAATGCTACATGATTAATGTAAAGTTTTCTCTCATACAAAACAAGAAAAATTGTGGCAGCTATGAATATGACAAGCTATAAATTAAATCAATTCAATGAACTTCATTTTCAAATACAGGCAGAACTTTTCTGTTTTTACTTGCTACAAGAATAATTGCTTATATTTCAAGATCCATTATAAAGTATATTCTATTCTTTTCTTACTTTTCTTTAGAAACAAACAAATTGAGCTAAAATTAATACAGGAAGTGTTGGTAAAAACATGATTTGACAATATGTAATGTTACCCAAACAATACTATATATCCCAATATTCTGTTTGTGGGATATTGGAGACAATATGGCAAGGATATGCTGTATTTAAACTGTTGAGGAATTTTAGAAGACTTATGATCTTCTAAGAAATATTCAAAAGTATCCCATTTTTTTTTCTTTCTTTTTTTTTTTTTTAGTATTTTATGTACATTTTATGAAAGAAGTCTCTGGTCATGACTGTTGTATCAATCAGGGAGTTATCACTTTATCCTGGTAACTTGTATATGGAGAGCAACATTTTTTTTATAGGAGAGAATTGATAACTGGGAGCCATATGCACCTGAAAAATATAAAATAAAATAATTTTTTTTGTTTGATTTCACAAAATTCAATAAGCATAAAAGGATATTTACAAATAAAGAGAAAGTTGTTTTATGTCTTAATTTTATGTAAATGTTTGACTTGATTTTCTAAGTCATATTTATGAAGAGAATAAAATATTATGACTAGTTCTTTATGCTAATCAAAAGTTAATGGTGTTTTTCTGACATCCATATGATTACAGGTCAAATTTCATTAGAATCAAACAATGATGAAATAATCTAATATTAATATTTGAGTACAACTCAGTTATTTTGTTAAAATAATTCTGATTGAATTGAATTTACTTAGCAAAAGGTTGTATTTACAATGAATCATATTATTTAATGCAAATAAAATCCTCTGTTTACTAACATTCATCTTAAATTTTAATGTAAAATGTAATTCTAACAAGGTACTACTCAGAAAAAAAAATTGTTCTTCAAAGTGACAGATAATATAAGATAGGTAAAAAGCCTAACAAATCAGTTATAGCTATAAAAACCAAATATTCATCACCATAATTAGAAATAACAGAGAATGATTTCTTACAGATTTTTTTTTTATCAAAAATATGTTTTAGTTTTCAAGTCAAATGCTACAAGGTACATAAAGTCTGAAACTTGATATATACTTATTAACAGAATTTTGATCTGAAATTATCATTGCATAGTAAATCAATGTAATTAATAAAGAAGCATTAAGTTGAATACATTGAAAAAGAAGGAGATTATACTTAAGAATAAATAATTTTAGTGCAAAATAAATACTTTTTTTATGATTAGGTTACAGTTTTATTGATTTACTTACAAATAGCTCTGTATAAGAAAATGCTAAATATGATTAGAGTGTTATTAGAGACACATGACCAAAAGCTGGCTTAATATTCTGAAATGTACATCTGTACTCCAAAATTTAAGAAGTTTTGACATTAAAAAATAAAGCAGGAGATAATACTATAAATGCTTCTAGATTAAAATGAGTTTTAATAATAACATTTTTCAAAAGAAATCTTACAAATAGTGTCATTGAAAATATTACACTAAGCAATTTTTATCAGATATTAGAACCATACAAAATTCAAGAACTTACCTTATTCATGAAACGATGAAGAATGGAAGGACATATTTTTTTGTTATATGCCAGTGTTTATGATGAACAATTACTGTTTGTTCATATTATCAAGTAACTTTTAAAAACGAGGAAATATTCAAATATAAAAATACTAAAAGCAAAAATTGTTTCCCTTTTTATTATAATTAAAACTATCTAAATATATTATATAATCTCTTAACTACATCTTTAATTAGTTATTTAATCTTTTGGTGTATATTTGTCATAACCTAAAATAAAATGAATTTTTTAACTGATAAACTAGTCTAAAATGAGACTGAAATATCAGTATAAATATTTCAAAATTAAGATCCAGTTGAAATTTTTAAACTATTGTCTAAGATTTGAATACAGTTTATAAGCTGATTATTGACATTGAAAACTAAAATATATCTTACTTCTACATCAGTTCTTATTCAAGAGTAAAAAATTTAAATCACAATATCAATTGTATTCAATAAATGATCTAATAATTAAATTTCCTTTATATCAATTATTTGCTACAATGCAACATGAGATTAAAATATTCAGATGAATTACAAATATACCTAACTAGAAATTAATATTAACTCATTAACTGCCTGATAATCACTTCAAAACATAACTTTTAAGTAGCCATATAATGCCAAACAGACTCAAAGACATCTCTAAAATTGACAATGAAGCCATCTTTTATAGATAAGCAATATACTTTCATAGATATTGTATTTGATATAAATGTGTGGGTTCTAACCTCTCCAAGAACATTTTAATGTATTTCATATGATTCTATTTTTTATTTCCCAAAAGTTAAATAATTATAATGACTGAATTACATTATGAATATTACAAATAAATTTTGATACTTTGAAACATCATAGAAAGTAAGTTTTCATCAACACAGCACAAAATGTTTTTGTTTTAATCACAAAAATTTACTAAATGCTCATTTTCTTTTTATTCTCTTTATGTTTATTTAATTATTTGTTATATATCCCTTCATTAAATCTCAAATGATTACTAAAAAATATGCATTGTATAAAGAATTTTTTTTTTTTTTTTAAATATTTGAAGAAAAACTGTAACTGAACATCCCAAAATATAATATCTATAAAAAGATATCGGTTTGTAAAAAAAGCTGGTTTCAATATGTAATTGCAGAGCATGATTAGAATGACTGTGATGATATTGTAAGGCACTCATTAGATATATTAAGAATATTAGAAATCATCTCAAATAATATATCATATTCTACATCAAAATACAATGCCTATGTACATAGCAGTCAAAAACAGGAAAGCAAAAAAATGAATAATAATTTGCACACATCTAACAACTAAAAGAATCTGTTAAAGAAATCATAAAAATATGAAAATATTTCAGAATTATGAATAGTAAGTACTGCAAGCATTCATTTTTCTAATCTTTTGAATATTTAAAATAATCTGTAATTACAATACTCTTAAAATTATTTTACACATAATGGTCCCAATGTTTATCAAGTTGAGGAATGAAATAAATTTAAAGATGAAATGCTACAAAGAACTTTATATAACTTTGCAATTAAACATTTTTCTTAGTTTGGTACTGGAGGTAATGGTCGAGAATTATGATAAGTGTTTCCTATTAAATTTGTTGATTGTTGTTTTATATCTAGAGAGCTATTGTCTCCAATCATTGATCTGGAATGATTCCATTCTTCATTGTCAATATTTTGTGTGTAGGAATTCTCAGCCATGATTGCTGAGACATTTGGGTAACTGACAGTTTGTCCAACTAGCCTTGTATCTGTGTTCTGTATTAAATCAGCTTGTGATGATGGAGGTGGATTACAATATTGGTGAGGATACATTTCTGAAAAAGGCATACAAAAAATACAAAGTAGTTGATAAAATAAAATCTAAATGAAATTATAATTTACACCAATACTAATTACCATTTATCTTAATTTCAGAATGAAAGGCACTGTTATTGATATTTAAAAAAT
Organism: Doryteuthis pealeii; assembly: GCA_023376005.1. Taxonomy (NCBI): domain Eukaryota; kingdom Metazoa; phylum Mollusca; class Cephalopoda; order Myopsida; family Loliginidae; genus Doryteuthis; species Doryteuthis pealeii. Next base: position 22,912,906 of record CM042151.1, read on the forward strand.
AGTGTATTTTATATTGTTTTAAATAGAATATATAAAATTACAAAATTAAATATAACATATTAATATTAAAGAATAGTATATTATATATTGTTTTAAATAGAATATATAAAATTACAAAGATTAAATATAATATATTAATATAAAAAAAATAGTATATTATATATTATTTTAAATATAATATATAAAATTACGAAGATTAAATATAATATATAAATATAAAAAAATAGTATTTTATATATTGTTTTAAATATAATATATAGAATTACAAAGATTATAAGACATAAGAGAATGATAAAGCATCAATCTTCAAAAGATTACATATTAAGATGTATCAAAAGTATTTTCATTTTTAAAGACTTTTAATCCAGAGCTTATTTTATAAACACATCTAAACACTATGATTTCAATATACCATTAATATCATTATCAATACTATTGATTTGGTTGTACCTTTTGTTTCTGATATTATAATGGCAGATACAAATATTGAGATTCAGACAATTTTGATGCTTCATTTTAAACTGGAGAGCTGCTAGAAGAATTTAAGTGGAAAAATAATGAAATAATATTTGACTGTACTATCCTAAACTGGTTTAAGCATTTTAAGGGTGATCACTTGTTTCTTGAAATAAATCCCTGAAGTTGACAACTATCAGTTGTTAATTTTAATGTTTTAAAATGGAAAGCATTGGAGAACTCAACCAGAAGTACTCAAAAACCAAAAAGAGTTGGAATCAGCAAAAGAAACCATATGTAGAACTTTAAAAAGCATACAGGTGTTCTTGAGAGGTTACCCATAAACACTCAATTGAGTAAAAAAACAAAAATACTTTGATACAAATTATTAAGTGTATATAGATATCATAAAACTATTTTTTCTGTAAACAATATATAATATGAATTTATATTTTTCAAAATTAAACAGATATCTCTTAAACAACATACCTTCATCTTGTCCTGATACCACATCTTTACATCTACGATATCCATTGTCAGTGTGTGACAACTTTGCTGAACGTCTTGTAGAATAGTCAGGGGATCTAACAGTGGTTTGGTCATACTGCTTACTACCAAATGGTACTTCTTGCACATATCTCTGTTACAAAATAGAAAATGGATATATGCAAGAAGAATGTTAAGAAATGCAGTGTATAACAAAAAGCAAAATAATTTATTCTTTGATAAATTACAAACTACAAATATCTATTTAGACTATAAGAAAATAAGATACCACAGGCAACTACACTAAAAATCTACTCTAAATCATATCATTTTAAATAGATAGATAAAGTAGAGAAAGATTTACCAAAGTTACTTTGAACTAGTAAGGGGCTACATAGTGGGGAACAAGATTGTGCTATATGAAGAGGATTAGCCTTGAAAATCAGCATTTGAAGTCACTTGGGTTTGAACATTAAAAAATGGACAGCTATCTGTCACCAAGTATGCCCAAAGTATTGTACATAAAGAGAGAGAGAGAGAGAGAGAAGAGAGAGAGAGAGAGAGAGAGAGAGAGAGAGAGAGAGAGAGAACAAGAACAAGAACAAGAACAAGAAATTTAAACAGAATTTACAACATATGCAAGAAATGGATGATGATTTTAACAGAGAGGTGAGTCATACTGAATTGGTAAAAAACAAAACAAATACTTTTTCCAATAATATTTACTGAATTTTATCCCATCTTGAGTATTATTTCAGTCCCATGAGAGTTGTTACATTTATCATATAAAATTTACATGCAAAAATGAACATGTATTGTCCAACAAAAGTAGTATCATTTTTCCTAGATCCATCCATAGCAGACTCTATCCAATCTTTTAAATATAAAGTTCTAAAATTCAACTTATTCTGTTATCTTGGATATATATATAGAGAAAAATAAAACTTGTAAACTAAATAAATGATGGGTAACACAATGACTGAAATTCCATAAAATCAAATAAATTATCATTAAACAATTACTAAAATAATTCAATTATTTTAGATAGATTTGAAAGCAATCTAAAAATAATGTTTAACTATACTTACCATATGTGACCTATCCAATGACTTGTAGGCCGTAACTAATCCTGCATATGAATCTGTCTTTGGCCTAATATTTCTTCTTGAATTAGTCATAGTCCAAGAGTTTTCCAGGTAAGGGGAAGAAAACAAATTCTTTTGATCCCTGCTAAATCTTTCTGAAACATTTTCTTTTTTATATGAAGCATTTTGAGAATTACAACAGCGAAGGATACACACTGAGATTGAAGCTGTAATGATCACAGCTATTGTCACTGCTACAGAAACAATGATAATTGCTGAAGTCAGGTGGATCTTGTTATCTTTCTTTATGTTGACAGCATTTAACATTTCTGATGTCTTGTTGCTCACAGTCAGTGTCAAATAAACAGTAGTTCTGGCTGATAGAACTGGGCTACCACTGTCCTTCACTAGAAACTCCAGTTCATATGAGCCAGCATCTTGTTGGCTTAGAACATGAGTTGAAGATAATAAACCAGTGTATTGGTTGATGGTGAATATTTGTTTGCTATTTCCTCTGATTATTTCATATTTTAGAAATGCATTCTCTTGACTATCACTGTCTGATGCTTTGATTTCGGTGATGTTCTTTGAATGATGTGGATAATAGACAACATCTAGGTTATAAGGATTCACACTGGGAAATGTGAAATATGGAGCATTATCATTTTCATCAATGACTTCAACAATCACATTCACCGTATTATTTAATGAGGGTTCACCACCATCTTTGGCCAGAACCTTAAATTTGTAAATATCTTGGAAATCATGATCTAAAGACATTAATGTTGATATAAATCCATCATCTGCTACTTTGAATGGTAGAAACTGTTTACTGTCAGTAGGTAGTAAAGAGTATGTAAGTTTACCTCCAGATCCCAGATCTGGATCAGAGGCATTGATATAGCCAACAGGAAATTTAGACTTTTGATTTTCATGAGTGAAGAATTTAAATGTCTGTTTAACAAATTGAGGTTGTTCATCATTGACATCCATTACTTTGACAGAAAATTTACTCTCACTTTGAAGAGGAGGAGCCCCTTTATCCTGACAAATGATAATAATATCATGATGGTCTACTGTTTCTCTGTCTAATGGGTTCTTGACTATAACTTGATATTTTTTGGTGTTCAGGCTTCGCAGTTGAAATTTGTCATGATCCAACTGACATGTAACATCTCCATTTTCTTTGATATCAGAATCAGTGATTTTCACATAGGCAATAGAACTGCTTAGTTTTATATCCTCAAAGACATTTATCATATTCTTATTTGAGGGATAGAAAAATTTTACATCTATTATAGGAGCATTATTTTCTTGGTTAATAACAGTTACTAGAATCATTGCAAGAGAATTCAAGGAAGGTATTCCCCCATCTTTAGCTTCTACATATAACTTGTGTATTAACTTATTAGTCAGCATGAATCGCTTCTTCAAAAATATCTGTCCTGTGATTTCATTCAATTTAAAATGATTTCTAGCTATGTCAGATGTCTTTGTACTGAAACGGTAAGTGACTCTTCCATTTTTATCAGAATCTAAATCTGTGGCTGATAAAGTTGCAATAGAAGAAGTTTCACTTGGTTCATTCTTTATTGTGACATTATAAAGATTTTGAGAAAAGACAGGAGGGTTATCATTAACATCTGTCACTGATATGTGAACATCTAAAATACTTTGTTTTGGTGGAGATCCACCATCTTTAGCAATTACTTGAATCAAGTAAGAGTTTTTTTGTTCCCTATCAAGCCTTTGTTTTAATATTATGTTTAGATCTGATGTTCCATCTACTTTCTGAATAGCAGATAAAACAAAAGGTTCATTTTTTCTTTTTTTCAGTTCATATGAAATCTTAGAATTAAAAATGCTAATATCTTTATCAGTAGCACTGGGGACTGATATTTTGGTTCCAACAGAAACATCTTCTTCAAGCTCAATATTAACCTGCTTATTTGGAAATTCTGGTTGATGATCATTAATGTCTTCAATTATGATTTTAACTTCTAAAATGTCCATAACAGTTGATGCTTTCTTCATTGCTACTTCAATTATTTTATAACATCCAACATTATAAGTACAAAGGGACTCGGCATCAAAAATTTGAGCAGTATACAGTTTGCCTGTCTTTTCAGAGATGTGAAACAGTTGGGAATTACTCTGGTGAATAAGACTAAATGTTATCAAATTGTAATCCTTTGGTTTTACTTTTTCCTTTAGCTGAGCATCAGTAGCTATATTGCCAAGGTAGATATTTGGACTGTTCCCTTCCTTCACATGGTAGGTGAGATGAGCACACAGGCACATATGTAAAATATATGACAAGATACTTATTCGTAGCAACATATTTCCAGTCCAAATCATATGGTGTCCAAAAATACCAAGTATTAATTGCATCTGAAATATAACATCAATTTATTATTAACAACAGTATTCAGGTTTTTATTAATAGCATATATAGTTTAAAGAAGAAAAAAAAGAACATTCACACAAACACACACACAGAGGAATAGATATAGATAAATTAATGTGAGGAAAAAATGAGTAAAGAAAAGAAATGTGGATGGATAAAAATGAATTTTATCGATATCACTTACACATGTGTTTCAGTCTGTTTATAAAAATGTATACGGATTTACGTTATTATTATTATTATAATAATCAGATGGAGTTGAAATGATGATGATAATAACAATAGGAAAAATGCATAAGATGTTCCGTACACAGATTTTGCCGACATTCATCAGAGTAAAATTTTTATTTTTTATTTTTTATTTTCAAAAAAATAAAAATAAATAAAAAATAAAAAAATAAAAATTCTACTCTGATGAAGGTCGGCAAAATCTGTGTACGGAACATCTTATGCATTTTTCCTATTGTTATTATCATCATCATTTCAACTCCATCTGATTATTATAATAATAATAATAACGTAAATCCGTATACATTTTGATAAACAGACCGAAACACATGTGTAAGTGATATCGATTAAAAGTGATATCGATAAAATTCATTTTTATCCATCTACATTTCTTTTCTTTACTCATTTTTTCCTCATATTGTCGGATTAATTTCCCATTCTCACATAAATTAATGTATGTATTTTTATTATATTTGTTGTTTTTCTCGGACATCTAATCTATTTTCATGTAACCTTTCTGTGTGAATTTTGTATAAAGTTTTTTTTTTAATAAATAAAAGTTAATATTTTAAAAGTAAAAACGATAATTATAGAGTATTTATGATATAAGCAAATAATGAACCCAGGAGAAATTCCTGCTTACCTCCCCTTGAACGTGCACAAAACAACAAAGCTGACTAATTTCCCATCAACTTCACAAAAGCAAAATATACTTGATTTATTAGAAAAATATATTAACAGCATAAGATGAATACTATATTTGTATTTATCTGGGGAGAAATTATGTAGAAACTTTTGGGGAGAAATTATTTAGAAACTTTTGGTATATGTAAAATATGTATCTATATTTTTGTTAACTTGAAACTGATGTGTGGTATGATACCCTAAATGACAAGTTTTTTTTCTTTACAGTTGTTTTATAAATGAGTATACGCTTTGTTAGCTTAAACTTAATTAAGAGATATCAGTAACTATAATTTGTATAATTAATAATTAAAACAGGCTTGAATTTCTTAGAGATGAAATATCTGAAGAGAGTAGATAATATAAGTTCGTCTTCAGTCTACTATCGTTTTTTGGGGTTTTTTTTTCTGTGCCAGACATCTATTTTTTAAAATCTAATAATCAAAGAAAAATACACCCATAGAAAGATACTAGATTTTTTTTAATTGAGAGTTCAAATCAACTGTCAAAATCAATAAGTCCGTGTAACCTAATCATAAAAAAAGCATTTATTTTAACACAATCCTTTTTCAGTTTTATTTCCTTTCTTCCTAATGCCCTTAATTCAGTAGTAAATATTAATCACACAGATCGAACATTAATCATATAAATGAAAATTTCAAATCAAAATCAGCCAAATGAGTATGTGTCATGACCTATTAATCTACGCCTATACCTCTGGTGGGTTGTTTTTATATAAATGGGGGGGGGGTCATTCTTTACAAGAAACGACTTTTCATAAAAAAATTTACCATATCTTAGAAAAATCTAACATTATTAGATAAATTAACTTATCTGTCTAACTAAAAATCTAACATTATTAGATAAATTATGTCTATTTATTCATTCATATTGTGTCCTTGTGTCATACTAATTCCTGGCTTTAACTTGAAGTTTTTCATTCAATCTTTTATTTAAATAGTTACACTTTTTTCTGGATGTCGCTCAATCAATGACAAATTATATATATTTCAAGCTTGTCTTCAAGTGGTTAAAAATTGTACATAAAACGAAAAAAAAAAAATTAGTGATCAAACAGCGGTAATCACATTACAGGAAATGGAACCAAGAATATGTACTCAGTACTCCGAATTATCTATTGGATTGAAAAATAGAGTGGCACTCTATTTTTCAATCCAAGAGATTAATGATCTAATAAATGAAATTTCGAACAGATAATTTTTAATTTCTTTTATTTTTTAATTTAAAAAAAAGAATTAAGTCAGTATCGTTTTTCTGTCATTTTTTTTTTTTTTTCATTTTGCCATGCATTCTTCTTGATAATATGAAATTATAGTAAAATCGGAATGTGTAATTAACCCTTTATTTATCTTATTAGAAAAGAAGAAAAAAGGCATAAAAATTAAATAAGCGTGAAATAATTTTTCAGTCATTTAACATATGGCATATGTTAAAGTTATGCTGTAGTTATCATCGTGTGTGGGTGTGTTTGTTTATTGGTTGAATACGCCATCATTTCTTAACCAACGTTCTCATTTTCTTTGAAACAAAAACTAAAAACAAACAAGTGTGTGACAGTCAGATGTTGACTCTTCAAGACAATATAAAATATATAAGACTCCTGATAAATAAATAAGAGTTAAATAATTTTTCAGTCATATCTAACATGCTGTAGTTTTCACTGTATGTGTGTGTGTGATTGTTTTTATTGGTTGAATGTGCCATCATTTTTAGTTTCTAAGCGAATGCTCTCATTTTCTTTGTAAATAAAATCAAACAATAAGTGTGTGAGATTCGGTTGTTGACTTTTCGAGGCAAGATCATGGGAGTTCATTATGACCCGTTCATTACTCTTTCTTTCTTTAATCTTTAGTACTGACTATATTATAAAGAAAAACAATATTTATTTTCTCAAATTCGTACCCATTGAATATGAATAAATTGTTAGTATCTAGTATAACACATGCTTTTACTTATAACTGAACTTGTAGTTCTTTAAAAAATATCTAGCTATTTGGTCTTGCTCTGACTAAGTAGACTGTGTACAGTGTACTGTACAGACACGTAAGATTTTTTTAAAATAGAAATAATTTTCTTGATATATTTCCTTATTTTAAGTCCAAAAACATTAAGAATAGTTTTTAAAACTAGCTCGCTTATATTCTAGTACATTTAGACAGCTTTTCGTTTCCAAATATTTTTTATTTCGCGCTTAATTTTTTTTTTTTTTAAACAACCTTAGTTTTTTTTTTACTGTATAAATGATTTCATCATAATTATGCTTAGTTCATATTAAAAGTTTATTAAAAAATCGTTAGGATTCATATTTTCAGTCATGTTTCTTTATTTTAAATATTTCCATTTTCACAGTGGACTATTTTTGTTTTTCAGCATGCCGCCATGACGTTCTAAAGACAAATCTGATTGGTCGATAGCAATTCGTCGAAGCACCAAAATATTTTGGTCGTTCCTTAAAATCTTTTCATGAGACATAAAATTAAGCAAAAGTTACTTCTTTTATAAAGCAGTAGTTATAAACTGAGTTTTTACTGGTACATTTTGTGTTGTCGTTAGTTTTTAAATGATTAACATTCGAAAAATTAGGCCAGAGTAATTTACGAAATATTTTAAGCCGACATTTACAAAAGAAAAACAATGAACAATACGTTCTTCCTTTCTTTTTAGTTTTATGCAAAATAAAACTCATGCCTTGGAAACAATAGTTGTAATGCAGTAAATGTAATTTATTTTATTAGTTTTTTTTCTGGCCAAAGCGTAAATCGCTTCAATGGTCATTCATTGAACATGAAAAAAAACCATTATGCAAATGAATGAAAATACCGATTTCTAAATATTTTTGTAATAATAAAATTGTAGAGAAATGTTCCTTACAAAGGGTTTTAAAAAATAATTTTTTTAATTTACATTTTAAGAAAAGACAGTATTTTATTGATAAAGTTCGCAAAACTGTAACGTTAGCATTTATGAGGAAAACATTGAGTCAGTCTTGGGGTAGCTTGTCTACTCAAATACTACTACTACTACTGCATATTTCTCAAAACTCGAAGAAAAAATTTATAATTTTCAATATGGAACTATTTTTAAACGGTAAAACCAACTTAAATACTCTAGATTTAAAAAAAACTTATAACGTAATTTGCCCAATTCTACTGAATAATAAATGTGATATTTAGTCGTAGTAAAATATATAGTTTGTCTTGTTAAACGGAACGAACGTAAAAAAATAATTGAATAAAAAAATTATAGAAAGGTTACAAGAAAACTAATTATTGTTTAGTGTTTCTAACCAACATAAAGGAACCCCACCCTTATTGCTTATTTTCGTATAATATATTAAAAACATTCAGTATCTTTAGTAAAATTTTGGTTCGAGCCGTCGGATTTTGAAATCCGCGCAATGTAAACAAAAACAATATGGCGGCGTGTGCTTTCAGAAATTTTAGCGCACTTTTCAAGACCCGCGTATTTAAGATTAAAAAGCCACTGACAACAATTCTCTCATTATCAATAAAATGGTTACTCGCGAATGAAAATGAATGTTTAAAGCTGAATAGATTTGCTAATTTAAAACATTCCGAAAAAAATTCAACGTTTTTATTATACATCTTAAATTCATTCATTCATTCACCCAATATAAACCTTGTATATATCGTACTCGTACTCATATACTATACGTTATGCGACAAGAAAATGAGTGTGCGAAATCCAGCAGCTGCCGCTGCCATACGCCAGGCGTCTGCCTCATCAAACGACAGCCACGCGCCAAGCCACAATCGGTGCCACGGGTGCTTAAGCAGCCACGCGTACGAAGGAAGCGGGAGGTTCTTAACTCAATGAAACCTTAATACTTCTTCTTTCCTTGATTTGTAAACATTAACTCATTTCATTTTGGTTGACACATAAAAATGTAACCCCAATTTTTTTAAATAAGCTAATATTGATTATATTTTTCACTACCTCCATCATTATCTGTCATTGATTTGTTTTTAAAAATATCATCTAGGATTTTTCCTCTTAAAATCAGAGGAAAAATCCTTTTCACAAATATACTGAGATTTTATTTTTAAACAAGGAAAACTATTTAATATGAAACGTAAATGGGTAATAAATAAATAAATAAATAAATAAAATGTGAGTTGGACAAAAACAATTTTTAGGTGATTACATTTTTTTTCATTATTCATCAAGAGTTGGAGAAATGAGTTTTATAGACCCCTCTCCTATAAAACTCATTTATTTTTTTTAATTTGGCAAAATAAACAAAAAAAATTCAGTTCAGTAGTAACACTAATGCTAAGGGGAAAATATTATTTACAGGAACATGAACTTAAACTAGATAGATACCACCAATTGTGACGTCATAGAAAAGACGTATTTTACAAAATAAAATACCCCCCCCCCATATTGAAAATAATTTACCAAAAAATCAGGGAATTATCCAATTTTAATGATTTTTTTGTGTGTTGATTTATCAATTAATTAATTTTATAATGCATCAGTTATTTTATTCCAAAATTTTCTGAATTTCAGGTCACTTAACTTTGACCCCCCCCCTTATTTTGGGGGTGCAAAATATCAGTGGGGTTATATAAATTCGAAACAATTTACAGTATGAATAAAAAGACAAAAGACCGAAGATGTACTGTAAACAGAAGAAAAAAGATTTCTAAAGGAGCGCTTTTGAGAGAAAATAAGTACCGAAAATCTGAAAATTAAAGGTAAAAAAAAAAAAAAATTAGATTTAGGGGAGATTTTTTTACTCTGTTGTTTATTCATATAATTGATTTTTAGATTATCAGTGGAAAAAATATACATCAATATTTGTTCTGTTTAAAAGGATAGGGGCCTAACTTTTCAATTGAGTTTTCTCCAAAAAATTTAAGTAAACAATACTGAAGTAGGCTTGTTATTAAATAATTATTTGTTTTTAGAATCTAAAAGTATGAAATTTAAAACTTAATATTAGGCGCATTATATTTTAAATGAATTTTATCTATTAATTAATATAAGTCGTTGCTCTAAATGCTCATATGGATGCAGAGAACGGTAATAAAGAATGTCGAATTTAATGTTTAAAATATATCAAAAATGAGTTACATATGTAATATTTTGGTTCTTTTTTTATTACTGATGTTCATTATATTACTACTGTTCGACTAAAACAAAAAAATTGACCATAAATAATCGATTTAATTTTAATTCGTTTTTAAAATGAAAATGAGCGCATATTTTGCTGTTACCTAACTTAAACCTTATCACAGAAAAGAAGCAGATAATTCTGGCTCAAAATTTGCCTCGCATTTACAGACAAGATATTTTATCAGAGGCCACGTAAAACCTTGTGTCTATTTACCCCTTTTAAAAATATACGTACGACCCTGGGACATACGCAAAATAAACATGTTATTTATCTATTCAAATTATTTGATCTCTAAGTAATTCTTTTTTTAATATTTTAATTTGTTTATTACTTTAAAAAAGAATGTTCTATTTTAAAAGGGTTAAGATTTTATTTTCAAAATCCCATCTGGTGAGAACATGTTAATATTCTTACAGCAGGAGTATAAAGTAAGAAGGCAGGCGACGAGCCTGCTTTATCGTTGTCACTACCCTTTTTCTTTGTTTCTACTACTTGCTTTTAGTCGGTTTAAGGCACCACCAAGGACCAGTTATTTGCCTTATTGACGTAGTAGGGGTACAACTCCCTACCCACCCAGAAAAAAAGTCGCGTGCCAGCTGTGTTGCCATATCAGCAATAGAGTCACTTCTACTTCTTTCACCCTTAAGGGAATCTTTTACCCTACATTTAAGATCCTTTAAAAAAATAAAAAAATAAATAAAAAGGGAAGGAGGATCTAGACTGAGAAATATCCTTTGTCTGCCACGTGCCATAGTAATATGATACTTTTACCAATAAGGAATTTAAAAAAAAAATAGTCACAAAATTTAGGTTCCCAATATTCTTTCTTTCTGTATTTTTTAAAGTATTGAAAAAAAAATGATTTTAAGTGCTTGCATTTAAATAACAAAACTTAATAAATGCTGAAAATTTTATATTGAAAGTTCTTAAATCTTTCTAAAACTTGCAACAGATCATTTAATAAAGATATCTACATAAATGTTTATTGTTATAATGATGCATTTAAAATAAAATCAACAGCAGGATATCTTTTTTTAAATAAAAAATGTTTTATAAAATCAGTACCAAAATATTGATATTTTTTTTGACATTGTATTTATCAAATTATTAATAAAATAGTTTTCAAGAAAAATAATTATAAAAATAAATCATCTTAAATTTAATATTATCAATTACCCCTTTTCAGTTAAACTGCATTTACACACTATTCATAAAATATAACTGAAACTCTGTTGCATTGAGTTGGATATGTAAAGCAAAAGTTTTTAAAAATGAAAAAGTATACAAAACTTTTTCATGAGAAGACAATCTTATCTAAAGTTATTTAATCATAATCAGTAAATGGGATGGGATAACATTTTAAGACTTTGATTTACTATTAATACAAATATATGAAAATAAAACAAGAACTCACCTAAGATTCCAAATGTAGAATAGGTATATTCCTTAAAAAACAAAAAAAAAACTTCAGTCTTAATATTCCATGAGGTGACACCCTGTAAGTGCTTGCCTTTGTGTGATTCAAGTGAGCAGCAGTCCTACTTGATGTGGGGTGTGTGTGATGTCTACAGTAATCATATATATATATATATATTGGGAGGGGTACGGGAGCAACAGGAAGCACCTCTGTAATTCTTAGGCAATTTACTTTGGTTGATAAGGTAAACAAATCAACAGTGAAAAAGGGACAAGTATTTTTAAGAAACAAAGTATCTAACTTACTTCTCAAAATACAATGTAGAGTAAAGTTACTTGTTTATCATTGCATAATTGTTTTCTTCAAAAGCTATTTTATACATTATATATATTATAAGAAAAGTTTTTCTTATAACTTATAAGTATTAGGTTAGACAAAGTTGAATATTTTACATAAAGTCTGTGTGTATGTAGTCAGGTGCAAGACTTTATCAAAAAAATAATATATAATGTAATTTAATTGATGAAATAATACTTTATGACGAATTTTACTGATCTTAGATGAGTTTAAATATTTTAAATCCAATTTGATGTTACTTCCAAAGATCAATATTTTTGTCATCATGCTTTATAAAACTGAAAAAAGTTTGTTGAAAACAGTCTGTAGCATACATGTGTTTATTTCAGAATATCTTATTATAATGGAGATTAGGTGTCTGTCTATAATCGAAACTACATCAATGCCGATGATACAATTCCCTTAATTATTTACATTTGCCATCTGATTTATTAACAATGTCTAATAAAATCTAGCTATTGAGCCTATGTTATTAATGCATTTAAAATCCTGAAATGTGTGTTATATATCACAAAGAAATAATGGTTATATAGTGTATAGTGTAGATAATTTGCATACTGGTTTTAACAAAACCAGATTTAATAAATAATTACTTGATGTTATTGATTTCTAATATTAGTGTTTTATTCTCAAACATTAAATGCAATCCTATGTATAATTTCATATAGAAATCAATTAAAATCAATCATTATTTTATTATCAAATTATTAATATAATATCTTATTACATTAAAATTTAAATGCTTGTGCCAAGAGTGTGCATATTTTTACTAATTATTCTATTAGAGATTTTGAAAAAATAGCAAATTGGTACCTCAATGAAATCAGATTTTTACCATCTGATGATTAAAATTTAAAGGTAGATATAAAAAATTATTTTAGATTTTTTCTCAATTCATAAATTCATACAGAAAATATTCAGTTAAATTGATTAAATATTCTCTCTAAATGAAATAGCTGTACAGGGGTTTTAAACCTTTAGTTTTAGAATTAAAGTATATAAAAAGGTCTTTCATAGGGTAAATATTTTGTGCCTACATGTAAGTTACTTAATAGAGAATCAATTGGAAAATCATGTAAATAATGGTCAAACTGATTATCTAGACAAGAACAATTTTGATGATTACTTGAGGAATAGAAATCTCTTCCTATACCTATAGTATGACTGAATTTGTTGATAGGTTATATCTTATCACATAGGCAATAGTGATGTTAGAGAATTACCACTTAAACCTGAATATATAAGTAATCCATAGACTAAACTTAAATAACTAAAACCTTCAAATATATTATCAATATCTTCTAATGTTTAATCATATTATATTCAATTAAGCAATAAAATAGGAATTATATATGCAATTGTTACTCAAAGAGTAAACATTTAATCTTTAATTTTCCCATGGTGCTAAAAGATGGGAAATAACATACCTTATATTTTTGTATTTTGTACTGCATAATATTTCTTCCAACCATTTTTTCTGTCCACATAACTTTTCAAACTTTTGCATCTGAAACTTAGTAGAGATAACTTTGAGTCACTTAAGGTTTGTTTTGTAAATTATTGCATTAACTTTAACTCACTAACAAAATTGAACATCAAAAGTAAAATATTTTTTAAAAAGTGTATAAATGAATTTTTAACATTTGTTATATAGGTAATTTCCATGTTTCATGCTTATACATCAAAGCTGGCATTATACATTTCACTAGGGCCGATATAGCTCAGTCGGTATGAGTAGCACAGGGATCTGTGCAGTAAAGCGAGGAGCTGATGGTAGGTGTGGCGCTCTACCTCAAACGCCAAAACAATCTCCTTAGTCACTTAGTCGCTAGTGAAAAGGGGATAAACTCCCTCACTGTCTGGCTGATACCAACTTTAGGCCAACCCAATGACTTTACTTACTTTACTTTTATATACTTCATGTTTCAAGCATATTGGCAAGCTGTTTTTCAATGTGTCTATTTTAACTAATGCTTTTCAAACTCTTTATATATTATTTTATTTTCATGATCTTTCTTTAATGTCCTAAGTAGTTGTATTCTTTGATTTGTCCTATGCCTGATCCTCTCCAAAAACTGAGGATTCTGAGATTAGTACAATGTTGTCAGCAAATTTACATAGTTCAAATGTTAGAAACAGATAAAAAGAGGTCAACATAGATCTGAGAGCAGACCAATGTAAAAGATACTAGAAAAGTGATTAAGATACAAAAATAGAGATGGGCAAAATATGGAGAAAGAAGGGATGATAACAGATGGTGCAAAAAGGTTGGTTGAATGGGGCTTAATGAATAACAAATGCAGAATGAGAAGTCCAGACAGAATGAAAAGATGAAATAGAAAAGTTTGACAGCTACAGTTGACATGAGATAAGTTAGGCAAAGCTTTTGTCTAGCAGTGGACTTGTAATGGCTAATGATGTTTAGAGTGATAGATATAAACTAATGTTAATAAATTCCAGTGCATGTTGAGGCTTTTTCTTTGAAATGCTTACATTTCTTACAATTGACTTTTGCATATGATAAAGATAAAAATGACTTAGGAATAAAATGTTAGACAAATAGGATTATTTAAGATTTAATTGATAAGATATAGAGTAGTATACATTAATATATTTTATTATTTATGTCATTAGAGTATTCCATCTACATATCTATCATACACTATAGGCTGCTGATATTCAAGTCTCCCTTGTCCATAGGCTGTTAGCAATATCTGCCAGATGACAGGCACATCATCTCTCCTTTTTTTTTTTTTTTATCTAACTGCTGCTGTTAGGTAAGAACATATAGAAAGCTAACAAAAAAAAAAAAATGAAAAAGAAAATGTGTGAAGCATAATGGCTATTAAAGGAAAGATTTCTGTATAATAAAGTGAAGTTAGACAAAGTTGCTTTAATGCTCATTTTTTATCTAATAGAAAGAATATTTTGGTACAACAACACCAGAAATTATTCAATATTTATACAAAACAATAATGATAATGTTAAAATTACTATGATTTTTTTACTGCACAGATAGGTAATAAAATAGTTTTTAAAATAATATTAATAGAAATTCAAGTAGCATGACAATAATATCCTTAATTCTATTTTATTATTTTATAATTCTATTTTTTATTTATTCTATTATAATTTTATCCTATTATGTTAAGGCTTTCAATTGATTTTACTAGGTTTCAGAATATTAACCAAGACATACAAAGATACTATCAAGATACATGTACCAAGTGGTAGTCATTAACACATTACTTTATATTATTGTTCATATTTATTAAACTTAAAAGAAATTAAATTATTTAATGTCGATATTTTTTAGTAATTCTAAACTTTGGCGGATAACTGAGATTTTTATGATTCATCATCATCATCAAGTTGTGCCAACAGTATAGATCTCCATGGCTCTTCCTCGCCACCTATTCCTATCGGCCATCACTCTTGGAAGGTGTTCTACGCATGATTCATCCACTTTCATAATATTGAGAGAAAAAACTGTTCTACAGCCAAAGATTATATTTATAAGCAATCATAAAAATCATAGTACTACTTTTATATTCAAGTAGTGAAAATAATTAATTAGTATATATTTTGTTATGGAGATTTAACTAAAACGTTTCTTTGGCCTATTTGATTAGTATTTTTTTTTACCATGCTAAAAACTATTTGACTTACACCAAAAGCGTTAATTTTTACTTTGTTCACACTAGAATTAGAACAAAAAGAAAACTACAATCTATAGAATTAGATGGAAAGAAATTCATATAATGAGTATTACTTTAAAGTGAACCTATAATTTAAGAGGATTTCTTCAGGGCTTGTTAATATATATATATATATATATATATATATATATATATATATATATATATATAAGTAATGTTTGAAATTGAATGAAATTCAATAATATGAGAAAATTCTTTTATAAGTAGGAGTTAATCCTTGTCATTTCAAATATGTATTTATTTAACTCCTCCTCACAAGCAGGATGCAACACAAGGTCAATTTTTATGTGGAGTTTAATAAGTTTGAATTCAGAATTTTCCTTCTAGACCGGTTGCCATTCCAAGATTAAAAAACCCAGTCTGCCCTACTATTTTACCCATAGCTGGAGGGAGAATAGGGTATTAGTGCTATGTGAAATGTTAACACCCTCATCCAGGAATTGAACTCGAATCAGTATACCTATTTCTATGATGTCACAGTCCTTTCAAATATGTTTGAATATCAACCTTTCAAAATTATAACTCGTATATAGATTGGCACCAATTTTTTGCCAAAAAATTATATCTTCAGAATTTGACCTCACCTCTACCCTCTATATATATATATATATATATATATATATATATATATATATTAAATGTTCTGACCAAAATAAATTTTGAGTAAAGTAATCATAAGAGTGAGAAATTAGCTTGTTTTTAATTTTTTAAATCTGAGAGAAGGTAGGAATGTTATCATAAATATGGTAATAAAATTTGTAAATTAATTTACTTCTGTTATTAAGTGCCAAAACCATCTTTGTAGAAGAAAGTAGTTGTACTATTTAATGGCTGGAGGGTAGGAGGTTCATACCTTTCCTAAGAGTATTAGCTCGAAAGTGAACATAATAACTTGACTGGAGTTAGAAATCACTTACTATGATGTCACAGTCCAGCAGGTTTAGCTACTACGTTACTGAGACCCCCCACACACACCAATATTTCTTGATTTATTATAAAAATCAAGAGAATTATTTTTGATTGTTGAAAAACTAAACCACTAATATCCAATACTTTAGATTATTCTGTACTTATGTTATAAAGAAATATGGCATAGTTTTCTTACTTTCTTGAAGACAGAGAATTGAAAGTTATCATTTTAATTTGATTAGTGTTTGTTTCTGATTTATGATACTTCTCACCTGAATGTCAATATTGCCAAAATTTATTTAATGCCTCTGTGTCTTCCTAATTTACAAATTTTATTACCGTCAATGATTTTAAAATAAATATTTTCATATGCATCTAATCACAAATTGATTAGATGTTCATGAAATTATTTATTTTAAAATAAATCATGAATATTTACTATAAATAAATATGTCAGTCATCAAAAATCTTTTCTGTGTGTAATCTTTCTGACCAAAAATTGTTATAATTTATTTATTCAATAGAAAAATTAAAAAAGGTACATCTTTAAGTCAGAGATTAGTTTAACAAATATAGACATTTGCACAATGATTAAAATGTGTAAATCAAGTGTTATCTGTGGCTTGGATATATTTTAATAAGGTTTAAATGTAATTTATTTGCTATGTTGGGTGTAGAAATATGGAAGATTTTCCTCTTAGTTCTATAGAAAAAAAACCCAAAAAAACAGTCATTTTGAATGTTGTTGGTTGGATTTTATGGCATGTCAACCCTTGATGGGTTATTTTAGACTGAAGATGTTTTGTTTTATTCATTCTTGATGAACCAATAGCAACCAGAAGTATTTAACAAAATAAAATAAAACTTTTTAAAGAAAGCAAATTATCATTTTCTTTTTGCCAAACATGTTATCAATAAGATGATAAGTGGATGAATAAACAACATATATTTATCAATACATTTTGAGTTAGAAAATGCTAAATATGTATCTATAACCATTAAGTATAGAAGAAAGATTATTCATTATGATCATTAGCCAATAAATAATACTATATCCATCTCATAATAGCTGTTTACGAAATTCATATGTAAATGTAACAGTAATTATAGGACAGAAGTAATAGTAAATTTTGTACTTATTTCATTCACATTTAAAACTTGGAAAACCATATTTTAAAACTAATCACACAATAAATTTAGTTGAAAGAACTGAATATTATGACTTCAGTACTATGGTATGTAAATAAAAATTGTATTACTCTATTGTTGAGTATTGCCCCTTACCAGCTCAAGAAGTCACAAAAAGTGATATGTGTACAGAATCATAAAAAACTTACTGAGTAAGAAGATTTTTGTGAGAGATGAAGCTAAGTGAAGCTTATATTATTTTGAACTGGCTGTGAGATATCTTACTACAAACCAGTATACTATTTGGTTTACAAACAAAATATGGTAAACAGGAACACATTTGTACATAGATAATGTTAGTACATGAATTTGTACTTACCGTATAGCTTGGATTTTTTATTCTCAACTTGCAAGTCTTGAATATCTCTAATTAGTGAGATATGTATTTCATTGTTTTAAGCACTGTCAATACTATCTGCTGGCAAATGGTTCCAGAGGTTTGGGTATTTAACAAATGTATTAATGCATTCATATATTTATCATTTAAAAATATTTAAAATTACTGAAGGATTTTCTATTCAGCAAATCAGTATTATGTTCCTAATCTTTACAGTGTGTGTGTGTGTGTTCATGAATGCAATTTTTGATTGAAGTAAAATATTTTAAAAGTGAATACTAAATAATGATACATTTGGATAACTTTTTGAAAAAAAAATGTATATTTATGCTTTTGATTTTTTGTACAAAAGAAAAAAAGAAACAGAAATGATTCTGTAAAAAGTCTATACATGAATCTAAACGATGTCAATATGTTAAAGATTAATTTTTGCAATCATCAAAATGTTATGTTTATTTTATAACTGAAATGTGATTGTAATGTTAATGTTCCTGTATCCTAGCAGGGCACTGGAGGTAAAGGTCTTTGACCATTACCTGTGGAACCAGAAATTAATTGGGAATGTATGCTCTGCATATCATTATCTTCTGTTCCTGAATTTGAACCTGTTCTTTCTGACAAATTTTCATTCATGTAGGGTGTATAGAAGCCTCTGGCCACTATTGTTGTATCACTGGGATAATAAGGTGATTGTCCTAAGGATCTCATCTCTGTATTCAATATATGGTCATTTTGTGAGGATGGTGGATTACAGTACTGAGAAGTGTATGTATCTAAAATGAGGAAAAGAAAGACATTTTATTTAGGATAAATGGGAATAGCTATAGAAATATTCATTCATGTATTCCAAACAAGTACATATAAAAAATGGCAAATTGTAATTACTGAGGTTGTTTGTATCATGACAAAATCATACAATTAGAATTAATTTCTTAGATTACTTTTATTTATTTCTTAAAGATAAATATTTGCCAGCTTAAAAACATAGGGGAAAAGATAAAAGGAAGCAGCTAAAAACTACAGATATGAATCAAATAAACACCTATTTCAGTCAGATTTAACAATAAAAATGTACCTGTCTGAATTTTTTAAATGAGGCTTACTATGTATTATTTTGACTCTTTGAACTGTTGTCCTCATCTTTATTATGACATATAAAAACAATCTTCTTCAGGTGTCCCTTGTCTATCCAAACATAGCAATGATTAAACTTGAGAAATCATTTTGAACAGTTTGACTGTATAGCAAACTAGGCATGGAAGAACTTATAAAAATCTAATCCAAATAATGATGTCATTGTTTTTTGCACACCCATCAATCCAAGAATCATTGCTATGCTCAGATAGACAAGGGACACTTAAAGCCAGCCAGAGGATACAAGAACTGAAACATGTTTTTATATGTCACAATAAAGATGAGGACAACAGTCCAAAAATGAAAATAATAAATATATATTTATTGACAATTACTCAATTTGCTATAAAAAAAAAAAATACACAATCACTTCACAATATCCCATACTCCTGAAGGATGAGAATAGTCTATCTGAATGTGGAATGAACCAATATTAGACAACATCAAAATTGGAAATTCCACTTTCATTAATGAACTGTATCACCATACAATTTACAAATGAGAAAAAAGAAACCCAATGTCTCATTACCTTTTTGCAATAAGATGGGAGATTTTTAAAAACCCTGTTGCAATGCAATAGAGCATGTAAAAATCAGTCCTAAAATGGCATCACAGTATTTTCATCTTATAATTTATTATCACAGAACAAGCAGAAGTTACCTCTTAAACAAGTCAACAATCAGGGAAAGCAAGATGATAGATCATTGGAGTTTTGGCTCATTATAATATATTCAAAGGAATCTTCATTTGCAGG
Source organism: Doryteuthis pealeii (assembly GCA_023376005.1). Lineage (NCBI taxonomy): Eukaryota > Metazoa > Mollusca > Cephalopoda > Myopsida > Loliginidae > Doryteuthis > Doryteuthis pealeii. Next base: position 22,933,228 of record CM042151.1, read on the forward strand.
CAATGATAGATAATTGCCATGCCAATAATTTGTTGAACTACCTACAGGCCACTATCAAACATAATAGATTTTCAATTATAGTGGTGAGAACAATTTGGAGCACTGCTCTTTTAAAATTTATGGAATGCATGAAGAATATCAGTTCAAAAAGCATTTTTCTTCAACACAGATTATTCCCAGTATTTATAAACAGTTATTCAGAAAACAAAAACACTTTTTTCAGAGACAATAGAGCTCCATGCCATACAACAATAAAGTTGAGAATAGAAAATTCAAATTGGTACAAAGAATGTTCAAAAAGTATCAAGACTGAAGTTGTATTTATCAAGACAGAAATGAATAATGAAGGAAATAAATTTTCTTCAAAATAGTCCCTTTGGCATTCAATATACTTATTCTAGTGAGTTTCAATTGATCAAAACACTTCATAAAGTCCTCTTTTGATATGGTGTAAAGCTTTTCCATAATTTAAAAAAAAATGTCCTCAAATCTTTCTCTTGAGATGTGATCTCAGTTTAGGAAACAAGAAAATATTGCTCAGATAATAAACTTGCACAATCCTGTGGTTTGACAAAAGCTGCTGATAAATAATTGAGAACTGGTACTGATATTAGTTTAGACATCATCACTTAATTATAAAAGTTGCTCAGCTATACACACATTTTCATTTAAATGTTAAATTTTAAAAGTAAAAAGATTTAGAGATTTGGTATCAATACAATTTGATCACATCTAATATCTAAATGATTGTCATGGAAAAGTCAGTCTGTTGATATGAATCTGATTAAATATATCTGGTCTATTTTGGGTAATGAACTAAGGAAAATATCTGGAAAATATTTTTTAAAAGATTTGCTTTATCTTTAGAAACCAGCTAGGCTGGCTAACTCATAAAAGAAGATAACAGACCTGATGAATTTGATGCATGAAAGATCTAATGACAAGTCTGCCAAATTTTAGTTTGTATAAAATGTTGATAAATTATTTAGATCATTAAATACACACTCTTGTGTCTATTTGCTTAGTTATTTTTCTGTATATATAGCTTCACTGTAATAGAAAAAAGGAAGACATTTTCATATGTAGTAAATAGTGTTCATTTTACACAGTATTTCCTCCAAAAAATATCTGCTAATATCTTAATAAAAAAAATATCTTAATAAAAAAAAAGGAAAAATGAATATGTCAAAATTTTGAGGTTTATTAGTTTTTTATATTATACTGAAGATGTAAAAAAATTTAAAAACTGGCAAACATGTTCAATCAGCTGGGTCAAGTGGGAGTGCAAGCAGGTCATTTGCCTCTAGGATCCTTGACACTACCTTGGATCAGTGCCTTCTCAACAAGATTGAGGGTATTTGAACATTATACAGGTCATGGATCAAGGAGTCATTAACAACATTGACAACATAGAAGTCACAGGTCAGAGTTTAAGCACTCTGTTGTTTCTTACCTGATAACTGATAAAACATGGTGAGGATTATCTTGTCCATGATAGAAAAGAAGGATTAAGGAACAATCTGGACTAGATCCTTTTTGCCTCTTACCCCACTCACTTTAGGAAAGTAGCAGTAAATGCCCATTTAAGTAATTTATTTAGTTTTGACATATTAAAAGAAGGTAACAAAGTTGTATATTGGTAGTATATATATAAAATGTATTGATTTGTAATGAAAAAAAAGGTTATTTATTGCTTAATGTAATTTAAATACTAGGCTCTTTGTATGTTTTGTCTTCATTGATTTTTATAAACTATATAGTGTATATATAGTAGCCACATTAGAATATTTTCCTTTTTAATATTTTTTCTTGTATGATAAAAATGTGTGTATATTACAACTTTGTACAAGAAAATGTAAAATTGTTTGAGATCTTAATAAATATAAAGATCATATAAGGTGTTAAGTTATTTTAAACATGCAAAAAATAAATAACTTGAAGAACACCTTTATCTGATAAGTAAAACAGAAATTTAATTGAAAATAAAACAAGAAATGGAACATACTGTCTATATAAGTTTTTAATATGTAAATAGTATCCCTTATTTTTAAATTAAAATACAAACAAAATAATTTAAAAAATTCTAAACTCAAAATATAACATACCTGCCATTTCTTCTCTAAGTTGCAAATCTCCTGGATTCCATTTATATCTATCAACCAGTGGAAGAGATCCTGAGGAATTCTGTTGAGACTTTTTAGGAGTTTTATTCTCCAAAGCAGGATGTTTAGAAACATCTTGAAAATACATCTGTTAATTATATATTGCAAAAACTTTGTTATTAATATTTCAAAATGACATTCTTTCCAATTATTAGGTTTAATAAATTTTAAATCATGATGAAAAAAGCTATTCAGATTTAATTATGACTGTTAGTAATATCTGCATAAGGTTTCTTAATATTTAATACAAACATTTGGTTACAATCAAGAATGTCAGATTCTAACAAAATTCTTTTAAAATTCAGGGAGTAATTGTGAAAGTGTAAAAAAGTATTGATAGATATAATATTTAAAAATGAAATGAATACATAGCAACATACTCAGAGTACATAAAAATGACCAACATATTCACTTACAAGTGCCTGTAAGCATGTATCTTCCTGCAGAGTCAATATCTTAAGAATAGAAATCTTTTTCTATGACAAGATTGAACAATTTTTACCAATAGATATACTTAAAAATGCAGTTTCTGTTTATGTCTTGAAATGGAAAACTATCAAATATATATTACTTAATTTCTGATAGTATATATATATATATATATATATATATATATACTTCTTCTTCATCATCATCATTATTATATTAATAACAGAACACTATAGAGCTACTAAAATTCTGATAATCAGTAAAACCACAAACAAACAAAAGAATACAGCTCTAGAAAAAATTACTTTAATGTAAATGAATTTTGAAAAATTAAATCATACAAAAAATATATATAAATTCTGTTACTTAAGCATAAAGAATACTGGACAATCAAATATGTTTAGAATTATTTTTAAATGTAAAACAACTAAATAAATTCTTAAAATTACCTGTTGCGCAATGCTTGCAGATACCTGTGGCTGTAGAGACTGAGTTGAAACTAACTGCTGATTAGTTGAATAATTAAATTCTCTTACAGGTGTCTGCTGAGGAGCTCTTCTATTCTCAGGACCTGTTGTAGGAACAGCAACATCAGACCAAGGATTGGCTGGGTAAGGAGGACTTGTCAAATGTCTCTGACCACTCACATAACTGCCTTCTACTACTGGAACACTTCGAGGATTACAACAGCGAAGGATACACACTGAGATTGAAGCTGTAATGATCACAGCTATTGTCACTGCTACAGACACAATGATAATTGCTGAAATCAGGTGGATCTTGTTATCTTTCTTTATGTTGACAGCATTTAACATTTCTGATGTCTTGTTGCTCACAGTCAGTGTCAAATAAACAGTAGTTCTGGCTGATAGAACTGGGCTACCACTGTCCTTCACTAGAAACTCCAGTTCATATGAGCCAGCATCTTGTTGGCTTAGAACATGAGTTGAAAATAATAAACCAGTGTATTGGTTGATGCTGAATATTTGTTTGCTATTTCCTCTGATTATTTCATATTTTAGAAATGCATTCTCTTGACTATCACTGTCTGATGCCTTGATTTGGGTAATGTTCTTGGTGTGATGTGGATAATATGTTACATCCATATTATAAGGATTAACACTGGGAAATGTAAAATATGGAGCATTATCATTTTCATCTCTCACCTTAACAATTACACTCACTGTGTTATTCAGTGATGGTATTCCATTATCTTTAACAAACACTTTGAATTTATAAATGTTTTGAAATTCATGATCCAAAGACATAATTGTTGAAATCATTCCATCATCAGTAATTTTGAATGGTAAAAATTGCTTGTTGTTATTTTGCAATGAATATGTTAATTTACCTCCTGGTCCTAAATCTGGGTCAGTAGCATGGATAGAACCAACAGGAATCTTAGACTTTTGATTTTCATGGATGAAAAAGTTAAAAGTTTTCTTTGAAAACTGGGGTGGCATATCATTAATATCTATCACCTTAATTGAAAACATACTTTTAGTGATTAAAGGTTTTGATCCTTTATCTTGACAGATGATAACAATATCATGGTGATCTTCTGACTCTCTGTCCAATGTTTTTTTAACAATCACTTGGTATTTTTTAGTGCCAAAGCTCTGAAGTTGAAATTTATTATGATGAAGGTTACAGCTAACTTCTCCATTTTGTCCAATGTCATGATCTGTTACTTTTACATAAGCAATAAAATTTCCAATTCCAATATCTTCAGAAATTTCCACTGTATTCCCATCAGATGTTGAAACAAAGTTTACATCAACTGTTGGAGCAATATTCTGTTGACTTAATATATTTACCATAACCATAGCAACAGAACTGAGAGGGGGACTGCCTTTATCGGTGGCTTTTACATATAATTCAAATAATGATTCATGGCCAATGGTAAATTTTTTATTCAAGAAAATCTCTCCAGTGATTTCATTTAAATAGAAAAATGTTTGGGCACGACTGGATGTTTTTGAAGTAAACTCATAAAATATCTTACTATTATCACCAGAATCTGAATCTTTAGCTGACAAAATTGTTATAGGTGTGGTTTTACTGGGTTCATTTTTTATGGAAATATTGTAGACATTTTGAGAGAAAACAGGTGAATTATCATTTACATCAATGACTGTAATATGAATATTCAAGATACTCTGTTTTGGTGGAGACCCTCCATCTGTAGCCACCACTTGAATCAGGTAGGAATCTTTTAGTTCTCTGTCTAATGTACTTTCAAGATTTAAATCAAGTTTAGATGTTCCATCTACATTTTTAGAAACCAACAGTGAAAATGGTTCATTTTTATTCTTTTTCAGTTCATAAATAATTCTGGAATTGTTAACTCCAACATCTTTATCAAATGCATTGGGAATAGACACCTTAGTTCCAATTCTATAATCTTCATCAAACTTGATGCTAATTTGTTTGTCAGGAAATTCAGGTTGATGATCATTGATATCTTCTATTATTATTTTGATTTCTATCAGCTTTATAAAAGTCTTTGCTTTTCGAACAGCAATATCAACCATTAAAAAACATTTTTTTTTATATGTACAATGTGATTCTGCATCAAGTGTTTGTGTTGCATATAATTTTCCAGATTTTTTTGAGATTCGAAATAGCTGTTGACCAGTAGATTCCCCCAACTGAAATAAGTTAAATGTTATCATTTCTTGGTCTTCAGATGGAACACTGTCCATCACATGTGAATCATTTGCAACATTTCCTAGATAAGTACCAGGACTATTTCCTTCTTCTACACTGTATATGAGGTCCACACTCTGAGTTACATGTATTGATGAAAGAAGAATAGAAAGAGGAAGCAAGAATTCAGTTGTTATGAGCATATTTAGACAATTGATGTTTCACAAGATTTGAGATCTTAGTTTTATCTAGAAAAGAAAAAGAAGAATTATGGCAAAAATATTAAACATTCATCTTTATTTAAAACAATTTAATATCCAAACTGCAAATAATAAATTTTGAATAAGCAATATTCTCAAATAAATCCAGGATGAATTATACATAGCAGCAAAAAATTAATCTATAAGTCCTATTGTGAATTTTGTCCTTTCAAACAGCAAAAATGATTGCACACACATACGCAGCTATTTTAATCACAATGCTTTCATCATTCAATAATTATTTCTTATTGTAATCAACATTCTAAAAACTATGAAGCTTTATGAACAATGAATTTAATTTGAAAGATTATTAGCCTGATATCAGCTGCTCATTTAGATGATTCAATTTTGATTTAATAGTAGGTGAATATTCCAAGAGTAAATATACATATATACAATTCCTTTTATTTCACGTAAGCCTTTTGGTTACTTAAATAATATATAGTAATATAGGAGTGAATATTCTTAAACAAAAAATTGTAAAAATTAACAATAATTTTTTAAGAAAATGAAGTATTCTAATATTTAAATAAAGTTTTAAATTTAATTTCTGCATAAATATTTACGAATTAGCTAAATAAAGTTAATATTGAACCAGGAACCTTATGATTCCTAGGTGGGTGCTCTACCGACTGAGCTAAACCAGAGCAATTTTTGCTGGGTTGTGGTTACATTTACAAACATAATGAGAATTTTAGTAATATATGGTTAAGAAACAGTTATAGAGCAACATTGTATATTGCTTTACAATAATCACAAATAACATTCTTCTGGACACTGCTGGAGAAGCAAGGACGAACTCATAAGTGATGTTCTCCTATGGACTCCTACACATGAACATACTAGTGTAGGCCAAACAGCAAAAACCTACATTAATCAGCTCGGTGCGGATGCTGGATGCCATGCGAAAGACCTGCCAGGAGCAATAACCAACAGGGATGGGTAGTAAGGGAAGAGTCATGGGAATCCGTGCTGTCAACACAACTTGGTGATGATGAATGATTTATTAATTATATTATATTTCTCAATTATATTATCATGGCAGACTTCTGCACTTTAATCTCTATTGACTTTCATTTGATTTCATACAAATTTCTGAAGTGGATTTCAAGAATAATTACTTAAGGCTTTTTAAAACTATTTTGTTTGTTAAATGATTAGATGTATTTTATTTTTGAGTTTAAGTTTTATCTTTTTTTTTATAAAACAAATGAATCTTTTGGGATATGCAAAATGTAATTTGTGCAAACAATATTTTTAAAATGAAAAAAAAAAAAAAAAAAAAAGACATACAAAAAATGTAAATTATATATCCAGTAAATTCATTGATAAAATTAACTTTTGTCTTTTTATGGATAAAATTAAATTTTGATTTAATAGTAGGTGAATATTCCAAATTTACTGACATTTGTTATAACAAAAATGAAATTAACATTTTTTGAAAAATATGACAGTGAAATTATGTGTATATGAAGTTAACCCTATGGTTTATACAAAGAACTAACCTCCATTCCCTTCTTCATATATAACCATTTAAATTACATATAATATTCATACAGATTACTAATACTTTGTACTAAAATTTAAAACATACAGAGGTGCATCATTGTATGGTAGGGTAAACAAATAAAATTTTCACATTAAGAAAACAAGTGAAAGGCTGTCAACAGTATTTGAATATAGCTGTAAATTAATTACTACATGCTACATTTATTTTGCTTATAGAGTTTAAAACTTAAATCTTACTAGGTTTAAAAATTAAATCAGCAAAAATGAAAAATGTAAAAACTTACATTTGCAATTAAATTCAGTTGATTCCCAGTTATAATACAGAAAGTTATAAAGTTGACTGTTTTTGTAGAATATCTAATTTGGACAAAAATAGTAGTCCTATCAAATGTGTAGAGTGTATAATGTCGGATTTGTATGGAAGGCTGCTTCTTGTTGATATTAATGAGAAATTTTAAAGAATATCATTTTTTATAAACTTGTGTATATAAGTATATATAAACATATATTAGGAAGCACAGAATATAAAACTTTAAATAATTCTGCAAAAAAGTATTATCGTTAACACTTTCCCAAGATGCAATTTATTGATATAACGTCTGTCATGATCTACTTTCTTCTTTCAATACCTGCTTTAATTAGTCTTTACTATTTTCTAAGCAATTTCTGTAATCAAGAGTGTAAATCATTTATATCATTATTTTATTAATTCAACTTGCATTTTACAAAGTTATTTCAAGACTAAAATAAAACTACTTTTAGTGAAATCATTTTATCAGAGTCCTTTCTTTCTTTCTTTCTTTCTTTCCTTCTTTCCTTCTTTTATGACGATAAATAAAATCAATCTGTCAAAAACCAATACATCAATCATAAAGTCAATAATAAATTTACAAGTTAGAATAGTTCATTGAATTATTAGTTGTGTTCAATTTAAATGTTTAGTAATGTTTTCCCTTTTTCTGCCAATCATCAATAGTGTGGAATGTCCATGCAATTTAAATTTATCATTTTATTGCAGAAAATTCTGTCAGTAAATTCATTTATAAATATGTGTTTTTGTTTTTGTTTTGCGTGTTTGTTTATTTTCTCACAAAACGAAGATTTTACTTTTAGAAATTCCTTCGGATGGAAATTCTTTTTACAGTATGCACGTGTACACAAAAAAAATCATTCATTTGGATTATTTAGTTAGTAATACATTAGTAATTATACACATAAGATTAGCCTAAACTGGAAAAATAAATAAATAAAACTAAAAGAAAAAACAAACAAACAACAACTAATTATTGCAAAAATCATTTATTTTATATGATTTTTTCTTTTTTCTTTGACTGTTTTGTTTACAAATAACCTGTGCGGGCGTCATCATGCACGCACGCGCATGTGTGTATGTAAATATACTTGTGCAAGCGGCAAGAGATATCAATGAAAATGTTGGATATTTAATCTCTTTATTTTATTTTTTTAAATAGGGAGCATAGTCCTTTGGTTATTGGTTGCAGACACAGCATTTTACTTTTGAATGTGTACTGTACTTCAAGCGATCTCTTACAGATGTTACTTTCTACACGTAAAAAAGTTTTCGTTGATCTAACATGAATAGCAGCCCCTTACTACAATTGTATTGTGGAAAGAAGCCGGTTTTGATTCATTTTAAGGTTTTGAGTAGGGTATTATTATTATTATCATTGAGAATCTGGTCATTCAAAAGAAGAGGAGGATGATTACACATTACATCTGGAAAAAAAAAGAAATAGAAAATAAAAGAAATAGAGAAAAGTATGTTTGAATTAAAAGGAAAATCAACAAAAGAGCAGAACTTGATCGTGAAGTTGGGAAAATATGAAATAAATATATTTCATAAGAGAAACCGGAAAAGAAAAAGAACGGGTTTTTGAAACAAATTAATTAACACTAAGTGTTCAACTCAAGCTAACGGTCAAATTCTAAGTGTAAGTGAAAATAACTTAATGTACTTCATATGTAGAATAAATAAATAAATTAACAATTAAATTAGCCAAAATGACCTTATTTTAACTTAAATAAGTTGAGTAAAATTTCAAAAAATTATTTACAAGTTTATTTGATATTGTGGTACATTATTTATTTAAAAGATTCTATGGGGGAAATGACAAATAATTAAAAATGTTAATATTGTTCCTAATCCTGTGGTATTTTTTATTTTAGTATTAAATAATACCAAAATCATCTGTAATATTTTCCAGTCATTGGATTTTGAATTGCCTAATTTTCAATTTCTTTTATATTTGTATTTCATTAAATTCAAAGAATTCATTATGAAATGAAGTCTCCATTAATATAATTTATCAATATTAACTGAAGATGACTGTTTACAGATGCTCAAAATGAGTCCTCAAAAATTAGTTACACAAGTTCTGAGTTTTACACAGAAAAAAATGAATACTTTTCAGATACTACTGAAGGGAAAAATGAACATTCTATAGATAAAATACATAAATATCTCTTGACAAAGATTAGTAAAAATCTTGAAAAACATTAAGATTAAAACATTTATTTTAATTTACAATTAATAAAATAACATTTATTATTTCTTTTAATGCTTCATGTGTGTTATATAACAAAGTGACTAATGAATTAGATCAGAGTGAAATGTTCAACAAGAAATACAGAAGAAAATCAGTTAAAATATTGCAAAAATATGTTGTGTGAAGGAGTAAAATTCTCAATCAACATTTGGTATAATTTTTTTTTCAACATTGTAATTGAGTTTTACAACTTATGAATAAAGTTTGGATGTTGCCGTTCTCAAGTTTCTTAAATTCAAGTGCAAATTTCTTTTATTTTGTTTAAAATTTTAACTAAATATCAGTAATTCACTGAAGGTAGAACAAGAAAAAGGGCAAAAATATTACTAACAAAATATATCAACAGATTTTAGTGTAGCGGAAATGACAAGCATGGCGAACAGCCAGCTAGTGTCTATGAGTCAGCTAGTCTTCGTCGTTCAAAGAGACAGCGAGTCGCGTGCTGCATATGTAGGCAGCGTCTGGTCCGACGCGAACTCTGATCCATTTTGAATACAAGAATGGCAGTTACGACACAACCTCTGGATATAGTAGATCGCATTTGGACCTATTGACAGTTGTTGAAAGAGCAACATGGTAAGAAAGCTGTTACAAGGGCACGTTTAATGTCTTCAATTAAACGTGCCCTTGTAACAGCTTACAGAACAGATTCATTCGTGGCCTTCAACCAATTTACTAGGCGTCACCTGCTTACAGGGAAGACTGTGGACAAGTTCTTGACAGATCTGCAGCATCTGGCTTCGCTGGTTGGGGAAATGCCACCAGAATGTTGGATACAGCACTTTTATGAATGGACTACCGACTCATGTCAGAGGACTTCACTGATTGTCAACTAGGATGGAATCCCTAACTCTAAGTTAACTATTTGCAAGAACTCGGGCCATATTAGTGAACACTAAAGTCGGTGACAAACATCTAGCTGCCACAGTGCAACCGATGCTGGCCCCACGTGCACCGAGCGGTCGCAAAACAAGTCAAACTCAGTTCACCTGTTTCAAATGTGGGGCACAAATAACCTGGCCAGAGATTGCCTGCAGTGCAATGGTGGTAGAAACCGTGATGTGAAACCGACCGTGCACTATTATCACTGCAGCAAACCAACCCTCTTACCCTGCTACCACATACCCAATATGGCACTACCAATGCCCAGTGTACTTGTTAACGGAAGTCAGTGCAAGGCACTAGTGGATACTGGATGCTTTCGTGCGCTGGTGAGTCGAAAAGTATGTACCAACTGGCGGTCAACGCAAACGGAAGTCCTAACAGCAGGTAACAACATGTTACGGTGTGAAGGAATTGGTACCATCGTGTTGGAAGTAGCACACTTACAGTCCGTAAGGTTAGAAGTGTTGGTTGGAAGTGGACGCGTGTTGGATTTGACATGTTGCTGGAGTTTGATGCCATTAAAAAGCTTGGTGGAGTACAGATACTAGGTGAATAGTTTCCCCAAGCCGAGAAAATACAGCGTGCTGCTGTTACGATCTACGAGAGCAACTTCAACGTCTCCTTTGATCTTCAGAACAGAGTTTGGACAGTGGCATGGAAGTGGGCTAAGGGCCACCCGCCCGTACAGCTCAACAACAATATTCCTGAATACAGAGTGCCCACTGATATACGCCAGGAATACAACACTGAATTACACGAATGGCTGAACAACAGTTGGTTAGTACTTACCCTGAGAAAGAACTCAGTCCACCGAAAGGACTCATTCCCCTTATGGCAGTAGTGCACGCTAGCAAAAATAAGGTGCATCCCGTACTCGATTACAGGGAGCTTAATGACCACATGGACGTTTTCACCGCCAATACTGACATATGCACCCAGAAATTGTGTGAGTGGAGGCAGCAAGGGGTGGAAGTGGTACTGATTGGTCTGAGAAGGGCCTATCTGCAAGTTAGGGTTCCTAGTCATTATGGCCATTTCAGACCGTAATCTGGAAGGGGGGAGAAGGGCTGTACAAGGTTTCTATAGGGTTCCCATTTTGGAATGTGCCATTTCACTCGTTGCTGAGATGGAAGGAATACAGGCATGTATCATAACTCGACCAGTTTACAGTCGCAGAACTGGAGTTCTCCTGCAGTTGGACGTACCCCGGCATCCCATGGCACCGACTACATTTACTACCCCAATATTCAACTGCAGCATAGCAAGCATCATCAGCGATGTGCACAGTGATCCCCAGAGACAGGCAACTCCGGGCCTGATGCAGATGCATCAGATGACACCTCTGCAGACGAGTCGTCCAAAAGGGGAAGAAGTACTACCATGAAGGAGTACTAGGCATAAAAGACCCGCCCTAGGTTGTCCCATATGTGATCAGCAGATCATGGGGGAGTGTAGCGGAAATGACCAGCATGGCAAACAGCCAGCTAGCGTCTATGAGTCAGCTCGTCTTCGTTGTTCAAAGAGACAGTGAGTCGCGTGTGCTGCATATGTAGGCGACGTTTGGTTTGACGTGAACTCTGATCCATTTTGAATACAAGAACGGCAGTTACAACACAACCTCCGGATATAGTAGATCGCATTTAGATTAGCTGAAAGACCCAACAGAGAACTACCATGTGATTGTTGTAGGATTACCCTGGCTGAAAGACCCAACAAGTTTTGTACCTGACATATTTAGATAATTATCATTCAATAATTCTTTATAAATTAATATATTTTAGGAAGCAATTGATTTTTAAACTACAAAATGGTGGAACATCTAAAATAAAATATTCTTAATGAATTTGAAACCAAAGCTCTTAACCAGTTTTTATCAATTGCACAGGAAATGAGAAATAACCAAGAAAGCAAAAGTTAAACAGCTAGTGTTTTGGAAGTAACATTATTTTCTAGATGATATTTTTTACCTACATTTATGATAAGTTAAAATTAATGCAAAAAGTGAATAATGGCACTGAAAACTCAAATATCAATATTTCTTTCTTTTATTAATCAAAACTCAAGAGACAACATTTCATAGTCCCCTTTGGAGCAAAGATATATATATTTGCTAATCATGCCGTATACATATTTTTAGTCCAAAGTTTACAACTAAATTTTTTATATAATTCAATGTTAATATGTGTAATCAAATCCTTTTCTAAATATTTTAAGCCTTGTTTATTTTGACTGCTAATTTATAATCTGTTTAAAAATGCAAAAGAGATGGCCACAAATAAATGTTGACCATTAATGTTAAGCACACTCTTAGATATTTTAGCATATAAAGTGTTTTCTTTATTCTATAACCTCTGTAAATACATATTAACCTAAGTGAACATTTCATAATTTAGCACTTACCAAAATAAAGCTAAGAAAAGGCTATTGTTATTAATAACATAAACAAGCATTGTATATTTTAAATTACTGATGGACTGAAACTTGGATTTTATTTCAATGAAAAAAATATTTAAATGTTGACAGCACAACATATACACACAAATAATAATGATAATAATAATGGCAGACATTTTAGAAAAATAAGAAACAGCAGCAAAAGAATATTGGTTGTGGTTAAAAAATGAAAATTTAAAGAAAGAGATAAAGGCTAATTATAGTGGCTTAATCACAAGCCTTAAGGACAAATATAATAAAAACAAGAATAGATAAGAATGTAGAGTCTGAAATGTAGAATGTGCAATGAGAAAGATGAGTCACTTTGCCATATTGTGAGCACTTGCAGTAGTCTGATATAGTAAGTATATAAGTGCAGAAAGAATTGTGTAGCCAAATTAGAACAAGTTTGAAGTACATATTAAGTGGTAACAACAATAACCAGAAAATGTAGAGAATAATAAGTTTAAGAAACTTTGGGACTTCACTCTATAAACTGATTATGAAATCCAAGCAAAATGTCCATGTATTGTAATCTCAGACAAGATCACTAAAGAAAGCAACATTATAAATTATATGCCAATACAAATGTAACATGTAAAAAGGAAACTATGGCTATATATAAAGACCTAGCAAGAGAGATAAGGATAATTTAGAATACATGAGACACGAAAACTAATAAATTAGAACAGTTCCTGGTAGACATTGGAGTAATCATATAAGTTGCATTAATAAAAAATGTCTAATACTTGGTACAGCAAGAATCATCAGAAAGGTACTTGATATCTACGGGAAATAGATGGGACCTCATATAAAAATTCCCTTATTAAATACTTTTCAAAACAATAATAGGATTATACTCCTTTTGATACATTATATCTAGAATTTAATTAACATATATCGGCATTTTAAATTATAAAAACATGAATCATTGATCCTATATTCTAGTAAAAAAATTAAAATAAACAGGGAAAAAGCCTGATTTGGAAGTTAAATGTAAGAAATACATGCAAAACATTATAAATTATACAATTTTCTTGATGATAAAGAAAGTAAAAAAAAGAAGAAGAAAATAAAGCCAACTTACTTTAGTATTATTCCATTTCTTTCAGTTGTGTAATAAAAGATCCAATGTTTGTGCAATAGATTATCCAACTTATGACAGAGTTATGAGAGATATGTTTTTTTTTTAATTTCATGTTGGAAATGGTCCAGTTGCTCTCCAGCTGGGTGTAATGATCACTGTAGTCCCTGATGAATTGTTCCCAAATAATCCAAGAGTAAATCTTTATGCAGATGAATTTCTGGTCTTAAATATTTTAAGATGTATGATTCTTTGTGTGTGTATGTGCATGTATGCATGTATTACTGAAAAAAATTTAATAAATTGTATTTTAAAAGATTACCTTCCAAAAATGCTGAATGTGAAAACTTTCTTTTTTCCATCCATTTAATGGATATTTCTAGGTTATCATTTCACTTTAAATCTTAAAGTTGTGAAGTTTCATGTTTTCTTCATAATGGAATAAATACAAATATGAGCCAAAGCATTCAATTCAAGATATCATTATTATACATAAAAGCAGGAAAGATATTTTTAAAATCACTACTTTTATGGTATAGATCATGACATTTCAATAGTGAATATGGAGGAAAAGTGTTTAATGTAATTAAGATTTGCTTATTAGATTTAGAGGAATTTTGTGAGCCACTTTTAAAAATAAAAAAAGCAGTTAATGGAGCATGAAAAAAGTGTATTTCTATTTAAATACATTTTAAAGTCTGTCAATTCCTACTTCAAATAAAGATAAGGCTATATTCAGTGTAATAATAAGTATATCAAGAATTTAAACATTTCTCTTATGGTTGTGAAGAAAGCTGAATAAACAAAGCACATACAAAGATTTAGAAATGAAGCTTTATCTGAAAAAATATCACAGAAATTAAAAAAAATTAACAGCAATTAGCATTAACATGAGACAATAGTTTACAATGACATAACATTGTATAAAAAGTTCACAAACATTTAACATTATGTGGTCTATAATTGGTTTAAATATTATATTTTACAAGTGAATGAATATTTTCTTGAAATTTAAATAATACATGTATGAGTTTGTTTTTTGTTTCTGTGTACATGAAATATTGTGGTACCTGGCTTTTCTTCTTATGGTACTGCATAAAGTTTCCATAGTTTTTTTAGACTGTAAACATAGATCTGATTTATCACTGCTCTCTTACAATGTCTAGTTTCTAAAAAGTTGTTCATTATTTAGAAACTTTGTATAGTATGTACTCCATAATTTTTGCAACATATGTTCCCTGCATCTCATTTTTATCTTAAATATCCAATGTATGATGGAAGGGATCCTCACACTGAAAAATATAAATAGATACATAAAATGATTAAATTAGGATATTATTTTAAGAAAGTACTGAGTTGTCTAAAAAGTTTTTTCCATTTTAGTTGTTAGATGGTATTAGGATTATTTAGTTTGAATGAACTTTATTTAAAATATAATTCTTGACCATATCAAAATAACTGTTATATCAACATACATTTTGAAAAGAAATTGTCATTTTTGTTTATTGGTTTTAACATTGAAGATGAACAAAAAGACAATATCTTTAGCATATTATGATTTTTTTAAAAGAAAGTTAAAAATGTAACTCAGAGGCAAAATAAACATTTGTACAGCTTATAAAGAAGGTTCTATAATAAATCAAATATGTCAAAAGTAGTTTGTCAAGTGTTACACTGCTCCAGTGATAGAGACCAGTTAAGATTGATGGTGATCAAATAAAGATATTACTTCATAATAATCAACATTATAAAATGTAGGAGATGCCAGTATACTTAATCAAGCAATCAAAATCATTTGTACCAGCTTGGTTATATTAGTGACTTTGATGTGTGACTGCCACATATGTGAAAAAATAATTTGGACTATATCTAAATATTCTGTTTTTTAAATAAATTGTGATAGGTGATGAAAATCAGATATGTTAGAATGGCATGAAATGCAAAAGATGATGGAAAAAGTAAAATGAACCAGCAGTAACTATACAGAGGTCAGTTTTCATTTAAAGGTGATGCTGTGAATATGATGGAACTGGGTCCCATAATCTATTGATTTTAACAAGTACTGCTCCAGATTAGACCAACTGAAGACAACAATCAATCAAAAGCATCTAGAATTAGTTAAAAGTAAAGGCATCAGCTTAATGCTAGACCAATTGTTTCTTTGGCGACAAAGTTTTTACTCATCTGTCATATTCATCATATTGCACCTTTGGATTACCATGTATTCCAATCAAGGCATCACTTGCAGTTCTTAAATTATTAAGACATTATTTATTTGGATGGAGCATTATCCAAACAAAATGGGTAGCAGTATCAAATTTACTAATATAATATTAAGATGGACAGTTACATATACAGTTGAAAATTTTAAAAATCAATGCTGATCTAAACTATGTAAGTTAATAAACTGTCAAGGAGATGGTATGTATTACCATACAATAATGTAAAAGCTATTTTATTAACAGAATTATATTAAAAAAACACATTTAAAACAAACATTAAACACATGTATATAAGGCAATTAAATTTTAAAAACTGAAACTATTCTTTAAAGAATTAGTCATAGACTCTTATGATATAAATACATACCAATATTGATTTTAAGATTGATCCAATAACAGTGTGGTATCATCAACAACTGGCTTTGATATTTACTGCCGAGTTGGAATCTTGACAAGATCCAAGTATTGATCTGGAAATTAATATCTTTGGGAAGATATTACTTTTACTGTCACTTAGCCAAGGAGTTGAAGTCTTCTTAGACACAGAGAACATATACTAGGCTTTGTGTCTTTCCTGTCAGTAATAAAATAAATAAAAAATACTATTTTCAAACTAAAATTTACTAACATTAATTATAAGTGTCATTTAATAAAATAAAAGTAGTTTACTTTCACATAGTTTTCCAAATCAGATAATATACTATTATATAATTTCAAACAAATTAGATACATGTTATTGTATAAAGTGGTTTAATTATTCATTTAATCTGCTATTCACATTTTGTGTTAATTTTCCAACTAAATTTTGTCATACAGTTCTATTAGTTGAAAAGCTTGTAAAAAATACATAAGCTACAAAATGATCAAGTTTGATTTCTATATAAAAATGTAGAAAATATCTTTCTCTCAATAAATACACACAAAATATTGATTACTGTGTATTTTGTTCATATAAATTAAACTAATATATATTAGCCAATCAAATGTTAATTATTTGCATATTATCTTCAAGATAACTATTTTCAAAAATATAAAATCTTTTTATATAAACATATAAGTAGTTTATAAAAATGATAATAAACGTATACAAACATAGATATGTTAAAATAATTTTACAGTTTATAGAAATGATGCTCAAAATTTATTTTCATTAAAAAAAATGTAAAAATATAAACAAATACTAGAAATTTAATTTATAAAGTAAAAAAGAAAGTCAATAATGATTTATGAATTAAGAATTAAAAATCAGAATTTATGCATATACACTTGATTAATTTAAATACTGTTTCAAGTATTCCTCTTTAATAATAATAATTTTCTAACAATTACATCTTCCATTAACTATTCCTATCTAATACTAATAATTTGTACACAATTATATGGTTTCAAGTATTCCTATCTAATAAATAATTTTCAGGTATTTTAAACAGGTCAACATTTTATATTTAGTTGCATATGTTTTAAGAGCTGATGTATTAAAATTCTATTATTTTAATCACTATCTCAAACTGATCAAACAAAAAAAAATCACTATCTCAAACTGATCAAACAAAAAAGAAAAGAGATCATAAGAGTCAAATACATGGGCAAACATAGGATCATGGTAGTGGTATATGAGGTTCTGAGCTCCATGTTAGGATTTGATTAATTGGTTGGTTTTATAGCATGTCAGCCCTTTTGCCAAAGTCATTTTTTTTTGCAAACTGTTATATGGTTTCAAGTAACTTCCTATTTGATAATCATTTGAAATAGTTATAGCTATTCTTAACACAAATGATTTGCCCACAGTTATGGTTTTAAGTACTTTTATCTATTATTGGTCTGAATTTTTGAGATGAGGCTTGATGTGTATAATTTTGATTTTTTGGACTGTTGTCTTCATCTTTATTGTGGTATGTAAGATCACAATGTTTTAATCTTACATACAATAAAGATGGGGATAACAGTCTGAAAAATTTAAATTATACTTTTATCCAATACTAATAATTCGTAAGCAATTATATGGTTGGTTGGTTGGTTTTAATGCATGCCAAACCTTTGTTCAGCTATTTTATTTTGAAGTCAGTTTAACAATTATGGTCTCCATTATATGCAGCATTGACCTGATTACTGAATAATTAGCAAAGATATTCTCAATGGTAGATGTTATCAAACAATAACTGTAATAGATCTCATTTGCTTTCCTTAAAACACAATAAAATTTAAAAAACATGAGGTAAATATTTGTCCTAGTGGAGAAGAATAGTTGGTTTCACCAAAAGAATCAAAACTTCAGACTTTATTTCTAAAGAATAGATTAATAAGGCTGGAAATTATTGAGATATGCCATGAAATATAAACATTTTAAGCATCCACTGTATCAATTTAAAAGTCTAAAAAACTAGTACAACATTCAAATTTCTCTCTTTGGCTAAATCCAAGAATCACTTATACTGGAATTTTATATCAATGTACATTATCTCATTTATAATCAATTTTTGGTTAACATCTGAATATTATTTTTAACATTAGTCATTCATTATTTACTGACAATCTATTCTCTGATAATAATAAATCTTATAAATAATATCAAAAACAGAATTAAAAATTAAGAAACCAAAATAATATTCAGAACATTGAAATGAAAATGATATTTAAAAAAAGAAATAAAAATGATATTTGAAAAACAAAATTAGAATAGATGAAACACAAATTGTAAACTCACCTATCAGAGAACATAGAAGCAGTGATTAAATCAGCTGGATATCAACATGTAGAGTTCCAATGCAATTGATTTACAACATCCATAACAGTTTCTTTTTTGAGTGATGGTTCCAACAAGAAAAGGAACCAGCAATTCTAACTAGTAAGTTGTGTATAAAGGCCGCCATGGTTAGAAAGAGAGTACTTCTTGGAATTAAGATATTCTCTGTTTGGCCTTTAAACAGATTTTCATTTGAAATCATGCTAATATATACACTAAATTAAACAAAATATATATGCAAATAAAAATCACATCCATGCATTAAACAAACAATTCCTTAATCTTGCAGTGCACCAATGAAGCAGTTTATCTGCTTTCACATACTTTATATAATTCAAGCCAAATATTCTAGCACTGCCATATCATAACATTAAGTAGTAATTATAATAAAATTTATGAAGTGTTTATGTGTTTAAAAAGAAATTAATAAACATCCATTAAACAGAAAAAGATGACATTTTAAATAATACAATGGATAATTGATCTAAACAATCAAGCATCTGTTAAAAGAGCTTTTTTTTTCTTTTCTTTTACAACAAATTTTATCCACAACAAATATCTACCAAACTCAAAATCTTCAGATTTTAATATGTAGGAGTTGAGAATCATTTTTACAATTCAAATTCGACAAACTATTCATAATTTGTCTTATCAGAATTTATTCCTAAACAATGTATATTTAAATAAGTGTCTTATAAATGCACTAACTTTGATTTAGTTATTTTCCTAAAAAATAATATGAAACAAAATTTTGTTCTGCATTTAATATCAATCCTGGGAAACCCTTAAAAATGTAAATACTCACTAGTTCTTGGATGGTAAGCCCCCACTCCCAATTTACAGATATTCAAATTAATGCTTGACTTTTAGAGATATCTCTATATATAGTATATATTATAATTCAGATGACAAGCATCTATTTTTTTTTTACTGTTTAATATTTATATTGAATATATTGATAAATACATCAATATGCATAATTATTATGAGTTCTGTCTCATTTGTCACAGCAACCAATTATGAAGATATGTTTCAGCTTTTGTTTTTCAAGAATTTGGTTGAATGCTTTTATTAGTCACTATTGTTGTATCAATGAAATAACTGATTGTCTGTCCCAGTATTCAACAGCTGACTGACTGGTACTGACGGAGGATTACCAGTGAGGTGTATATATATTTATCTAAAAAAAAAAAAAAAAAAAAAAAAATGAATGCAAACATTAACAAATCAATTTAAGTGGTTCCTAATCAAATATGAATATATAAATTTAATAAAATCTGAAATACTCTTATCAAGTCAAGTAATAAAAATTGTTCCTCAGTTATTCGTAATTTAATTTTTTTAAATTTTTACATTAGTCTTTTTTAATGCAAAATGTTAACACCACAAAATATATTAGAATAATAAGACAAATAACAAAATTTCAGCTTCATTTTATATTCTAAAATTAGAATGATTCAAATTCATTCTAAAGAATGATCTAATAGTTAAATGAGAAGGATTTATAAGACAAGATATACCATATTTTTTATTTGGCAATTAAAATAAAAATGCTGCTGAATACTAAGATAAGTTTTTATATGATTTTCTTTAAGAAACATATCATGATTAAACAGCAATATATCAACAGTAACATGTCTGCAATGAATAATTTAAGAAATTAAATAGAATTCCTACCTGATCTTGTTATTGGGACAATCTTTTTTTGAGTGATGCAGTATTATTGATATATTGTTTCTGACATAGGCAAAACAGCATCGTGGAAAGGATTGGTTGGATGATAAATTATCAAAATGTCTCTGACCACTCACATATCTGCCTTTTATCACTGGAACACTACAAGGATTACAACAGGGAAAGTTACACACTGATATCAAATCTAATGGCATTGCTATTTTTAAATAAGTAAAATGACTCATTGTATGCACTCCAGTTTTCAAGTAATAATCAAGTACATCATCTAAAATAGAAATTTTTTTAAATGGCTTCATTTTTTTAATATTTTAGTTTTTGATAATTTCATTCTGATCAATAAGATGAGTAAAAGATAATTGTATATTAAAAAGTAGTATTAAACATTTTAATTAAAAAGTTGAATTAAAAATTTTTAGTTAATAAAGGAGAAAGCAGAAAGGTATTATTTCAATAATTTCTAAATTTTAATGACATATCGTACTTCTACAAAATATAAGGATCATTATACAGATACCAGTTCTAGTGTGGTACAGGTGGGAGTGGTTGGGTGTTGCAAATCTGGTCACTATTAGCAAAATTATTTCTTATTTGTAATTGCTGACAAGAATCATCAGTGCCAGAATCCATGTCAGCTTTTAAATTAGTCACTTCTTTGTAGAGATTATTTTCATTCATGTAAGATGTACAAAAGCCCCTGGCTACTATTGTAGTATCACTAGAATAGTTAACTGTCTGTCCCAAGAGTCTCATTTCAGTGGTCTGTTGTTGGTCAAGTTGCAATGGAGAAGGGTTACAATACTGAGGAGAGCAGATGTCTGAAACATACAAGTGATATATATTCAGTAATAAATTCTACATTCAAACCGAAAGAAAAAAGAACAATGTGATAATTAATTTTGTTTAAATTTCTATGAATGTATTTGAAATGAAAGGCTTTGTTTTCAAGTTAAATATGATTATGTTTAGTCAGCACTTAAATGGAGACATTGCATTTTTGAAATATAATTCAATGCTTCAAATTTTTCATTCTTTTTATTAGGATTGAACTAATGAAAAAGTACTTTTATATAAACTATTAAAAAAAATTAATAACAATGATGAACAGATATACAATTAAAAATCTGATAATTTTCGGACAGGTACACATATTAAAATTTCTCAGGCAAAATTCAAGTTTAAAATGAAAAGCCAAATTTAAATCATTTCAATACAAAGACGGGAACCAGTTATAAACCTTGATTACAATTATCTACAACTAAAATATTAATTTCTAATCTTAATTTTTCAACACTGAACAATTCTGGCCACATAGTGTTGGAGACATTAAAATAAGATTTTGTGATGATTTAAACTTTGTGGGAAATGATGGAAATACTACAAAAGTTTTACAAACAGAAAATCTGTAGAATCAAGAAAAATATGCATACTGGAAAACAAAAGTAACCTTTTAAAACTCAATTCTTCTGGTTTTATTGTATCTTCTTCATCCCAGTTGTGTCTACTTTCATTATTTGTGGATTTTATAGGACATCTATGGGAATAGCCTTGAGTCCTAACAATTCTCTTGTTTTTTTCTATGTTAGAAGGTAATGTTAGGTCTTGAACATACATCTGACAAAAATAAGATACACAATTGCCAATAGAAAAATAAATTAATCAATATAAATGCTTTAAAAAAAAGTAAAGTTGTTGGGGTGGCCTAAAGTCGGTAACAGCCAAGCAGCGAGAGAGTCTATCCCCTTTTCACTAGCGCTAGATGAAGGAGATTGTTTTTGCATCTGAGGTGGAGCGCCAACCATCAGCTCCTTAAGACTTAATTATTATTCACATCAAGTAAGATTAATGAGGTACAGCCTTTATATTGATGAATGTTAACTTATTTGCAGTAATTTTAGATATAATAGCAAGTAAATTGCAGTTTAAAAAATATTACAGTAAAACTGTATGAGAAACAAAATAAGAAAAAAAAAATTCTTAAAAAAGGTATAAATAAATGAACTTACATGGGACACAGTGTCAGGAGCTGGCTGTGGTTTTGGGGCTGAAGATGACAGCATTTGTTGAGCACTTGAGTAAGGATGGGTCTGCAATCGAGGTGTTGGTGGTTGACTGCTTCTTCTTAAATCTGCATTTGTTGGAGGAACACCAACATTAGATCAGGGATTCACTGGGTATGGAGGGCTTACCAAATGTCTTTGACCACTCACATAACTGCCTTCTACTACTGGAATACCCCGAGGATTACAACAGCGAAGGATACACACTGAGATTGAAGCTGTAATGATCACAGCTATCGTCACTGCTACAGAAACAATGATAATTGCTGAAGTCAGGTGGATCTTGTTATCTTTCTTTATGTTGACAGCATTTAACATTTCTGATGTCTTGTTGCTCACAGTCAGTGTCAAATAAACAGTAGTTCTGGCTGATAGAACTGGGCTACCACTGTCCTTCACTAGAAACTCCAATTCATATGAGCCAGCATCTTGTTGGCTTAGAACATGAGTTGAAGATAATAAACCAGTGTATTGGTTGATGGTGAATATTTGTTTGCTATTTCCTCTGATTATTTCATATTTTAGAAATGCATTCTCTTGACTATCACTGTCTGATGCCTTGATTTGGGTAATGTTCTTGGTGTGATGTGGGTAATATGTTACATCCATATTATAAGGATTAACACTGGGAAATGTAAAATATGGAGCATTATCATTTTCATCTCTCACCTTAACAGTTACACTCACTGTATTATTCAATGATGGACTTCCTTTGTCTTTTACAAATACTTGAAACTTATAAGTATCTTGAAGCTCATGATCTAAAGACATAATGAAGAGATTAATCCCTTTTCAGTGATTCTGAAGGATACAAACTGTTTATTGGTGGTCAGTAGAGAAAAGGATAGTTTACTTCCAAGTCCTGAATCTGGGTCTGAAGCATTTATGGTGCCAACTTTTGATCTTTGATTTTCATCAATGAAGAATTTAAAAGATTGTTTTGGAAACTGTGGCTGTACATCATTAACATCTGTTACTTGAGCTGAGAGCTTGCTCTTACTTTTCAAAGGCAGAGATCCTTTATCTTGACATATGATGATAACATCATGGTGTTCCTCTTTTTAACGTACTTTTTACAATTACTTGATATTTTTGTTTCTCCATATTACGAAGCTGAAATTTATCATGGTTCAGTTTGCATTCCACTTCCCCATTTTGAGCTCCATCCTGGTCACTGACTTTCACGTAGGCAATGAAACTTTCTACTTTGATATTCTCAGAAATATCAACTGTATTGTCCAATGATGTTGAAACAAAAGTCACTTTGATCTTTGGAGGATTATTTTCTTGGTTGATTATACTGATGTGAACCATGGCAATAGAACTTAAAGATGGACTGCCTTCATCTTTTGCTTGAACATACAACTCATATGTTGACACTTGTCCAAGTGTTGGTTTCTTATTCAAAAAGATCTTGCCACTTTCTTTATTTAGTTGGAATAATTCTTTTGCAAAATCCAAAGTTTTAGTGCTATAATGATATATGATTTTGCTATTTTTACCCAAATCTAAGTCTGAGATATGGAATAATGGAGAGTTGCCAGTCTCAGCTTGTAATAAAAGATTGAAGTAAATAAAGTCTTCCTCTTCAATTGATATATCTTTTTTCACTTGAGAATCAGTAGCAATATCTCCAATATAAGTACCAGGACTTTTCCCTTCTTCTATATGATAAGTAAGGTCCACACGAAATGAAATGTGTAAAAAAGAAAGCAGAGCAAATATTATTCTTGACATAGTCCTAAACTTTTCATGCAATTTTTGTTCTTACAAGATTACACTTTTAATGTAATCAATTCCTGAAATTAAAATAAAAAATAATGATGAATAAATTAATAAAACAAATATCATAAGAATGCTCTAAACAATGATCATCAAGCCTGAGCTTTTTAAACAAGAGATTGTGACTTGATGAAATAAAAATAAGTGATATTTTGGAAATGTCCCTTTACTTGCAATTCTATTTTGATATAATACTGTTTTTGATATTTCATCAATTTCATCAATTATCTCTAGAATTCAAAAATTAAATTTTGAATTTATAATTAATTATGTTGGATTTAAAATGTATCAAGTAATGACAAATCATTACATTAGTGAGTTAATGATTAAAATGTACAATCTTATACTCACTACAATAAAATTCAATTAATTCACTTTTTTGTTAATAAGAAAATATGGAACTATCTGTGGTTAAAACTGTTGAGATGAAAATAAAAATCTTTATTGCATTAAATCTTTAAAGCTGAAGATCACAAGAACAGCAAGTTAGAACTATTTTACATTATCATTTATAAAAAAAAAGGTTTCAAGATCCTTAAAAATGGTAAGCTATAAATGACAAATTGTAGCTTATAAGAAAAAAACTTCATTAGAATAAACAATTTTTCATAAATATAAGAAAGCAATCTTAATTTTGGTTGATCAATTTATATCTTTATAAAAAGGAAAAGACAAAAGTAAAATGACTGCATTAGTTTCATTTTTAAAATCAGGACTACCAAATTAAACTTAGAAATGTCACATTCACATAAAACAATTCTTAATACAGTTAAATTATTGAAATTGTTAACTTATATTTCTATACAACATAAATCATAAATAAGATAAATACAGAAGAACAAAGCATTGATATTTTATCAAAAGTCAGAATTGAAATAGATTTTTAATTTGATTTCACTTTAAAAACAGTAGTAAAATGATATGTTATATCCTTTCTTTTTATCAATAATTGATAAATATTAAATAAACAAATGGTTTTAAAAATGAAGTCATGAAACCTATAAAGACAGTATACTATAAAATTGATATGTAGCATCAAAGGAGAACATAGTTAAAAAATAACAATAAGAAAAATTGTAGAATATTTTTTGTATATATTGCTTTGCTTGCTATTTCTAGTATCATCTGTGACAACAAAATTTTTAAAAAATAGAGAAAAAAAACAAAAAAACAACTGAAAATCAACATACCTTTGTTGTTAGATCTGTTCAAAGTAAAAGCCAGCTATATTAACTGGAAGACTTTTGTGATATTCTATCTATGTAATGCATAGATTTGTTTTTCATACCAGATATAAATTAGCAGTCCTATCTAATGTATTGCTTGTATAATGGCTGCTCTTTGTAAAAAAAAAATCTTCTTACTGAAGAGAAAACAATGATTTAATTTTCACTAATGTAATAAATTATATTTTTTACAGAGTAATACAAAAACATATCTATGAACAAATATTGAAATTTAAGTAAAGATTTTTTTCTTCCAAAAATGCAATGTGTAATTATAGCCAACTCCCATCATTGTATAGTTTCTTCTTTCTTTCTCTCTTTTTCATTTTAGACTAGCACTACTTGAAGAACTTCTCAATTTTTATTCTCATATTTAGCTGTTTGAAAAAAACTAATAATTCAGTTAGATAAAAATATCAATTTTTGTCAAAATTGTCAACATTTTTATTCAAATTAAGTGAAATTAATTGAAATATTTTGTTCTCATCAATTTTGTTCTCAATTTTGCTCTTCTCCATATTTAACAAAATTCTTCTTTGGAAAATATTCCAAAAATTAATTAAAATATTATTTGTAAATAATATTAGATACATTTGTATAAAGAAGTAATTATTGCTTTTTCAAAGTGATTAAAAAACTAGAAGAGTTGCATTATGTTTGTTACAGAAAATATAAAATTATCGCATATTTAATGCAACCAAATTAAATATTTTCAATAGTTTTGAGAAATTATAATTGAATTATGGTTAGTATTTCTATCATAATAATGATTTTTAATCAAATTTAATAAATCTTTGTAAAATAAATTATTTAAAATAATTTAAATAATTTTTCAGTAGTTTTCATAATCTAAACAATAAAAAGTTAGAATTAACTAATCATCACATTAATGTAATACACACACACACAGATATATATATATATATATATATATATATATATATATATAGAGAGAGAGAGAGAGAGAGTATTTATTTTGTAATGATTTATGAAATTCTTATGGTAAATTTTCTTATTTAGATTGTGTACTCATTCTATGTATATAGTATACATATTGAGTTTTCGGTTTATATCCAAAAACAGAACATAGTTAATGTGAATAGAAAGAATAAGACATGATTCACAACTTCTAGTATAAAATTAAATTGGAATAAAATATGTTTTAAAGTGAGTCAAATCTATTTAAGCCAAAACAATTCAAAAAGATTTCTAAACATTACTCCTGCAGGAAATAACTAGTGAGGTACCGGTGGCAGTGGTCTATTTATGGAAGTCTGACTTCCACTTGCAGATACATTTCTTGATTGTAAATGTCTATTAGAAGAGCTACTACTATTGGTATCTGTATGGAGATTGTTTTCATTCATGTAGGGTGTATAAAAGCCCCTGGCCACTATTGTAGTATCACTGGGATAATTAACAGTCTGTCCCAAGGGTCGCATCTCTGTTATCTGTTGTTCACTATGCAAAGGAGGGGGATTGCAATATTGTGAAGAGTATACACCTATAAATAAACAAAAACAAGTAAGCTCATCATCTAGTCTGACCCAAATGATATACATCACTCAAGTATATGAAAACAAAAAAATTAAAATTTTACATTTTTCAAGTAATGAGGTAATAAATGTCTTGCTTACCAGAAATTATGTAATTTAAAAGTAATTGAATACAAAATAATAATCAAATTTGAAAAAAAGATAATTCTAGACATAAATAAATAAACCCTTTTTCAAATCTACTTGATTCAAACAGATAGTAAGAGTAAAGAGAAATAAATGTATTCAATATCTTGAAGAAAAAAAGCAATAGAGCAAAAAGAATACACAACAAATTTTTGATAAGAAATCACTTTGAAAAATACTAAAATATTTTGAAGATATTTGATAGACTTTATCATCCATTACCAATATGAACAAAGAATATATCTGATCCATTAAAGTTCACTCCATCTGAGTTAAGTTAATTTTGCTATAATGGGTCATAAGTTAATACAGTTGTTGAGTTAGCATATTCTAATTTTGGAAGGCTTTCGGGAAATCATTGTTGTCTATCTCTAAGCATAATGGGCTCATAAAAATCTTATCATCATTGCTTGTTTAAAGTGACTACCTTAACTTCTTTATAAAAATACAACTAATAATATTTTTGTATGTGTAAGCTCTATTAAGATACTTAATTGACAGAATCATGTTTATCATGGATGTAAATAGAAAAAAACTTTTAAAGAAATTTCACATCTACATTTCCTACATCCATATTAAGCTATTTTAAGTTCTTTCTCATGTGAAGTATTTGTACATATATACAAAAATATTCATAGTTAAACAAATGATGTAATTGTGTAAATTTAATGACTTTTATTATATATTGATAAAGTCAATTCTTCTTTTTTCGAAATGAAAGGTTACTTTCACTTAAAAACTATCTGTTACCATAAAAAATCTTTTTAATCAAAAGATAGTTCTTTCAGTGAATGAAAGAAGTGTGAATATAGAATATAAAAATACCCACAAAATAAATAAAATAAGAATATATCACATACCTCAGTAATAACAATAAATGATATGAAAAATAAATTAAAATGAGCTGTTTTAATTGATTATAATCCTATTGTTTTCTTTTTCTTTTCTTTTTAAAAATAAGAAAATAATTAAAAAAAATAACACTGATTTAAACAAATCAAACTTAAAATTAGAAAGTCACAACTTTCAAAGTAAAAAATATTTATTAAGTAGTTTAATATTTCTGTTACATTTCATCTGTATTTATGTCCCAGACATAATGTAACAATTTTTATAATTTGGAATTCAAAATCAAAATTCTTAATGATCATATTTTTAAATAATATTGATTAATGTTTATTCAGTATTTAACAAACTTGTTTATAATTCAGTTTGATTAGTTTGATTTTATCTATGGTATAAAACTCAAAATAACATTTATTTACCACATTAGAAAATTATTTCTGTTCATTGATAGAGAATCAGAACAATGAGTAAAATTAATATCAATAATCAAATTATTTTATGAAAGCATAATAAGGTATAAATGTCTAATTCAATGTCATTTATATTGAAAGGAAAGAAAACATTTTTATAGAAAAAAGTTTTACAATTTAAATAAAGAGCAGATGTTAAATAGCAAGCAGTTATAAAGAAATTTTCAGTTGATTTTTCAGTTCAGTAATATAAAAAAATTAAAAGAAAAAAATAGCATCAGGTAAAACAACGGCAATTTCCGATTTGAAAATATCATTTTAGCTCACCTGCTATCGCTTCTGTTTGTTTTGTGTGAGCATCATTCCAACCTTGTCTGCCATCATTATGAGAAGATTTCACAGAACTTCTATGAGAATAATCTTGGGTTGTATCAATGTTTTTCTTATTTCTGTTGCTACTAGAAGGCAAAGCTACATCCTGAATATACATCTAATAAAAAGAAATAAGAATTCAAAATGAGTTTATGATAAAGCTAGTGAAATATATCTTTCAAATATAAAAATACCAAATAACTGATATCAGTTTATTCAAAACTAGTATAAGAATTAAAAAAAAACAAAACAATAATGATCGTGTATCAAATAAGAAAAAAAATCATCAGTTTTTAAAATCTTTTACCATTTGTTTAAATAATCTTGTAACCTACTATTTTATGAATGCATAGTTAAATAAAACTATACATTCATAAAATAGTAGTTTACAAGATTATTTGAACAAATGGTGAAAGATTAAATTATTTTAACAACCAAAATCAGAAGTAAAATGGAGAAATAAGATTTTATTTTAAGAGGAACTGGGGAGAAAGAAAATTGACTCAAGAATTTATTAAATACAAAAATATATTTCATTGTACAAAATATAAATAACTTAATATCTGGAAAAGATTTTATAAACAAAAATAAATTTTGCAAAGAAAAAAATCACTAAGGGAAATTAAATGTCTCAATGGAAAGCAATGTTATCTAAGTATATATACTGTGGGGTAAATAAAAACAAAATCAGTATATGAGAAACCAATAAACCTGGTCATGTAATTACCTGTGATACAGAATCTGCAGCTGGTTGAGGTTTTGGTGCAGAGGAAGAAAGCATTTGTTGATTTGTGGAATAAGGATGTGTGTGCATTCGAGGTGTTGGTGGTTGACTGCTTCTTCTCATATCTGCATTTGCTATAGGAACACCAACATTAGACCAAGGATTAGCTGGGTAAGGAGGACTTACCAAATGTCTTTGACCACTCACATAACTGCCTTCTATTACTGGAACACTTTGAGGATTACAACAGCGAAGGATACACACTGAGATTGAAGCTGTAATGATCACAGCTATTGTCACTGCTACAGAAACAATGATAATTGCTGAAGTCAGGTGGATCTTGTTATCTTTCTTTATGTTGACAGCATTTAACATTCTGATGTCTTGTTGCTCACAGTCAGTGTCAAATAAACAGTAGTTCTGGCTGATAGAACTGGGCTACCACTGTCCTTCACTAGAAACTCCAGTTCATATGAGCCAGCATCTTGTTGGCTTAGAACATGAGTTGAAGATAATAAACCAGTGTATTGGTTGATGTGAATATTTGTTTGCTATTTCTCTGATTATTTCATATTTTAGAAATGCATTCTCTTGACTATCACTGTCTGATGCCTTGATTTGGGTAATGTTCTTGGTGTGATGTGGGTAATATGTTACATCCATATTATAAGGATTAACACTGGGAAATGTAAAATATGGAGCATTATCATTTTCATCTCTCACCTTAACAATTACACTCACTGTATTATTCAATGATGGACTTCCTTTGTCTTTTACAAATACTTGAAACTTATAAGTATCTTGAAACTCATGATCTAAAGACATAATGGAAGAGATTAATCCCTTTTCAGTGATTCTGAAAGGTACAAATTGTTTATTTGTGGGTAGTAGAGAAAAGGATAGTTTACCTCCAAGTCCCAAGTCTTGATCTGTGGCATTGATTGTGCCAACAGGGATTTTTGATCTCTGATTTTCATCAATAAAGAATTTAAATGATTGCTTTGCAAAATGTGGTTGTACATCATTAACATCTGTTACTTGAACTGAGAATTTACTTTTACTTTGCAGTGGAGGAGATCCTTTATCTTGACACATGATTATAATATCATGATGTTCTTCTCTTTCTCTGTCTAATGGACTTTTTACAATTACTTGATATTTATGGGTGCCCATTTTCTGAAGCTGAAATTTATCATGCTGAATTTCACAAGTCACTTCTCCATTCTGACCTTCATCATGGTCACTGACTTTCACATAAGCAATGAAGCTTCCAACTTTAATGTCCTCAGAAATATCAACTGTATTTTCTCTTGATGTAGAGAAAAAGTTCACATCTATTTGTGGAGCATTGTTTTGTTGATTGATTACATTTACTATGACCATTGCTAATGATCGCAATGGGGATTACCTCCATCTCTGGCCTCCACATACAATTCATATGTCATTTCCTTGTGCTGCATTTCTTTCTTATGTAGAAAGAGTTCTCCTGTATTTTCTTTTAAATCAAATATCCTTTTTGTGTGATCAGTTGTTTTTGCTGTGATGTGATATTTACTTTACCATTTTCCTCAGCATCTAAATCTTTTGCAGATAATATGACAACAGGTTTAGCTTCCTTGTGTTTGCTATTAACTGAAACATTATAAACTTTCTGAGAAAAGATTGGAGCATTATCATTTACATCTGAGATAGAAATTTCAACAGTTAATACACTTTGTTTTGGTGGAGATCCTCCATCTTTTGCAATTACCTGAATTGTATAAGAGTCTTTGGATTCTCTGTTTAAAACTCTTTGTAATTCTATACTCAAATCAGATGTTCCATCAACTTTCTTTGTAGTAGATAATATAAATGGTTCATCTTTATTCTTCTTTAACTCATAAGTAATCTGAGAATTGATAATTCCTACATCTTTGTCAATGGCATTAGGAATAGATACTTTGGTTCCTTTTACAACATCCTCATTAAATTTGACATTAATTTTTATCAGGAAACTCAGGCTGATGATCATTAATATCTTTATTATTATTTTGATTTCAATAACTTGAAAACAGTGGTTGATTTTCTAACTGCTATATTTACCATCTGGAAACATTCTTTTTTATACGTACAAAGTGATTCTGCATCAATAGTTTGTGCAGTGTAAGTTTCCTTCTTTTTGATATTCTGAATAATGGAGAATTGCCATTTGCACCTTTATGAAGAAGGCTGAATCCAATAAGGTTATGGTCAGAATCAGGTATATCTTTCATCACATGTGAATCAGTAGCAATGTTTCCAACATAAATATCTGGCCTTTTCCCTTCATCCACATTATATGTAAGATCTACACATTGGCCAATATGTAGAAACAGGATAACCACATATAGTTTCCTTAGCATCCTTTGAATAATACAGTTGTCTGGGTGATTTTTAAATGATGATCTACAAATAATTCTGAAATTTTAAATCAAAAGCATTAATTAGTCAAAGAAAAATTAATCCATATTTTTTTTAAAATTAAATTTTCCAAGTTTTACAATGAACAAAGAAGCTGAAGATATCAGTTATTGTATTAGAAATAATCAATATTATGGTTATTATTATTATATAAAAATTTTTGAGATCACATAAATGTCATGTAACGAAATGATGAGTTCAGAATCATTTTGGTAATCGATATGGAAATTGCTGTATTCTATCAATCTTGTGAATTTACAATTAGCCATTTTAACTAAAAGTAAAAAAGCAAAAAAAATTATCAATATTTTCAATGTAGTGATTTTAAGGATACATGATGTTTTTTTTTGTTTTTTTTTATTTATTACTGACACTTTTGACATATACTAATCACATTTTTACCAACAGAATTAATTGAAAATAAACAGCCAATGTTAATGATATAGAAATAAATGCAAGGGATATATTCAGAAAAAAAAAAAAAATGTTGATGACGGCTTTTGTAAATAAAGGTTGTATGATGTATAAACATTAAGAATAATATAATCTCTTTATATCATTCCATTCATATTAAAAGGCTAAGAAAATGTGATCTTAGAAAATAATGAAAGAAATAAAAATGCATCAAAATTGTTAAGCATTTTTATTTCTAATATGAGATTTCATCAAATAATGGTTGGAACTAGCCATATTACATAGCTAGTTTTTAAAAATCTTTATATTATGATTAACATTGAAAGGCAAAGAAAACAAAAAATAACAATGAGAAAAAATTACCTTTGTTCTTAAATCTGCTTACATTAAATACAAGCTAAAATAACTGGGACACATACTCCTATATTTCAACATTATGGTGTGTATCTTTTGTGCTTAAAGTTACAACAATCCTTAGTAGTGTGCTGTCTGTGTAATGGCTGCTGCAATCTCTCTCTCTCTCTCTTTCTCTCTTTCTCTCTCTTTCTTTCTCATATAAAGCGTTAAGCTAGTATATAGCCTCCTCAATGGATGAACATAACTTGTCTCTATTTCTAAAAAATATTTTTCTCTATAAATACATTTTTTGATATACATAGATATATAATAAAAGCAAAATTTGAATGAATATGATTTAATTGGAAATTATTTAAAAATTAAATTAACCCCCAAGATGCAATATTCAGATGATCCTATTCTTGTATTTGTTTCTTTTTTTAAAATTATTATTCTATCTCAGGTAGCACTAGAGAATAAAATTTTAATTTTAATTATTTGAATGCTTATATTCTAATATCTAAGTATATTCAATGATTTGATATGAATCTTTATTTAGTTCTTTATAAATATTTTTCCTATTTGAGGAAAGTATAAAATCATAGTTATGAATAGTTTTAATTGTGCATACTTGAGAAATATTCAATTAAATTTTTGATACTAATAATATATTAATTAAAGAAATTTATTATTCTCTATTTGAATCAAATTTATTTCATCATGTTTTATAATTTATTAGAAAAATTCATTGAAACTTATATCCTTAGAAGCTATATATTTTATAAAAGATATAAAATATAAAACTGAAACATCTGCTTAATGATAATTT
This sequence comes from Doryteuthis pealeii, assembly GCA_023376005.1. Classification (NCBI taxonomy): domain Eukaryota; kingdom Metazoa; phylum Mollusca; class Cephalopoda; order Myopsida; family Loliginidae; genus Doryteuthis; species Doryteuthis pealeii. The sequence goes on from CM042151.1 coordinate 22,966,983, forward strand.
TACATATTTTTTAAATACTTAAATTAATTTATTAATCAATGAATTTGAAACAAAGTAATACTAAATAATTTGGGCATGTTAGGAGAGTAATGTAATGTTTTAATGGTGTATTGATCCATTTAATACTAAAAAATTAAAACTACTAAGTTAAATTTTACTTTTCATTTTCAAATTTAGAAATTGATAAGAATATATATTGATAAAATTGATAACATATTCCCATGATACCTATTTAGATGTTAGGTACAGGAGGCAAGGGCCTGTTAATAGAAGTCTGACTACCACTTGTAGATATATTTCTTGATTGTAAATGTCTATTAGAAGAGATACTACTGTTGACCTCTGTATGAGGACTGACTGCATTCATGTAGGGTGTATAAAAGCCCCTGGCCACTATTGTAGTATCACTAGGATAGTTGATAGTCTGTCCCAAGGGTCTCATTTCTGTTGATTGTTGTTGGTTTGTTTGTGTAGGAGGAGGGTTGCAATATTGTGAAGGGTACAGATCTGCAAGACATAAAATAAAAATAATTATTAAAAAAATCGGAAACCTATAAAAAATAAAATACCTAACACTATTTACAATATTAAATTTACTAGACTGTTTATAATAGTAATTAATTACCTATTTATTTCACACTAAGAAAGAAATGTTAAGTAGTAAACATATATAAGCATATTAGTGATGTGAATATCAAAAAACAAAGAAAATTTACTGCCAAAAAGAATAATATGAAACATCAAATGAATAAAACATTAAGCAATGTAGAGTAAAATATATCCAACCTGATACATCAGTTTGTCTTGTACCTCCATCTTTCCAGTCTTGGCTGTCATCATTGTGAGAAGATTTTATTGAGCCTCTACTGGAATACTCTTGTGCTCTGCCAGTCTTTTTCTTTTTTCTATTACTATCAGGTGACAGCACGACATCTTGAACATAGATCTAAGTAAAAAATATTCATAAAATCTATGTAAGCATGTTCATATATGATAAGTATAAGATAGAGAAAATATACGTAAGAGTATTGCAACTACACATTTTAAAAGTAAAAATAACAACTTTCAATGTTCTGAGGTAAAAAGTATTGGCTGCAAACATGTATAGTAGTTATGTCAATATTATTGAATGGAATTCATCAAATGATACAAAATGTTACTGTAATTATTCTACTTTTAAAATATATATACAAATACATTTATACAAAAGTGCTTAAATATATTGCAGCTAAAAATCGGAATGTGAAAGAACATACCTGTGCAGAATTTGGAGATAGCTGGGGTTTTGATACTGCATTTGACAGAAGTTGTTGATGCAAGGAATAAGGATGAGTTTGTATTTGAGGTGTTGGTAGCTGACTGCTTCTTCTCAATCTGCATTTGTTGGAGGAACATGAACATTAGACCAAGGATTCGCTGGGTAAGGAGGGCTTACCAAATGTCTCTGGCCACTCACATAACTGCCTTCTACTACTGGAACACTTCTAGGATTACAACAGCGAAGGATACACACTGAGATTGAAGCTGTAATGATCACAGCTATTGTCACTGCTACAGAAACAATGATAATTGCTGAAGTCAGGTGGATCTTGTTATCTTTCTTTATGTTGACAGCATTTAACATTTCTGATGTCTTGTTGCTCACAGTCAGTGTCAAATAACAGTAGTTCTGGCTGATAGAACTGGGCTACCACTGTCCTTCACTAGAAACTCCAGTTCATATGAGCCAGCATCTTGTTGGCTTAGAACATGAGTTGAAGATAATAAACCAGTGTATTGGTTGATGTGAATATTTGTTTGCTATTTCCTCTGATTATTTCATATTTTAGAAATGCATTCTCTTGACTATCACTGTCTGATGCCTTGATTTGGGTAATGTTCTTGGTGTGATGTGGGTAATATGTTACATCCATATTATAAGGATTAACACTGGGAAATGTAAAATATGGAGCATTATCATTTTCATCTCTCACCTTAACAATTACACTCACTGTATTATTCAATGATGGACTTCCTTTGTCTTTTACAAATACTTGAAACTTATAAGTATCTTGAAACTCATGATCTAAAGACATAATGGAAGAGATTAATCCCTTTTCAGTGATTCTGAAAGGTACAAATTGTTTATTGGTGGGCAGCAGAGAAAAGGATAGTTTACCTCCAAGTCCCAAGTCTTGATCTGTGGCATTGATTGTGCCAACAGGAATTTTTGATCTCTGATTTTCATCAATGAAGAATTTAAATGATTGCTTTGAAAACTGTGGTTGTACATCATTAACATCTGTTACTTGAACTGAGAATTTGCTTTTACTTTGCAGTGGAGGAGATCCTTTATCTTGGCACATGATTATAATATCATGATGTTCTTCTCTTTCTCTATCTAATGGACTTTTTACAATTACTTGATATTTATGGGTGCCCATTTTCTGAAGCTGAAATTTATCATGCTGAATTTCACAAGTCACTTCTCCATTCTGACCTTCATCATGGTCACTGACTTTCACATAAGCAATGAAGCTTCCAACTTTAATGTCCTCAGAAATATCAACTGTATTTTCTCTTGATGTAGAGAAAAAGTTCATATTTATTTGTGGAGCATTGTTCTGTTGGTTGATAACATTCAGTAGGACCATTGCCAATGATCGCAATGGAGGACTACCTCCATCTCTGGCCTCCACATATAACTCATATGTCATTTCCTTGTGTTGCATTTCTTTCTTTAAGCAGAAACAGTTCTCCAGTAATTTCATTTAAATCAAATATTCTTTTTGTGTGATCAGTTGTTTTTGCTGTGATGTGATATCTTACTTTACCATTTTCTCCAGAATCTAAATCTTTTGCAGATAATATGACAACAGGTTTTGCATCATTGTGTTTGCTATTAACTGAAACATTATAAACTTTCTGAGAAAAGATTGGAGTATTATCATTGACATCCAGGATGGAAATATGAACAGTTAATACACTTTGTTTTGGTGGAGATCCTCCATCTTTTGCAATGACTTGAATTGTATAAGAGTCTTTGATTTCTCTGTTTTAAACTCTTTGTAATTCTATACTTAAATCAGATGTTCCATCAACTTTCTTTGTAGTAGATAATATAAATGGTTCATCTTTATTCTTCTTTAACTCATATGTAATCCGAGAGTTGACAATTCCTACATCTTTGTCTATGGCATTTGGAATAGATACTTTAGTTCCTATTCCAACATCCTCATTGAATTTGACATTAATTTGCTTATCAGGAAACTCAGGCTGATGATCATTAATATCTTGTATTATTATTTTGATTTCTAATAATTTGAAAACAGTGGTTGATTTTCTAACTGCTACATCCACCATCTGGAAACATTCTTTTTTATAAGTACAAAGTGATTCTGCATCAATAGTTTGTGCAGTGTAGAGTTTTCCAGTTCTTTTTGATATTCTAAATAAAGGTGAATTGCCAGTCGCTCCTTTATGTAGAAGGCTGAATCCAATGAGATTATGATCAGAATCTGGTAAATCCTTCATCACATTTGAATCAGTAGCAATATCTCCCAAGTAAGTACCTGAACTTTTTGCTTCTTCTGTATAATAAACAAGATCAACACACCAACTGGTGTGTAAAATCATGAGTATAATACTTATTTCTTCAAAGTCATTTTGGAAAATAATTTCTCAAATGTTTCTGGAGACATCAGTTGTTTCTGAAGTTAAGATTTAAAAATACCAATCAATATTACTTTTATTTTATATATAACACTTATATAAAATTATAAATAAAACAAATAATATTTTTCTCACTTTTGATATCGTTTTTATATGGGTAAAATCATAAATAATAAAATAATCATTTTGCTACATACAATAAATCTAGTAAGTTTTCATTATCTACCTTTCATTATACTTTTAAAAACTGAACTTTTCAAAAGACAGGCTAAACATTTTAAAATGCTACATATGGATAAAACTTAATGTTATATATGCAAATTGAAAATAATGGTAAAACTACAATGTTAAGTCAATTTCTTTTTCAGTAGAATGAATTGAATAAAAGAATTAAAATCTTTTTAATAAAATAATCTTTTTGCACTCAAATAATTTAAAAATGATAACTAAATAAAATGATAAATAAATAGAACCATAAAAAGTCCAAAAGAGAAAAGTGTCTGAATAAGATTTCACAAAATAAATCTTTCAGATGAAAAATGGGGGAGTCCTCAGCAGTGGCATATTCCTGGGATTATTAAACATTTTTGGTCTTTCAACATCGCATTTTCTCCCCCAGGCAACCTAATCAGAGCTGATCAGATCCTGATCTAAACTCACCTCCATTCAATATCAATGAACAGAATGTTTAGAATTTGTCATGGAAAAATTATATAGATATTTTAGAAAAAACTCTTCATGAATATATAATATTTCTGAAAATAATAATTTGCAAAAAAAATAAGAGTTCTTTATAATATATATACATATGATAAATATTATATTTCTAAGATTATATTAAATAATTGTAAGTTTAGATGTTTTATCAATGTCAGTATAATTCATAAACAATGAAGATGTAGGAGAAAGTATATCTACACTATATAATATTAATAAAGATTAAGAAGAAGAATAAAAAGAAAATGCTAATAGCAATAAATGCTCTTTTCTAAAATAACACTTTTAGAGAAAAATTAAACATTGGGTACAGCTACATTAAGTTATATTCAATTTCAATTAATTTTACTTTTTTAATATCTCTTTCAGTAGAAGACAAAGAATACAGAATAAACAGTAAAAAATAAACTTACCTTTGTTCTTCTTAAATTTGCTCATATTAGATAGCAATTGTAGCAAAAAGTGTAGTTCTAACAGAACTATATCCTGCCATAGTTTTATGCTTCTGTTGTACTTTGTCACACACAAGCCAGTAAATCCTACATAGTGTGTTGTTTCAGTAATGGCGACTATCTTTTAATTTCCTTACTCTTAAAGAAGACCAGCCTCTTTCCCATTACTTGATAAAGTATAAAATTTATCTTGATGATATTTTCCTTCTTATTAGAAATATGTTCATGTATAGAAATATATGTTCATAAATATTAATATAAAGATATAATAGCAACATTTTTTGTGAAATAATTTTTTTCTAAATTTCTCCCAACATGCCATAGTCATTAAAGCTATTCTTCCATTATGATCTACTTTCTTCTTTCTTTCCTTAAGGAAAAGCATGTATAAAATATTAAATAGTATTCTATATTTACATCAAAATATATAAGTAAATTTAGAAAGGCTGTTTTAATAATTCTATAATAATAATTTTATTTCATACTAATGTTTTGTATTTACTGAAATTTATGCACTAGCTATCGATAAAGATATTTCATTTATAATATGGGGTGAAAAAGTTTTTCTAAAAAGTTTTGAAAAATCTTGTCAATTTTCAGGGGAAATTTATTCAAAACCAAACGCTAGTAGCTTTTGTGTAATTTTATCTAAAGATATTTATCTAAAATTTATAAATGAAAAAAAAAAGTCTAATTATTTAAAAAAAATATTCTGAGAATTTCACAAATTCATGTTGGAAGAATCAATGAAATACCTTCTCATAAATATGTGTGTAAAAAGTTAAGTAATTCTTATTCTAAATTGAATGGCCATAATTTAGATAATTTAATCTTTTTCAAAATGGAATTTATTAATTTAACTGAATTTTATATTAACTAATAAAAATTGAATTTAATAAATTCATTTATGTAGTAATTTTGAAGCGTACTCTTAAATTATCAAAAATTTATCATTTATAATAAAATATTCTTACTAAATCAAGAGAGATCAGTTCTAATTTGGTACTGGAGGCAGAGGTCTGTTGATAGAGGACTGACTACTACTTGCAGGTATATTTCTAGATCTTAAAAGTCTACTGGAAGGTATATCATCAACTACACTTGAGTAAGGCTTAGTACATGTTTGGGAAGTATTTTCATTCATATAAGGTGTATAAAAGCCCCTAGCCACTATAGTGGTATCACTGGGGTAGCTAACAGTTTGTCCCAAGGGCCTCATTTCTGTGGTTTGTTGTTGTTCATTTTGGGATGGTGGAGGATTACAATACTGAGAAGGGTACACATCTGAAAATTAAAGTCAGAAATTTAACATCAAATATTAAATATCTGAGATTTTAAAAAGTAAAATTCAACTGAGATATGGAATTCTATTAAATAAACATTTTGTGTATAAAATATAACCTCATTTCCTCTTAATTATATATTTCAGATTGAATGAAATTAAGTGTTGTTGTGTAAATGTAAGTATTTCATAGTTATAACAAGTGAAAAAAGAAAAAGAAAAAAGGACAACACTAATACCAAATGCCAATAGTTATAATAATAAAAATACTAGTTTACCTGATATATCTGTTGCTTGTCTTGTGTCATTTCCACTCCAGCCTTGTCTATCTTCACTGTGAGAAGATTTAATGGACTGTCTGGTGTAATCTTGTGTTGTGTTTATCTTTTTCTTGTTCTTATTGCTAGAAGATGGTAGTGCTATATCTTGAATATACATCTGTTTAAAAAGTGAAAGAAAACATTAGTAATCCTGCAATAATAATTTCATCTTAAAAATAAGATTGAAGCAACCTTTCACCAAAAAACAATGAAATAAAAAAGCTGTTTGAATCAATAACAAAAATTTTGTAACTAAAAACTACTAAAAGTTATTTAACCATGGTTAAGATAACACTTAAACATGTCAGAAAGTGTATGACTGAAGAATGACATATAATAGACAAACCTCGGTTGATCAAGTATAGAATTAGATTATTGTTAATTTATTACTAGTTGCAGTCCATTTTATTAGTGCTGTAAATCATCATGTGTCAGAAGTTCCAGTGAAAATTTTGTGACGTTGGTATGTTAGGTCCTTGAAAGATACCAATCAAGTGAAAGAGACATCCAAAACACTACAAGAAGGTCTCTATAAGATTGATTACTGTCTTCTGCAAGGGAAATACAAAGTATAGTGCCTTCAGCATGTTTTTATTCCAATGCTATTATGGCCCCTTCTTATATACAAAATTGCTACAAGTGCAGTTCAGTAAATGGAGGCAAATATAAATAGATTTATCCAAAAATGGTTGGGTTTACCTCCAGGCTTGTCTGATGTTGCAATTTATTGCAGACAAGCAAAACTGAAGTTGCCACCCAAATTAATTGTGAAGGAATTCAAATCCATGAAAATCTGACTCCAATTGATGCTGGATGACTCCAAGGATAAAGTGATCAAATCCTTCAATCCTACATTGAAAACAAGAAGGAAGTGGAAAGTCAAAAACACTATAAGTGCTAGAAACAACCTAGCTTTCAAGGAAGTCATTGGACACTCAAACAAGGAGACAAGGTTTTGGAATGTATGAAAAGCAGTGGTGGTCATAGAATACTGGCAAAGATTGCCAAAACATAGTAATTAAAAAATAAGGAATGATGAAGACAATTATAGACTCATAAAAGGAGTTCAACAGTCCCAATAAGGCCAATAGACAAGCTGGGATGATCACTGCAAAAGTCCATTACTTGGAATGACATTTGGCAGATGGCTTCGATCAAGTTGACTTTTTAAATACATTCTATGTATCACCAGCTTCTGTTGAAGAGCAATCTTGTCAAATGGAAAAAAAGAAAGCAATCCAACCTGTCACCTGTGTAAGGACAAACCACAAACACTAGAACATGTCCTCAGTTCCTGCAGAAGAGCTCTTGCTAATGGATGATATACCTGGATGCACAGCAGTGTATTGTATGAGTTGGTTAGAACTATATGGAACTTGGTAAAGACTGAAGCAACTAATTCAACCCAGAAATTTCTTGCAGAGGGAAGCAAGATATATGTTGGTTTTAGGCAAACAGCTCATCAAACTACACTCAGTAAAAATCATCTTGAATCAGGTGGCAATTGGGAGGTATCTTGAGGACCTCCCTGGTTGACAATGAATACCTGAAAATAATACCTAGTAAGGGAGTGTGACCAAACATTGTTCTATTTTCAAGGGCAAACTCAAAGATCATCCTAGTAGAATTAATAATACCATATGAGAGCCAAATAGAACAAAGCCACAATTACAAAAAAGCAAGTATGAAGATCTCAAAACAGAGCTGGAAAAAGAAGGGCATACCATGATTGTTAAAGCTGTGAAGGTTGGAGCAAGATTTTTAATGAAAAATAGCTGTGTGGATATGGAATAAAAAGAAATGTCCTGTGGAACAATTTGAAGTAAAAATGACATTTCATCACCTGCTTTGTGAATGTGTAATGAGATTCAAATAAAATTCTCACAATGCATGCAGATATAAAAACCACATTTTGCTGTTATTCATTAGTTGATTTGATTGTACGATATACTGGATATATTTTGTGAGGTCTCACATTGGTGACAGGGGCTGGTGTGCAAATAAAACAGTTAAGAGGAAGGCCCCAAAATGGTGCACCTTCTCTCACGATGACCCCAAAACCAAAAACATAAAAAAACAAAACAAAAACAAATGAAACAAAACAATCATGGAGTTGAATATCTCAGTGAATTTGAAAATGGATTGGGAGCATTTTACAGTCTGCTCACTTTCTGGTGAGTTTCTGTTACTTATCAAGTAACTTCCTTCTTCATGAGACTCTCAGTTAATACACACACTGAGCACCGAAGCAGTGCTGAATTGAGTCCGAAGAAGTACTTTCTAATGTGCTCTAAATTTCTCATCCCCATGGATGCCACATCAAATGCTTCAGTTATAGAAGCCTTCAGCATTGAGTAAGAAATTAAGACACTATTAAAAATGCACTCTTTTATTTTTATCATTTGTTCTGAGGAGGTGTTAAAGATCATATACACAAGATAATGACTTTCAGAATATAGAGTGCAGATTAAGGTAGTATCTAAAGAATGGAACACTAAAAAGTCAAATGAAATAAAAACAATAAAGCACCTAAAATTGTTTTCTTCAAATATCTTTCCAAATAATTAAAATTTTACTATCTAAAATTACATTTACATCTGACTCATGATTAAATATGCACATACTAGCTATTGATACTAATATATTATTTATTCATATGAGTGAATGAATTATTTCTTAAGGAATTTAATATTCATTTCTATGTTTTGAAAGGTAAAACAAGGATAATATGAAATTTCTTAATATATTCGATTAAGTATCAATCATTAATAAATAAAATGAGTGGTAAAACTTACTTGCGAGATAGAATCTGGAGCTGGCTGTGGTTTTGGGGATGAAGATAATAGCATTTGTTGAGTACTTGAGTAAGGATGGGTTTGCATTCGAGGTGTTGGTGGTTGACTGCTTCTTCTCATTTCTGCATTTGTTGGAGGAACACCAACATTTGACCAAGGATTTGCTGGGTAAGGAGGACTTACCAAATGTCTCTGACCACTCACATAACTGCCTTCTACTACTGGAACACTTCTAGGATTACAACAGCGAAGGATACACACTGAGATTGAAGCTGTAATGATCACAGCTATTGTCACTGCTACAGACACAATGATAATTGCTGAAGTCAGGTGGATCTTGTTATCTTTCTTTATGTTGACAGCATTTAACATTTCTGATGTCTTGTTGCTCACAGTCAGTGTCAAATAAACAGTAGTTCTGGCTGATAGAACTGGGCTACCACTGTCCTTCACTAGAAACTCTAGTTCATATGAGCCAGCATCTTGTTGGCTTAGAACATGAGTTGAAGATAATAAACCAGTGTATTGGTTGATGGTGAATATTTGTTTGCTATTTCCTCTGATTATTTCATATTTTAGAAATGCATCTTGACTATCACTGTCTGATGCCTTGATTTGGGTAATGTTCTTGGTGTGATGTGGGTAATATGTTACATCCATATTATAAGGATTAACACTGGGAAATGTAAAATATGGAGCATTATCATTTTCATCTCTCACCTTAACAATTACACTCACTGTATTATTCAATGATGGACTTCCTTTGTCTTTTACAAATACTTGAAACTTATAAGTATCTTGAAACTCATGATCTAAAGACATAATGGAAGAGATTAATCCCTTCTCAGTGATTCTGAAGGGTACAAATTGTTTATTTGTGGGCAGTAGAGAAAAGGATAGTTTACCTCCAAGTCCCAAGTCCGGATCTGTAGCATTGATGGTGCCAACAGGAATTTTTGATCTTTGATTTTCATCAATGAAGAATTTAAATGATTGCTTTGCAAAATGTGGTTGTACATCATTAACATCTGTTACTTGAACTGAGAATTTACTTTTACTTTGCAGTGGAGGAGATCCTTTATCTTGACACATGATTATAATATCATGATGTTCTTCTCTTTCTCTGTCTAATGGACTTTTTACAATTACTTGATATTTATGGGTGCCCATTTTCTGAAGCTGGAATTTATCATGCTGAATTTCACAAGTCACTTCTCCATTCTGACCTTCATCATGATCACTGACTTTCACATAAGCAATGAAGCTACCAACTTTAATGTCCTCAGAAATATCAACTGTATTTTCTCTGGATGTAGAGAAAAAGTTCACATCTATTTGTGGAGCATTGTTCTGTTGATTGATAACATTTACTAAGACAATTGCTAATGATCGCAGTGGGGGACTACCCCCATCTCTGGCCTCCACATACAACTCATATGTCATTTCCTTGTGTCGCATTTCTTTCTTATTTAGAAAGAGTTCTCCAGTAATTTCATTTAAATCAAATATCCTTTTTGTGTAATCAGTTGTTTTTGCTGTGATGTGATATTTAACTTTACCATTTTCTCCAGAATCTAAATCTTTTGCAGATAATATGACAACAGGTTTAGCTTCATTGTGTTTGCTATCAACTGAAACATTATAAACTTTCTGAGAAAAGATTGGAGTATTATCATTTACATCCAAGATAGAAATATGAACTGTTAATACACTTTGTTTTGGTGGAGATCCTCCATCTTTTGCAATGACTTGAATTGTATAAGAGTCTTTGGATTCTCTGTTTAAAACTCTTTGTAATTCTATACTCAAATCAGATGTTCCATCAACTTTCTTTGTAGTAGATAATATAAATGGTTCATCTTTAGTCTTCTTTAACTCATAAGTAATCTGAGAGTTGACAATTCCCACATCTTTGTCTATGGCATTTGGAATGGATCTCCTCATGCCTTTACCATATCCTTCTTCAAATTCTATGGTAACCTGTTTATCAGGAAACTCAGGCTGATGATCATTAATATCTTGTATTATTATCTTGATTTCCAATAACTTGAAAACAGTGGTTAATTTTCTAACTGCTACATCCACCATCTGGAAACATTCTTTTTTATAAGTACAAAGTGATTCTGCATCAATAGTTTGTGCAGTGTAGAGTTTTCCAGTTCTTTTTGATATTCTAAATAAAGGTGAACTGCCAGTGGCTCCTTTATGTAGAAGGCTGAATCCAATGAGATTATGATCAGAATCTGGTAAATCCTTCATCACATTTGAATCAGTAGCAATATCTCCCAAGTAAGTACCTGAACTTTTTGCTTCTTCTGTATAATAAACAAGATCAACACACCAACTGGTGTGTAAAATCATGAGTATAATACTTATTTCTCTCAAAGTCATTTTGGAAAATAATTTCTCAAATGTTTCTGGAGACATCAGTTGTTTCTGAAGTTAAGATTTAAAAATACCAATCAATATTACTTTTATTTTATATATAACACTTATATAAAATTATAAATAAAACAAATAATATTTTTCTGACTTTTGATATCGTTTTTATATGGGCAAAATCATAAATAATAAAATAATCATTTTGCTACATAAAATAAATCATACAATAAATCTAGTAAGTTTTCATTATCTACCTTTCATTATACTTTTAAAAACTGAACTTTTCAAAAGACAGGCTAAACATTTTAAAATGCTACATATGGATAAAACTTAATGTTATATATGCAAATTGAAAATAATGGTAAAACTACAATGTTAAGTCAATTTCTTTTTCAGTAGAATGAATTGAATAAAAGAATTAAAATCTTTTTAATAAAATAATCTTTTTGCACTCAAATAATTTAAAAATGATAACTTATAGAACCATAAAAAGTCCAAAAGAGAAAAGTGTCTGAATAAGATTTTGCAAAATAAATCTTTCAGATGAAAAATGGGGGAGTCCTCAGCAGTGTCATATTCCTGGGATTATTAAAAATTTTTGGTCTTTCAACATCGCATTTTCTCCCCCAGGCAACCTAATCAGAGCTGATCAGATCTCGATCTAAACTCACCTCCATTCAATATCAATGAACAGAATGTTTAAAATTTGTCATGGAAAAATTATATAGATATTTTAGAAAAAACTCTTCATGAATATATAATATTTCTGAAAATAATAACTTGCAAAAAAAATAAGAGTTCTTTATAATATATATACATATGATAAATATTATATTTCTAAGATTATATTAAATAATTGTAAGTTTAGATGTTTTATCAATGTCAGTATAATTCATAAACAATGAAGATGTAGGAGAAAGTATATCTACACTATATAATATTAATAAAGATTAAGAAGAAGAATAAAAAGAAAATGCTAATAGCAATAAATGCTCTTTTCTAAAATAACACTTTTAGAGAAAAATTAAACATTGGGTACAGCTACATTAAGTTATATTCAATTTCAATTAATTTTACTTTTTAATATCTCTTTCAGTAGAAGACAAAGAATACAGAATAAACAGTAAAAAATAAACTTACCTTTGTTCTTCTTAAATTTGCTCATATTAGATAGCAATTGTAGCAAAAAGTGTAGTTCTAACAGAACTATATCCTGACATAGTTTTATGCTTCTGTTGTACTTTGTCACACACAAGCCAGTAAATCCTACATAGTGTGTTGTTTCAGTAATGGCGACTATCTTTTAATTTCCTTACTCTTAAAGAAGACCAGCCTCTTTCCCATTACTTGATAAAGTATAAAATTTATCTTGATGATATTTTCCTTCTTATTAGAAATATGTTCATGTATAGAAATATATGTTCATAAATATTAATATAAAGATATAATAGCAACATTTTTTGTGAAATAATTTTTTTCTAAATTTCTCCCAACATGCCATAGTCATTAAAGCTATTCTTCCATTATGATCTACTTTCTTCTTTCTTTCCTTAAGGAAAAGCATATATAAAATATTAAATAGTATTCTATATTTACATCAAAATATATAAGTAAATTTAGAAAGGCTGTTTTAATAATTCTATAATAATGATTTTATTTCATATCAATGTTTTTTATTTACTGAAATTTATGCACTAGTTACTGATAAATATTTTGATTTATAATATGAGGTGAAAGTTTTTCTAAAAAGTTTTGAAAAATCTTGTCAATTTTCAGGGGAAATTTATTCAAAACCAAATGCTAGTAGCTTTTTTGTAATTTTATCTAAAGAAATTTACTTAAATTTATAAATTTAAAAAAAAAATCTAATTATTTAAAAAAAATATTCTGAGAATTTCATAAATTAGTGTTGGAAAAAATCAATGAAATACCTTCTCATAAATATGTGTGTAAAAAGTTAAGTAATTCTTATTCTAAATTGAATGGCCATAATTTAGATAATTTAATCTTTTTCAAAATGGAATTTATTAATTTAACTGAATTTTATATTAACTAATAAAAATTGAATTTAAAAATTCATTTATGTAGTAATTTTGAAGCGTACTCTTAAATTATCAAAAATTTATCATTTATAATAAAATATTCTTACTAAATCAAGAGAGATCAGTTCTAATTTGGCACTGGAGGCAGAGGTCTGTTGATAGAGGACTGACTACTACTTGCAGGTATATTTCTAGATCTTAAAAGTCTACTGGAAGGTATATCATCAACTACACTTGAGTAAGGCTTAGTACATGTTTGGGAAGTATTTTCATTCATATAAGGTGTATAAAAGCCCCTAGCCACTATAGTGGTATCACTGGGGTAGCTAACAGTTTGTCCCAAGGGCCTCATTTCTGTGGTTTGTTGTTGTTCATTTTGGGATGGTGGAGGATTACAATACTGAGAAGGGTACACATCTGAAAATTAAAGTCAGAAATTTAACATCAAATATTAAATATCTGAGATTTTAAAAAGTAAAATTCAACTGAGATATGGAATTCTATTAAATAAACATTTTGTGTATAAAATACCTCATTTCCTCTTAATTATATTTCAGATTGAATGAAATTAAGTGTTGCTGTGTAATGTAAGTATTTCATAGTTATAACAAGTGAAAAAAAAAAAAAAGGACAACACTAATACCAAATGCCAATAGTTATAATAAAAAATACTAGTTTACCTGATATATCTGTTGCTTGTCTTGTGTCATTTCCACTCCAGCCTTGTCTATCTTCACTGTGAGAAGATTTAATGGACTGTCTGGTGTAATCTTGTGTTGTGTTTATTTTTTTCTTGTTCTTATTGCTAGAAGATGGCAGTGCTATATCTTGAATATACATCTGTTTAAAAAGTGAAAGAAAACATTAGTAATCCTGCAATAATAATTTCATCTTAAAAATAAGATTGAAGCAACCTCTTGCCAAAAATAATGAAATAAAGAAGCCGTTTGAATCAATAACTAAAATTTTGTAACTAAAAACTACTAAAAGTTATTTAACCATGGTTAAGATAACACGTAAACATGTCAGAAAATGTATGACTGAAGAATGACATATAATAGACAAACCTCGGTTGATCAAGTATAGAATTAGATTATTGTTAATTAATTAATGGTAATTAAAAAATAAGGAATGATGAAGACAATTATAGACAAGTTGGGAAGATCACTGCAAAAATCCATTACTTGGAATGACATTTGGCAGATGGCTTCGATCAAGTTGAGTTTTTTAATACATTCTACGTATTCTACGTAGATAATGACTTTCAGAATATAGAGTGCAGATTAAGGTAGTATCTAAAGAATGGAACACTAAAAAGTCAAGTGAAATAAAAACAATAAAGCACCTAAAATTGTTTTCTTCAAATATATTTCCAAATAATTAAAATTTTACTATCTAAAATTACATTATATCAAAATATTAAAAGAATAATTTACATCTGACTAATGATTAAATATGCACATAATAGATATTGATACTAATATATTATTTATTCATACAAGTGAATGAGTTATTTCTTAAGGAATTTAATATTTATTTTTATGTTTTAAAATAAAAAAAAAGGTACTTCAGGCAAAACAAGGATAATATGCAATTTCTTTATATATTTGATACATAGTCGAACTGTATCCAAACTCATCCTACTGTATTCCCGGTCGATGAGAATAAATAAAACAAATATTGTCATATATTAAACATATAACAATATTTGTTCTCACCTACCGGAAAACAGTAGGATGAGTTTGGATATGGTTCAACTATGTATCATGTGATGTGGTCATCACAGCCACTACATTCTTGTGATCTTGCTGCCTCTCTGCTTGTCAGTGAGTATATTCGGTCCAGATCGTTAAAAGAGATAACTCTCCCTAACAATATTCATTAAGTATCAGTCATTAACAAATAAAATGAGTGGTAAAACTTACTTGCGAGATAGAATCTGGAGCTGGCTGTGGTTTTGGTGATGAAGATAATAGCATTTGTTGAGTACTTGAGTAAGGATGGGTTTGCATTCGGGGTGTTGGTGGTTGACTGCTTCTTCTCATTTCTGCATTTGTTGGAGGAACACCAACATTAGACCAAGGATTCGCTGGGTAAGGAGGACTTACCAAATGTCTCTGACCACTCACGTAACTGCCTTCTACTACTGGAACACTTCTAGGATTACAACAGCGAAGGATACACACTGAGATTGAAGCTGTAATGATCACAGCTATTGTCACTGCTACAGACACAATGATAATTGCTGAAGTCAGGTGGATCTTGTTATCTTTCTTTATGTTGACAGCATTTAACATTTCTGATGTCTTGTTGCTCACAGTCAGTGTCAAATAAACAGTAGTTCTGGCTGATAGAACTGGGCTACCACTGTCCTTCACTAGAAACTCCAGTTCATATGAGCCAGCATCTTGTTGGCTTAGAACATGAGTTGAAGATAATAAACCAGTGTATTGGTTAATGCTGAATATTTGTTTGCTATTTCCTCTGATTATTTCATATTTGAGAAATGCATTCTCTTGACTATCACTGTCTGATGCCTTGATTTGGGTAATGTTCTTGGTGTGATGTGGGTAATATGTTACATCCATATTATAAGGATTAACACTGGGAAATGTAAAATATGGAGCATTATCATTTTCATCTCTCACCTTAACAATTACACTCACTGTATTATTCAATGATGGACTTCCTTTGTCTTTTACAAATACTTGAAACTTATAAGTATCTTGAAATTCATGATCTAAAGACATAATGGAAGAGATTAATCCCTTTTCAGTGATTCTGAAGGGTACAAACTGTTTATTGGTGGGCAGTAGAGAAAAAGATAGTTTACCTCCAAGTCCCAAGTCTGGATCTGTGGCATTGATTGTGCCAACAGGAATTTTTGATCTCTGATTTTCATCAATGAAGAATTTAAATGATTGCTTTGAAAACTGTGGTTGTACATCATTAACATCTGTTACTTGAACTGAGAATTTGCTTTTACTTTGCAGTGGAGGAGATCCTTTATCTTGACACATGATTATAATATCATGATGTTCTTCTCTTTCTCTGTCTAATGGACTTTTTACAATTACTTGATATTTATGGGTGCCCATTTTCTGAAGCTGAAATTTATCATGCTGAATTTCACAAGTCACTTCTCCATTCTGACCTTCATCATGGTCACTGACTTTCACATAAGCAATGAAGCTACCAACTTTAATGTCCTCAGAAATATCAACTGTATTTTCTCTGGATGTAGAGAAAAAGTTCATATTTATTTGTGGAGCATTGTTCTGTTGGTTGATAACATTCAGTAGGACCATTGCCAATGATCGCAATGGGGGACTACCTCCATCTCTGGCCTCCACATATAACTCATATGTCATTTCCTTGTGTTGCATTTCTTTCTTTAACAGAAACAGTTCTCCAGTAATTTCATTTAAATCAAATATTCTTTTTGTGTGATCAGTTGTTTTTGCTGTGATGTGATATCTTACTTTACCATTTTCTCCTGAATCTAAATCTTTTGCAGATAATATGACAACAGGTTTAGCTTCATTGTGTTTGCTATTAACTGAAACATTATAAACTTTCTGAGAAAAGATTGGAGTATTATCATTGACATCCAGGATGGAAATATGAACAGTTAATACACTTTGTTTTGGTGGAGATCCTCCATCTTTTGCAATTACCTGAATTGTATAAGAGTCTTTGGATTCTCGGTTTAACATTTTTTCTAATTCTATACTCAAATCAGATGTTCCATCAACTTTCTTTGTAGTAGATAATATAAATGGTTCATTTTTTGTCTTTTTTAACTCATAAGTAATCTGAGAATTGATAATTCCTACATCTTTGTCTATGGCATTGGGAATTGATCTTCTCATGCCCTTACCATCTCCTTCACCAAACTCTATGGTAACTTGTTTATCAGGAAACTCAGGCTGATGATCATTAATATCTTGTATTATTATTTTGATTTCTAATAATTTGAAAACAGTGGTTGATTTTCTAACTGCTACATCCACCATCTGGAAACATTCTTTTTTATAAGTACAAAGTGATTCTGCATCAATAGTTTGTGCAGTGTAGAGTTTTCCAGTTCTTTTTGATATTCTAAATAAAGGTGAACTGCCAGTCGCTCCTTTATGTAGAAGGCTGAATCCAATGAGATTATGATCAGAATCTGGTAAATCCTTCATCACATTTGAATCAGTAGCAATATCTCCCAAGTAAGTACCTGAACTTTTTGCTTCTTCTGTATAATAAACAAGATCAACACACCAACTGGTGTGTAAAATCATGAGTATAATACTTATTTCTTTCAAAGTCATTTTGGAAAATAATTTCTCAAATGTTTCTGGAGACATCAGTTGTTTCTGAAGTTAAGATTTAAAAATACCAATCAATATTACTCTTATTCTATATATAACACTTATATAAAATTATAAATAAAACAAATAATATTTTTCTCACTTTTGATATCGTTTTTATATGGGCAAAATCATAAATAATAAAATAATCATTTTGCTACATACAATAAATCTAGTAAGTTTTCATTATCTACCTTTCATTATACTTTTAAAAACTGAACTTTTCAAAAGACAGGCTAAACATTTTAAAATGCTACATATGGATAAAACTTAATGTTATATATGCAAATTGAAAATAATGGTAAAACTACAATGTTAAGTCAAAATTTTTCAGTAGAATGAATGGAATAAAAGGATAAAATTTTTTTTAATTAGATAATCTTTTTGCGCTCAAATAATTTAAAAACGATAACTTATAGAACCATAAAAAGTCCAAAAGAGAAAAGTGTCTGAATAAGATTTCACAAAATAAATCTTTTAGATGAAAAAGGGCGGAGTCCTCAGCAGTGTCATATTCCTGGGATCATTGAAAATTTTTGGTCTTTCAACATCGTATTTTCTCCTCCAGGCAACCTAATCAGGGCTGATCAGATCCTGATCTAAACTCGCCTCCATTCAATACCAATGAACAGGATGTTTAAAATTCATCATGGAAAAATTATATAGATATTTTAGAAAAACTTTTCATGAACATATGTTTCTGAAAATAATAACTTGCAAAATAAAGATAAAATAAAAAGATTATTTTATGATATATATATATATATATATATATATATATATATATATATATATAACTATATTTTTAAGATTATATAAAATAATTGTTAGTTTAGATGTTTTATCAATCAGTCAGTATAATGCATAAACAATGAAGAAGCAGGAGAAAGCATATCCACACTATATAATATTAATAAACATTAAGATGAAATATTTAAAAAATGCTAATAGCAATAAATGCTCTTTTCTAAAATAACACTTTTAGAGAAATTCTAACATTGGGTACAGCTGCTTATAGTTATATTCAATTTCAATTAATTTTACTTCTTTAATATCTCTTTCAGTAGAAGACAAAGAATACAGAATAAACAGTAAAAAATAAACTTACCTTTGTTCTTCTTAAATTTGCTCATATTAGATAGCAATTGTAGCAAAAAGTGTAGTTCTAACAGAACTATATCCTGACATGGTTGTATGCTTCTGTTGTACTTTGTCACACACAAGCCAGTAAATCCTACATAGTGTGTTGTTTCAGTAATGGCGACTATCTTTTCATTTCCTTACTCTTAAAGAAGACCAGCCTCTTTCCCATTACTTGAAAAAGTATGAAATTTATCTTGATGATATTTTCCTTCTTATTAGAAATATGTTCATGTATAGAAATATATGTTCATAAATATTAATATAAAGATATAATAGCAACATTTTTTGTGAAATAATTTTTTTCTAAATTTCTCCCAACATGCCATAGTCATTAAAGCTATTCTTCCATTATGATCTACTTTCTTCTTTCTTTCCTTAAGGAAAAGCATGTATAAAATATTAAATAGTATTCTATATTTACATCACAATATATAAGTAAATTTAGAAAGGCTGTTTTAATAATTCTATAATAATAATTTTATTTCATATTAATGTTTTCATCTTTACTGAAATTTATGCACTAGCTACTGATAAAGATATTTCATTTATAATATGGGGTGAAAAAGTTTTTCTAAAAAGTTTTGAAAATCTTGTCAATTTTCGGTGGAAATTTATTCTATATTACCAAAACCAAATGCTAGAAGTTTTTGTGTAATTTTATCTGAAGATATTTATCTAAAATTTATGAATTAAAAAAAAATCTAATTATTTAAAAAAATATTCTGAGAATTTCATAAATTAGTGTTGGGAAGAATCAATGATAAACCTTCTCACAAATATGTGTGTAAAAAGTTAAGTAATTTTTATTTTAAATTGAATGGCCATAATTTAGATAAATTAATAAATTACATTTTGAAAATTAACTGAATTTCATATTAACTAATAAAAATTCATTTAAAAAATTCATTTATGTAGTAATTTTGAAGCTTACTCTTAAATTATGAAAAAAATTATCATTTATAATAAAATATTCTTACTAAATCAAGAGAGATCAGTTCTAATTTGGCACTGGAGGCAGAGGTCTGTTGATAGAGGTCTGACTACTACTTGCAGGTATATTTCTAGATCTTAAAAGTCTACTGGGAGGTATATCATCAACTACACTTGAGTAAGGCTTAGTACATATTTGGGAAGTATTTTCATTCATATAAGGTGTATAAAAGCCCCTAGCCACTATAGTGGTATCACTGGGGTAGCTAACAGTTTGTCCCAAGGGCCTCATTTCTGTGGTTTGTTGTTGTTCATTTTGGGATGGTGGAGGATTACAATACTGAGAAGGGTACACATCTGAAAATTAAAGTCAGAAATTTAACATCAAATATTAAATATCTAAGATTTTAAAAAGTAAAATTTAACTGAGATATGGAATTCTATTAAATAAACATTTTGTGTATAAAACTACCTCATTTCCTCTTAATTATAAATTTCAGATTGAATGAAATTAAGTGTTGCTGTGTAAGTGTAAGTATTTCATAGTTATAACAAGTGAAAAAAGAAAAAAAGGACAACACTAATACCAAATGCCAATAGTTATAATTTAAAAAATACTAGTTTACCTGATATATCTGTTGCTTGTCTTGTGTCATTTCCACTCCAGCCTTGTCTATCTTCACTGTGAGAAGATTTAATGGACTGTCTGGTGTAATCTTGTGTTGTGTTTATTTTTTTCTTGTTCTTATTGCTAGAAGATGGCAGTGCTATATCTTGAATATACATCTGTTTAAAAAGTCAAAGAAAACATTAGTAATCCTGCAATAATAACTGCAAGATTCATTGTATCAGCAAACTAAAAACACCAAAATGAATAAAAAAAAAAAACTAAAAAAAAGAATAAAAAGAATGAAAAAGCTGTTTCAATCAATAACTAAAAGACTTTTAGACTATTAATTTAGAACTAAAAGTAATTTAAAATCAAGTTTAAACATATGTATCATTGAAGAATGAAATGTGATAATTCAGATAAAGCCTGCTTGATCCAGTATATAACTAGTTTATTATCAATTTATTGCATGTGTTATAAATCTAGTATTGCTACTTTATATCTCAAGAGATTGAAGAAGTTTCACAGAAAGATTGGTTAATACAGGTTAAGGCACTATCTAAGATGCAGAAAGCAAGAAGAAAAAATAATTTTTGAAAATTATTATATAAAGAATTCATAATATCAATAAATCAAAATACTGATTAAAAAGACACATAACATTGTCAATATATTTTGTTCGTACAAGCCACTTAAAGATTTTTAAAGGAATCAATACTTATTTATGAACAGGTAAAAAATTACTTCTGGCAAAACAAAGGTAAGAAAATAGGAAAATTGACAGAGTGGCCTATTGTTAATATCAGCCAGACAGTGAGGGAGTCAAAACCCTTTTCACTTGTGCTAGACTAGGTAGATTGTTTTGGCATCTAAGGTAGAGTGCCACATCTACCATCAGCTTCCTACTTTACTGGACAGATCCAAGCTGTGCTACTCATGCACTGAGTTGGTGAGGGCCAGTATCAAACACAAAACCTTATGGTTCCAACTGAGCTGAAAAATTTCTAAACATATTCAATAAATGAAAATTAGTAGGAGAACTTACTTGTGAGATAGAATCTGGAGCTAGCTGTGATTTTGGTATTGGAGATGACAGCATTTGTTGAGAACTAGAGTAAGGATGTGTGTGCATTCGAGGTGTTGGTGGTTGACTGCTTCTTCTCATATCTGCATTTGGTGGAGGAACATGAACATCAGACCAAGGATTGGCTGGGTAAGGAGGACTTACCAAATGTCTTTGACCACTCACATAACTGCCTTCTACTACTGGAACACTTTGAGGATTACAACAGCGAAGGATACACACTGAGATTGAAGCTGTAATGATCACAGCTATTGTCACTGCTACAGACACAATGATAATTGCTGAAGTCAGGTGGATCTTGTTATCTTTCTTTATGTTGACAGCATTTAACATTTCTGATGTTTTGTTGCTCACAGTCAGTGTCAAATAAACAGTAGTTCTGGCTGATAGAACTGGGCTACCACTGTCCTTCACTAGAAACTCCAGTTCATATGAGCCAGCATCTTGTTGGCTTAGAACATGAGTTGAAGATAATAAACCAGTGTATTGATTGATGGTAAATATTTGTTTGCTATTTCCTCTGATTATTTCATATTTTAGAAATGCATTCTCTTGACTATCACTGTCTGATGCCTTGATTTGGGTAATGTTCTTGGTGTGATGTGGGTAATATGTTACATCCATATTATAAGGATTAACACTGGGAAATGTAAAATATGGAGCATTATCATTTTCATCTCTCACCTTAATAATTACACTCACTGTATTATTCAATGATGGACTTCCTTTGTCTTTTACAAATACTTGAAACTTATAAGTATCTTGAAACTCATGATCTAAAGACATAATGGAAGAGATTAATCCCTTTTCAGTGATTCTGAAGGGTACAAATTGTTTATTGGTGGGCAGTAGAGAAAAGGATAGTTTACCTCCAAGTCCCAAGTCTTGATCTGTGGCATTGATTGTGCCAACAGGAATTTTTGATCTTTGATTTTCATCAATAAAGAATTTAAATGATTGCTTTGAAAACTGTGGTTGTACATCATTAACATCTGTTACTTGAACTGAGAATTTGCTTTTACTTTGCAGTGGAGGAGATCCTTTATCTTGACACATGATTATAATATCATGATGTTCTTCTCTTTCTCTGTCTAATGGACTTTTTACAATTACTTGATATTTATGGGTGCCCATTTTCTGAAGCTGAAATTTATCATGCTGAATTTCACAACTTACTTCTCCATTCTGACCTTCATCATGGTCACTGACTTTCACATAAGCAATGAAGCTACCAACTTTAATGTCCTCAGAAATATCAACTGTATTTTCTCTGGATGTAGAGAAAAAGTTCACATCTATTTGTGGAGCATTGTTCTGTTGATTGATAACATTTACTAGGACAATTGCTAATGATTGCAATGGAGGACTACCTCCATCTCTGGCCTCCACATATAACTTGTATGTCATTTCCTTGTGCTGGATTTCTTTCTTATTTAGAAAGAGTTCTCCAGTAATTTCATTTAAATCAAATATCCTTTTTGTGATATCAGTTGTTTTTGCTGTGATGTGATATTTTACTTTACCATTTTCCTCAGCATCTAAATCTTTTGCAGATAATATGACAACAGGTTTAGCTTCATTGTGTTTGCTATTAACTGAAACATTATAAACTTTCTGAGAAAAGATTGGAGTATTATCATTGACATCTGAGATAGAAATATGAACCGTTAATACACTTTGTTTTGGTGGAGATCCTCCATCTTTTGCAATTACTTGAATTCTATAAGAGTCTTTGGATTCTCTGTTTAAAACTCTTTGTAATTCTATACTCAAAGCAGATGTTCCATCAACTTTCTTTGTAGTAGATAATATAAATGGTTCATCTTTACTCTTTTTTAACTCATAAGTAATCTGGGAGTTGACAATGCCTACATCTTTGTCAATGGCATTTGGAATGGATCTTCTCATGCCTTTACCATCTCCTTCTTCAAATTCTATGGTAACTTGTTTATCAGGAAACTCAGGCTGATGATCATTAATATCTTGTATTATTATTTTGATTTCCAATAACTTGAAAACAGTGGTTGATTTTCTAACTGCTATATTCACCATGAGAAAACATTCTTTTTCAAAAAGACAAAGTGATTCTGCATCAAGAGTTTGTGCAGTGTAGAGTTTTCCAGTTCTTTTTGATATTCTGAATAATGGAGAATTGCCAGTGGCCCCTTTACGAAGAAGTCTGAATTCAATGAGATTATGGTCAGAATCTGGTAAATCCTTCATCACATGTGAATCAGTAGCAACATCACCCACATATGTACCTGGTTGTTTTCCTTCTTCCACATAATAAGTAATATCTATACATAGACCTATGTGGAGGATTATGAATATCACATATATATTCTCTATCATCTTTTTGGAAAATAACATAATTCAGGTAGTTGTTGAATAAGATTTCTGAAATTAAATATTAAAAATATGTTGTTATCTGTAAAGAATATATTTACAATTTAGAATAGTTTTATTCTATTTCAAATCACTATGAAAATCATCAATCTAATATAAAAATCTTTGATAAAATTAACATTTTTAATGAAATGAATACCAAAGTTTTCTCATAATTATTCTTCAGAAAGAAACATATTAATGAATTTATTTGAATGAAGAAACAATAAACATATACTTTTTCAAATATCAAGGTTTAGTAAAAGAGAAAACAATTAATGGAAGGTTATTTTTCCTGTTCAATATATTTTGAAAATTTATAATAATTATTTAATAAACCATCTGGTAAAATAATAAAAGCAATAGCAATCTTTTACTTCAGTGTATGAAAATATAAATATTTTAGTAATACTTTAAAAGAATGAGAAAATTCTGTTTATTTTCCATATAATTTTAGATATACATGTTTCTTTATAAAAAAACACAAAACAAAAAACAATGAACTACTATAAACAATACATTAAAAATCATAATGTAAAACAAAAACATTCTTATAATACTAAAATTGAATATCAGATAAACTTTATCATATAAATATAAAGAAATGAATAAATTTAAAAAATAATCACAACAAATCAGGATGGAAAATTATTCAATATACTAAGTTATAGTTCTATGATGTAGCCATAATAATGAACAATCATAATAGTAAATACCTGTATCAATTTACATGTGCTTTTATATTGAAAAAATAAAAAAATGCTGAAATATATCATTAGAAAGGAAATTGACCACAATAAAACTGATAGGGTTTTATATTTTGCTTCACAAAATTACTATATAAAATCACTGGATGAAATACATATGGCTTCATTCATCTGACTGTATAAACTTAGTCTATCTCCTATATATTTTATGTCAAGAGACAAAGAAAATAAAGAAATTTAGATAAATATCAACTTACCCTTGGCATTAAATTGGCACATGCCAACTAACAGCTATTTCAACTGGGATACTTTTGATGATGTTATATTCTTGCATTATATATTTCTTGAAGTGAATTAATACAAAAGCCAGTAGTCCTACCTAGTGTGATGCCTGTCTAATGGCTGCTATATTTTTCCTGTGTGAATGCTGGGATCGGGAATGTTTTACAGAATAAAGAATGAAGGTCAACTTTCTATCTTTTAATATTAAAAAAAATATATATTTTTATATATTTATAAATGTTCAATTAAGATATTTGCAAAAAATAAATGTTTTGTAAATTTAGGAATAAACAAAAGAGACTCCCAAGATGCAATAGGCAGATGAATCTATTCTTCTCTTAACATCTACTTTCCTCTTTCTATCTCACAAAAAATGAAGTAATACAATTTATTTTACTATTGAGAAGTTAGAAGCAATTGTTTTGATAATCATTTAATCTTCATGTTAACTTATTAATGATCATTAATGATTAACGTATTAATTGTTACACCAATTATTGTTAATTTTTGATAAATGAAGTAGCTTTGCAGGGATAGAAAAAATAATTTAAAAAATTTTGTGTAGGAAAAAGAATTAGAAAATGAGTAGGTAGAGAATTTAGAATTTTACCTTGTCTACGCTTTCTGCTTTTTCTGGGAATATTATTTTGAAAATAGTTAAATACAAGTTTACTTAAGGATTGAACTTGGAGAAATTCAAATAGAAGTACACAGCAAACAAAAGAAAAGTTTGAGAAATTCTCAATCTAAAATTTTAATTTGATGAGGAAATATCTGAAACCTTAAATGGATTTAGTATTTTATCACTAAATTGATACAATGATATTAATTTTACTTAATGAAGATAATTTGGGAACCAATAATATGTGCACAAATTAAATATTTAATATTTTAAAAATTACATTTTCTTTTAGCAATTATTATCTAAAGAGGAGTAAATATAATATAAGTATAAAATACTATTTTATATATTTCACTGAGGTACAGGTGGCAGAGGTCTGTTGATTGAAGTTTGACTCCCACTTGCAGGTACATTTGTTGACTGTAAATGTCTATTAGAAGAACTAGTGCTACTGCCTTCTGTGTGGAGATTATTTTCATTCATGTAAGGTGTATAAAAGCCTCTGGCCACTATTGTGGTATCACTGGGATAGCTGGCAGTCTGTCCCAAAGGCCGCATCTCAGAGGTCTGCTGTTGGTCATGATGGGAAGGAGGGTTATTACAATACTGAGAAGAATACATATCTGAAAAATACAAAAGTATGTAAAATTTTATCGCTCAAGACTCCAAATATATTTTAAATGGTTAGTTGGTTATTTTGTTTAATAGCATATCCACTCTTGTGGGCCATTTAATGCCAAATCATGTTTTTGTATATGTTTTGTAAGTGAATAGTTTTTAGGTATATATATTTGTTTGCTTTGATTATATTAACTGGTAGAAATAATTTACATTAACTTCATGTGTATTAACTAAATAGTGGTTGACCTTTTCAGCCAACCCTTTTCCCACCTATAAAATAAAAAGGTTTGTACGTTTGTTTGCCATGAGAGCAATTTGAAGAATATGCTTAATACTTAATCATATAGGTGAAGGACTTGACATAACTGGCTAATTAATGAAATTGGGTCTCTCCAAATGCCCCTCTAGCCCAAGTAAAACCTGAAGTGGAGTGTTGCAGGTCATGTAACCACCTAGTACCCAAGTTGCAGACAGCTTAGTGGTTAGGATTCTATCCTTAGGCATTATGGGTCACTACCCATTGCCAACAAGTAGCCTCAATAGAGGACCAGGAGGTCTTACCCCTATGTAGAGGTGTAGTCAAAATATTCTACACCTCCAGCCCATAGAGCAGTATTTTATATGACATCAAGTATAAATAATGGATATAATAGTACCTTCACATTAAAAAAACAAAACAAGCAAAGACAATTGACACAGCAACTATTTTAACTATCTGTATTTATGTGAATCTTCAGTTTTAATTTTGCCTATATAGATAAATGGATGAATATTTAATAAAATAAGGAGTAGAATATTTAAATTAAACTTGTTAGATGTTTTTTAAGAAAGAAATTGATGTCATACGTACATATATTATTTATGTAAGTGTGTCATTAAGTTTATTAGTTCTCTAAGGTCATTTTGATTTACATTAGTCTCTTTAAAAAAATATATTTTGTTCATGTTTGTTAGCTTCAGGGAATTTATTTAAAATTATAAAGACCCATATATATATATATATATATATATATATATATATATATATATATCATACACTTCCATTTCGTATACAAACAGTCTATTTTATACAGGGGAAACATTTAAACACAATAAATTTAACCATGATATTTTTCACTTTAATCTTATTTCACTGAAGGTAATTACAGATATATTCTCTTAATTATTCTATTTCAGAGATCTCCTTAAATATTGAAAAAATAATTCTTTTAGACAGTTGTTTTCTAAAATTTTTAGATTAAGTGTTTTCACCATTATAATTTTCATCATTGTTGACTCTAATTTATTGAGAGCAACAATTACAAATAACTGCATCCCTACTCTACACAAGAGATGTATCTGAAAGAGTAATCTTTCATAGCAAAAAGCACAACACAACCACCTAACAAAATTGGTCTCTTACAGGAGAAAAATATGACTGTGCATATAACATGCCAGAAAGTTGTGGTAGAAAATATAAAGGAGAGAACAACTGCCTTATAAAATATGAGAGAATATATACAAGAAAAAGTAGAAAAGTTTAACCAAAAGGATCTTCAGAATAATTCTGACCAATCAGAATTATCCTGGAGATCCTTTTGGTGAAACCTGGGTTGTTAATTTCTGTTGCTAATTCTCTCCCATGAACCAACTCTACAAGTAAGCATTGAGCACTTTTCAGTATTCATTATCTCAACATAGTCGTTTTTTTCTTTTTCCAACACTCAAAATTGCAACTCGTTTATTTTTATTTTTTCCTTTATTTATTCTCTGAAATTCCCCTACTATATATATATATATATATGAATATAAGATGAAAAGTACATTTTAAATTCTGAGAAAAATGCAATGATATTGAGAAATGCTACAACTCACCTGCCATAGGTTCTGTTTGGTCTGTGTTAGTATTATTCCAATCTCGTCTGTCACCAGTATGAGAAGATTTTATAGAACTTCTACTGGAATAATCCCGTATTCTGTTAATTCTTTTCTTATTTCTATCAATACCAGATGGCAATGCTATATCTTGAACATACATCTAATAAAAATAAAACATAAAAACATTTTTATGTTAGAAATAGGTTGAATATACTACTGTGATAATAGAAAGAGGCTTATGTTTAATATTCATTAAAAGCAAAAATTGAAATACATTTCAATTTACCAATCTTAACTTGTACAAGCAAGATTCAATATATATTTGTGTTTGTAAGCAGTAACTAATTCTGTCCCGAAAAATAAATTAAATAGTGAAATTAGTAAATATTTGAAGTACACATCTTAGATGAGTTATAAGGGTTTCTGAAGTAGGAATTAATGAATAAAATGATGAAATACATAGATGATTTAATATTTCTACACACATGTTCTGAATTTCCTCTGGATAAACAGTAAAAGCTAAAAAAATATACAAACTTACTTGTGATACTGAGTCTGCCACTGGCTGCGGTTTTTGAGCTAGGGATGTTAGCATTTGTTGAGTACTTGAGTAGGGATGTGTGTGCATTCTAGGTGTTGGTGGTTGACTGCCTCTCCTCATATCTGCATCTGATGGAGGTACACCAACATTGGACCAAGGATTGGCTGGGTAAGGAGGACTTACCAAATGTCTTTGACCACTCACATAACTGCCTTCTACTACTGGAACACTCCGAGGATTACAACAGCGAAGGATACACACTGAGATTGAAGCTGTAATGATCACAGCTATTGTCACTGCTACAGAAACAATGATAATTGCTGAAGTCAGGTGGATCTTGTTATCTTTCTTTATGTTGACAGCATTTAACATTTCTGATGTCTTGTTGCTCACAGTCAGTGTCAAATAAACAGTAGTTCTGGCTGATAGAACTGGGCTACCACTGTCCTTCACTAGAAACTCCAGTTCATATGAGCCAGCATCTTGTTGGCTTAGAACATGAGTTGAAGATAATAAACCAGTGTATTGGTTGATGCTGAATAATTGTTTGCTATTTCCTCTGATTATTTCATATTTTAGAAATGCATTCTCTTGACTATCACTGTCTGATGCCTTGATTTGGGTAATGTTCTTGGTGTGATGTGGGTAATATGTTACATCCATATTATAAGGATTAACACTGGGAAATGTAAAATATGGAGCATTATCATTTTCATCTCTCACTTTAACAATTACACTCACTGTATTATTCAATGATGGACTTCCTTTGTCTTTTACAAATACTTGAAACTTATAAGTATCTTGAAACTCATGATCTAAAGACATAATGGAAGAGATTAATCCCTTTTCAGTGATTCTGAAGGGTACAAATTGTTTATTGGTAGTATAATTTACCTCCAAGTCCCAAGTCTTGATCTGTGGCATTGATTGTGCCAACAGGAATTTTTGATCTTTGATTTTCATCAATGAAGAATTTAAATGATTGCTTTGAAAACTGTGGTTGTACATCATTAACATCTGTTACTTGAACTGAGAATTTGCTTTTACTTTGCAGTGGAGGAGATCCTTTATCTTGGCACATGATTATAATATCATGATGTTCTTCTCTTTCTCTGTCTAATGGACTTTTTACAATTACTTGATATTTATGGGTGCCCATTTTCTGAAGCTGAAATTTATCATGCTGAATTTCACAACTTACTTCTCCATTCTGACCTTCATCATGGTCACTGACTTTCACATAAGCAATGAAGCTACCAACTTTAATGTCCTCAGAAATATCAACTGTATTTTCTCTGGATGTAGAGAAAAAGTTCACATCTATTTGTGGAGCTTTATTTTGCTGATTGATAACATTCACTAATACAATTGCCAATGATCGCAGTGAGGGACTACCTCCATCTCTGGCCTCCACATATAACTTGTATGTCATTTCTTTGTGCTGCGCTTCTTTCATATGTAGAAAGAGTTCTCCTGTAATTTCATTTAAATCAAATATCCTTTTCGTGTGATCTGTTGTTTTTGCTGTGATGTGATATTTAACTTTACCATTTTCCCCAGAATCTAAATCTTTTGCAGATAATATGACAACAGGTTTAGCTTCATTGTGTTTGCTATTAACTGAAACATTATAAACTTTCTGAGAAAAGATTGGAGTATTATCATTTACATCTGAGATAGAAATTTCAACAGTTAATATATTTTGTTTTGGTGGAGATCCTCCATCTTTTGCAATTACTTGAATTGTATAAAAGTCTTTGTCTTCTCTATTTAACACTTTTTGTAATTCTATACTCAAATCAGAGGTACCATCAACTGTCTTTGTAGTAGATAATATAAATGGTTCATCTTTACTTTTTTTTAACTCATAAGTAATCTGGGAGTTGACAATGCCTACATCTTTATCAATGGCATTTGGAATGGATCTTCTCATGCCTTTACCATCTCCTTCTTCAAATTCTATGGTAACTTGTTTATCAGGAAACTCAGGCTGATGATCATTAATATCTTGTATTATTATTTTGATTTCCAATAACTTGAAAACAGTGGTTGATTTTCTAACTGCTATATTCACCATGAGAAAACATTCTTTTTCAAAAAGACAAAGTGATTCTGCATCAAGAGTTTGTGCAGTGTAGAGTTTTCCAGTTCTTTTTGATATTCTGAATAATGGAGAATTGCCAGTGGCCCCTTTACGAAGAAGTCTGAATTCAATGAGATTATGGTCAGAATCTGGTAAATCCTTCATCACATGTGAATCAGTAGCCACATCACCCACATATGTACCTGGCTGTTTTCCTTCTTCCACATAATAAGTAATATCTATACATAGACCTATGTGGAGGATTATGAATATCACATATATATTCTCTATCATCTTTTTGGAAAATAACATAATCCAGGTAGTTGTTCGATGAGAAGACTTCTGAAATTAAATATTAGAAATAAAGTATCATCTAAAAAAATATATATTTACAGTTTTGAATAGTTTTTCTTTTATTTAGCATCATTTTGAAAATCATCAATCTAATTTAAAAATCTTTGATAAAATTAACATGTTTAATGTAATCAATACCAAAGTTTTCTCATAATTATTCTTCAGAAAGAAACATTAATGAATTTATTCAAATGAAGATAGAATAAATATATACTTTTTCAAATATCAAGGTTTAGTAAAAGAGAAAACAATTAATGGAAGGTTATTTTTCCTGTTCCATATATTTTGAAAATTTATAATAATTATTTAATAAACCATCTGGTAAAATAATAAAAGCAATAGCAATCTTTTACTTCAGTGTATGAAAATATAAATATTTTAGTAATACTTTAAAAGAATGAGAAAATTCTGTTTATTTTCCATATAATTTTAGATCTACATGTTTCTTTATAAAAAAAAAACACAAAACAAAAAACTATGAACTACTATGAACAATACATTAAAAATCATAATGCAAAACAAAAACATTCTTATAATACTAAAATTGAATATCAGATAAACTTTATCATATAAATATAAAACAATGAATAAATTTAAAAAATAATCACAACAAATCAGGATGGAAAATTACTCAATATACTAAGTTATAGTTCTATGATGAAGCCATAATAATGAACAATCATAATAGTAAATACCTGTATCAATTTACATGTGCTTTTATATTGAAAAAATAAAAAAATGCTGAAATATATCATTAGAAAGGAAATTGACCACAATAAAACTGATAGTAGTTAAAAGGGTTTTATATTTTGCTTCACAAAATTACTATATAAAAACATTGGATGAAATACATATGGCTTCATCCATCTGACTGTATAAACTTAGTCTATCTCCTATATATTTTATGTCAAGAGACAAAGAAAATAAAGAAATTTAGATAAATATCAACTTACCCTTGGCATTAAATTGGCATATGCCAACTGACAGCTATTTCAACTGGGATACTTTTGATGATGTTATATTCTTGCATTATATATTTCTTGAAGTGAATTAATACAAAAGCCAGTAGTCCTACCTAGTGTGATGCCTGCCTAATGGCTGCTATATTTTTCCTGTGTGAATGCTGGGATCGGGAATGTTTTACAGAATAAAGAATGAGGGTCAACTATCTATTTTTAAATAAATTTAAAAAATATATTCATATATGTTTATAAATGTTAATATAATTAAGATATTTGCAAAAAACTATTCTTTTTGAAATTTTAGAAATAAACATAAAAGACTCCCAAGATGCATTAGGCAGCTGAATCTATTCTTCTCTTAACATCTACTTTCCTCTTTCTATCTCACTAAGAATGAAGTAATACAAATTATTTTACGATAGTGAAATTTTGGGCAATTTTTTTTCAACCCTTTTATTTCAATGTTAACTGTTTTTAACCATGTTAATTGTTTTTAGTTTGATAAATGAAGCAGCTTACAGTATACTTGCTGGGATAGATGAAATAATTTTTTATATTTTGTGTAGGAAAAACAATTAGAAAATCAGTAAGCAGAAAATTTAGAAATTTTACCATCTTTAAGTTTTAAGGATTTAACTAGGGAATTCAAATAGAAGTACAGCAAACAACAGGACAGTGATAACTTTGAAAAATATTCAATCTAAAATTTGAACTGAACTTGCTTTAATTTGATGAGGAAATATCTGATATTATAAATAGATCTAATATTTTATGAATGGATTGAGTCAATGAAATTAATTTTACTTAATTTAAATTAAATATTTAGCATTTCTTAAATTACATATTATTTTATTATATAAAGAGAAGTAAATGTAAAATAACTATAAAATATTATTTGAGATATTTTACTGAGGTACAGGTGGCAGAGGTCTGTTGATTGAAGTTTGACTCCCACTTGCAGGTACATTTGTTGACTGTAAATGTCTATTAGAAGAACTAGTACTACTGGCTTCTGTGTGGAGATTGCTTTCATTCATATAAGGTGTATAAAAGCCTCTGGCCACTATTGTGGTATCACTGGGATAGCTGGTAGTCTGTCCCAAAGGCCGCATCTCAGAGGTCTGCTGTTGGTCACTCTGTGAAGGAGGGGGATTACAATATTGAGAAGGGTACATATCTGAAAAATACAAAAGTATGTTAAATTGCATGGCCTAAGATTCCAAATATATTTTAAATGATAGCAAAACATAAACAATTGATATAATAGTATTTCTTAATCAAAAAAAGAAAAAACAAAAACAAAAAACAAAAACAAAACAAAGACAACTGACACAGCAACTATTTTTAACCATTTTTATCATGCGAGTCTTCAGTTTTAATTTTGAATATATAGATAAATATTGGATATTTTAAAAAATATGGAGAAGAGTAGAATTCCTCAATTGTACAATTCAATTTTATATACAAACTACCTATTTCTATACATGACAAACACTTAAAATTTAATCATGATTAAACATATTTCACTTTATTTCACTGAAAGTAAATTTAACCATGATTAATATATAACCCTTTAATTTTATTTCACTGAAAGTAATTAAAGATATATTTTCTTACCAACTGTATTTCAGAGAGAATCTTAAGATTTTGAGAAAATAGTTTTAGAAAACAACTGGTTAAAAGACAATTATTTTCTAAAATTCTTAGATTAAGTGTTTTCACCATTATAATTTTCATGATCATTGACTAAGAATGAATAAGTACAAGACAATATAGAGAAACATTTACCTCAAAACACACACAAATTTCTTGAGGGCAACACCTAAAAATAACTGCATCCCTACTCTATGCAAGAGAGGCAGGTGAAAACATCCAAAACCCCTATCTGAATTGAAACAGTAAAATCAAAATTAGCAAAGCATTTGCCATTTGAAAAGAGAACATAACACCTGCTCTAAAAGGATGTCATAATAATAGTTAGAGAATAATGATAAACATTTCATAAAGTGAATAGAGCTCTATATATGAGTTTGACAAAAATCAGTTTGTCAGAAAACTGAGTACAGATTTTAAAACGATATGAAATTCAAAGCTAAAATCTAATTTAGCAGTTTAAGCCTATAATACCAGGTGGTCAGTATAAAATCATTTACAAATCAAGAGCTCTTGCATATCACAAGATGTAATTTATACTTCTGACATCAGGGATTATCTTGAAGACATATTTCAATCACCTTTATTTCCTAGTTCTTATTACTAACATCAGACATGATTCTAGATAAAAAGAGGAAAGCAGAAAATCAACAACTAAAGAAAAAATAAACTAATTCTAAAGATCAGATACACCATAAATTTGAAGAATCTTGTAGAATGCAAAAGTGAAAACATTGTGTTACTAAATAAAGAAGATTAAGACAAAAGTTTGAATAATATATAAAATAATAGCTTTTAAATTGATTTTGTTCAACTAACTTTTATTCTTTGTGTTTGCTGTGAAAATTAAAAGAACTTTATACATATATATATATATATATATGTGTGTGTGTGTGTGTGTGTGTGTGTGTGTATGATTGCTTATAAATACAAAAAACATTTAAAATTCTGAAGAAAACCAAAAACGTTGAGAAATGGTACATCTCACCTGCCATAGGTTCTGTTTGGCCTGTGTCAGTATTATTCCAATCTCGTCTGTCACCAGTATGAGAAGATTTTATAGAATTTCTACTGGAATAATCCTGTATTCTGTTAATTCTTTTCTTATTTCTATCAATACCAGATGGCAATGCTACATCTTGAACATACATCTAATAAAAATAAAGCATGAAAACATTTTTATGTTAGAAATACGTTGAGCTTATTGTAATAATAGAAAGAGGCTTATGTTTAATATTCATTAAAAGCAAAAATTGAAATAAATTTCAATTTACCAATCTTAACATGAACAATAAAGATTCAATATATATTTGTGCTTGTAAGAAGTAACCAATTCTGTAAAATAAAATAAATACTAAAATTAGTTTGTAAATATTTGATGTACACATTTTACATGAGTTATAAAGGTTTCTGAAGTATGAATTAATAAATAAAATGATAGAATTTATACATAATCTAATATTTTTATAAACATATTTATGGATTTTCTCTCACATAACTGCCTTCTACCACTGGAATACTCTGAGGATTTTCTATGTGTAAAAATTTAAAGCTAATAAAATATACAAACTTACTTGTGATACTGAGTCTGCCACTGGCTGCGGTTTTTGTGCTAGAGATGTTAGCATTTGTTGAGTACTTGAGTAGGGATGCGTGTGCATTCGAGGTGTTGGTGGTTGACTGCCTCTTCTCATTTCTGCATTTGATGGAGGTACACCAACATTAGACCAAGGATTAGCTGGGTAAGGAGGGCTTACCAAATGTCTTTGACCACTCACATAATTGCCTTCTACTACTGGAATACTCCGAGGATTACAACAGCGAAGGATACACACTGAGATTGAAGCTGTAATGATCACAGCTATTGTCACTGCTACAGAAACAATGATAATTGCTGAAGTCAGGTGGATCTTGTTATCTTTCTTTATGTTGACAGCATTTAACATTTCTGATGTCTTGTTGCTCACAGTCAGTGTCAAATAAACAGTAGTTCTGGCTGATAGAACTGGGCTACCACTGTCCTTCACTAGAAACTCCAGTTCATATGAGCCAGCATCTTGTTGGCTTAGAACATGAGTTGAAGATAATAAACCAGTGTATTGATTGATGCTGAATATTTGTTTGCTATTTCCTCTGATTATTTCATATTTTAGAAATGCATTCTCTTGACTATCACTGTCTGATGCCTTGATTTGGGTAATGTTCTTGGTGTGATGTGGGTAATATGTTACATCCATATTATAAGGATTAACACTGGGAAATGTAAAATATGGAGCATTATCATTTTCATCTCTCACTTTAACAATTACACTCACTGTATTATTCAATGATGGACTTCCTTTGTCTTTTACAAATACTTGAAACTTATAAGTATCTTGAAACTCATGATCTAAAGACATAATGGAAGAGATTAATCCCTTTTCAGTGATTCTGAAGGGTACAAATTGTTTATTGGTGGTCAGTAGAGAAAAAGATAGTTTACTTCCAAGTCCCAAGTCTTGATCTGTGGCATTGATTGTGCCAACAGGAATTTTTGATCTTTGATTTCATCAATGAAGAATTTAAATGATTGCTTTGAAAAACTGTGGTTGTACATCATTAACATCTGTTACTTGAACTGAGAATTTGCTTTTACTTTGCAGTGGAGGAGATCCTTTATCTTGACACATGATTATAATATCATGATGTTCTTCTCTTTCTCTGTCTAATGGACTTTTTACAATTACTTGATATTTATAGGTGCCCATTTTCTGAAGCTGAAATTTATCATGCTGAATTTCACAACTTACTTCTCCATTCTGACCTTCATCATGGTCACTGACTTTCACATAAGCAATGAAGCTTCCAACTTTAATGTCCTCAGAAATATCAACTGTATTTTCTCTGGATGTAGAGAAAAAGTTCACATCTATTTGTGGAGCATTGTTCTGTTGATTGATAACATTTACTAGGACAATTGCTAATGATTGCAATGGAGGACTACCTCCATCTCTGGCCTCCACATATAACTTGTATGTCATTTCCTTGTGCTGGATTTCTTTCTTATGTAGAAAGAGTTCTCCTGTAATTTCATTTAAATCAAAAATCCTTTTTGTGAGATCTGTTGTTTTTGCAGTAATATGATATTTAACTTTGCCATTTTCCCCAGAGTCTAAATCTTTTGCAGATAATATGGCAACAGGTTTTGCTTCATTGTGTTTCCTATTAATTGAAACATTATAAACCTTCTGAGAAAAGTTTGGAGCATTATCATTTACATCTGAGATAGAAATGTGAACAGTTAATACACTTTGTTTTGGTGGAGATCCTCCATCTTTTGCAATTACCTGAATTGTATAAGAGTCTTTGTCTTCTCTATTTAACTTTTTTTCTAATTCTATACTCAAAGCAGATGTACCATCAACTTTCTTTGTAGTAGATAATATAAATGGTTCATCTTTACTCTTTTTTAACTCATAAGTAATCTGAGAGTTGATAATTCCTACATCTTTGTCTATGGCATTAGGAATAGATACTTTAGTTCCTATTCCAATATCCTCATTAAATTTTATATTAACCTGTTTATCAGGAAACTCAGGCTGATGATCATTAATATCTTGTATTATTATTTTGATTTCCAATAACTTGAAAACAGTGGTTGATTTTCTAACTGCTATATTCACCATGAGAAAACATTCTTTTTCAAAAAGACAAAGTGATTCTGCATCAAGAGTTTGTGCAGTGTAGAGTTTTCCAGTTCTTTTTGATATTCTGAATAATGGAGAATTGCCAGTGGCCCCTTTACGAAGAAGTCTGAATTCAATGAGATTATGGTCAGAATCAGGGATATCCTTCATCACATGTGAATCAGTAGCAACATCACCCACATATGTACCTGGTTGTTTTCCTTCTTCCACATAATAAGTAATATCTATACATAGACCAGTGTGGAGGATTATGAATATCACATATATATTCTCTATCATCTTTTTGGAAAATAACATAATTCAGGTAGTTGTTGAATGAGAAGATTTCTGAAATTAAATATCAAAAATATGTTGTTATCTATAAAGAATATATTTACAATTTAGAATAGTTTCATTTTAGAATCACTTTGAAAATCATTAATCTTATTTAAAAATCTTTGATAAAATTAACATTTTTAATGAAATGAATACCAAAGTTTTCTCATAATTATTCTTCAGAAACAAATATATTAATGAATTCATTGGAATGTAGATAGAATCGATATATACTTTTTCAAGATATAGTAAGAGAAAACAATTAATGGAAGGTTATTTTTCCTGTTCAATGTATTTTGAAAATTTATAATAGCAATTTAATCAATCATCTGGTAAAATAAATGCAATAGCAATCTTTCACTTCAATGTATGAAAATATATTTTAGTAATACTTTAAAAGAATGAAAAAATTCTAAGTTTATTTTCCATACAATTTTTTATATACATGTTTCTTTATCAAAAACAATAAACTACTATAAATAATACATTAAAAATCACAAAGTCAAACCAAAACATTGTTATAAACGTAAATTTGAATATCAAAAAAACTTTTAATATAAATATAAAACAATGAGTAGATTTAGAAAATAATCACAACTAATCAGGATGGAAAATTACTGTATATACTGTTATAATTCTACAGTATAGCCATAGTAATGAACAATTATGATAGTAAATATCTGTATCATTTTAAATGTGCTTTTATATTGAAAAAATAAAAGAATGCTAAAATATATCATTTGAAATGGAACAGACCACAATAAAACTAATAGTAGTTAATAATACTATATAAATTCATATTTTACTTTACAAAATTACTATATAAAAACACTGGATGAAATACATATTGCTTCATCCATCTGACAGTATAAACTTAGCCTATCCTTTATGTCAATAGACAAAGATATTGAGAAATCTAAAGGAATATCAACTTACCCTTGAATTAAATTGGTACATGCCAACAGACAACCACTTCAACTGGGATACTTTTGATGTTATATTCTTGCATTATATATTTTTTGAAGTGAATTTACACAAAAGCCAGTAGTCCTATCTAGTGTGATGCCTGCTTAATGGCTGCTATATTTTTCCTGTGTGAATGCTGGGATCGGGAATTTTTACAGAATAAAGAATGAGGGTCAACTATCTATTTTTAAATAAATTTAAAAAATATATTTATATATGTTTATAAATGTTCACACAATTAAGATATTTGCAAAAAATGATTCTTTTTGAAAATTTAGAAATAAACATGAGACTCCCAAGATGCAATAGGCTGATGAATCTATTCTTCTTTTAAGATCTACTTTCCTCTTTCTATCTCACTAAGAATGAAGTAATACAATTTAATTTACAATTGAGAAATTCTGACTTTTTTTTGCAATCATTTTATCTCCTTGTTAACTTATTAATGATCTGATAGCATTAATTCTTACACAAGTTATTGTTTTTAGTTTGATAAATGAAGCAGCTTACAGTATACTTGCAAGGATAGATAGATAATTTTTTATATTTTGTGCAGGGAAAACAATTAGAAAATCAGTAAGCAGAAAGTTTAGAAATTTTACCATCTTTAAGTTTTAAGGATTTAACTAGGGAATTCAAATAGAAGTACAGCAAACAACAGGACAGTGATAACTTTGAAAAATATTCAATCTAAAATTTGAACTGAATTTGCTTTAATTTAATGAGGAAATATCTGATATTATAAATAGATTTAATATTTTATGAATGGATTGAGTCAATGAAATTAATTTTACTTAATTTAAGAACTAAATATATATTCACTAATTAAATATTTAGCATTTCTTAAATTACATATTATTTTATTATATAAAGAGAAGTAAATGTAAAATAACTATAAAATATTATTTGATATATTTTACTGAGGTACGGGTGGCAGAGGTCTGTTGATTGAAGTTTGACTCCCACTTGCAGGTACATTTGTTGACTGTAAATGTCTATTAGAAGAACTACTACTACTGGCTTCTGTGTGGAGATTGCTTTCATTCATGTAAGGTGTATAAAAGCCTCTGGCCACTATTGTGGTATCACTGGGATAGCTGGTAGTCTGTCCCAAAGGCCGCATCTCAGAGGTCTGCTGTTGGTCACTCTGTGAAGGAGGGGGATTACAATATTGAGAAGGATAGATATCTGAAAATACAAAAGTATTATTGTGTTAGTATAACATTCAGTTCTAAGACTAACAACAACAAGAAAGGAATTAATATTTCCTTTAATTCAAACTATCTATTGGCTAGACATAAAACAACAAACAACAATATAAAGTCCTTCCAGTATATAAAGTTGAGTTTAAGGGACTTACCGGAGTGTTGGAAAAGATATCTTAGGGTGGTTTCCTTGAGCCCCTGAATTCGTTGCCTCGTGGTACCGCTGGTGGAATCTGTCTGTCCACTTTTTGGATATTGTGCCAAAACTCTGGGCTATCACGTGATTGGTATATCCAATCACAGAGCCTCTCCCTCACTCACTCTATATACAGGAATAACCATTTTACTGACCCAACAGTATGTTAAATTGCATGACACAAGATTCCTTGTTCTTTTTAAATGATAGCAAAATATAAACAATTGATATAATAGTATCTCTTAATCAAAAAAACAAAAACAAAACAAAGACAACTGACACAGCAACTATTTTTAACCATTTTTATCATGCAAGTCTTCAGTTTTAATTTTGAGTATATAGATAAATATTGGATATTTTTAAAAATATGGAGAAGAATTCCTCAATTGTACACTTCAATTTCATATATAAACTACCTACTTTTATAGATGAGAAACATTTAAACACTAAACATCTGACCATGATTTTTTCCATTTAATCTTATTTCATTCAAAGTAATTAGAAATATATTTTCTTAACTATTCAGAGAGAACCTTAATATTTTGAGAAAATAGTTTTAGAAAACAACTGGCTAAAAACCAGTTGTTTTCTAAAATTCTTAGATTAAGTGTTTTCACCATATAATTTTCATGATCATTGACTCTAATATCTTAAAGAATGAATACACACAAGACAATATAGAGAAACATTTACCTCAAAACACACACAAATTTCTTGAGGGTAACATCTAAAAATAACTGCATCCCTACTCTATACAAGAGAGGCAGGTGAAAACATCCAAAACCCCTATCTGAATTGAAACAGTAAAATCAAAATTAGCAAAGCATTTGCCATTTGAAAAGAGAACATAACACCTGCTCTAAAAGGATGTCATAATAATAGTTAGAGAATAATGATAAAAATTCCATAAAGTGAATAGAGCTCTATATATGAGTTTGACAAAAATCAGTTTGTCAGTATAAAGCCAATTAAAAATCATGAACTCTTGAATATCACAAGAACTAATTTATACTTCTGACATCAGAAGACATATTTCAATCACCTTTATTCTTTAGTTCTTATTAATAACATCAAACTTGGTTTTAGTTTAGAAGACGAAAAGTACAAAATCAACAATTAAAGAAAAAGTAAATTAATTCTAAAGATCAGTTCGACCATGCATTTCCAGGAGGCTGTAGTACACATAAGTGTAAACATTGTGTCAATAATAAGAGAAAATAAAGACCAATGTGTAAATAATATGTAAAAAAATAGTTCTTGAATTATGTTTTATGTCTAAGTTTAATCCTTTCTTTTTACTGTGAAAATGAAAGGAACTTATAAAAGTAAAAAAAGTTAATTACTAAACATATCATACATATATATATATATGTGTGTGTGTGTGTGTTTACGAATATAGAAAAACATTTAAAATGGGAAAAAACAAAGGTATTGAGAAATACTACACCTCACCTGCCATAGGTTCTGTATTAGTATTATTCCAATCTCGTCTGTCACCAGTATGAGAAGATTTTATAGAACTTCTACTGGAATAATCCTGTATTCTGTTAATTCTTTTCTTATTTCTATCAATACCAGATGGCAATGCTATATCTTGAACATACATCTAATAAAAATAAAACATAAAAACATTTTTATGTTAGAAATAGGTTGAATATACTACTGTGATAATAGAAAGAGGCTTATGTTTAATATTCATTAAAAACAAAAATTGAAATAAATTTCAATTTACCAATCTTAACTTGAACAATAAAGATTCAATATATATTTGTGTTTGTAAGCAGTAACTAATTCTGTCCTCAAAAATAAAGTAAATGCTGATATTAGTAAATATTTGATGTACAAATTTTACAAGGATTTCTGAAGAAGAAATATATAAATAAAATAATAGAATTTATAGATAATCTAATATTTCTATAAAAATCTACAAAAAAAAAATACAAACTTACTTGTGATACTGAGTCTGTTACTGGCTGCGGTTTTTGAGCTAGTGATGACAGCATTTGTTGAGTACTTGAGTAGGGATGGGTTTGCAATCGAGGTGTTGGTGGTTGACTGCTTCTTCTCATATCTGCATTTGGTGGAGGTACACCAACATTTGACCAAGGATTTGCTGGGTAAGGAGGACTTACCAAATGTCTTTGACCACTCACATAACTGCCTTCTACTACTGGAACACTTCTAGGATTACAACAGCGAAGGATACACACTGAGATTGAAGCTGTAATGATCACAGCTATTGTCACTGCTACAGAAACAATGATAATTGCTGAAGTCAGGTGGATCTTGTTATCTTTCTTTATGTTGACAGCATTTAACATTTCTGATGTCTTGTTGCTTACAGTCAGTGTCAAATAAACAGTAGTTCTGGCTGATAGAACTGGGCTACCACTGTCCTTCACTAGAAACTCCAGTTCATATGAGCCAGCATCTTGTTGGCTTAGAACATGAGTTGAAGATAATAAACCAGTGTATTGGTTGATGCTGAATATTTGTTTGCTATTTCCTCTGATTATTTCATATTTTAGAAATGCATTCTCTTGACTATCACTGTCTGATGCCTTGATTTGGGTAATGTTCTTGGTGTGATGTGGGTAATATGTTACATCCATATTATAAGGATTAACACTGGGAAATGTAAAATATGGAGCATTATCATTTTCATCTCTCACTTTAACAATTACACTCACTGTATTATTCAATGATGGTGTTCCTTTGTCTTTTACAAATACTTGAAACTTATAAGTATCTTGAAACTCATGATCTAAAGACATAATGGAAGAGATTAATCCCTTTTCAGTGATTCTGAAGGGTACAAATTGTTTATTGGTGGGCAGTAGAGAAAAAGATAGTTTACCTCCAAGTCCCAAGTCTTGATCTGTGGCATTGATTGTGCCAACAGGAATTTTTGATCTCTGATTTTCATCAATGAAGAATTTAAATGATTGCTTTGAAAACTGTGGTTGTACATCATTAACATCTGTTACTTGAACTGAGAATTTGCTTTTACTTTGCAGTGGAGGAGATCCTTTATCTTGACACATGATTATAATATCATGATGTTCTTCTCTTTCTCTGTCTAATGGACTTTTTACAATTACTTGATATTTATGGGTGCCCATTTTCTGAAGCTGAAATTTATCATGCTGAATTTCACAACTTACTTCTCCATTCTGACCTTCATCATGGTCACTGACTTTCACATAAGCAATGAAGCTTCCAACTTTAATGTCCTCAGAAATATCAACTGTATTTTCTCTGGATGTAGAGAAAAAGTTCACATCTATTTGTGGAGCATTGTTCTGTTGATTGATAACATTTACAAGAACAATTGCCAATGATCGCAATGGGGGACTACCTCCATCTCTGGCCTCCACATATAACTTGTATGTCATTTCCTTGTGCTGCATTTCTTTCTTATGTAGAAAGAGTTCTCCTGTAATTTCATTTAAATCAAATATTCTTTTTGTGAGATCAGTTGTTTTTGCTGTGATGTGATATTTAACTTTACCATTTTCCCCAGAATCTAAATCTTTTGCAGATAATATGACAACAGGTTTAGCTTCATTGTGTTTGCTATTAACTGAAATATTATAAACTTTCTGAGAAAAGATTGGAGTATTATCATTTACATCCAGATAGAAATATGAACCGTTAATACACTTTGTTTTGGTGGAGATCCTCCATCTTTAGCAATTACCTGAATTGTATAAGAGTCTTTGGATTCTCTGTTTAAAACTCTTTGTAATTCTATACTCAAATCAGATGTTCCATCAACTTTCTTTGTAGTAGATAATATAAATGGTTCATCTTTGCTCTTTTTTAACTCATAAGTAATCTGGGAGTTGACAATGCCTACATCTTTGTCTATGGCATTAGGTATTGACCTTCTCATGCCTTTAGCATCTCCTTCTCCAAACTCTATGGTAACTTGTTTATCAGGAAACTCAGGCTGATGATCATTAATATCTTGTATTATTATTTTGATTTCTAATAACTTGAAAACAGTGGTTGATTTTCTAACTGCTATATTCACCATGAGAAAACATTCTTTTTCAAAAAGACAAAGTGATTCTGCATCAAGAGTTTGTGCAGTGTAGAGTTTTCCAGTTCTTTTTGATATTCTGAATAATGGAGAATTGCCAGTGGCCCCTTTACGAAGAAGTCTGAATTCAATGAGATTATGGTCAGAATCTGGTAAATCCTTCATCACATGTGAATCAGTAGCAACATCACCCACATATGTACCTGGCTGTTTTCCTTCTTCCACATAATAAGTAATATCTATACATAGACCAATGTGGAGGATTATAAATATCACATATATATTCTCTATCATCTTTTTGGAAAATAACATAATTCAGGTAGTTGTTGAATAAGATTTCTGAAATTGAATATTAAAAATATGTTGTTATC
Organism: Doryteuthis pealeii; assembly: GCA_023376005.1. Classification (NCBI taxonomy): domain Eukaryota; kingdom Metazoa; phylum Mollusca; class Cephalopoda; order Myopsida; family Loliginidae; genus Doryteuthis; species Doryteuthis pealeii. The sequence continues at coordinate 23,011,600 of CM042151.1, forward strand.
TATAAAGAACATTTACTGTTTAGAATAGTTTTATTTAATTTCGAAAAACTTTATCAATCTTTAATAATTAAAATCTTTAATAACATTGATAGTTTTTATGTAATAAATACCAATTTTTTTCTTTTTTACTTTAAAGGAATGACAAACATTGAAGTTTATTTTCCATGTAATTTTAGATATACATATTTGTTTATTGAAAACAATAAACTGCTATAAACAATACATTAAAAATCACAATATCAAACAGAAACATTGTCATGATAGTAAATTTAAATAAGTAATCTTTTTAATATAAATATAAAACAATGAATAAATTGAAAAAATAATCAAAATAAATTATGATGGAAAATTAATCTATATACTAAGTTACAGTTCTACAATGTAGCCATAATAAATAATAATTATAATAGTAAATTACTGTATCATTTTACATGTGCCTTTATATTAAATAAATAAAAGAATGCTAAAATATATCATTTGAAAGGGAATGGACACAATAACTGATAGTAGTTAAAAGGTTTTTATATTTTACTTCACAAAATTACCATATAAAAACATTGGATGAAATACATATTGCTTCATCCATCCAACTGTATAAACTTAGCCTATATAAAACAATGAATAAATTTTAAAAATAATCACAATAAATCAAGATGGAAAATTACCCTATATACTGTTATTGTTCTATGGTATAGCCATAATATTGAACAATTATGATAGCAAATATCTGTATCATTTTACATGTGCCTTTATATATTGAAAAATGAAAGAATGCTAAAATATAAAAATATAAAAGGGAACAGACCACAGTAAAACTAATAGTAATTAAAACGTTTTTATATTTTACTTCACAAAATTACTATATAAAAACACTGGATGAAATACATATTGCTTCTTCCATCCGACTGTATAAACTTAGCCTATCTTCTATATATCTTATGTCAATAGACAAAGAAAATAAAGAAATTTAGATAAATATCAACTTACCCTTGGCATTAAATTGGCACATGCCAACTAACAGCTATTTCAACTGGGATACTTTTGATGATGTTATATTCTTGCATTATATATTTTTTGAAGTGAATTTATACAAAAGCCAGTAGTCCTACCTAGTGTGATGCCTGTCTAATGGCTGCTATATTTTTCCTGTGTGAATGCTGGGATCGGGAATGTTTTACAGAATAAAGAATGGGGGTCAACATTCTCTTTTTAAAAATTTAAAAATATATATTCATATATGTTCATAAATGTTCATATAATTAATATATTTACAAAAAATAATTTTTTTTAAAATTTAGGAATAAACATAAGAGACTCCCAAGATGCAATAGGCAGATGAATCTATTCTTCTCTTAAGATCTACTTTCCTCTTTCTATCTCATTAAGAATGAATTAATACAAATTATTTTACTATTGAGAAATATCCATATATATAGTTTTTAATATTTTGCGTAGGAAAAAGAATTAGAAAATGAGTACGCAGAAATTTTACCATGTCTTTTTTCTGCTTAAGAATACACTTTTTCTGTGAATATTATTTTGAAAATTGTTATCCAATTAAAAGTTTATTTAAGGGTTTAACTAGGAGTAATTCAAATAGAAGTATACTGCAAACAAAAGGAGATATTTAATCTAAAATTTAAACTGATTTTGCTTTTAATTTGATGAGGAAATATCTGAAATTTTAAATAAATCTAGTATTTTCTCAATAGATTATACAATAATATTAATTTAAGAACCAATCATATGTACACAAATTAAATATTTCATATCATTAAAATTACATTTTCCTTTAGTAATTATTATTATCTAAAGAGGAGTAAATATAAGATAAGTATAAAATATAATTTGACATATTTTACTGAGGTACAGGTGGCAGAGGTCTGTTGATTGAAGTTTGACTCCCACTTGCAGGTACATTTGTTGACTGTAAATGTCTATTAGAAGAACTAGTACTACTGGCTTCTGTGTGGAGATTGCTTTCATTCATATAAGGTGTATAAAAGCCTCTGGCCACTATTGTGGTATCACTGGGATAGCTGGTAGTCTGTCCCAAAGGCCGCATCTCAGAGGTCTGCTGTTGGTCACTCTGTGAAGGAGGGGGATTACAATATTGAGAAGGATAGATATCTGAAAAATATGAAAGTATGTTAAATTGCATGACACAAGATTCCTTGTTTTTTTTAAATGATAGCAAAATATAAATAATTGATATAATAGTAAGACAACTGACACAGCAACTATTTTTAACCACTATGTGAAGGAGGGGGGTTACAATATTGAGAAGGATACATATCTGAAAAATAGAAAAAATATGTAAAATTATATAGCGCAACTCTTCAAATGTATTTTAAATGATTAGGTCATTATTTTGTTTAATGCCATATCAACACTTGTGGGCTCTTTAAAATCAAATATTGTTTTTTTACATGATTTTAAGTGATCTGTCAACCAAGCAGCAGATCCCATCACTCCACACTGTCATTGTGGTCCAAAGGAAAAGGTGAAATAAAACCACTTAGTACCCAGGTCACAGACTGCATAGTCACCCCAATTCTGTCCTTAGGCATTATGGGTTGCTCTCCATGCCCAACAGGTAGCCGTATTGGTTTGTCTGCATCCCTAAAAACAAGAGCTGTCAAAGGCCGGATGAGCTCCAGAGTAGCCAACGGATATCTACATCGATAGTAATAAGATTGGGGTACTTACTACACACATAAATCCCCAAATGTAGTTGATGGAGTACCTTAGCTTTGGACAGCAATCCATCTAGACAAGGAAAATGTTATAAAACCTCTGCTGCCAGGTGGCTATACCTCATTCCAAGGAAAGGCTAGGGGAGTAAACCCTAAAATCAAATCCAGAGCTGGAGTCCCTAAGGTGGTATAATTCTGAACTTCATCACTATCCAGCAACTCCTGTGATACTATCATGGCCAAACTGCATTGGGTTTTATTTTACCTTTCCTTTGGACCATAATGGCAGTGTGGGGAGAGGGGACCTGCTGCTTGGGTGATAGCTCATCTTCCATATCAACCCACCCAGGCTACATAGTTCCAATTGTTTTTGGACTAGAAGATGAATGGATGCCAAAGAGAATATATATTTTGTAGATAATATGAATGCTATATTTCTAAGCAGATAGAGCTCAATATCATTGATAGAGCATTTATATTAGAGTTAAGGTAGCATGGACATGGAGATAATGCCTGATTACTGACACATTCTCACCTATGTGATCTTCAGATAAATATATATATATATAATACACTTCAATTTCATATACAAACTGCCCATTTTAATACATGAGAAACATTTAAATACTAAACATTCAACCCTTATTTTTTTTCCCTTTCATTTTATTTTCCTCAAAGTAATTAAAGATATATTTTCTTAATAGATGTATTTCAGGGAGATTCTTAAACTATTAAGAAAATACACAGTTGTTTTCTAAAATTCTTAGATTATGTGTTTTCAATATTATACTTTTCATCACCGTTGACTTTAATTTCTTGAGAGCAACAACTAAAAATAATTGCATCCCCTGTATCCAAGAGAGGGAGCTGAAAAGATACAAATCTTCTAACAGAGTAATCTTTCACAGCAAAAAGCACAACACAACCACCTAAATAAATTGGTCTCTTACAGGAGAAAACTATGATTGTGCATCATAGTTTAAAATAAAGGTGAGAACACCTTATAAAAAATATGAGAAAAAAGATATAAGAAAAAGTAGAAAGAAATTATCTGAGTTGAAACAACAAAATCAAAATTAGCAAAGTATTTACCTTAAGAAAAGAGAGCATAACACCTGTTCAATAATGTTGTTTTAATAATAGAGAATAGATTTTAACACTATGAAAATCAAAACTGATTTAGCAGTTAAAGAATACAAGAAGCCAGCATAAAGCCATTTAGACATTGAGATCTATTAGCACTTCTGACATTAGGGATTCACGTGAAGACATATTTCAATAACTTTATTCTCTGGTTCTCATTATTAACATCTGACTTGATTTTAATTTATAAGATGAAAAGTAGAAAATCAACAAAAAAAGAAAAAAATTCTTAAGATCAGATACACCATACATTTGATGATGGCTGTAGAATACACAAGTGTCAATTAAAAAAAGAATGCACATTGTGTCAATTTAAAAAAAAAACAACAAAAAAGATGAAGATAAAAATGTAAATATTATATGAAATAACAGTTTTTAAATTTTGTTTATGGTCTACTAATTTTCATCTCTTCTTATTGCTGAGTGAAAATCAAAGGCACATATCCTTAAGATATAAAAAGTCCATTCCTTAACAGATATATATATATATATATATATATATATATATATATATATATATATATATATATGTCATCCACAGACACATGTTTCAACATTTACGTCTCATCAGTGTGGCTTGACTTTTTTAACTACTACCTGTAGCCAGGAGCTAAACCTGATAAAATTTTCGACTGCCAAGCTCCTTACCCTTTCGGCTATCAGAGAAAGTCAGTTATATATATAGGGGACAGAATCAGTGACAGGAATTAACAACCCAAAAAAATGAATTTCAGGATTATTCTGATATGTTAGATCTGGAAGATGCTTTAAGTGAAACTTGGGTAGTTAATTTCTGTCACTGATTATCTCCCCTAAACCAGCTCCACGAATATGTATTGAGGACTTTCAATATTTATTATCTAATATCGTTTTTTTCCTTTTTTTCTCATTGTGTTGGGTTTCCACTAAAACTATGAAAAGATAACTAATATATATATATATATATATATATATATATATATATACGTTTTTTTAAAATCGAATGTTATAATATTCCAACTGCAGTTTCTTGCCATAGCAATTCTTCAGGGAATTATTGCTTATTCTAGCCATCTACTCTTATTAATATCCGGGCTGTATCCATTCTTAAGTACGTGAGTTAGCCACCCTACGTAATTCCTGAACCTACCTGACACAGTCTATGTTTAATCAAATGCCTACACTTGTTTGTCAACTCAGATCGCGAGTTCAATATCTTCCCTGGGTCTCAAAAGTAATCTACAGTTACACGAGCAATATAAGTAGAATAATTAACAATCACAATAAAAGATTGTTAGAAAAAGAGCAAAACAAAAACAAGAAAGAACCAACTTGTAATTGCAGGTCCCAAATCTACCCAGTACAAGGAAAATGTTTACTGACTGATGTAGTATATGAGGCAGGGGTAAAATCACCAACCACAAAGGAAAGTAAGATATATGTAGGGGCCACCCAGCAACCTGTAAAGCATAGGATATCACAGCATAAGGTATCATTTAGGAATAGAAAGTACAGAGAAGCAACCACACTTGTAAAATATGTGTGGGAACTAAAAGAAAAGCATAGTAGAGATCCAGGGGTAGAGTGGAGAATAATAAAAAGGGCACCTTCACATAAAGGAAATGAAAACCCCTGTATGCTGTGTTTAAATGAGAAACTAAAAATAGCAGAATGCAGAGACCCAGGGAAGATACTGAACTCGCGATCTGAGTTGACAAACAAGTGTAGGCATTTGAATAAACATAGACTGTGCCAGGTAGGTTCAGGAATTATGTAGGGTGGCTAACCCACATACTTAAGAATGGATACAGCCTGGATATTAATAAGAGTAGATGGCTAGAATAAGCAATAATTCCATGAAGAATTGCTACGGCAAGAAACTGTAGTTGGAATATTATAACATTCGCTTTTAAAAAAAAAGTATATTTAGCTCTTTTTATTGAGCACTTTTTAAATCGATTTTCATTAACACAGAAGTAATTTTATTTGCTTCGTTGATTGGCAAAAATCCGTAATATATATATATATATATATATATATATATATATATATATATATATATATATATGAAGTGGTCAAACGATGTGTTTGAAATGGCGAAGGCCGACAATTTTTTTAGTGTAGTGGTTAGAATGTCCGCCTATCAGCCTAACAGGTAGGGTTTCGAATCGCACACATTGCCCTGTCTATAGCTCTGCTGATGAGGCCTAATAGGCTGAAATGTACAAACAGAGATCGACTTTTTCTCGATTAGTTTACGCTTTACATTTAAACCGATATGCACGCCTAATTCATTTAATTATAATTAATTAATTAACAAATTAGGTATGACTTTAATTAAGCACATAATCTCCCAATATATATATATATATATATATACACACAGAGTGATTATGAATACAAAACGAAAGAATACATTTTAAATTTTGAGAAAAAAACAAAGATGTTGAGAATTTTGCTACATCTCACCTGCCATAGGTTCTGTTTGGCCTGTGTCAGTATTATTCCAATCTCGTCTGTCACCAGTATGAGAAGATTTTATAGAACTTCTACTGGAATAATCTTGTATTCTGTTAATTCTTTTCTTATTCCTATCAATACCAGATGGCAATGCTACATCTTGAACATACATCTAATAAAAATAAAGCATGAAAACATTTTTATGTTAGAAATATGTTGAGCTTACTATTGTAATAATAGAAAGAGGCTTATGTTTAATATTCATTAAAAGCAAAAATTGAAATAAATTTCAATTTACCAATCTTAACATGAACAATAAAGATTCAATATATATTTGAGCTTGTAAGAAGTAACCAATTCTGTAAAATAAAATAAATACTAAAATTAGTTTGTAAATATTTAATGTACACATTTTACATGAGTTATAAGGGTTTCTGAAGTAGGAATTAATAAATAAAATGATAGAATTTATACATAATCTAATATTTTTATAAACATGTTTCTGGATTTTCTCTCACATAACTGTCTTCTACTACTGGAATACTCCAAGGATTTTCTATGTGTAAAAATTTAAAGCTAATAAAATATACAAACTTACTTGTGATACTGAGTCTGCCACTGGCTGCGGTTTTTGTGCTAGAGATGTTAGCATTTGTTGAGTACTTGAGTAGGGATGCGTGTGCATTCGAGGTGTTGGTGGTTGACTACCTCTTCTCATATCTGCATTTGTTGGAGGTACACCAACATTAGACCAAGGATTTGCTGGGTAAGGAGGACTTACCAAATGTCTTTGACCACTCACATAACTGCCTTCTACTACTGGAACACTCCGAGGATTACAACAGCGAAGGATACACACTGAGATTGAAGCTGTAATGATCACAGCTATTGTCACTGCTACAGACACAATGATAATTGCTGAAGTCAGGTGGATCTTGTTATCTTTCTTTATGTTGACAGCATTTAACATTTCTGATGTCTTGTTGCTCACAGTCAGTGTCAAATAAACAGTAGTTCTGGCTGATAGAACTGGGCTACCACTGTCCTTCACTAGAAACTCCAGTTCATATGAGCCAGCATCTTGTTGGCTTAGAACATGAGTTGAAGATAATAAACCAGTGTATTGATTGATGCTGAATATTTGTTTGCTATTTCCTCTGATTATTTCATATTTTAGAAATGCATTCTCTTGACTATCACTGTCTGATGCCTTGATTTGGGTAATGTTCTTGGTGTGATGTGGGTAATATGTTACATCCATATTATAAGGATTAACACTGGGAAATGTAAAATATGGAGCATTATCATTTTCATCTCTCACCTTAACAATTACACTCACTGTATTATTCAATGATGGACTTCCTTTGTCTTTTACAAATACTTGAAACTTATAAGTATCTTGAAACTCATGATCTAAAGACATAATGGAAGAGATTAATCCCTTTTCAGTGATTCTGAAGGGTACAAATTGTTTATTTGTGGGCAGTAGAGAAAATGAAAGTTTACCTCCAAGTCCCAAGTCTTGATCTGTAGCATTGATTGTGCCAACAGGAATTTTTGATCTTTGATTTTCATCAATGAAGAATTTAAATGATTGCTTTGAAAACTGTGGTTGTACATCATTAACATCTGTTACTTGAACTGAGAATTTGCTTTTACTTTGCAGTGGAGGAGATCCTTTATCTTGACACATGATTATAATATCATGATGTTCTTCTCTTTCTCTGTCTAATGGACTTTTTACAATTACTTGATATTTATGGGTGCCCATTTTCTGAAGCTGAAATTTATCATGCTGAATTTCACAACTTACTTCTCCATTCTGACCTTCATCATGGTCACTGACTTTCACATAAGCAATGAAGCTACCAACTTTAATGTCCTCAGAAATATCAACTGTATTTTCTCTGGATGTAGAGAAAAAGTTCACATCTATTTGTGGAGCATTGTTCTGTTGATTGATTACATTCACTAAGACAATTGCCAATGATCGCAGTGGGGGACTACCTCCATCTCTGGCCTCCACATATAACTTGTATGTCATTTCCTTGTGCTGCACTTCTTTCTTATTTAGAAAGAGTTCTCCTGTAATTTCATTTAAATCAAATATTCCTTTTCGTGTGATCTTGTTTTTGCTGTGATATGATATTTTAACTTTACCATTTTCCCCAGAATCTAAATCTTTTGCAGATAATATGACAACAGGTTTAGCTTCATTGTGTTTGCTATTAACTGAAACATTATAAACTTTCTGAGAAAAGATTGGAGTATTATCATTTACATCTGAGATAGAGATGTGAACCGTTAATACACTTTGTTTTGGTGGAGATCCTCCATCTTTTGCAATTACTTGAATTGTATAAGAGTCTTTGATTTCTCTGTTTAACTTTCTTTGTAATTCTATACTCAAATCAGATGTCCCATCAACTGTCTTTGTAGTAGATAATATAAAAGATTCCTCTTTGGTCTCCTCTAGCTCATAAATAATATGGGAGTTGACAATGCCTACATCTTTGTCTATGGCATTTGGAATGGATACTTTGGTTCCTTTTACAACATCCTCATTAAATTTTATATTAACCTGTTTATCAGGAAACTCAGGCTGATGATCATTAATATCTTGTATTATTATTTTGATTTCTAATAACTTGAAAACAGTGGTTGATTTTCTAACTGCTATATTCACCATGAGAAAACATTCTTTTTCAAAAAGACAAAGTGATTCTGCATCAAGAGTTTGTGCAGTGTAGAGTTTTCCTGTTCTTTTTGATATTCTGAATAATGGAGAATTGCCAGTGGCCCCTTTATGAAGAAGTCTGAATTCAATGAGATTATGATCAGAATCTGGTAAATCCTTCATCACATGTGAATCAGTAGCAACATCACCCACATATGTACCTGGTTGTTTTCCTTCTTCCACATAATAAGTAATATCTATACATAGACCAGTGTGGAGGATTATGAATATCACATATATATTCTCTATCATCTTTTTAGAAAATAACATAATTCAGGTAGTTGTTGAATAAGAAGATTTCTGAAATTAAATATAAAAAATATGTTGTTATCTGTAAAGATATTTACAATTTAGAATAGTTTTATTTAATTTAGAAACACTTTGAAAATCACCGATCTAATTTAAAATTAATATTTTTAATGTAATCAATACCAAAGTTTTCTCATGATTATTCTTCAGAAACAAACATAATAATGAATTCATTGAAATGAAATAGAATCACTATATACTTTTTCAAATATCAAGATTTAGTAAAAAGAAAACAATTAATTGAAGGTTATTTTTCCTATTCAATATAAAATTTATAATGATAATTTAATAAACCATCTGGTAAAATAATAAAAGCAATAGCAATCTTTCACTTCAATATATGAATATATAAATATTTTAGTAATACTTTAAAAGAATGATAAAATTCTAAGTTTATTTTCCATATAATTTTAGATATACATGTTTCTTTATAACAAAAAAACAATAAACTCCTATAAACAATACATTAAAAATCATGTCAAAGAAAAACATTCTTATCATAGTAAAATTGAATATCAAATAAACTTTTCATATAAATATAAAACAATGAATAAATTTAAAAAATAATCACGATAAATCAGGATTGAAAATTACTCAATATGCTAAGTTATTGTTCTACAGTGTAGCCATAATAATGAACAATTATGATGGTAAATACCTGTATCGATTTACATGTGCCTTTATATTGAAAAAGGAAATAATGCTAAAATATTTCATTTGAAAGGGAACAGGCCACAGTAAAACTAATAGTAATTAAAACATTTTTATATTTTACTTCACAAAATTACTATATAAAAACACTGGATGAAATACATATTGCTTCTTCCATCCGACTGTATAAACTTAGTCTATCTCCTATATATTTTATGTCAAGAGACAAAGAAAATAAAGAAATTTAGATAAATATCAACTTACCCTTGGCATTAAATTGGCATATGCCAACTGACAGCTATTTCAACTGGGATACTTTTGATGATGTTATATTCTTGCATTATATATTTCTTATAGTGAATTAATACAAAAGCCAGTAGTCCTACCTAGTGTGATGCTTGTCTAATGGCTGCTATATTTTTCCTGTGTGAATGCTGGGATCGGGAATGTTTTACAGGATAAAAAATGAGGGTCAACCTTCTATTTTTAAATAATTTTAAAAAATATATTCATATATGTTTATACATGTTCTCACAATTAAGATATTTGCAAAAAATAAATGTTTTGTGAATTTAAGAATAAACATAAGAGACTCCCAAGATGCAATAGGCAGATGAATCTATTCTTCTCTTAAGATCTACTTTCCTCTTTCTATCTCACTAAGAAGAAAGCAATACAATGTATTTTACAATAGAGAAATTCTGAGCAATTTTTTTTCAACCCTTTTATCAACTTATTAATGATCTCATAGGATTAATTCTTACACAAGTAATTATTTTTAGTTTGATAAATGAAGCAGCTTACAGTATACTTGCAGGGATAGATGAAATAATTTTTGATATTTTGTGTAGGAAAAACAATTAAAAAATGAGTAAGCAGAAAATTTAGAAATTTTACCATCTCTAAGTTTTAAGGATTTAACTAGGAAATTCAAATAGAAGTACAGCAAACTAAAGGAGAGCAATAAATTTGAAAAATATTTCATCTAAAATTTGAACTGATCTTGTTCTTAATTTGATGAGGAAATATCTGAAATTTTAAATGAATTTAGTATTTTATCAATGGATTGAGACAATGACATCAACTTTACTTAATTTAAGAACTAAATGTATATTTACAAGTTAAATATTTAGTATTTTTCAAATTACATATTATTTTGTTACATAAAGAGGAGTAAATGTAAGATAACTATAAAATATTATTTGACATATTTTACTGTGGTACAGGTGGCAGAGGTCTGTTGATTGAAGTTTGACTTCCACTTGCAGGTACATTTGTTGACTGTAAATGTCTATTAGAATAACTACTATTACTGGCTTCTGTGTGGAGATTGCTTTCATTCATATAAGGTGTATAAAAGCCTCTGGCCACTATTGTAGTATCACTGGGATAGCTGGCAGTCTGTCCCAAAGGCCGCATCTCAGAGGTTTGCTGTTGGTCACTCTGTGAAGGAGGGGGATTACAATATTGAGAAGGGTACATATCTGAAAAATACAAAAGTATATTAAATTGCATGGCACAAGATTCTAAACATATTTTAAATGATATCAAAATAAATAAATAATGTATATAATAGTATCTCTTCAACTAAAAACCAAAAAAAAAAAAAACAAAAACAAAGACACAGCAACTATTTAAACCATTTTTATCATGCAAGTCTTCAGTTTTAATTTTGAGTATATAGATAAATATTGGATATTTTTAAAAATATGGAGAAGAGTAGAATTTCTCAATCATACAATTCAATTTCATATACAAACTTCCCATTTTTATAAATGAGAAACATTTAAATACTTAACATTTAACCATGATTTATTCCCTTTAGTTTTATTTCACTGAAAGTAATTAAAGATATATTTTCTTAACAACTGTATTTCAGAGAAAATCTTCAGATATTGAGAAAATAGTTTTAGAAAATAACTGACAATTATTTTCTAAAATTCTTAGATTAAGTGTTTTCACCATTATAATTTTCATCATCATTGACTCTAATATTTTAAAGAATGAATAAACATAGGACACTATGGGGAAACATTTACATCAAAACACACAAATTTCTTGAGGGCAACACCTAAAAATAACAGCATCCCTACTCTAATACTTTAATGGCATGAAAATTATGCTAAGTTATTCCTTAGATCTCGGATTAAATTATGTTTGGAAAAAAAATCATTTTCATCCTTTTAATTAGCAGTAATTGGCAATTAAGTCATAAAGTCACCAATCCCTGTCTTGATATCTGTCTATCAATTTAACTCTCCATATCTTAACTAACCACTCCCTATATGCTTTTAACCTTTCTAAGTGCCAAGTGTGAGATGTCCAAACCTCTTTAATTGTTATCATTCCAAACCCATACCTGATAATCGCTAACACCACTTCTTACTCACAAAAATGAACGGTCTTAAATTTTTAAAAAAGGTACAAGTTTTTCCTAACTAAAAGGTTAGATTAGTATTATCTGCATTATTTGGACTATTGTCCTCATCTTCATTGTTATCTGTACAACGTTTCAGCCGATGTGCCCTCCTGCCTTCTTCAGGTATTTCTTGTTGGACTTGGGAAACTTCTCAAACTCGGGAAACTTCTTGTCATAATCAGGAACCTTCTTGTGATAATCGGGAGCTATCACAGAAATTTGAACTCCCGTAATGGCTCCTGATTACGAGAAGAAGGTTCCCGATTATTAATCCTCAAGCCTAATCTCAAACATTCAGAGAAATAAAAGGTTAGAATTAATCCAAATCAATTTATTTTGAAATAAAATCATAATTTGTGATTTTTGGGATTAAAAAATATACAAATTAAATGAAAAAACAAAACAAAAATAAACACAATACCCTTTTAATGATAACTTACATTTTTATTTGTCAGTAATGTTAATATAATATGCTTTCTTCTTTAAAAATTTATTTTATTTTTTGTACAGTTTTTAATACAAAACAATAAAAATAAAATTCTCAGCTTCCAAATTATCCAATCATAATGTCTCATTAATAATTTCATGTACTTATACTTTTAGTAAATAAGTTCTTTTGTTTATTTTAATTGCCATTACATTAATCAATTAATTGCTTATTACATTTAATTCCACTTGAATTTATATACATTTTTTTTTAATTCTCCGGCCAATTGGACATTTTTCTTTTTAACAAATTAGTTCACTCTCAATACTTCTTACAATATCATGAGAACAAGTTCATTTTCTTTTTTCAGTAGGAACCTACTATTTGACGTGTCAAATTTACCCTCCACCATATTCAACACAATCAAATTTTGATTGAAAATTTTTTACCAAAAATCAGGGAATTATCCGATTTTAATGAAATTTTCAGTGTTGATTTATCAACGAATGAATTTTATAATGCATCAGTTATTTTATTTCAAAACTGTCTGATTTAATTAGGTATTTCTGCTATGATGAATTGATATATAAAATTAATTCAAAATATGAGTATTATGATGTTAAGTTTAAAATGTCATATTATTAGATTCTAAAAACATATTTTTAAATAACTACTTTACTTTAGTATCAATCTCTAATAATTTTTTGTTGAAAACTCTATTGAAAATTTAGCACCCTCCCACAAACAGAACAAATATCGATGTATAATTTTTTCTTTAATAAGATACGGATGTAGTAGCAGCAATAAATGGCAATTAAATAATTATCGAAATGAGAAAAAAAAATCTCCAAAAATTATTTCTTTAGTTTTAATTTTCATTTTATTTTCCAATTTTCAGTACTTATTTTCTACCAGAGTATCATCCTTAAATTTTTTTTTTCTTCTATTCACATCTTCGGTCTTTTGCATTTTATTTATACTGTAATTAGTTTCAATCATATATAACCCCACTGATATTTTGAGCCCCAAAAATAGGGGGGTGGGTCAAAGTTAAGTGACCTGAAAAAAATCAGAAAGTTTTGAAATAAAATAACTGATGCATTATAAAATTCATCCATTAATAAATCAACACAAAAAATTTCATAAAAATATGATAATTCCCTGATTTTTGGTAAATCTTTTGGAACAAGGTGGGGGATAAACTTGTTTTGTAAAAACATGGATTTTTCAACAAATTGGGTATACCTAGATTAGATAAATCTTTAATTGAAAATATTTCATGTTAGGCAAAGATAATTACTGAGTTTTTTTTATAGAAATTTAAAAATCATGGAATTTTATTCAAATGAGCAAACATTGACTCCCCCCCTTTAAGTAAAAAAAAGTTTTCTTTAGGCTTTTATTTAAATAAAAACAAACAATTTATTATAAAAGAATTCATTGATGAATAACGTGCTAAAATTCTCATTCAAATTGGATAATTTCCTGATTTTTGGTAATTTAATCTAAATCTAAAAAGGTACAAGTTTTTCATTACTAAAGCAGAGAATCAAATCAACATATGTTATTTTCTCTATCTATGTAAAGAGAGTGATTTAGAGAGTGTGAAATAGATTTGTATGTGAAGTTTCAGAAGCAACTAGGTTAAATTAGGTCAAATTTATTATTTTTTTAAAAATTCAATTGGCTTTGCAAACTTACTTTTCCCTAATCCCAATTATCTATGCAGAGGTCAATGGGTGACCCAACGGGTCCCGTTTAGTCTAGTATATATATATATATATATATATATATATATATATATTATATATGTTAAGTAATTAACTTAAGACATTTAAAATTTTATGAAAAGACAAAGATGTTGAGAAATGCTACATCTCACCTGCCATAGGTTCTGTTTGGCCTGTGTCTGTATTATTCCAATCTCGTCTGTCACCAGTATGAGAAGATTTTATAGAACTTCTACTAGAATAATCCCGTATTCTGTTAATTCTTTTCTTATTCTATCAATACCAGATGGCAATGCTACATCTTGAACATACATCTAATAAAAATAAAATATAAAAACATTTTAAGAAATATGTTGAACATACTACTGTGATAATAGAAAGAGGCTTATGTTTAATATTCATTAAAAGCAAAAATTGAAATACATTTCAATTTACCAATCTTAACTTGAACAAGGAAGAGTCAATATATATTTGTGTTTGAAAGCAGTAACTAATTCTGCCCTCAAAAATAAAGTAAATGCTGAAATGAGTTTGTAAATATTTGATGTACACATTTTACAAGGATTTCTGAAGTACGAATTAATAAATAAAATGATAGAATTTATACATAATCTAATATTTCTA
The DNA here is from genome assembly GCA_023376005.1 of Doryteuthis pealeii. Lineage (NCBI taxonomy): Eukaryota > Metazoa > Mollusca > Cephalopoda > Myopsida > Loliginidae > Doryteuthis > Doryteuthis pealeii. Next base: position 23,026,775 of record CM042151.1, read on the forward strand.
TAAACATGTTCTGGATTTCCGCTGTATAAAAATTAATAGCTAATAAAAGAAACAAACTTACTTGTGATACTGAGTCTGTTACTGGCTGCGGTTTTTGAGCTAGTGATGACAGCATTTGTTGAGTACTTGAGTAGGGATGGGTTTGCATTCGAGGTGTTGGTGGTTGACTGCCTCTTCTCATTTCTGCATTTGATGGAGGTACACCAACATTTGACCAAGGATTGGCTGGGTAAGGAGGACTTACCAAATGTCTTTGACCACTCACATAACTGCCTTCTACTACTGGAACACTTCTAGGATTACAACAGCGAAGGATACACACTGAGATTGAAGCTGTAATGATCACAGCTATTGTCACTGCTACAGACACAATGATAATTGCTGAAGTCAGGTGGATCTTGTTATCTTTCTTTATGTTGACAGCATTTAACATTTCTGATGTCTTGTTGCTCACAGTCAGTGTCAAATAAACAGTAGTTCTGGCTGATAGAACTGGGTTACCACTGTCCTTCACTAGAAACTCCAGTTCATATGAGCCAGCATCTTGTTGGCTTAGAACATGAGTTGAAGATAATAAACCAGTGTATTGGTTAATGCTGAATATTTGTTTGCTATTTCCTCTGATTATTTCATATTTTAGAAATGCATTCTCTTGACTATCACTGTCTGATGCCTTGATTTGGGTAATGTTCTTGGTGTGATGTGGGTAATATGTTACATCCATATTATAAGGATTAACACTGGGAAATGTAAAATATGGAGCATTATCATTTTCATCTCTCACCTTAACAATTACACTCACTGTATTATTCAATGATGGACTTCCTTTGTCTTTTACAAATACTTGAAACTTATAAGTATCTTGAAACTCATGATCTAAAGACATAATGGAAGAGATTAATCCCTTTTCAGTGATTCTGAAGGGTACAAATTGTTTATTTGTGGGAAGTAGAGAAAAGGATAATTTACCTCCAAGTCCCAAGTCTTGATCTGTAGCATTGATGGTGCCAACAGGAATTTTTGATCTCTGGTTTTCATCAATAAAGAATTTAAATGATTGCTTTGAAAACTGTGGTTGTACATCATTAACATCTGTTACTTGAACTGAGAATTTGCTTTTACTTTGCAGTGGAGGAGATCCTTTATCTTGACACATGATTATAATATCATGATGTTCTTCTCTTTCTCTGTCTAATGGACTTTTTACAATTACTTGATATTTATGGGTGCCCATTTTCTGAAGCTGAAATTTATCATGCTGAATTTCACAACTTACTTCTCCATTCTGACCTTCATCATGGTCACTGACTTTCACATAAGCAATGAAGCTACCAACTTTAATGTCCTCAGAAATATCAACTGTATTTTCTCTGGATGTAGAGAAAAAGTTCACATCTATTTGTGGAGCATTGTTCTGTTGATTGATTACATTTACTACAACCATTGCTAATGATTGCAATGGGGGACTACCTCCATCTCTGGCCTCCACATATAACTTGTATGTCATTTCCTTGTGCTGAATTTCTTTCTTATGTAGAAAGAGTTCTCCTGTAATTTCATTTAAATCAAATATCCTTTTCGTGTGATCTGTTGTTTTTGCTGTGATATGATATTTAACTTTACCATTTTCCCCAGAATCTAAATCTTTTGCAGATAATATGACAACAGGTTTAGCTTCATTGTGTTTGCTATTAACTGAAATATTATAAACTTTCTGAGAAAAGATTGGGTATTATCATTTACATCTGAGATAGAGATGTGAACAGTTAATACACTTTGTTTTGGTGGAGATCCTCCATCTTTTGCAATTACTTGAATTGTATAAGAGTCTTTGGATTCTCTGTTTAACTTTCTTTGTAATTCTATACTCAAAGCAGATGTTCCATCAACTTTCTTTGTAGTAGATAATATAAATGGTTCATCTTTACTCTTTTTTAACTCATAAGTAATCTGGGAGTTGACAATGCCTACATCTTTGTCTATGGCATTTGGAATTGATACTTTGGTTCCCATTACAACATCCTCATCAAATTTGACATTAATTTGCTTATCAGGAAACTCAGGCTGATGATCATTAATATCTTGTATTATTATTTTGATTTCTAATAACTTGAAAACAGTGGTTGATTTTCTAACTGCTATATTCACCATGAGAAAACATTCTTTTTCAAAAAGACAAAGTGATTCTGCATCAAGAGTTTGTGCAGTGTAGAGTTTTCCTGTTCTTTTTGATATTCTGAATAATGGAGAATTGCCAGTGGCCCCTTTATGAAGAAGTCTGAATTCAATGAGATTATGGTCAGAATCAGGGATATCCTTCATCACATGTGAATCAGTAGCAACATCACCCACATATGTACCTGGTTGTTTTCCTTCTTCCACATAATAAGTAATATCTATACATAGACCAATGTGGAGGATTATGAATATCACAAAAATATTCTCTATCATCTTTTTAGAAAATAACATAATTCAGGTAGTTGTTGAATAAGAAGATTTCTGAAATTAAATATAAAAAATATGTTGTAAAGAATATTTACAGTTTAGAATAGTTTTATTTAATTTAGAAACACTTTGAAAATCATCAATCTAATTTAAAAATCCTTGATAAAATTAACATTTTTAATTCTTTTTTTATTCTTCAGAAACAAACATAATGAATTTATTGGAATGAAGATAGAATAAATACATACTTTTTCAAATATCAAGATTTAGTAAAAGAGAAAACAATTAATGAAAGGCTATTTTTCCTGTTCAATATCTTTTGAAAATGTGTAATAACTATTTAATAAACTATCTGGTAAAATAATAAAAGCAATAGCAATCTTTCACTTTAATGTATGAAAATATAAATATTTTAGTAATACTTTAAAGGAATGAGAAAATTCTAAGTTTATTTTCCATATTATTTTAGATATACATGTTTCTTCATTAAAAACAATAAACTGTTATAAACAATACATTAAAAATCAATGTAAAATAAAAATATTCTTATAATACTAAAATTGAATATCAGATAAACTTTATCATTTAAATATAAAGCAATGAATAAATTTAAAAAATAATCACAACAAATCAGGATGGAAAATTACTCTATATACTAAGTTATAATTCTATGGTGTAGCCATAATAATGAACAATTATGATGGTAAATACCTGTATCGATTTACATGTGCCTTTAAATCGAAAAAATGAAATAATGCTAAAATATTTCATTTGAAAGGGAATGGACCAGAATAAAACTGATAGTAGTTAAAAGGATTTTATATTTTACTTCACAAAATTACTATATAAAAACACTGGATGAAATACATATTGCTTCTTCCATCCGACTGTATAAACTTAGTCTATCTTCTATATCTTTTATGTCAAGAAACAAAGAAAATAAAGAAATTTAGATAAATATCAACTTACCCTTGGCATTAAATTGGCACATGCCAACTGACAGCTATTTCAACCAGGATACTTTTGATGATGTTATATTCTTGCATTATATATTTCTTGAAGTGAATTTATACAAAAGCTAGTAGTCCTACCTAGTGTGATGCCTGCCTAATGGCTGCTATATTTTTCCTGTGTGAATGCTGGGATCGGGAATGTTTTACAGGTTAAAGAATGAGGGTCAACCTTCTATTTTTAAATAGTTTTGAAAAATACATTCATATATGTTCATATATGTTCACACAATTAAGATATTAGTAAAAAATAATTTTTTTTAAAATTTAGGAATAAACATAAGAGACTCCCAAGATGCAATAGGCTGATGGATCTATTCTTCTCTTAAGATCTTCTTTCCTCTTTCTATCTCACTAAGAATGAATTAATACAATTTATTTTACTAAAGAGAAATATTCATATATATAGTTTTTAATATTTTGTGTAGGAAAAAGTGTTAGAAAATGAGTAAACAGAAATTTAGAAATTTTACCATCTTGAAGTTTTCTGCACTTTTACTGTGAATAATATTTTGAAAATTGTTATCCAATTAAAAGTTTATTTAAGGGTTTAACTATGAGAAAATCAAATAGAAGTATATGGCAAAGAAAAGCAGAGTGATAACTTTGAAAAATATTTAATCTAAAATTTAAACTGATTTTGCTTTTAATTTGATGAGGAAATATCTGAAATTTTAAATAAATCTAGTATTTTATCAATAGATTGATACAATGATATTAATTTTACTTAACAAATTTATTTAATTTATTTAATTTAAGAACCAATTATATTTATTAATTTAAGAACCAATTATATTTACTCAAATTATATATCTAACATTTTTTAAATTACATTTTCCTTTAGTAATTATTATTATCTAAAGAGTTAACATAAGATAACAATAATATTATTTGATATATTTTACTGCGGTACAGGTGGCAGAGGTCTGTTGATTGAAGTTTGACTCCCACTTGCAGGTACATTTGTTGACTGTAAATGTCTATTAGAATAACTACTACTACTGGCTTCTGTGTGGAGATTGTTTTCATTCATGTAAGGTGTATAAAACCCTCTGGCCACTATTGTGGTATCACTGGGATAGCTGGCAGTCTGTCCCAAAGGCCGCATCTCAGAGGTCTGCTGTTGGTCACTCTGTGAAGGAGGCGGGTTACAATACTGAGAAGGATAGATATCTGAAAAATACAAAAGTATGTAAAATTGTTTGGCACAAGACTCCAAATACATTTTAAATGATAGCAAAGTATAAACAATGAATATAATAGTAACTCTTCATTAAAAAAATAATGATAACTGACACAAGAACTATCTTTAACCATTTTTATTATATGAGTCTTCAGTTTTGATTTAAACTATATAGATAAATGGATGCATATTTTAAAAATATTGAGTAGAATTTCTTTATCAAACACTTCAATTGCATATACAAACTACCTATTTTTAGACATGTGAAATATCTAAACACTAAACATGTAACCATGTTTTTTTCTCACTTTCATTTTATTTCACTGAAAGTAATTAAATACATTCAATTTTAACAATTGTATTTCAGAGAGATCTTTAAAATTTTCATAAAATTTTTCTAAAATTCTTTGATGAAGTGTTTTACCATTGACATTGACTCTAATATCTTAAAGAATAAATTAACACAAGACATTATAAAAAAACATTTACCCAACAACACGCACTAATTTTTTGAGAGCAACATTTAAAAATAACTGCATCCCTACTCTATACAAGAGAGGTAACTGAAAAGATCCAAATGATCTAACATTAGAGTAATCTTTCATAGCAAAAAGCATACCTCACACAATTAGTCTCTTACAGGAAAAATAACTATGATTATGCATATTACATGCCTTGTAGTTGTGGCAGAAAATATAAAGGAGAAATGAACTGCCTTATTAAAAAGCAGAATCTGAGCTTAAACTCCAAATCAAAATTAGCAAAGAATTTGCCTTAAGAAAAGACAGTATAACACTGATCTAAACTTATGCCATATTTATAGATATAAAGTAATGATAGAAAGTCCATAAAGTGAATGGAGTTCTACATATGGGTTTGTCAACATTCAATGGGTAGGCAAACAGAGTACAATATGACACAATATGAAAATCAAAGCTAAAAACTAATCTAGCAGTTAAAACTAAGGAGTTAGCAGGAAGCCATTTAAACATCATGAGCTCTTGCATATCACTAGATCTAATTACTACTTCTGACATCAGGGGTTATTTCTATCACCTTTATTCTCTAGTTCTCATTACTAACATAAGACTTCAATGAAAAGATAAAAAGGAGAAAATAGCAACAAAAAAGAAACAAATTCTAAAGATCAGATACACCATACATGGCTGTAGAATACATAAGTGTAAAAATTGTATTAATGACAAACAAACAAAAATGATGAAGAAAAAAGTGTCAATAATATATAGAATAATAGCTTTTACATTTTGTTTTTGCTCTACTAATTTTTATTCCTTCTCTTTGCTGAGTAGAAATTAAAGGAAGTCATCATAGCGATATGAAAGGTTAGTTTATTAACCGATATATAATATATATATATATATATATATATATATACACACACACACATACATACATACATACATACATACATACACAATGAATGCTCATGAATACAAAGTGAAAAGAACTTAAAATTTTGAGAAAAAACAAAAATTGTTTGTGAAATATCTCAACTCACCTGCGATAGTTTGGCCTGTGTCAGTATTATTCCAATCTTGTCTGTCACCAGTATGAGAAGATTTTATAGAACTTCTACTGGAATAATCCTGTATTCTGTTAATTCTTTTCTTATTTCTATCAATACCAGATGGCAATGCTACATCTTGAACATACATCTAATAAAAATAAATCATGAAAACATTTTTATGTTAGAAATAGGTTGAATATACTACTGTGATAATAAAAAGAGGCTTATGTTTAATATTCATTAAAAGCAAAAATTGAAATAGATTTCAATTTACCAATCTTAACTTGTACAAACAAGATTCAATATATATTTGTGTTTGCAAGCAGTAACTAATACTGTCCTCAAAAATAAAGTAAATGCTGAAATTAGTTTGTAAATATTTGATGTACACATTTTACATGAGTTATAAGGATTTCTGAAGTAGGAATTAATAAATGAAATATATACATGATTTAATATTTCTATAAACAAATTCTGAATTTCCTCTCTATAAACATTAAAAGCTAGCAAAATATACAAACTTACTTGTGATACTGAGTCTTCTACTGGCTGCGGTTTCTGTGCTAGAGATGTTAGCATTTGTTGAGTACTTGAGTAAGGATGCGTGTGCATTCGAGGTGTTGGTGGTTGACTGCCTCTTCTCATATCTGCATTTGTTGGAGGTACACCAACATTAGACCAAGGATTAGCTGGGTAAGGAGGACTTACTAAATGTCTTTGACCACTCACATAACTGCCTTCTACTACTGGAACACTTCTAGGATTACAACAGCGAAGGATACACACTGAGATTGAAGCTGTAATGATCACAGCTATTGTCACTGCTACAGACACAATGATAATTGCTGAAGTCAGGTGGATCTTGTTATCTTTCTTTATGTTGACAGCATTTAACATTTCTGATGTCTTGTTGCTCACAGTCAGTGTCAAATAAACAGTAGTTCTGGCTGATAGAACTGGGCTACCACTATCCTTCACTAGAAACTCCAGTTCATATGAGCCAGCATCTTGTTGGCTTAGAACATGAGTTGAAGATAACAAACCAGTGTATTGGTTAATGCTGAATATTTGTTTGCTATTTCCTCTGATTATTTCATATTTTAGAAATGCATTCTCTTGACTATCACTGTCTGATGCCTTGATTTGAGTAATGTTTTTGGTGTGATGTGGGTAATATGTTACATCCATATTATAAGGATTAACACTGGGAAATGTAAAATATGGAGCATTATCATTTTCATCTCTCACCTTAACAATTACACTCACTGTATTATTCAATGATGGACTTCCTTTGTCTTTTACAAATACTTGAAACTTATAAGTATCTTGAAACTCATGATCTAAAGACATAATGGAAGAGATTAATCCCTTTTCAGTGATTCTGAAGGGTACAAATTGTTTATTGGTGGGCAGTAGAGAAAAGGATAGTTTACCTCCAAGTCCCAAGTCTTGATCTGTGGCATTGATTGCACCAACAGGGATTTTTGATTTCTGATTTTCATCAATGAAGAATTTAAAGGTATCTTTTGAAAACTGTGGCTGTACATCATTAACATCCATCACTTGAATTGAAAATTTGCTCTTACTTTGCAAAGGTGGAGTTCCTTTATCCTGACAAATAATAATAACATCATGAAAATGTTCTCTTTCTCTATCCAAAATTCCTTTCACAATTACTTGGTATTTGTGTGTGCCCATTTTGCGCAGCTGAAACTTGTTATGCTCAAGTTCACAACTAACTTCTCCATTCTGACCTTCATCATGATCAGTGACTTTCACATATGCAATGAAGCTACCAACTTTGATGTTTTCTAACACATCCACTCTGTTGTCAACTGATGAAGATACAAAATTCAGTTTTATACTTGGAGCATTATTTTGTTGGTTGATCACATTTATAAAAACTACTGCAATAGAACTTAGTGGAGGTTTGCCTCCATCTATAGCTTCAACAGATAATTCATAAGTAAAATGTTGACCAAAATCTGACTTCTTATCAAAGACGATTTCTCCTGTGTGTTCATTTAACTTGAATATGTTTTTTGCTCGGTCAGATGTTTTGCTGGCGAAATAATATGAAACCCTACCATTTTTACCAGAATCAAGGTCCTTTGCAGTTAAAATAATCAGTGGTTTAGCATTATCAATTATATTGCTCACTGAAATATTATAAACATTTTGAGAAAAGATAGGGGCATTATCATTTACATCTGTGACTGAAATATGAATATCAAGGATACTTTCTTTTGGTGGAGATCCTCCATCTTTTGCAATGACTTGGACTGAATAGGAATCTTTCATTTCTCGATTCAGTTGGTTTTCTAGATGTATCCCAAGTTTAGAAGTGCCATCCACATTTTTGGTTACTGATAATATAAAAGGTTCATCTTTATTCTTTTTCAATTTATATGTGATTTGAGAATTAACAATTCCAATGTCTTTATCAAATGCATTTGGGATTGATCTTCTGGCACCTTTCCTATCATCTTCATCAAACTCAATATTTATGTGTTTTTCAGGAAATTCTGGTTGATGGTCATTTATATCTTTTATGATAACTTTTATTTCTAATAATTTGAATACAGTAGTGGCTTTTTTAACTGCTACATCCACCATCTTAAAACATTCTTCCTTAAAAAGACAAAGAGATTCAGCATCTAGAATCTGGGCAGTATAGAGTTTGCCAGAATTCTTAGAGATCCGGAATAGTGGGGAACTACCAGTTACACTTTGATGCAAAAGATTAAAGGTGATAAGTCCAAGATCTTCAGAAGATGCATCTTTCATCACCTGGGCATCAGAAGCAATATCTCCAATATATGTACCTTGACTTTTGCCTTCTTCCACATCATAAGTAAGATCAACACAAAAGCAAATATGTACAACATATAATATGATATGTATTTGAATTAACATGATTAAAAAAGATGTTTCCTTCCTAGTTTACTGATGAACAAGGTAAATCCAAATGTAGAACCTGCAATAAAGAAATGATCATTTATAATAAAAATCATAAAAATAATAATTACCTAAGTAATATCAATTTTGACAAAACTAAAATCACTGAAAATTCTGAAAAACATAATACAATTATGCTTCTATTATTAATAAAGAATATTATGACTAAATTAAAAAAAAAAATCCCTTTTAACACCATTCAACTTTTCATATAAGACAACTTGAAATATAAAACATGCTAAAATCTATTTTAAAATCTGCTGTATGCATGAATACAAGCTGATATTCTCAAAATATTGACTAATGTTTGATACACACCATTTTAAATTATTGAGTTGACATTTTTTCAATTTCTCTAAAAACCATCAGTCAGAATTTAACAGTATAATGGAAATCTATATATACATAGGCTGTGTAAAAATGGTAGTGTTCTGTGCAACAGGAAACAAATGGTGGCTATTTGCAATATTAACATAATATAGAAGTGCTTCAAACTGTAAACGAGTGTCATTATAATCGTGCAATTATGGGTCGCAAATGTGTCTTGACCCCTTCTGTGAAAGATATTATAACATCTGAACTTTCCAAAGGCAAATCTACATTAGAAATATCCCAAATAATTGGAAGATATTACCAAACTGTGAAAATATGTGTTGCAGCTCTTACAAAGGTATGTAAAATGGCCAATAAAAGTCACTTGAGGCTTGTTTCCCAATGTTCTTTGTCAAGAATGAAACTTGAAGCTGTAAATAACCCAGGCCTGACCAGTGGAGCACTTTTCTTGAGCATTGAAGAAGCAACAGTGTCATGAATTACTTGGTATTGTCTTTTGAAAAAGGTTGGGACATCAGTGAAACCAGTGACAAAACCTTAAGTAACAAAAGTACATATACAAATGCGTTTGAAATGAACAAAGAATATAACAGTCAATTTCTTGAAAGTTCTGATAACAAATGAAACCTATGCAACATTTGATGGGTCTGATGGTTTGAGCTAATGTTGGGTTGTAAATGGATGAGATCATCATCATCACCTGAGGCACCAACAAGGAGGAAGAGGTATTATGATTTGGGCTGGTATTATTGGAGGTATCATGGTTGGACCATGGAGAATGCCTGACAGTACAAAAATAACAACAGATGCTTATATAACCTTCCTCAAAGAGCACCTGGAATCTTGGCTAAAAAATGCAAAGCATCACCTTATTTATGCAAGATAATTCTCCTTCACATTCACATAATACTATGGAGTACCTATAAAAATTAGGCTTCTGTGGACCTCAGAAGATGAACTGGCCAAATAATTCTCCAGACATAAACCCAATTGAAACCTTGTGGAGTGTTCTAACACAATCTATTTATGAGAATAGACACCCATTTAGAAGCACAGATGACTTATAACAGAAAATAGTAAATGTATCATGTGAAATTACATAAGAGGAAATCCAGAAATTGACATGTTTGAAGGACCAGCACCTTTTGTAAGTCATTTAAAAAAAGGATCACATAACCAACACCACTATCATTTTTTAACTCTGTTTACTTTATTAATTTGATTGAATTTCATCTTAGTTACTGTATATATCCATAAAAATCTGTAAATGAAGCAATTAATGGGTTATTTTATTTTTTATTACACCTCATTGATAATTTGAGTAAATTAGATAAATGACTCTAACTTCAGTTAATTGTAGAACCTTACAATTAGGTGTATATACATATTCTCATCATTCTCTGATAATTTTGTCAAATTTCAACGAGTAGTTTTTGGATAGGATGGAAAATTGTCACTTTGTTAATATTTTAAAATGCAGTGTACATAAAAAAAAATCATTCATAAAAGAAATAGTTTAATAGTGAAAATGATAATCAGAACTAAAAAAATATTAATTTATACCACCAAAAATTTTTTTTTAATCACACAAAGATTTAAATTCTCATCATCTAATGTTCTAAAATTAAATATTCAAATGAAAATAATTATATTTTAAATATATATTTTGTTTCCTATTCCAAAAACATTTAATACAAAAGAATATCATATCTCTCAAATAAAAGAATGATTAAAGAATACAATCACACATTTTATTTCAGTTCAATGCAATATCATACAACTAATAGTCTGAGGAGTCTTTTAAAAATCACTTCTTATACATAATAAGTATGATATAATAAAAATAATGTTTATTTTGAAATTTTACATCAACATATAATGAAAAATAAATTAAATTTATTGAAACAAGGTTTTTAGATAAATATTATTTTTTTTCAAATATTATTATTACTTATTCTTTTGACATAAAGTTATAATGGCTACAATTTTTATTAAAAAATGCTTAAGACTTCAGAAAAATATGATGAAAAATCTTGCTTTTAATAAATATATATATCTTTCAATAAATATATGATGAGGTTGTCTCTTTGTTTACCACATAACTACAAAATATATATTTTAAAAACTGATCAGATCTACAAACAGAAATGCAAATCAGTACAAATAAACGAAAGGCATACGCAATGAAATATGGCTGAAATAGTGTTATGTGATTAAGGAATAAACAAAAGATGGCATACATAATAACTGAACTGAATTATATATATATATATATATATATATATATATATAATCATAATTTTTTTCATGTGCAACATCTTTGAAAAAGAAAATACTGCAATAATTCTCTGAATTTAGCTTTGGCTTACATTTCTAAACTCCATAGAAGACAAAGAAAGTACATAAAAAGATTGAGTAATGACTTACCTTTGTTGTTAAATCCACTTATACAAAATGGGAACTTCATCAAGAGACACTTCTAATGTTATCATATCCCAACATTCTTCTGTGTTTCTTTTGTATTCTATGCTATACAATGTATATACAAGCTAAGAGTCCTATATAGCATGTTGTCTGAATAATGGCTGCTATACACATTTTCTTTATGAGAGGCCAGGGCAAATCCTATTAATTATTAGTGTTAAGAAATAATGTTTTACTTTAAAAAAATTTTAAGCACAGCTATACAAAGGAAAAAAAAACAGATTTATATATTGATGTTTAGATAGTTTCATCATGTAAAATTTAAATGTATGATATACTAAGAATATTCCGCAGAACTTATTCTTCCATCATGGTCTACTTCCCTCTCTCTATCAGTCTTGATGAGGGTTACATTGCTCGAGTAGCATTTAATGTTATTATCATTATTATTATTATTATTATTATTATTATTATTATTATTATTATTATTATCTTTTGATCTGTAGTAATCAAAATGTTTTAATCAATATGAAATGTTTTAAAAGTTCTAAAAATGTATATAAATTTAGTGGTTTAAAGGCAATTTAAACAAATAATTTTTCTTGTCTTTTTTTTAACAAAATAATGAATATGAAATCTTTTAATTGATTTAATTTCTAAATAAATACAAAAGAAGTTCTTAAAATTCTATTTTGTGAAAATACAGAAAAAATCACATTCTATTAGTAACAAAAATAATTAAAAATCTTATGTAGAAAAATGTTATTGTTTATATCGTTCTCTCCTGTTATAATCAGCTTTCTTTAAAAATCAAACATTTTTTATACTTATCTATTTCACAAATACATATTAAATAATTATTTTCACAAATAGGACACAGAAACTAAACAGATGAAATTTGATATATTATAGGAATATAACAAAGATATTATAATTAATAATTTTCAGTGAGGTACAGGAGGCAATGGTCTGTTGATGGAAGACTGGCTACCACTTGCTGGTACATTCCTTGATTGTAAATTTATACCTGAAGAGCTACTACTGTCAACACCTATTTGGGGACTGCTTTCATTCATGTAGGATGTATAAAAGCCCCTGGCCACTATTGTAGTATCACTTGGATAACTAACAGTCTCTCCTAAGGGTTGCATTTCTGCTGCCTGTTGTTGCTTTCTTTGGGATGGTGGAGGATTACAATATTGGGAAGGGTACACATCTGAAAATTATAATCATAGAAAATTAATCACAATCAACATGTATTAAATTCTAAGAAAGATAGACAGATCAAAACAATTTTTGAACTGAATCTATAGTTATAATGAAACATTGAAAACAATTGTCAATATGTTTTTCTACAAGAAAAAAACCCCTGAAAATAGCAATAGTTCCAATACAATAAACAATTCAAAGAAAATGAATGAATTTCATGGCATAACTTAAATTGCAGACATTTTTAAAATACAAAAATTAGGTTTTAGATTCTAAATCAAATAATACTTAAATGAGACTGATATTTCCCCAGAGTAATGTTACATCAAAATAACCAAATTTTTTTTTAATATCGTGATTTGACTCAGAGATGATAGTTGTAGAATAATTTGCTTGAGGATGAGAAGAAATTCTTTTCATATTAAATTGTTTCAATGAATGTCATTTATTTATTTTAGTAGAATAAATATAATGCAAAAAAACATATGGAAATTCTATACACTCACTTAAATAAATATGATAACTGATACAAAAAATCTATGGAAAATTTGAACTTTATGAAAAAGTCAAAGTAGATATTTTTACAATGTACCTAAATATAAGATTAATGGGAGAAAAAGACATAAAAATACCATTCAGTGAACACTGAAAAGTCATAATAAAGCCATAGAAAGTTTACTGAGAATTTTCTGAAAACATTGGAAACATAAAATATATTTTCAATACAAAGAAAAAAATCCACATATATGAATGGTCTTAAAATTTCATGGGCATAACAATGTATGAAAATGCTGCAGCACAAAAATTAATATAAAATCATTAAAAATTTAATTATTTTTTAAGATAGTGAAAGTTACTGTCAGTAACTTTATTCTACTTTCTTGCACTGTTACCCTTTAATAACCACTCACATACTTCTTATAAAGTATGGTCAACAGACAACACACTTTCTTTTTATATAACTGAAGCATGAATAAGGTCACTAAAAATATGGAAGGTCACTTCTGGTACAAACTTTTTGAAAGTGAATTGAACAACATCTTTGAGTAAGCAGTCAATCATACTAAAACCAAATTAAACAATAAAAATCAGCTGTCATAAGTTATTCTTGAAAATATGCAAAATGCAATGTAATCTTCTGATAACAGATACATCATACTTAATATTATAATAATAGACATTGAAAAATAGAAAATATTAAATTGAATGGTTTTTAAAAAGTCAAGAAAACTCTATTAAATGTTATTTACTCAAATCTTTCTCATTTAGAGATAAAAACTTGTATAAAAAAGAAATACTTGAAGCATTATCATCTACTAGAGGCAGTATACATACAGATAAATAAAACAAAGATATACAAAATCATGCACAATATTAAAGAAGTATATAGGGATCTTCATTCTTTTTAGAAAGTTACCAAAAGCTTTATACTTATAGTTATATAAAAAATACCAATTAAATATAAAAGTCCCTTTAGTTAATACCTTATTAATGATGGACATCATCCCCTTTTTATTACTTACCAGATTCATCTTCATAGTGTTCAACATCAGTTTGATCACTGACATGTAAATTGTTAATATGAGACTTTAGATATTTTCTTGTAGAAGAATTAGACATCTGGTACGAGTTGTTCTTATTTCTATCAGCATTGGAAGATCCAGCCATATCTTGAACATACATCTGGAAAAAATGTAGTTTTTGGTTGGTATAGTCTTTGATAAGGACATATCTGAAGATTTTGTTCACTGTAAAATTCCTAGAAAGGTTTATTAAAAAGCCTTAAAAGGTAAAGTAAGAGTTCTCTCCCTTACACTATGGGCATTCACTGTTTAATTAATTGGTTATTTAACAATATTTAACACATTGTATTACCTAATATAACAAAGTTTGTAAGATATCCCTATGTGACTTGAAATAAAATAAAGGGAACAATTTCTTCCAAGAAGGAAAATAAACATTTTGATGCAGTAATAACATTAGTTTCATATCAAGATCATATATTTTAACATTTCAACCAAAAGAAATAAAGAACCCATATAGTTTTTATTTAAATTGTTTCTTTCAAATTAACTAAAGATGAAATGGATGCAGAAAAATCATAAGTGATAAGTTTTACAATTCTTTTTGATATGAAATGGGAAATAATTTATTTCTGCTGATGAAAAAATTCCATCAAAAGTTAATTGGAGCAGAATAGCAGAATTACTTAAACATTAAATATCAAAATTTTACACATAAGAAGAAATAAAAAGAATAAGAAAACAGTATAGGTACCAACATGTTTGATGTCATAGATGTATTTTACAAAATCAAATCAATACCCCTGATTGAAAAAAAATTAACAAAAATCAGGGAATCATCTGATTTTAATGAAATTTTCAGTGTTGATTTATCAATGAATGTATTTTTATAATGCTTCAGTTATTTTATTTAAAAACTTTCTGATTTTTTTCAGTTCACTTAATTTTGGGGGCTCAAAATATTGGTGGGGTTATATATGATAAAAACTAATTACAGTATAAATAAAGACAAAATACTGAAGGTGTGAATAGAAAAAAATTTTTAAAGGAGCAATTTTAATAGAAAATAAGTACCAAAAATTAAAATTAAATGAAAAAAAAAACTAAAAAGATTTAAAAAAAAATTTTTTTACTAGATTGTTTATTATTTCTTTTAGAGTATCAGTGAAAAAATTATACATTGATATTTCTCATATTTAACTGGGCTAATTTTTAAATTGAGATTTCTCCATTAATTATTACATCATCCTACTAAAGTAAGCTTGTTATTAAATAATTATTTGTTTTTAGAATCTCAAAATAGGAATTTTAAAACTTAAAATTATGCGCATCACATTTTAAAGGAATTTTATCTATTAATTATATAAATTGTTACTCTAAAGGCTCATATGGATGAAGCTAACAATAATATTTTAAAGAATTTCGATTTATTTCCATTGAATCAGTTTGATTGAAATGATTCAGAAATTTAAAGAAAGAATTAATTGATTAATAAGTGAACACTGAAAATTTTATTAAAATCAGCTAATTCCTTGTGTTTTGGTAATTTTTTGTTTATCAATCTGGGGCACTTATCAGCCATCATAGTTTTTAACATATTTCTCGCTAATTTTTTGTGAACAAAAAATGCAAGAATTCTTTAGCACACTTTACTTTTTGTGTGTGTTTTGAACAAAAAAAAAAGATATTTCATCTAAATAAAATATCAACGAGTAGTAATTTTTCTGTACATAGTGTATTGTTTTTTGTTATTGATTTCTAAGAAAACAATTTTATAAGTTTTTTAAAAACTTTTAATAACATGTTTGGTAAGTACATAAGTTACTTCACGCTTAGCATCAGTTTTTGAAAATTTTGGGGTTAATGTTTAAAATGTATTAAAAATTAATTACATATGTTATGTTATTTTGCCATTTTTTAGTAATGATCACTACTACTTTTTGACTAAAAAAATGGATAAATAAAAATAGAAGGAATACAATTTATGATCATGCATAAATCAATAGTATTGTTTGAAATTTAAGGTAAAAAACCCAGTAACAACTTATGCAAAAGAAAAAATTAGAAAACAGTTAGATTATAAAAAAATTAGAATATTACATATATTACCATTTTTTTCTTGGAAAATACAATTTCCAATTAAACTGCATTAATGAGAATTTCAATACTTTTTGAATAAGAAATTACTAGAAAAGAGAAAACATTTTAAAATGTAAAAAATAACCTCACCTGTTGTGTAAGATCAGATGATGGTTGTAGTTTAGAAACTGGAGATGATAAAATAAGTTGATTATTTGAGTAAGGATGCAATTGTATTTGAGGTGTTGGTGGTTGACTGCTTCTTCGCATATCTGTTGTAGGAACACCAACATTAGACCAAGGATTTGCTGGGTAAGGAGGACTTACCAAATGTCTCTGGCCACTCACATATCTGCCTTCTACTACTGGAACACTCTAGGATTACAACAGCGAAGGATACACACTGAGATTGAAGCTGTAATGATCACAGCTATTGTCACTGCTACAGAACAATGATAATTGCTGAAATCAGGTGGATCTTGTTATCTTTCTTTATGTTGACAGCATTTAACATTTCTGATGTCTTGTTGCTCACAGTCAGTGTCAAATAAACAGTAGTTCTGGCTGATAGAACTGGGCTACCACTGTCCTTCACTAGAAACTCCAGTTCATATGAGCCAGCATCTTGTTGGCTTAGAACATGAGTTGAAGATAATAAACCAGTGTATTGGTTGATGGTGAATATTTGTTTGCTATTTCCTCTGATTATTTCATATTTTAGAAATGCATTCTCTTGACTATCACTGTCTGATGCCTTGATTTGAGTAATGTTCTTGGTGTGATGTGGGTAATATGTTACATCCATATTATAAGGATTAACACTGGGAAATGTAAAATATGGAGCATTATCATTTTCATCTCTCACCTTAACAATTACACTCACTGTGTTATTCAATGATGGAGTTCCTTTGTCTTTTACAAACACTTGAAACTTATAAGTATCTTGAAACTCATGATCTAAAGACATAATGGAAGAGATTAATCCTTCTCAGTGATTCTGAAGGTACAAATTGTTTATTGGTGGGCAGCAGAGAAAAGGATAGTTTACCTCCAAGTTCAAGTCTGGATCTGTAGCATTGATGGTTCCAACAGGATTTTTGATCTCTGGTTTTCATCAATAAAGAATTTAAAAGTATCCCTTGAAAATTGTGGTTGTACATCATTGACATCAATAACATGTACAGAAATTTCCTTTTACTTTTTAATGGAGGAGATCCTTTGTCTTGACATTTGATGATTATGCTGTGGTGCTCTTCTGTTTCCCTGTCTAAAAGAGTTTTCACTATCACTTGGTATTTCTTGGTTCCCATACTTTGTAACTGAAATTTATCATGTTCAATTTCACAGTTTACCTCTCCATTCTGTCCAACATCCTGGTCACTTACTTTTACATAAGCAATGAAACTGCCAATTTTTATGTTTTCAGAAACATCAACTGTATTCTCTTTTGATGTAGAGAAAAAGTTCACATCAATAATTGGGGCATTATTTTGCTCATTGATCACGTTTATCAAAACCTTTGCTAAAGAACTCAAAGGAGGACTACCTCCATCTGAAGCTTCAACATATAATTCATAAGACAAATGTTTTCTTAAGGTCATTTTTTTATTTAGAAATATTTCACCTGTTTGCTCATTCAATTTAAAAACATTTCTAGCCATTTCATTTGTTTTCTCATTTATATGATAAAATATTCTACCATTCATCCCAGAATCCAAATCTGTAGCAGATAATATAGTAACAGGCTTCATTTCCTCATGGTCATGATGTATAGAAACATTGTATATTTTCTGTGTAAATACTGGTATATTGTCATTGACATCTGTGATTGTGATGTAGACATTTAAAGCACTTTGTTTGGGTGGGTGCCCTCCATCTTTAGCAATCACTTGAATCATATAGGAGTCTTTAATTTCACGGTCAAGAGATTTTTCTAATACTAAATTCAGTTTTGATGTTCCGTCAACACTTTTATACACAAACAAAGAAAAAGGTTCCTCGCTGTCTTTTTTTAATTCATATGTAATCTGAGAATCAACAACTCCAATATCTTTGTCAATTGCATTAGGAATTGATATTTTTGTTCCTTTACTATCATTTTCTTCAAATTCAATATTGATTTGTTTCTCAGAAAAATCGGGCTGGTGATCATTAATATCATCTATAATTACTTTAATTTCCAGTAACTTAAATACAGTTGTTGCCTTTCTAACAGCTACATCTACCATCTTGAAACATTCCTTTTTAAATAAACAAAGAGATTCAGCATCTAAAGTTTGAGCAGTGTATAACTTTCCAGATTTTTTTGAGATCTTAAACAATGGAGATGTGCTAGTTGCACCCTTTTGTAAAAGACCAAAACTAATCAAATGAAGATCTTCAGATGAAATATCATTCATCACATTTGAATCCGTAGCAATATCTCCGACATAAGTATGTGGACTTTTTCCCTCTTCCACATTGTAAGTGAGATCAATACACAAACAAATGTGTAACAATGTAAAAACGACAGATATTTGTAGAAACATCATTCCATGAAATATTTATATAAGCTTTGAATCCTTTGGATTATTTTTCTGAAATTAAAAAGGAATCCCAAATCAGTAATAATTTAATACTTGCTAGATCACAATTAAATTAGTTAGCTATCTTTCAATATTGCAAAAGTAAAAATATTATTGATCAATAAATTTTTCAGTCAACAAGAACCAGTATTTGAAAAGCCTAATTTTCAAATGAAAAAAAAAAATACACATATAATATCTTTTGAATACTTCATAGTTTATCAGCTGTACTTTAGAAAAAATAGCATAATAGTAATAAAAAATAATGGAATAATTTTTGTAATTATTTACCAAAATATGGAGTGTAATACTTCATCTATTTAACAAAATGAATAAATAATAAAAAACATATAAAGAATGAACATGATAAATTTGCCACTGTTAACTGATTCATATAGCAAAAAACAAAAGGTAATGAAAATGTTGTTTTTTTTTAATGAAAATTGCTATTGAGTCTCTACATTAAAATTATCTATTTTCAACATTATTATACATCTTACATCATTTTTGTAAATAACAAAAAAAACAGAAAAATTAACAGTGAAGTACTTACCTTTGTTTTTAAATCCACTCTAACCAAATTATTTTTTCAGCAAAGACACTTCTTATGCTATTATGTCCCAACTGTATGTGTTTCATTTGTACTTTCTATTAAACACAAGCCAGCAGTCCTATGTGGCGTGTTGCCTGTGCAATGGCTGCCATACACTTCCTCAACATAGTTGGCTAATATTACTGTTAAAGATCTGTTCCTGATGTTTAGATATAGACACTCTTTCTTTTTTGAATAATTAAATCAATCTAATATATAAATATACATATAAACTTCAGCATATGAAAATAAGACAAAATTAATTATTGTATGAATCATCTACTAAAATGTAATAAGCTGATGAAGCTAATTTTGTGTGATCGACTTTACATTACTAACATCAGAGGGGGAGTAGCTTTTCAAATAATAATATCTAAAGAATTCCTTATGCAATAAATATTAATGTTTATATGACAATTCAATAAATTATTTAATTTTAAAAAATTGACTGTAGAGAATTTTTTGAAAAATATAAATATCTATGTCAAAAACAAAGAAAATTATATAAAAAATTATTCTATACACTTTCTTGGCAACATTTTCCTATCAACTTCTTTAGTATCCCCCCAACCCTGTCACTATTCTATTACTGCAAATAAATGAACATATAGAAATATCTATTAAGAGAAATTTAAAATGTGTGTTGCAAACTAAAACATTTATATAAAAATAATAGAATTTATTAGCAAAACTGTTTATGTTAATTTTTTTTAATGTTCTTATTTCTATGAATATTAAATAAAAACATTAAAAAATTATGTTAATCAAGTAAATATTTTCTAAATAAAGCAAATAGTGTAAACAAGCAAACTAGGAAAATGAAATAACTCCAATAAATTTGATTTAAATTAACTTCCTTAATGAGAGATATTTTAAAAATGCATTGACCTTTTTCAAGTCATGAAAAGGTTATATAGAAATTGGTAATACGGTTTTAAAGATAGCAGTATAATCTGTTCTAATGTGGTATGGGAGGTAGTGGTCTATTGATGGAAGACTGGCTACTACTTAGAGGTATATTTCTTGAGTGTAAATTTCTGCTAAAAGAACTATTATTGTCACCACCTGCATCAGATTTTGAATCAGTATGAGAACTATTTTCATTCATGTAAGGTGTGTAGAAACCCCTGGCCACTATTGTGGTATCACTGGGGTAGTTGACAGTCTGTCCTAAGGGCCTCATCTCTGTTGTCTGATGTTGACTGATTTGAGATGAAGGTTGATTGCAATATTGTGAAGAGTAGACATCTGAAAAACAAGATCACATTAAATCATCCACTGACAATCATGTACTTTTCATTTGAAACATTTTAAAAATAACAAAATTCATTTATCAATACATAAGGATATGCTTTTTTACATGCATGTATACTTTTCTTTGCATTCCTCAAATCATAAACCTTTTTTAAAAAAAAAGGATGCATGTTGCATACAAATTGAATAAATCAAAATTGAGAAAGAAAACCACCCAAATAAATGAGAATAGAGATTAAAACATTTTTAAACAGCTGAAGAAGTTGATATTCTGAACACTTTATTCTTGAATTGTTTATAGACTATCATTAAGAATTATTTTATAATGAAAATGGATGATTTTTTGAATATCAAATTAAAAAGACACTTGCATTTGATATCTTTAACTTTTTGTACAGATATTAAGCTTTGTTGCTTATGAAAAATATTTTCAAAATTTTATATCAGCATATTTACTCAGTAAAATTTAAAAGATTTCTATATATACATGAATATATGTAATAAAGCATAAAAATAATTACCAAATAAAGAAAAAGAGAATATATAAGCAAATATGAAAAATAAATCTAAATAAAACTAAAATCAGTGAGTACAAATAACATTTATATAACAATAAAAAATCATGAAAATAAGCACTGCTACTGTGAAGCAATTTACTTTCTTAAACTTACCAGATATATCTTCTGTTTGTCCTGTATTTGCTACACCCCAATTTTGCATGTTATTAGTGTTAGAAGTCTTTCTTGAATTTCTACTGGAATAGTCTTCAGTCCTGTATGCCTTTGTGTTATTTCTATCACTACCAGATGGTAATGCTACATCCTGAATATACATCTGGTAAAAGTAAGGTATTTAATAAAATTTTAGTAGTGAAATTTTCATTTCATTAAACCTGATGAGAAGAAAACACAACACAAAATTGTAATTTAAAAAGAAAAAGATTTAAATGCTTATATTTTTATGATCAGAAGTAAAGGGAATGCAAATATTGACATATTTTGATAGAAAAATGGATAGATATTGCAGACACTGGTTAAAACTGCTGCAAAAATAATTGTAAGCAGCATATTTTGTACATTTCTAGAAACATTGAAATAATACTACTAAAAATGAATAAAAAGAAGCACTCACTTGTGAAACAGAATCTAGAGCTGGCTGTGGTTTTGATGTTGAGGACAGTATTTGCTGATTTGGGTGGGAGTGCATTCGAGGTGTTGGTGGTTGACTGCTTCTTCTCATATCCACATTTGCTATAGGAACACCAACATTAGACCAAGGATTGGCTGGGTAAGGAGGACTTACCAAATGTCTTTGACCACTCACATAACTGCCTTCTACTACTGGAACACTTCTAGGATTACAACAGCGAAGGATACACACTGAGATTGAAGCTGTAATGATCACAGCTATTGTCACTGCTACAGACACAATGATAATTGCTGAAGTCAGGTGGATCTTGTTATCTTTCTTTATATTGACAGCATTTAACATTTCTGATGTCTTGTTGCTCACAGTCAGTGTCAAATAAACAGTAGTTCTGGCTGATAGAACTGGGCTACCACTGTCCTTCACTAGAAACTCCAGTTCATATGAGCCAGCATCTTGTTGGCTTAGAACATGAGTTGAAGATAACAAACCAGTGTATTGGTTAATGCTGAATATTTGTTTGCTATTTCCTCTTATTATTTCATATTTTAGAAATGCATTCTCTTGACTATCACTGTCTGATGCCTTGATTTGAGTAATGTTCTTGGTGTGATGTGGGTAATATGTTACATCCATATTATAAGGATTAACACTGGGAAATGTAAAATATGGAGCATTATCATTTTCATCTCTCACCTTAACAATTACACTCACTGTATTATTCAATGATGGACTTCCTTTGTCTTTTACAAATACTTGAAACTTATAAGTATCTTGAAACTCATGATCTAAAGACATAATTGAAGATATCAGACCATATTCAGTGATTCTGAAAGGTACAAATTGTTTATTGGTAGGCAGCAGAGAAAAGGATAGTTTACCTCCAAGTCTCAAGTCTGGATCTGTAGCATTGATGGTGCCAACTGGAATTTTTGATCTCTGATTTTCATCAATAAAGAATTTAAAAGTATCCCTTGAAAATTGTGGTTGTACATCATTGACATCAATAACATGTACAGAAAATTTCCTTTTACTTTTTAATGGAGGAGATCCTTTGTCTTGACATTTGATGATTATGCTGTGGTGCTCTTCTGTTTCCCTGTCTAAAGGAGTTTTCACTATCACTTGGTATTTCTTGGTTCCCATACTTTGTAACTGAAATTTATCATGTTCAATTTCACAGTTCACCTCTCCATTCTGTCCAACATCCTGGTCACTTACTTTTACATAAGCAATGAAACTGCCAACTTTTATGTTTTCAGAAACATCAACTGTATTCTCTTTTGATGTAGAGAAAAAGTTCACATCAATAATTGGGGCATTATTTTGCTCATTGATCACGTTTATCAAAACCATTGCTAATGAACTCAAAGGAGGACTACCTCCATCTGATGCTTCAACATATAATTCATATGTTATATCTTTTCTTAGAATAATTTTTTTATTTAGAAATATTTCACCTGTTTGCTCATTCAGTTTAAAGGCATTTCTGGTTATTTCATTTGTTTTCACACTGATATGATATGAAATTTTTCCATTTTTTCCAGAATCCAAATCTGTGGCTGATAATATAGTAACAGGCTTAATTTCTTCATGATTATGTTGAATAGAAACATTGTAAACTTTCTGTGAAAAAACTGGAAAGTTATCATTATCATCTATGACTGTTATTCGGACATTTAACACGTTTTGTTTGGTTGGTAAGCCAGTATCTTTAGCAATCACTTTGATTATGTAAATGTCTTTCATTTCTCTGTCAAGCGGCTCTTCTAAATTGATGCTAAGTTTTGACGAACCATCCACACTTTTAGATACAAACAAAGAAAAAGGTTCATCTTGTTGTTTTTTCAGCTCATATCTAATCTTAGAATTAACAATTCCTATGTCTTTGTCAAAAGCATTTGGTATTGATATTTTAGCTCCTTTTCTGTCACCTTCATCAAACTTTATGTCAACTTGTTTTTCAGGAAATTCTGGTTGGTGATCATTCACATCTTCTATAGTCACTTTGATTTCTAATAACTTGAACACAGTTGTTGCTTTTCTAACTGCTACATCTACCATCTGGAAACATTCCTTATTGAAGAGACAAAGAGTCTCTGCATCAAGAACTTGTGCAGTGTAGAGTTTGCCAGATGTTTCTGAAATTCTGAATAAGGGGGAAGTACTAGCAGCACCTTTTTGAAGAATACCAAAACTGATTAAATGAGCATCTTGTGATGAGATGTCCTTTATCACATGCGAGTCAGTAGCAACATTTCCTAAATAAGTTCCAGGGCTTTTTCCTTCTTCCACATAATAAGTGAGATCTATGCACACACAAATGTTTATGAGGGAGAGAATAGTATAAGTTTTGATTAGCATCTTTCAGGATGATTCAATATTTTAAATTTTCTGGGTTGTTTCTGAAATTTACAAATTACAATAATTAGAATCAATACATCAAGAGCAAATCATGATTAAAAGGACCCTGCTCAATTTAATAGATATAGCATTATATTTTTAGGTCTCTTGAATATACCTTTTATGAAAATCATGGTATCAATGATCACTGAGTAATATAAATTTAATCAGTTAATTTTATCTTTTAATTTTTTATCACATCTGAATAATATTAAAAATAATACAAATATGTTCCTCTTGCAAATAAAACTGATAAATATATGCTTGAATTAGCAGAGCTTAACATAAACAAGGGAATTCAAATTTTGTAATAACAATAATGATTTTATAGCCACAAAATACATGCACACACATACACACACACATTAAAATTGGGAAATACATATCCTATCCACGGGTTTCATCTATATTTTGCATACCAATATTAGATATATAACTGTTTACAAAATATATACAAATTAAATGTAGCAGTAATTAATGGTTCTTTAAAAATAAAATTTATGTATTATATATTTTTGTGAACAAATATTAAAAATAAAGTTTGTGAAATTTTGCTACATTCAGGGAATAATGAATTTAATTGTAAACAAAGGATTATCTAAAATCAAATCCATGAAAGATGCCATTTTCTCAACAAACCTATGAACAAAAATATGGGATGTCTCATCTCAATCTTTATACTGTTTTACATTACTAGCAGTTGCACACAAAGAAAATAAAGAATAATTGAATACCAACTTACCCTTGTTCTTAAATCTTCTTTCAGCAATTAGTATTTATATCAGATGAAGTATCTTTCCCAGTGATATTGAAGTTTAGCATTCTATTGTCCTCGTGTTCTATGTTATGCACAAACCAGCTATCCTATATAGTATGCTGACTGTATAATGGCTGCTATATTCTTTCTTTATCAAAACCCACTTATTAACAACTGAAATATGATCACTAATTTTTTTTCATTAATAAAGACAACAAAATGAATAAGAATGTTTGAAATTAAATAAAATCATGAAATAGGAAAAAATAATGAAAATTGTTAAGTGACTGAGTAAAAAACTCCCGAAATGCAATATGCAAATGAAGCTATTTTTCTATTATGTCTACTTTCTTCTTTCTATTACTGCCTCATTACATTATTATTATTATTATTATTATTATTATTATTATTATTATTATTATTATTTTTTGTTGTTGTTGTTGTTGTTGTCCTTGCTTTTTGTGTAAACAACCAAATTTAAGCAGTTTTTCTTTTGATTTTTCTAGATTAAGTGTTTTCAGATTATTAAAAGATTGATTTTTTACAGACTAAAAAGGGTTGGAAATTCAAAATTTAGAAATAATGGATTGTAAGACAACAAAATTAATACAAATATAGTTTTAAAAAGTATATTTCTAATTGTTTACTTTCTGTTAGTATTTATTTTTTAAATAAATTATTCTTTGAAATTTATGAAATTTATTTGAGATCAAATAAGCAACTTTACAGATATTAAATAAATCATATTCCAACAAAGTTGAAATAAAAGCGAATAAAAATAAGTAATGAATATTATTAAATCTATAAAAAGATAATATATATATATATATATATATATATATATTGATAATGTTCATTTTTGCCTAATTATTTTACAATTGTAAAAATGATTTTTTAAAGCAGGAAATAACTTGTATATCTTAAAAGCTTGCTAAAACCAATTAAGTTTTAAGTAGAAAATAACAATATAAAAACTTAAGGAGAATAGAATTAATGAGGTACAGGAGGCAGTGGTCTATTGATGGAAGACTGACTCCCACTTGTAGGCACATTTCTTGATTGTGAATTTCTACTAGAAGAGATTCTATTTTCAGCACCTGAGAAAGCTTTTGATTCTGTATAGGGACTGTTTTCATTCATATAAGGTGTATAAAAGCCTCTGGCGACTATTGTGGTATCACTGGGGTAATTAACAGTTTGTCCCAAGGGCCTCATCTCTGATGTCCGCTGTTGGTCATTTTGTGATGGAGGAGGATTACAATATTGAGAAGGATACATATCTGAAAAAGTGAAAAGTCATATAACAGAAAGGTAATTGTCAAATAGTGAAATGTAAAAAGATAATTTTCTTCATGTTACTGAAAAACTGAATTTTGAGAAAATCTATCAAATTTAGAACAAATGGACACAAATATTTATCTTACAAAAAAAGCACAATTTTAATTCACTTTCAGTTTAATTGATTTCTAATATATTTTTGAATCCAAGATGATTTAAAGATATAGAGAAAAAACAGAATATGTAATTTATATATCCAATAAATATGTTTGTGGATAAAACAATGCAAAATACTAAAAAATCTAATATAAAATTTATATCTTAAAACACTTAAAATTCCATTATAATTATTTTTTCTATAAGAATGTTATTTCTACTCATATAAATAACAACATAGCCATGAAATGATCAAATGAAAAGAAAAAGATTTTCTTAGACTCACCTGTCATCTCTTCTGTTTGTCCTGTGTCTCCTTCACTCCAGACTTGTCTATTGTCATTCTGAGATGACTTTATGGAACCCCTGCTGGAATAGTCCTTGCCAGTAATTTTTTTGTTTCTATCAACACCTGATGGTAATGCAATGTCCTGAATATACATCTGATAAAAGAAAGGAAATAAAGTATGTGTCATTTTACTCCTACCTAGTTTTTATGTACCAAAACAAAATTGATAAAAATACTTAACCCTGTGTTTAAAAAACAATTTTCAGATTTTAGAATTAAAAAATTGGATTGTTTATTGCTGATGGTATGAAGCTTTAACTCTTTGCCTACCAAATTTCTCCCATAGTTGTACCAAATGTTCTTGGTATTTTTTACCTGTATGAATGGATATTTCAAAGTTCACTATCTATTCACCTCAAAACTCATCCTATTCAAATAAAGTCATATTACTATTGTAATCTGAGTCCTTCTGCTCAATTATTATAAACTAACCATCAGTTTTTGTACTTTACTTAAGTGTGGTATGCACAGTGGTGAGAGAGTCACTGTTAAAAAGAGAGTTAAATAAAATAAGTTTTAATAGTAGAATATAAAAAAAATATATATCTTAAATCATTGCCAAATATTTTTCTGTAAGTAATTTGAAGTTTAAAAGTATTAACAGAAACTATTTGGTTCATTTAACAGTTCATTTGCAAAAGATTAGTTCTGACTCGACACATTTTTTGTCTTATTATATAAGCTGATGACTATAGAAGTTAATTGATACTTTTATTCTTTACTATATACTTTTAAACAAGAAAGAAAGATTTCTTTAGAAATCTGTCAAAATGACTGACTATGACATGTTTTGGAATAACTCTTTTTGTGTTAAAAATACAAAATACTGACAATTTATATACAAATGCTTCCTGTCATTGGCAAACTAAAAATTAGATATTAAGATCAGTTATAAAAATTAGTAACTAATATAACCATCAAATATGCTTTGGTTAAGTAATGTTATGAGTGAATAAATGACCTTCAATTTCTATTAACAGAAACACCTACTACCCTTACCAACTCTGTTTATCTCTTAGTAAATTATATTTTAGCTCTGTTCTTAGGGATATATATATATATGATGGATTAATAAGTGTGTAGCCTGTCAACTGAAATTTTCAGTGTATAATAATTGCTCTATCTGATCTATGGAGGAGCATTTGGTTAAGTGCATAAACAAGGAAAGATATGCTGGAAAATATTTGTTGTGCTTAAATACTTTTTTCATCATTATAGACTTATTAATGCACATACATACAAAAGTTTTATGAATATTTTATTAAAATCAGTAGAAATTTTATTTTGATTTTTATTCCCAAATTTATTAACATACCGAAAATGGTTTTCCTAATTTTTGAAATTAATGAAAAATATCAGTATCTAAAAACGAAAATTGATCTAAAGGATAAAATAAACTGAAATTTGCATAATTTCTACTATAATTAATTCAGTCTATTACTTACAAAATATTTTTATTTCCTTTTTCTTTAAGAAAAACTAAAGTTTATTCATATTTTTCATTTATTAATTTTTTTCAATATATTTTATAGATAAGAATTATTTTTTCTAGCTTATTTTAAAATTTATATCTATGGATTTATAAGTGATAAACTAATTTAAAAAGGATACTGGCTTTCCAATCTTTTACAACCTATTATCTGAGGTAAGATCACATTTAGACATTGAGAAGAGTTCATATCAACCATACTGGAATGAAGTTAATAGACAATACGTCACACTAAGAAATGAAAGAAGTAACATTAATGTGTTTGTCAAAGAATATACAAGAAAACTGAATGCAGATTATAGGTGAGATACTATTTATGCAAACTATTATTTTGCTCCCAGTAAGGATCAATTCATTGATGAAAATAGATACATTTGTTTTCAATATGAAAAAAGTTATCTCATGATCATGAGACTTTGACCTTCCATGACACATACATGTTAAGCAGTGGTGTACATATGAGGAGAGGGGAGGAAGAGAAAAAGTACTTAGCAACTTCTAACAAATGTTAACGGTGTATAGAAAATCAATATCAAGACTTTTCATGTTCATATTATGAGAGTTCCCTCCCTTACTAAACTGAGGCAGATAAAAAGTTTTTAAAAATAGGAAAATAATTTAAAATATGATTGATAAAACAAGGAAAATGGCTTAAGACTTATAATTCTTTTTCTGTAACAAGTGTTTCATTTATAGAAATGTAATATTTTTTATTCATTTTCAATGGAAAATACAAATACCTAACAGGCAGTTGTAAAAAAAAAAAAGATGAAAAGAATCATGTTTTTATATGTAACCACATTCAATGTATTAAAGGTTTTACAGAAAAAGATGACAAAACTGTTCAGAAATATTGAGTTATAGATTGAAATGATCACTGAAAAATATATATAATCCAAAAACATATGAAAGGAACTGGTATAATAATAACAAGGAAAAATATATAATATCACCTCTATTCTTTAAGTATAAATAAAAAATACAACTGCTGGGATCAATGTTTAGTTGGCCAGTTCTTAATAGCTATTTAAATATTCATATGATTAATTTGTGCAAAGAATCTTTCATGATAGTAATGAAATTTCCGTATATTTTGCAATAAAACATAATTATGGTAACTTTTCAATACAGGATTTCTTTATTTATAAATATTCAATTATCAGAGAAATTGACAAAATATTATTCAAGCAAATTACTTAATTATTACTTATGCAACCAAAACTAATGCATATTTATGTAATTACATACATTAAGATCAATTACCTCTAAATTTCATATTTACTCAATGCTTTACTCAATAAGGAATTATATCATCACATATAGTGCAATAAGATTATATGAATACATATAAAATATTTACTAACAAAACAGAGATGAACATAAACTTTAATCATAAATAAAACAATGAAATGAGCAATTACCTGAGATACTGAATCAGGAGCTGGCAATGGTTTTGTTGATGGAGATGTTAACATGTGTTGAGCACTTGAGTAAGGATGTGATTGCATTCGAGGTGTTGGTGGTTGACTGCCTCTTCTCATATCTGCATTTATTGGAGGAACACCAACATTTGACCAAGGATTTGCTGGGTAAGGAGGACTTACCAAATGTCTCTGACCACTCACATAACTGCCTTCTACTACTGGAACACTCCGAGGATTACAACAGCGAAGGATACACACTGAGATTGAAGCTGTAATGATCACAGCTATTGTCACTGCTACAGACACAATGATAATTGCTGAAGTCAGGTGGATCTTGTTATCTTTCTTTATGTTGACAGCATTTAACATTTCTGATGTCTTGTTGCTCACAGTCAGTGTCAAATAAACAGTAGTTCTGGCTGATAGAACTGGGCTACCACTGTCCTTCACTAGAAACTCCAGTTCATATGAGCCAGCATCTTGTTGGCTTAGAACATGAGTTGAAGATAATAAACCAGTGTATTGGTTGATGCTGAATATTTGTTTGCTATTTCCTCTGATTATTTCATATTTTAGAAATGCATTCTCTTGACTATCACTGTCTGATGCCTTAATTTGGGTAATGTTCTTGGTGTGATGTGGGTAATATGTTACATCCATATTATAAGGATTAACACTGGGAAATGTAAAATATGGAGCATTATCATTTTCATCTCTCACCTTAACAATTACACTCACTGTATTATTCAATGATGGACTTCCTTTGTCTTTTACAAATACTTGAAACTTATAAGTATCTTGAAACTCATGATCTAAAGACATAATGGAAGAGATTAATCCCTTCTCAGTGATTCTGAAAGGTACAAATTGTTTATTTGTAGGCAGTAGAGAAAAGGATAGTTTACCTCCAAGTTTCAAGTCTGGATCTGTAGCATTGATGGTGCCAACAGGAATTTTTGATCTCTGGTTTTCATCAATGAAGAATTTAAATGACTGTTTTGCAAACTGGGGCTGTACATCATTAACGTCTGTCACTTGAACAGAAACTTGCTCTTACTTTTCAATGGAGGAGATCCTTTATCTTGACAATGGATGATAATATCATGCTGGTCATTCCTTTCTCTGTCTAAATAATCTTTTACAATAACTTGATACTTCTGTGTACCCATATTACGAAGCTGAAATTTATTATGTTCAAGGTAACAGCTAACCTCTCCATTCTTTCCAATATCCTGGTCAATCACTTTCACATAAGCAATGAAACTACCAACTTTTATATCTTCAGAAACATCAACAGTGTTGTCTTTTGATGTAGACACAAAATTTACTTTGATGCTGGGAGCATTATTTTGTTGATTAATTAAATTCACTTGAACCATTACAATAGAACTGAGAGGAGGGTTGCCTTTATCTTCAGCCTTAACATATAATTCATATGTTGATTGCTGCATGTATGGTATCTTTTTATTGAAAAAGATTTCTCCAGAATTTTCATTTATTTGAAAAATATTTTTAGCAATGTCTGAAGTTTTGCTACTGAAACAATATGAAATCATTCCATTTTTACCTGAATCTAAATCTTTTGCTGATAAAATTGCCACAGGTTTATTACTATCAAGCATGTTCTTAACAGTAACATTATAAACATTCTGAGTAAAGATTGGAGCATTATCATTGACATCTGTAACTGTAATATGAACATCTAATGTACTTTGTTTTGGTGGAGTTCCTCCATCTTTTGCAATAACATGAATCATATAAGCATCTTTCAGTTCTCTATCAAGCTGGCTTTCTAAATTTATATCCAATTTGGAAGTACCATCTACATTTTTGGCAACTGATAATGAAAAAGGTTCATCTTTGTTTCTTTTTAGATGATAAGTTATTTGAGAATTAAGAACATCAACATCTCTGTCCATTGCATTGGGAATTAATATTTTTGTTCCTGGGATAAAATTTTCTTCAAATTCAATATTGACTTGTTTATCTGGAAATTCAGGCTGATGATCATTGATATCTTGTATAATCACTTTGACTTCCAACAATTTAAAAACAGTTGTTGCTTTTTGAACAGCAATATCAATCATTTTGAAACATTCTTTTTTGAAAATACAAATAGATTCAGCATCCAGTGTCTGGGCTGTGTAGAGTTTTCCTGATTTTTCTGAAATTCTAAACATTGGAGACGTACCAAGGAGACTTTGTTGCAATAGGTTAAAAGTAATCTGACTACCTTTTGTCAAGATGTCATCCTTTATTACCTCTGCATCAGTACCTACATCTCCTAAGTAGGTACCAGGACTTTTCCCTTCCTCAACATAATATGTGAGGTCTATACACACAGATAATTGTAAAATGGACAATGAAATATATGCTGCTAACATTATTGATATTGTTGATGAGAATAGTTTATGGTAAGTAATAATTATGATGATATAAGTTTTAAATGTTTCTGAAATATAAAATAAAGAACATTTTAGTTTTAAAACATATTTTGGTCAGTGGAATAGTTCTTTATTAAGATAAATATTTACATATAAAGCATAGTCTTCAATAAAATTTAAGGAAACCTTTCATTAATTTACAAATCCATATTGAATTTTAAGGAACAGTTAACTAATATATAAGAATAAAAAAATGATAGAATCCAAAATATATTAATTGCATTAAATAATATATATACAGAAAAAATAATATAAACACCAATAACTAGAATACAAGAAAGTCAAGAATGCAATGGATTTACAGTTATAACAATAATCTGAAAAAAATAATCAGTAACCATTATTATAAATTTTGAATATCAAAATTTTTATATGGATGAATTTATAAATACAAGTATTAATTCAATATTTTGTCAATGCAACATAATCTATATCTGAATAAAAGTCTATAAAAAATTCATCAGAATAATTTTCCAAATAGAAAAAAAAAGAAGATTGATGAGAAATAAAGACAAACTATGGATGAAGACAAACGGCCTTACTATTTTGATCAAGGATTATTTATATTATAAAAACATACATAAACATCCCATCCCATCATTTGAATTTTTAAAAAGATTATATAAGGCAAGTCAAACACTAATTAAAAACTAATAATTTCCTAAAATTTTAGCACAAATAAATATACATGTAACATTTTACCATGAATTTATATATATTTATATAGCATGCATAAAAAAAATAATCTTTAGTAAAATTATTGAAATTATGACTTAAAAAATATTACCATAATAAAGAATCTTGCATGAAGTGACAAAAGTATGCTGAATTTTATATAGATACAGAAATGCTGAATATTTTGTTATTTTGATTAAATTTGTATATTGCATGCATCGTTTTGCAACTATGACTGATGATAAATATCTTGGGACTCATTGTTATAGGCTTCTAACTATTTTTCTTGTACCAGATGATATAGAAAATGATAAAATTAGATTAAAGCAACTTACCTTGTTTTTTAAAGCTGTTTATACCAAATAGCAGCTAAATTGAGTAACTTCTTATAATGCTGTTTTATTCCATCATGGTGACATGTTTCTTTTGTTTCATGTTATACACTATCCAGCAGTCCTATGTAGTGTGCAATCTGTAAAATGGCTGCTACAAACACCCCTTACCGAGCAGAACAAAGTATCAACCACTAAATTGAGATAATGTTTTAATTTTTTTTGTTTATAAATTCATTTTTAGTTATGTTAATATAGCTAAATAAAAATAGAAATATGTACCAAAATTAAAGTAAATACACATTATTGAAAATTGGAAAGAAATTCCCAAAATGCAATGAAAAAAATATTCTATTCCTCCGTCACAATCTACTTTCCTCTTTCTGTCATGACCATTTAAGTATGTGTAGTCTCTCATCATATTTTGATACTGATATACACTTTAATGGATCAATTTCAAAAGTTGCATTAAATTTTATTATTACTAATTTGAAGATTAATACTGTAAAATAATCATGGCAATATTTAAAAGTATTTTTAAGGCATTATTTGATTAATATTGATTCTTCATTATCAATTTGTGTAATTTGAGTTACAACAAAAAATAATCTAAAGCAATGCTTAATAGGGAATTTCTATGATGAATGTTGAAATTAAAATTGTTTAAAACTTAAGAATATATGTTTATCAGAATAAATAATTAAAAAAAGGAAGTTTAATGTATTAAATGTAGGTATTGACTAAAGAAAACCTGATTGAGAATAAAGCCACAGAAGACTTCATTAAATTTTTAAATATACCTTAATCAAAAATACAGATAACACAGAAATGTTTAAAAAAAAAAAGAACTATCATTGTTAGAAGCAGAAACCTGATTTAAAGAATATGACTAAAATTAATAAGCTTTCATCTAAAAACATTAATTAAGATTTATATTAAAAGAAATAAAGTTGACTTATGCATTAATTATGAATATCATAGAAGTGGTGTTTAAATATTTCTGTTTATTTGGGAATAATTTAATGGCACTTTACTTTTAGGAGGGTAGAGGAGGCAGTGGTCTGTTGATTGAAGACTGACTACCACTTGCAGATATATTTCTTGATTGTAAATGTCTACCAGATGAACTATTGTTGTCACCACCTGAGTCAGATTTTGCATCTGTATAGGGACTGTTTTCATTCATGTAGGGTGTATAGAAACCTCTTGCAACTATTGTTGTATCACTAGGGTAGCTGACAGTCTGTCCTAAAGGCCTCATCTCTGTTGTTTGATGCTGATCAATTTGAGAAGGAGGAGGATTACAATATTGGGAAGGATATACATCTGAAAAAACAAAACAAAAACAAAATCATTTATTTCATATCTGAGAACTAACACCCAACAGTATCCAACATTGGCAAAGCCAAATAGCTTCTGATATTCTTATGAGGCTTATTTGACTAATGGTAATTTATTTGATACATACTGAACATTAGTCACTTAAAACTATAACCAGCACAAAAAGAAAATACATTAATCTGTTATATTCAGTTATATTAATAAGGTAATACTAAATACTTTTTTAAGAAATTCAAATAGATGATAATGCCAATCATTACAACTATTAAAATCATCAGTTAAAACCATAACTACAAGTAAAATGATTAGTAGCATGTTGATATAAATGTTATTATAAGTTTAAAATTGCATTATAATGAAATATCAATGAAATTTACAAAATGTAGATTCTAGTTTTTTTATTCTTATTTTGTTAAAAATGAAAGTATGTTTGTATTATGTAAAATATGTGAATGAAAAATAAATTTGATATTACCAAATTGTATATCCCAGGTTTTTAAAAAAATCATAAGTATGATATGATTGAAGCTGGAAATTTATCATTTAAAATTAAAGTTTATAAGAAGTAATATTCTAATAAATCTACTTATTAGCCTACAATGGCTTTTGCAAAGTAATAATAAATTTCTAAAAATAATAAGGAACATTTAAGGCAAAATTAATTATTTTGCTGACTAATGCTTTTAGTCAAATTTGTTTCTAAATGTAAATTTTCTAATTAATATAAAAAAAAAATTAATATATTTACCTAAAAAAATGTTATAAATTAATCAATTTCAGTTAAAAAATAGTTTTCAACAATTTTGGTTGTAAATTCAACTCTTTGTGTAAAGTTAATAATTGCTGATTGTTGCTTTATTACATGTGTTTGGCAATAAAATACACAGACTCCAAATAATTATTTGGAGTGAAAACATAAAGGATATGAAAAATAATATTTTTCATAACTTACCTGTCATACCTTCAAGTTGTCTAGTGGTTACATCATTCCAATCTTGTCTGTCATTATTGTGAGAAGACTTCACAGAATTTCTACTGGAATAGTTTTGTATTCTTCCAGCTTTTATCTTATTCCTGTTACTACCAGATGGTAATGCCACATCCTGAATATACATCTAATAGAAAAAGATACCGACACATAAATCACAAAAAACTAATACCAATAATATCATAACATCATACATATTCTTGAATTCATCACAATAAATGATAATTCATCTTGATATTAAAAATGATAATAATTGCAAATATGAAAAAATCACCTTCAGATAAATATACAATTCTAATTTACTGTAATTTCAAAAGAGAACATAAATAAAAATATGAAAGTCAATGATAAAAAAAAAGAACAGATTATAATAAAGATTTGTCCCTACCTGTGATACAGAATCTAGAGCAGACTGTGGTTTTGGTGATGAAGATGATAGCATTTGTTGAGCACTTGAGTAAGGATGTGTGTGCATTCGAGGTGTTGGTGGTTGACTGCCTCTTCTCATATCGGCATTTGCTGGAGGAACACCAACATTAGACCAAGGATTAGCTGGGTAAGGAGGACTTACTAAATGTCTTTGACCACTCACATAACTGCCTTCTACTACTGGAACACTCCGAGGATTACAACAGCGAAGGATACACACTGAGATTGAAGCTGTAATGATCACAGCTATTGTCACTGCTACAGACACAATGATAATTGCTGAAGTCAGGTGGATCTTGTTATCTTTCTTTATGTTGACAGCATTTAACATTTCTGATGTCTTGTTGCTCACAGTCAGTGTCAAATAAACAGTAGTTCTGGCTGATAGAACTGGGCTACCACTGTCCTTCACTAGAAACTCCAGTTCATATGAGCCAGCATCTTGTTGGCTTAGAACATGAGTTGAAGATAATAAACCAGTGTATTGGTTGATGGTGAATATTTGTTTGCTATTTCCTCTGATTATTTCATATTTTAGAAATGCATTCTCTTGACTATCACTGTCTGATGCCTTGATTTGGGTAATGTTCTTGGTGTGATGTGGGTAATATGTTACATCCATATTATAAGGATTAACACTGGGAAATGTAAAATATGGAGCATTATCATTTTCATCTCTCACCTTAACAATTACACTCACTGTATTATTCAATGATGGACTTCCTTTGTCTTTTACAAATACTTGAAACTTATAAGTATCTTGAAACTCATGATCTAAAGACATAATGGAAGAGATTAATCCCTTTTCAGTGATTCTGAAAGGTACAAATTGTTTATTGGTAGGCAGTAGAGAAAAGGATAGTTTACCTCCAAGTTCAAGTCTGGATCTGTAGCATTGATGGTGCCAACTGGAATTTTTGATCTCTGGTTTTCATCAATAAAGAATTTAAAAGTATCCCTTGAAAATTGTGGTTGTACATCATTGACATCAATAACATGTACAGAAAATTTCCTTTTACTTTTTAATGGAGGAGATCCTTTATCTTGACATTTGATGATTATGCTGTGGTGCTCTTCTGTTTCCCTGTCTAAAAGAGTTTTCACTATCACTTGGTATTTCTTGGTTCCCATACTTTGTAACTGAAATTTATCATGTTCAATTTCACAGTTCACCTCTCCATTCTGTCCAACATCCTGGTCACTTACTTTTACATAAGCAATGAAACTGCCAACTTTTATGTTTTCAGAAACATCAACTGTATTCTCTTTTGATGTAGAGAAAAAGTTCACATCAATAATTGGGGCATTATTTTGCTCATTGATTATATATATCAAAACCTTTGCTAATGAGCTTAAAGGAGGACTACCCCCATCTGAAGCTTCAACATATAATTCATAAGCTATGTCCTTTCTTAAAGTAATTTTCTTATTCAGAAAGATTTTACCTGTTTGTTCATTCAATTTAAAAGCATTTCTGGTTATTTCATTAGTCTTTACACTGACATGATATGAAATTTTTCCATTTTTTCCAGAATCCAAATCTGTGGCTGATAATATAGTAACAGGCTTAATTTCTTCATGATTATGTTGAATAGAAACATTGTAAAGTTTTGTGAGAAAATAGGAATGTTATCATTGACATCAATAACAGTCACATCAACATTTAAAGCACTTTGCTTGGGTGGAGAACCTCCATCTTTAGCAATCACTTGAATCATATAAGAGTCTTTTACTTCTCTGTCTAGAGGTTCTTCTAAAATTATACTCAGTTTTGATGTCCCATCAACACTTTTAGATACAAACAAAGAAAAAGGTTGTTCTCTATGTTTTTTAAGTTCATAGCTTATTTGGGAATTAACAATTCCTACATCTTTATCAATTGCATTTGGAATTGACCGTCTTGCTCCTTTTCTGTCATCTTCACTAAATTTGAGGTTTACTTGTTTTTCAAGGAATTCTGGTTGATGATCATTTATATCTTTAATAATCACTTTGATTTCTAATAATTTGAACACTGTAGTTGCTTTTCTAATAGCTACATCTACCATCTGAAAACATTCCTTATTGAAGAGACAAAGAGATTCAG
Source organism: Doryteuthis pealeii (assembly GCA_023376005.1). Classification (NCBI taxonomy): domain Eukaryota; kingdom Metazoa; phylum Mollusca; class Cephalopoda; order Myopsida; family Loliginidae; genus Doryteuthis; species Doryteuthis pealeii. The sequence continues at coordinate 23,065,174 of CM042151.1, forward strand.
CATCTAAAGTTTGAGCAGTGTAGAGTTTGCCAGACTTTTCAGAGATCCGAAATAATGGTGAAATGCTGCTAGCACCTTTTTGCAAAAGACCAAAACTAATATGGTGAATATCTTCTGATGAAATATCCTTCATCACATTTGAGTCAGTAGCAATATCTCCTATGAAAGTACCTGGACTTTTTCCTTCTTCCAAATAATAAGTGAGATCCAAACAGGCACAAACATTTAGGATGGAGAAAATGATATAAGTTTTGGTGAACATCTTTAAAAAGATAGCCAAAAAAACCAAAAAAAAACAAATAAAGGTTGTGTTTCTGAAAATTAAAAAAATCTTTTATTAGAAATTAAAAGATTTTTAAAAATAAAAAAAATGACAAAACTTTACTATTTAATGTATTTAACATTAAATATATTTCTAGCTCTAGGGAATAGGATATATATTTATTTATAAAACCAAATTATGAATTCTCAAAACAAATATAGAAATACAATGTACCCCCACTCTGTACACAGTATTTAGTAAAAATACATCTTTACTAATACAAAATAAATCTTTCCAAATATTCTACAAAATTGAAAAATTCAATTTCAATTTTTATAAACTTCATAAACATGGAATACACTTTTTTTTACCATACTAATTCTAAATGCTAGAAAAAGGAATACACAATAATAATTACTTGATACAAAGAAGATATTCTAAACATTCAACAATACACAGCATAATCTGTTTATATTAAAAAGAATTACAAAACTCATTTTAAACAAAATTTTATAATTCATCAAAGACAAAAGAGAACATAATTTTCTAGTTATATTCAAACAGAATTGTCAGTAGAACAATGGACTGTCTCGTTTTTATCCTTATGTCTCTTGCATAACATATGATAGAACACAGAAAAAGTAAACTAAATGCCAACTTACCTTTGTTCTTAAATATGATCACACCAAATAGAAGTTATATCAATTAGGGCATCTTTCATAATGGTGCTATAGTCCAATATTTTACTGTTTTTTTTGTTTTTTTTAGATATTTTATCTTAACATGCGACTTGTAGTCCTATGTAGTGTGATGCCTGTTTAATGGCTGCTACACTTTCTTTGTAGTAGCCCAGTTGTTTGTAGTTGGATGGAGACTACGAAACAGTTACATATCAATATTATTTTTTAAAAAGTTACTGATAACTCTGAAATGAATATAAATTCATAAAAATAAATTTAAATATTTATGAAACAATGTAATTGTTAATTACATAAACAATTTATTAACCCCCAGAAATGCAATATATAATTGAAGCTATTCTTCTGTCAAAATCTAATTTCTTCTTTCTATTACAGCTCCTGCAGCCTGTCACAATTGGATACGATGTAAAGAATCAAAATAAAACAGTTTTTCTTCAGGTTTTTCTCTGTCAAGTAGATCCTGATGAGATTCAAGTTTTGTAGAAGAAACAAAGTAGGATAATATAAAATCAAAATTAAATTAATAATAAAAATGCTAATATTTTTGCATTTATTCAGAGTATGTTAGTGTGGATTACTTAGAAAATATTACTGAATACATAGTATTTTTTGATAATATATAATCAATTTCACTGATGTATACTGATTATATTCTTATTCAAACAGAATAACAGAAAATGAAATGATTAGTATTTATAATTAAATATAAGGAAAAATATATTTGTGAACTACAGCTCTATAAAATTAATTTTACAATTATCTAGATGTATTTATTATTATAAAAGGATTTTTTTTTAAATAAAGAAGATTATGTATTTATTTAAGTTCTGATATATATTATTTTGATCCAAGAGCCATAACTTGTACATTTTTATAGTTTTCAAACAGTTATATTCTAAGAAAATGATTCAATATAAACACCCAATAAGGGTTGAATTAGTGTGGTACAGGAGGCAGTGGTCTATTAATAGAAGACTGACTACCACTTATAGGTACATTCCTTGATTGTGAATTTCTCCCAGAAGGACTATTACCATCAACACCTGAGTAATTCTTTGAATCAGTTTGAGGACTATTTTCATTCATGTATGGTGTGTAAAAACCTCTTGCCACAATTGTAGTATCACTAGGATAACTGATAGTCTGTTCCAAGGGCCTCATTCCTGGTGTTTGTTGTAGATCACTTTGTAATGGAGGGGAATTACAATACTGGGAAAGGCTTAAATCTGAAATGCATAAAACAAATTCATTCTATCACATAAGAATCTATTCTTTTTAATGATAAAAAAATACAATCTTTAGGTAAATGTAGATTATATGTAGATGTCCACACAAACTTTTGTAATAATTAAAAAAAACAAAACAAAATAAATATATTAAAATCACATAAAAAATGTAATCTTGTAATAAAACAGAGGAGTCATACATTTTTTAGTAAAGATAAAATTGAATATTGAATTCAATATAAGTGTCTTGGATTTTCTGTATTTTTAAATATATGAATTTCTATACCTCCCATTCCCCCCAAAACAAAACAAAAACACTAAAAGATTAATGCTATATCTTACAACTAAATTCTTAAAAAAACTAAAAGTATTTATCATTAATACTTATAAAACAACAAAATGATAGAATACAAGATTTTTGTTAAACCTTTTTTTAACTCACCATTTATATCTTTTGTTTGTAATGTCTCTTCTTCTTCCCAGACAAGTCTACTTTCATTTTGAGACGATTTCATAGATTTCCTACTGGAGTAGTCTTGCATCCTGCCAGTCCTTTTCTTATTTCTATCACTACCTGAAGGTAATGCTACATCCTGAACATACATCTAATGAAAGAAAAGAATGATATATCAGTTATGCAATATTCCCAAATTGAATGAGATCCGTAATCCCAATTTAAAATAAAGATACTTAAAAGATTATACAAAATTGCCTAAATTATATTAATTTTCCATAAACATATATAATTATCTAGCTCTGAACTATTCCAGTATAATCTCATTCCAACCATTCTTAGTAATTCTGTTCCCCATTGATTTTTGTTACCAATTAAAATTACAAATTGAAATTGAATTCCGATTTATTTTTTTAAGTATTTAAAACTGCTAGTCTTATATTATTTTTTTAATTATTTAAAAAAAATAATTTAAAACTGCTAGTTTTATATCAGTAATAAATAAATTACAGAATAAAACCTTTCCTTGGTATGCTTCCTTTGATCAACCCAAAATAAAAAGTTTTCTATATGTTTTATATATCTATACATTAAATACATCCGAACATGTAAGCAATGTTTATGTGAAAAGAAAATGTGACAGAAAAAAAAAAATACTGACATGGATAGCAAAAACAAATGTCAACTTTTAACAATATGGGATCTATCTTAATAAATTTTGATTTTTTCTAAAGTATTCTAAAAGTGAGAGAGCCAATCTGGCTATATTGGTATGCCCACTTAATCTTAAACCCCAAAAAGGAATGCTTATACGAATCTATTTACAAAAATATATTTCTATCATTGTAAAATCAATAGCTACATATTTAGACCTGTACACGTAATGAGAGTTCCCTCCCTTACATCAGTTTTTTAAAAAGCAAACTCAGCTGAAAACGTTTCATGAGTTTCTATCCTCAAAATAAGAAAAAAAAAAAAAAAAAAGAAAAAAACAAAACAACATATAATCATATCAAAGGATGATTAATAAAATATGAAAAATTCTTCAATTTATAGTTTTCTTATATTTCTGAAGCAACTATTTTCATCAAATAAATCTTATATAATAAAAAAAATAATTATTTGGTTCATAACAAAACAAGATAAATCATTGAATTATGAGGGCTTTTAATAACAGTGTATAAGTTTTTAATAAGTATCTAAATAAACCCTTAAGTTTGTGTAAGCCTGTTCACCAAAAAAGTCAACCTTGTAAAAAATAAAACAATTACACTTACACCAGCGTTAACATCCTAAGGGGAGATTTTTTTAAATACTAAAGACATTTATTAATATGTTAGCATATATGGTAATCAAATAGAAAAATATAGATAATAACAAATAATTAGAAATGATTTTGTACAGCAAGAATAAGAATGAGAAATAGTTCATCACACCGATATTTTTCCTATATGGGCCAGTAAAAATATATTGAGAAAATTATCAACATTGTAAGAATCAAGAACTTATGAGGGAGATGTAAACAAAATCAAAACTATTCTGTTTGTACATTTTTTTATTTGATTATTTACATCTTTGTTTTTCCTCATTGTCAATGTAATTTTTTAAATAAAGAAACAAAATCTATGTAAATTTTTAATCAGATTTCTTCATTGTTAATTACACTAGATAAAAATAAAAGATTCAGTACAATGATTCTGGTTGATTAAGTAATTAACAAATAAAGGTACTGCCTCATATGCACATTCCCGTTTTATATATTGGTACACCCCAATAATCATTTACTAAGAGATAACATTTAGAATATGCAAATGTACTGCAATCTTTATATCAACAAAATTAACAAAATAGTCTGCAAAATTACACAAGGAAAAACTATTGATTATATCTTCCCATACACTAAATTGCTACAGTGATAAGATATGCAAAAATATTATGCTTACCTGTGAGTCATAGTCTGGAGCTGGTTGTGGTTTTGGTGATGGAGATGATAGCATTTGTTGAGCACTTGAGTAAGGATGTGTGTGCATTCGAGGTGTTGGTGGCTGACTGCTTCTTCTCATATCTGCATTTGTTGGAGGTACACCAACATTAGACCAAGGATTAGCTGGGTAAGGAGGACTTACCAAATGTCTTTGACCACTCACGTAACTGCCTTCTACTACTGGAACACTTCTAGGATTACAACAGCGAAGGATACACACTGAGATTGAAGCTGTAATGATCACAGCTATTGTCACTGCTACAGAAACAATGATAATTGCTGAAGTCAGGTGGATCTTGTTATCTTTCTTTATGTTAACAGCATTTAACATTTCTGATGTCTTGTTGCTCACAGTCAGTGTCAAATAAACAGTAGTTCTGGCTGATAGAACTGGGTTACCACTGTCCTTCACTAGAAACTCCAGTTCATATGAGCCAGCATCTTGTTGGCTTAGAACATGAGTTGAAGATAACAAACCAGTGTATTGGTTAATGCTGAATATTTGTTTGCTATTTCCTCTGATTATTTCATATTTTAGAAATGCATTCTCTTGACTATCACTGTCTGATGCCTTGATTTGGGTAATGTTCTTGGTGTGATGTGGGTAATATGTTACATCCATATTATAAGGATTAACACTGGGAAATGTAAAATATGGAGCATTATCATTTTCATCTCTCACCTTAACAATTACACTCACTGTATTATTCAATGATGGACTTCCTTTGTCTTTTACAAATACTTGAAACTTATAAGTATCTTGAAACTCATGATCTAAAGACATAATGGAAGAGATTAATCCCTTCTCAGTGATTCTGAAAGGTACAAATTGTTTATTTGTAGGCAGTAGAGAAAGGATAGTTTTACCTCCAAGTTTCAAGTCTGGATCTGTAGCATTGATGGTGCCAACAGGAATTTTTGATCTCTGGTTTTTCATCAATGAAGAATTTAAATGACTGTTTTGCAAACTGGGGCTGTACATCATTAACGTCTGTCACTTGAACAGAGAACTTGCTCTTACTTTTCAATGGAGGAGATCCTTTATCTTGACAATGGATGATAATATCATGCTGGTCATTCCTTTCTCTGTCTAAATAATCTTTTACACAATAACTTGATACTTCTGTGTACCCATATTACGAAGCTGAAATTTATTATGTTCAAGGTAACAGCTAACCTCTCCATTCTTTCCAATATCCTGGTCAATCACTTTCACATAAGCAATGAAACTACCAACTTTTATATCTTCAGAAACATCAACAGTGTTGTCTTTTGATGTAGACACAAAATTTACTTTGATGCTGGGAGCATTATTTTGTTGATTAATTAAATTCACTTGAACCATTACAATAGAACTGAGAGGAGGGTTGCCTTTATCTTCAGCCTTAACATATAATTCATATGTTGATTGCTGCATGTATGGTATCTTTTTATTGAAAAAGATTTCTCCAGAATTTTCATTTATTTGAAAAATATTTTTAGCAATGTCTGAAGTTTTGCTACTGAAACAATATGAAATCATTCCATTTTTACCTGAATCTAAATCTTTTGCTGATAAAATTGCCACAGGTTTATTACTATCAAGCATGTTCTTAACAGTAACATTATAAACATTCTGAGTAAAGATTGGAGCATTATCATTGACATCTGTAACTGTAATATGAACATCTAATGTACTTTGTTTTGGTGGAGTTCCTCCATCTTTTGCAATAACATGAATCATATAAGCATCTTTCAGTTCTCTATCAAGCTGGCTTTCTAAATTTATATCCAATTTGGAAGTACCATCTACATTTTTGGCAACTGATAATGAAAAAGGTTCATCTTTGTTTCTTTTTAGATGATAAGTTATTTGAGAATTAAGAACTCCAACATCCCTGTCCATCGCATTTGTAACAACTTTTCTCATCCCTTTTCTGTCTCCTTCAGAAAATTTAATATTGACTTGTTTATCTGGAAATTCTGGCTGATGATCATTGATATCTTGTATAATAACTTTGACTTCCAACAATTTAAAAACAGTTGTTGCTTTCTGAACAGCAATATCAACCATTTTAAAACATTCTTTTTTAAAAGTACAAATAGATTCAGCATCTAGTGTTTGGGCTGTGTAGAGTTTTCCTGATTTTTCTGAAATTCTAAACATTGGAGACATACCAGTGTCACCTTGTTGTAACAGACGGAAACTAATCTGGTCATATTCTTCAGGATTGGTGTCCTTCATCACCTCTGAGTCAGTACCTATATCTCCTAAATAGGTTCCAGGACTTTTTCCTTCTTCAACATGATATGTGAGGTCGATACATACAGAGACAGATAGGGTAAACATCAAAATATATGCTTTTAGTATCATTGCTATTGTTTATAAGAATATAAATAATTATTTTTAATGAGGAGCTGGCTTAAATCTTTCTGAAAAATAAAATAAAGCATAGTTTAAAAGTATACATTATTTTTTATCAAAGATAAAATATTAATGAATGAAAAAGAAATCTTTGATATTTAAAAAGAAAGTATTGCTTTACATATGGATAAAATAAAATCTTCATTATTAAATATATTTAAAGAATATTGAATCATTAGAGGAAATCTAGGTAATGTGTGTGTGAGTAAATATATATAAAAGAATATATTTTAAACCAACATCCAATAGATAACATATTAATTGAATGAAAATATATATTTCTAGTCAAGAAAAGATTATTTGAACACAATAATAATAATCAGGATATGGAAAATCAAGAGTGCAATATGTTTATAGTGTGATTAATTTGAAGAAAAAAGTCAGTAAAGATTTATCTTTTATAAGCTTAGGTAACTATACTGGATATTTCAAGTGTATACTTTATAAAATAGACAATTAAATTTACAAATCTTATGAGAGTAATATAAATGTATGCATACATAAACATCTAATATATAATGGCTTAAACAGTTGCTTTTCTCAAATTCTATATAAAATGGTTTCAATTAAAAAGTATGAAATTAAAACAAGTTTCAATCTCAGAAACAACTATTAAAATTCATGTCATTACGAATTTAACAAAAGAATATCTTTTAGATAAATTTTAGAAACAAATATAAAAATGTATTATTTTTACTTTCTGTTAAGTGCATTAAAATGATCATTAAATAAAAATAGTGATTTTGAAATAATTTAGAATAAATCTCAATCTGCATATGTAAGATGCATAAAAAATAACCCATGGGACACAAACAAAAAGCAATAAGAAATGGCATTTTTGTTACTGTACAAGCATTACAGCTTGTATGATAACAAAAATGCCTGAATAAAAAATTACATTAAAATTTATACAAAGATATTCAAGATTTGTCTGACATACATAGTGAATACATCCATGACCATAAATAAATATCTCAGAAAATATATTTCTAGTCCTATACATAGTATTTCTTGTGTCAGATAATATAGAAGGAAGTAAAGATGAAAACAACTAAAGACTGATTGGAAATAGAGAAAAATAATTAAAAAAAACTTTAATCAAAGATTATTGAAAGATGCAAGATTTAAAAAACAAACACATAAACGTCCCACCATTTTAATATCAAATGAATTATATAAAGTGAGTCAAACACTAATTAAAAAGCAATTACTTCCTAAAATTTTACTATGAATTTATATATATTTATATAGCATGCATAAAAAAAATCTTTAGTAAAATTATTGAAATTATCACTAATAAATATTACCATAATAAAGAATCTTGCATGAAGTGACAAAAGTATGCTGAATTTTATATAGATACAGAAATGCTGAATATTTTGTTATTTTGATTAAATTTGTATATTGCATGCATCGTTTTGCAACTATGACTGATGATAAATATCTTGGGACTCATTGTTATAGGCTTCTAACTATTTTTCTTGTACCAGATGATATAGAAAATGATAAAATTAGATTAAAGCAACTTACCTTTGTTTTTAAAGCTGTTTATACCAAATAGCAGCTAAATTGAGTAACTTCTTATAATGCTGTTTTATTCCATCATGGTGACATGTTTCTTTTGTTTCATGTTATACACTATCCAGCAGTCCTATGTAGTGTGCAATCTGTAAAATGGCTGCTACAAACACCCCTTACTGAGCAGAACAAAGTATCAACCACTAAATTGAGATAATGTTTTAATTTTTTTCTTTATAAATTTATTTTTAGTTATGTTAATATAGCTAAATAAAAATAGAAATATGTACCAAAATTAAAGTTAATACAAATTATTCAAAGTTGGAAAGAAATTCCCAAAATACAATGAAAAAAATATTCTATTCCTCCGTCACAATCTACTTTCCTCTTTCTGTCATGATCATTTAAGTATGTGTAGTCTCTCATCATATTTTGATACTGAGATACACCTTACTGGGTCAATTTCAAAAGTTGCAGTAAATTTTATTATTACTAATTTGAAGATTAATACTGTAAAATAATCATGGCAATATTTAAAAGTATTTTTAAGGCATTATTTGATTAATATTGATTCTTCATTATCAATTTGTGTAATTTGAGTTACAACAAAAAATAATCTAAAGCAATGCTTAATAGGGAATTTCTATGATGAATGTTGAAATTAAAATTGTTTAAAACTTAAGAATATATGTTTATCAGAATAAATAATTAAAAAAAGGAAGTTTAATGTATTAAATTTAAGTACTGACTAAAGAAAACCTGATTGAGAATAAAGCCACAGAAAACTTCATTAAATTTTTAAATATACCTTAATCAAAAATACAGATAACACAGAAATGTTTTTAAAAAAATAAAGATCTATCATTGTTAGAAGCAGAAACCTGATTTAAAGAATATGACTAAAATTAATAAGCTTTCATCTAAAAACATTAATTAAGATTTATATTAAAAGAAATAAAGTTGACTTATGCATTAATTATGAATATCATAGAAGTGGTGTTTAAATATTTCTGTTTATTTGGGAATAATTTAATGGCACTTTACTTTTAGGAGGGTAGAGGAGGCAGTGGTCTGTTGATTGAAGACTGACTACCACTTGCAGATATATTTCTTGATTGTAAATGTCTACCAGATGAACTATTGTTGTCACCACCTGAGTCAGATTTTGCATCTGTATAGGGACTGTTTTCATTCATGTAGGGTGTATAGAAACCTCTTGCAACTATTGTTGTATCACTAGGGTAGCTGACAGTCTGTCCTAAAGGCCTCATCTCTGTTGTTTGATGCTGATCAATTTGAGAAGGAGGAGGATTACAATATTGGGAAGGATATACATCTGAAAAAACAAAACAAAAACAAAATCATTTATTTCATATCTGAGAACTAACACCCAACAGTATCCAACATTGGCAAAGCCAAATAGCTTCTGATATTCTTATGAGGCTTATTTGACTAATGGTAATTTATTTGATACATACTGAACATTAGTCACTTAAAACTATAACCAGCACAAAAAGAAAATACATTAATCTGTTATATTCAGTTATATTAATAAGGTAATACTAAATACTTTTTTAAGAAATTTAAATAGATGATAATGCCAATCATTATAACTATTATTAATCATTTGTTAAAATCATAATTTGCAAAAAATGATTTTTAAATTAGTATATTAAACAATGATTCTATTTTTGAGTTTCTTATATTTGTTTAGCTTAAAACAAAAAGCACCCGGTGAAATCACAAATCTCCAATTACAACTATTAAAATCATCAGTTAAAACCATAACTACAAGTAAAATGATTAGTAGCATGTTGATATAAATGTTATTATAAGTTTAAAATTGCATGAGTATTATAATGAAATATCAGAATTTACAAAATGTAGATTTTATTTTTTATTCTTATTTTGTTAAAAATGAAAGTATGTTTGCATTATGTAAAATATAATGTGAATGAAAAATAATTTTAATATTACCAAATTGTATATCCCAGATTTAAAAAAAATCATAAGTATAGTATATTTGAAACTGGAAATTTATAATTTAAAATTAAAGTTTACAAGAAGTAATATTCTAATAAATCTACTATTAGCCTACAATGGCTTTTGCAAAGTAATAATAAATTTCTAAAAATAAAAAGGTACATTTAAGGCAAAACTAATTATTTTGCTGACTAATGCTTTTAGACAAATTTGTTTCTAAACGTAAATTTTCTAATTAATGTAAAAAAAAATTAATATATTTACTTAGAAAATGTTATAAGTTAATCAATTTCAGTTAAAAAATAGTTTTCAACAATTTTGGTTGTAAATTCAACTCTTTGTGTAAAGTTAATAATTGCTGATCGTTGCTTTATTACATGTGTTTGGCAATAAAATACACAGACCACAAATAATTATTTGAAGTGAAAATGCATAAAGGATATGAAAAATAATATTTTTCATAACTTACCTGTCATACCTTCAAGTTGTCTAGTGGTTACATCATTCCAATCTTGTCTGTCATTATTGTGAGAAGACTTCACAGAATTTCTACTGGAATAGTTTTGTATTCTTCCAGCTTTTATCTTATTCCTGTTACTACCAGATGGTAATGCCACATCCTGAATATACATCTAATAGAAAAAGATACCGACACATAAATCACAAAAAACTAATACCAATAATATCATAACATCATACATATTCTTGAATTCATCACAATAAATGATAATTCATCTTGATATTAAAAATGATAATAATTGCAAATATGAAAAAATCACCTTCAGATAAATATACAATTCTAATTTACTGTAATTTCAAAAGGGAACATAAATAAAAATATGAAAGTCAATGATAAAAAAAAGAACAGATTAATAATAAAGATTTGTCCCTACCTGTGATACAGAATCTAGAGCAGACTGTGGTTTTGGTGATGAAGATGATAGCATTTGTTGAGCACTTGAGTAAGGATGTGTGTGCATTCGAGGTGTTGGTGGTTGACTGCTTCTTCTCATATCTGCATTTATTGTAGGAACTCCAACATTAGACCAAGGATTTGCTGGGTAAGGAGGACTTACCAAATGTCTTTGACCACTCACATAACTGCCTTCTACTACTGGAACACTCCGAGGATTACAACAGCGAAGGATACACACTGAGATTGAAGCTGTAATGATCACAGCTATTGTCACTGCTACAGAAACAATGATAATTGCTGAAGTCAGGTGGATCTTGTTATCTTTCTTTATGTTGACAGCGTTTAACATTTCTGATGTCTTGTTGCTCACAGTCAGTGTCAAAAAACAGTAATAGAACTGGGCTACCACTGTCCTTCACTAGAAACTCCAGTTCATATGAGCCAGCATCTTGTTGGCTTAGAACATGAGTTGAAGATAATAAACCAGTGTATTGGTTGATGGTGAATATTTGTTTGCTATTTCCTCTGATTATTTCATATTTTAGAAATGCATTCTCTTGACTATCACTGTCTGATGCCTTGATTTGAGTAATGTTCTTGGTGTGATGTGGGTAATATGTTACATCCATATTATAAGGATTAACACTGGGAAATGTAAAATATGGAGCATTATCATTTTCATCTCTCACCTTAACAATTACACTCACTGTATTATTCAATGATGGACTTCCTTTGTCTTTTACAAATACTTGAAACTTATAAGTATCTTGAAACTCATGATCTAAAGACATAATTGAAGATATCAGACCATTTTCAGTGATTCTAAAAGGTACAAATTGTTTATTAGTAGGCAGCAGAGAAAAGGATAGTTTACCTCCAAGTTTCAAGTCTGGATCTGTAGCATTGATGGTGCCAACTGGAATTTTTGATCTCTGGTTTTCATCAATAAAGAATTTAAAAGTATCCCTTGAAAATTGTGGTTGTACATCATTGACATCAATAACATGTACAGAAAATTTCCTTTTACTTTTTAATGGAGGAGATCCTTTGTCTTGACATTTGATGATTATGCTGTGGTGCTCTTCTGTTTCCCTGTCTAAAAGAGTTTTCACTATCACTTGGTATTTCTTGGTTCCCATACTTTGTAACTGAAATTTATCATGTTCAATTTCACAGTTCACCTCTCCATTCTGTCCAACATCCTGGTCACTTACTTTTACATAAGCAATGAAACTGCCAACTTTTATGTTTTCAGAAACATCAACTGTATTCTCTTTTGATGTAGAGAAAAAGTTCACATCAATAATTGGGGCATTATTTTGCTCATTGATTATATATATCAAAACCTTTGCTAATGAGCTCAAAGGAGGACTACCTCCATCTGAAGCTTCAACATATAATTCATAAGCTATGTCCTTTCTTAAAGTAATTTTCTTATTCAGAAATATTTACCTGTTTGCTCATTCAATTTAAAGCATTTCTGGTTATTTCATTTGTTTTACACTGACATGATATGAAATTTTTCCATTTTTTCCAGAATCCAAATCTGTGGCTGATAATATAGTAACAGGCTTAATTTCTTCATGATTATGTTGAATAGAAACATTGTAAAGTTTTTGTGAGAAAATAGGAATGTTATCATTGACATCAATAACAGTCACATCAACATTTAAAGCACTTTGCTTGGGTGGAGAACCTCCATCTTTAGCAATCACTTGAATCATATAAGAGTCTTTTACTTCTCTGTCTAGATTTTTTTCTAAAATTATACTTAGTTTTGATGTCCCATCAACACTTTTAGATACAAACAAAGAAAAAGGTTGTTCTCTATGTTTTTTAAGTTCATAGGTTATTTGGGAATTAATAATTCCTACATCTTTATCAATTGCATTTGGAATTGACCGTCTTGCTCCTTTGGCAAATTCCTCTAAAAACTTTATACTGACTTTTTTCTCAGGAAACTCAGGTTGATGATCATTTATATCTTTAATAATCACTTTGATTTCTAATAATTTGAACACTGTAGTTGCTTTTCTAATAGCTACATCTACCATCTGAAAACATTCCTTATTGAAGAGACAAAGAGATTCAGCATCTAAAGTTTGAGCAGTGTAGAGTTTGCCAGATTTTTCAGAGATCCGAAATAATGGTGAAATGCTGCTAGCACCTTTTTGCAAAAGACCAAAACTAATATGGTGAATATCTTCTGATGAAATATCCTTCATCACATTTGAGTCAGTAGCAATATCTCCTATGAAAGTACCTGGACCTTTTCCCTCTTCCACATAATAAGTGAGATCCACACAGGCACAAATGTTAAGAATGGAGAAAATGGTATAAATTGTTGTTAACATATTTTGCTAAAAAATGTAATCCAAAATGTTATTTGATTCTTGTTCCTGAAATTTAATAAATTTTGTCCATTAATAATTATTACAATGAAATAAAAAGAAGTGTGCAAAAATGTACACAATACTAAACTAAATGACTGTAATATAAAATATATGCTATTATGAGTTAAATCTGTATAGATGCTTATAGAATTATCAACACAACCTAGGAGATTTGTAAAATTTGAAACTAACTTTCAGTTCGTATCAAAATATTGCTGAATATTAATCTGATAATATAAGTATTTCTTTTTCAATAAAAGTAGTTTTAAAAGAGTAACAATTAAAAGAAACAGTAGAACTGACTTGAGCTTAATGTAAACAAGAAAAATATTTTATAATTATTTTGAAGCCTTGGTAATTTCAGAATAACCTTTAAAAAAGAAGTAAATTCTCAAACAGAAAAATCAATCATCTTATGGTAAAGAAAGTTCATTATACCAATAATATATAAAACATCATGAAAATAAAGCTAAGATCATTCCCAATGACTATTTATTGATGATTTTACAGCTTTCGTTTTCTTTACATAAAATTGCATGGACATAAAGTAACAAAACCATTTAATTTTTTTTTATACATTCAATGAAAACAATGAAAATCTATAAAAACAAAGTATAATATATAATTAGAGAGCATATTCTCATAGATAAAGGTGCAGTTGTTAAATTTTTTAATGATATTAAATGTGGGGGCAGAATCCTGTCACATTGTTTTAACTTTATCATTATACATTGTTTTAACTTTATCATTATACCGTGTTCATCACTTGTGCTTGAAGACAAAGAAAATAGAAAAAAGAATAACTTCTTTGCAACTTACCTTTGTTGTTATTTCTGTTCACATTAAATAGCAAATTTATGAACTGGAGTATCTATATTAATTATTATTTTACAATAATATTCACTTTTTTTCTTTATGTTCCACATAAGCTAGTAATCCTACGTAGTGTGTTGCCTGTGTAATGGCTGCCTCACTCTTTCTTTATAGTAGGCTATGCTTCTGACAGAAGTAGGAATATTTAACAGATATATAACTAGAAAAAAAAAGATTTTTTCAGCTTAATAATAATAATAAACATGAATATGGCTCCAAATTATGAATGAAAATAGAAATATTTACAAGACTAATATACATGTAAATTAGAAATTAAAAACTCCAAACATGCACTATACAATTGAACTTATTCTTCTATTAGATCCTGCTTTCCTCTTTCCTTTGTTGCTCAGTATGTTAATATTACTGAATATCAGGAGGTAATTTTAAATAGTTTTTTTTCTTGTTTCAAGAATTTGGAAAAGACGATTAGATTTATTCACCACTGGAGCTACCAAAATTGTTTAATCAAATTTATTGGATAGAAGACAATAAAAATAAGGTAGAATAAAAAAGAAAAAAAAATTTGTTTTGTTTTTGCTGCATTAAAATAGAATATCAACATTTTTTAAATTTAAACTAATCAAAACATTAGCATCTCATTAGATGCTTAACATCTTGAAACAACAAAAATTAAATAATGAAAATAATAAAAAGTATTATCAAAACAATAAAAAATAAATTATATCCATTGGCATAAATTTTGAAATAATCATCTGAATTACATTGATGTTGTAAGAAGTTATGTTTTAATACAGGGAACTAGTTTTAGCTTACAATTTGAGTGGATATTACATTAAAACCAGACTTATGAGTTTTATATTAGTTTCTTTGGGAACAGAGAATGTGATAATAGTCTTCATTTTGAAAAATAATTAAATAATAAACACCAAATCAAGATGATATTAGACAGGTACGGGGGGAAGTGGTCTGTTGATAGATGACTGACTATCACTCGCGGATACATTCCTTGACTGTAAATGTCTACCAGAAAAGCTACCAGTGTCACCACCTGAGTCAGACTTTCCATCAGTGAGGAAACTATTTTCATTCATGTAGGGTGTATAAAAGCCCCTGGCTACTATTGTAGTATCACTAGGGTAGCTGGTAGTTTGTCCCAAGGGTTGCATCTCTGTTGTTTGCAGTTGGTCACTTTGTGAAGATGGGGGATTACAATACTGAGATGGATAAACATCTGAAAAGTATGAAACAAATTCTATATAATTATATTAATAACTTAATAATTGTCAGATAATAAGGAAAGATGGAATAATAAGTAATGTAAACATTAATAATAAAAAACAGTCAGATATATAAGCATACATAAACTTTAATAATAAAAAACAGTCAGATATAAAGCATACATAATTCCATTCCTCTACCATTTTCTTTTATTTATTTACATTCTCTATGTTATTTCATAATATAATGGATCAAGAAAAGCATTATATAAATTATAATTTATGCATTTATTTTTACTTTGTATGAATTAAAAACTAAAAATATATAAACAATCATTTCAGCTTATTTATATTTTAGCTATTGATTGATAAGTTCAGATTATGTAAGAATTATTTTTACATATTCTTATATCAAATGAAATTTCTATCACTTTATAGAAAACTTATATAATATGATAATCTTTTTACATGGATGCTAATTAACCAGTGGAAAGAAATGATATATGAAATGATTCTTAGTATATTTTTAAGTTCTTGCGTATTCAAAAAATGAGTCAGGTATGTGTGACAAATCATGATGAAACTGGACAGATAATTCATAGGTGACTGTTTACAATTGATTTGACTTTATGATTTCAGTCATTAAAAAAGAAAAGTATATAATATGCAAAATCCTTATTTTCACCAAAAAGAAATGGATTTAACCCTTTGAACTCATTATACTGGTATTACCAGTGGCATTTTTATTTTCCCTCTTATTGTAGCTCTGGTTTACTAGTGATCATACTCAAAAACAGGGTAAATTTAGGCTCAAGATCACAAGGATCAAAGGGTTAATTTTCTAGACATAACTTGTGATGATAGAGAAAAATAAAGGGAGAGGGAAAAAACTAGTATGATGACAGATGTTATCCACGAGTAATGAATGCCAACAGCACTTCCTTTTACCATGTATTAATATAGAACCAATGTTTATGTAAGAAATCTATAACAGCATCCATATGAAGACAGTATTTAGATTAATTTCCAAAGAATTTTTGTTATCTAATATCTATTCTCAGAGATGAGTATCCAAAACATGTAATTCCTTGCTAAGATAAATAATTTTATAAAGTATCTTATGTTCCTTCAGTATCTGATTACAGGAAGTCAGAATAGTATTGTTGTTGTTATAGTCAACATTACTGCTTTACATATCTTAATATTGCTTTAATGCTTTACATAAATTAATATACCAGGAAGCATAACATTCTAACTTTTTTAAGAACAAAATGATGACTTATAATAAAACAAAATTTAAAAATTAACAAAAAGGTCAGATCATCTAATAAAACATTTTCATTGAGACATAATATATTATTCAATTACAAATATGCAAATATAATTCTGATATAGATGCACTCATTTTCTTGTCTATAAGTTTTTAACATGGTCATTTAACAGAGTTACAAAAAAAAAAAAAAGTATTCTAAGCATAACAGTTTTTCAATAAAGTTCTCTTTGTAATATGTGAATATGATAAATCATTTGATTACCAACATCAGAATAAAGCAGTTATCACTTACATTATGTTTCATAAAAAAAAATTCAATGAAATTTAATCAGTGATATCCAATTAAATTTCTGTTCAATTAATGCAAATATGCATTAATGAAAAAAATAATTTATTTTCTAGCTGAACAAATAATTTATTCTTTTACTAGCAGAAAACATTTTTCTACCCCCCCCCCCAAAAAAAAAAACTTTTAAAAAAATGGCAAGAGAGCAATTTTATTTTTATTTCAAGTTAAACAAAGCTAGAAAATGTAACATAGGAGTTTATATAACTATCATCCAGAATAAAATAAAAATTTCAGTTGAGAATATTTAACAGATGATGAATTATAATTGCACAATGAATTATAATAAAGATTAACAAATTTTTGGATAAAAATATGTATTTATAGTTGATTTTTACTGTATTTATATGACACATTACTTTAAATATTTTAACAGGAATTTTTTTTCAGCAAGTGTAATATTATTGGGAAAATGCTTTCTTTTTATCATGTTCACAGATTTTCAAATAACTAACCAAAACATATATCTTAAAATCATCTCCAAAATTAAATGTTTTATGTAAAAGAAATATCTAGCCTGACTAAAAATAAAATAACATATTTCCTAAAATATGCTTTTTTTCTGACTTACCTGAAATATTCTCAGTTTGCCGTGAGGATCTTTCATCCAAGACCTGTCTATTTTCATGGTGAGAAGATTTCATAGAGCTAGAGTAATCATGTAATTTATTTATTCTTCTTATATTTTTATTACTACTAGATGGTAGTGCAATATCTTGAATGTACATCTGAAAACAAAACAAATAAAAAACGAAAATTAATATTACATTGAAGATTGAACTCAGTCATTGAAAGTTGTTTGTTTTAAAAAAGAAAAACTTTCTTTCCAATAATAAACAAATAGCAGATTGTTTTTAGCATATTCAATATTTTGTATATAAAAAGAGTTTTCTCCCTTGGGCGTTACAATCAAAACTGAGTATATTTAAAATAAAAAATCAACAAAGGTTATTTATAAAAAAGTAAATTGAATTTTTTTCTTTTGATTATTAGCATTTCTTATACAAATAATAACAACAGAATAAGATAAAAATCAGTTTGTAATAATTTTAAAATTATTTTAAAAGATGTTTCCATAACAACAATCTCTGTATTAAAATCATAAAAGATATATTTAAAAAAATGAATAAATATAATATTCTGATAGGTACAGCTGATAAAACATGACATCATTATCAAGAATGCAATTTAAACAAGTTAGAAATGCATGAATCTTACCTGTGATACAGAATCTAGATCAGACTGTGGTTTTGGTACTGGAGATGGTAATATTTGTTGATTTGATGAGTAGGGATGGGTTTGCATTCGAGGTGTTGGCGGCTGACTGCCTCTTCTCATATCTGCATTTGTTGGAGGAACACCAACATTAGACCAAGGATTGGCTGGGTAAGGAGGACTTACCAAATGTCTCTGACCACTCACATAACTGCCTTCTACTACTGGAATACTTCGAGGATTACAACAGCGAAGGATACACACTGAGATTGAAGCTGTAATGATCACAGCTATTGTCACTGCTACAGAAACAATGATAATTGCTGAAGTCAGGTGGATCTTGTTATCTTTCTTTATGTTGACAGCATTTAACATTTCTGATGTCTTGTTGCTCACAGTCAGTGTCAAATAAACAGTCTAGAACTCCATGAGCAGCTTAGAACATGAGTTGAAGATAATAAACCAGTGTATTGGTTGATGGTGAATATTTGTTTGCTATTTCCTCTTATTATTTCATATTTTAGAAATGCATTCTCTTGACTATCACTGTCTGATGCCTTGATTTGGGTAATGTTCTTGGTGTGATGTGGGTAATATGTTACATCCATATTATAAGGATTAACACTGGGAAATGTAAAATATGGAGCATTATCATTTTCATCTCTCACCTTAACAATTACACTCACTGTATTATTCAATGATGGACTTCCTTTGTCTTTTACAAATACTTGAAACTTATAAGTATCTTGAAACTCATGATCTAAAGACATAATGGAAGAGATTAATCCCTTTTCAGTGATTCTGAAGGGTACAAATTGTTTATTGATGGGCAGTAGAGAAAAGGATAGTTTACCTCCAAGTTTCAAGTCTGGATCTGTAGCATTGATGGTGCCAACAGGAATTTTTGATCTCTGGTTTTCATCAATGAAGAATTTAAATGATTGTTTAGAAAATTGTGGTTGTTCATCATTCACATCCAAAACTTGGACTGAAAATTTGCTATCACTTTGAAGAGGAGGATTTCCTTTATCCTGACAAATGATGATAATGTCATGATGATCTTCAATTTCTCTATCCACTGGTTTCTTTACAATTACTTGATATTTCTTTGTATCCAGACTTTGTAGTTGAAATTTCTCATGATTAAGACTACAACTAACATCACCATTTTGTCCTAGATCTGGATCAGTAACTTTTACATATGCAATAAAACTTCCAACCTTAATATCTTCTTTAATGTCAATAGATTTGTCTCCTGATGTAGAGGCAAAATTTATATTTATAATAGGAGCATTGTTTTGTTCATTGATCACATTCATTTGAACCATTGCCAGAGAACTTAATGGAGGATTTCCACTATCAGAAGATTTTACATAAAGTTTATACTTCAGTTTTTGACCAGTTGTAAATTTCTTCACCAGAAAAATTTCTCCAGTTTCTGAATTTAAATCAAAATGAGCTTTAGCAAAGTCTGATGTTTTAGGACTGAAATGGTAAAATATTTTACCATTTTTGCCTAAATCTAAATCTTTTGCAGATAAAGTAGTAACCGGCAAAGCAGCATCTGGTTTATTCTTGATTGAAACATTATAAACATTTTGAGAAAATACTGGAAAATTATCATTAACATCAAGCACAGAGACATGAACACTCAGAGTACTTTCTTTCGGGGGAGAACCTCCATCTTTTGCAATTACTTGTATCCGATATAAACTTTTTTCTTCTCTATCAAGCTTCTTCTCTAGATTTAAAGCTAATTGAGAGGTTCCATCAACACTTTTAGAAACAAATAATGTAAAGGGCTCGTTTTTTTCCTTTTTCAATTCATATGTAATTTGTGAATTCAAAACTCCAATATCCCTGTCTATAGCACTCGGAATTATAATCTTTGTTCCCACAGCATCACCTTCTGAAAATTCTATGTTGACTTGTTTATCTGGAAATTCTGGCTGATGGTCATTTATATCTTTTATGATCACTTTGATTTCAATCAATTTCATAAAAGTAGCAGCTTTTTTTACAGCAATGTCAACCATTTGAAAACATTCAGCATTGTAAGTACAAAGAGATTCAGCATCCAATGTCTGCGCAGTGTACAGTTTTCCTGTATTCTTTGAGACGCGAAATAACTGAGTACTACCAGCAATACCTTCTTGTAATAAACTGAATGTAATCAATTTATAGTCTTTTGAGTCAATATTTTCCATGATATTTGAATCAGTAGCAATATTCCCCAAATAAGTGTTGGGACTTTTACCTTCTTTAGTGGAATAGGTGAGATCTATGCAAAAATAGCATTGAAGGTCAAACAGTAGAACACATGTTGAGAGTAATGTGGTTATTACAAGTAGCATTTTGGTGTCAAAATCCTGTTTATTTTATCATAGAACATGGAATTTTTAGTTTCTCTGAAATTAGAAAAGAGAATGCTTCATTGCATAAATTTCTAATAGTAAGATCTTATTTTCAAATTCATCTGCAGATATATTTTAAAGTAACTGTATAACTTTCTCAATTTTTTAATGGCATCCAATATTCCTTTTTTATAAATGACAACTATTAAACATAATCATCGATTTTAAAGCAATTTACTTTTAACTCCTGAAGTTAGCAATTGGGAATGTTAATTTTATTAACACATATACTGAGAGAAGCAACTGAAATATTTATATCAGAAATGTATTCTTTTTATATGCTAAAAATAATATTGTACAAAATTCTTAGTCATTATCCTCATTACACAAGTTGTATAGACTAATATTCTCATCCTTATTGAATTTATGATTATATTTTGGATGAAGCAGTGTTTGGTCTTTCTCAGGAAGTATAATTCACCCACAATCAAAGTTAATATCACCATGGCTAATAATAGGAGGGGGCATCTTTGGGATGGGGTCCAAATAAGAAATTCACTGGAAAATTTATAGAGGGAAGAAAGCTGATGACAAAAGTCCACATAAGACAGGTGTGTATAGAATTCAGCATAATGTAAAGGAATTAACAACAACAAAAAATGGGTTCTAATGCAATTGAAAACAAATAAAATCTCTACTATCTCAAAAGCATACTAAAAAGAAAATATAGGTATTAATCCACTTGGTTTAGTTAGATCTCAAACTATCTCAAGTAATAACCCCTTCAGCTAGATGAATTAATTGAGCAAACTGTAAGGAAAAACACCCCCCAAAAAACAAAAAAAACAAACTAGGATGTGAATATTAGTCTGAACAACATATAAAATATTAATTAATATTTTAAGCAAAAGGAATATTTCAGATCAATATTCCAAAATATGAAAGACATATCTTATTTTGAAAAATCAAATGTTAGATACATTTGTGCTAATGCATAAATAACACTATGCAAATATTCTTTTATATATTACAAAGTGATAAACCCCAGCCTATTAAGATGTATGATTTTATTTCTAATAATCTTTTTTAAATCTCTGAATATAGATTTTAATAGTGAAATCTTAACAGCAACATGCAATATCTTTTAAAACCAATAATTTTATTATTACTATAACTAAGAAGCCAGAGCTACTCTATTTAAAGTTATGGTAAATATAATTGCTTTGATTCCTGAAAAACAAATTTTAAAACTGTAATTAATCTTTGAGTATAATAACA
Organism: Doryteuthis pealeii; assembly: GCA_023376005.1. NCBI lineage: Eukaryota > Metazoa > Mollusca > Cephalopoda > Myopsida > Loliginidae > Doryteuthis > Doryteuthis pealeii. The sequence goes on from CM042151.1 coordinate 23,087,535, forward strand.
GGACAAAATTATATTTTGATAAATGCTGTGAAGTCTCTAGTCCATAATTTTCAAACAATAAAAGATTAATTTAAAATAAATTAGAGCAACAAACACACATGCAAAATTAAATGCTAGAATAATCACCTATACCATAATAGACATTATTAAATACCCAATATCATTTTTCAATTTATAGTAATCAAAATAATTGCAATATGAAAATATAATCAACACAAATATTCATAAAATGATGCATGTATAATATGCTAAAAATGTTTTAACTTTCTTTTAAAATGACAACAAGATATACAAAAATAAATAATGTACGAATTAAAATAATTTTAAATAAATTATCCATAATATGCTTTTAAAAATGTTCTTTAAATAAAAAAAAATCTAAAATATTCTAAGATAACAGAGGCAAAATAGTAAAAGAAATCTATGGAAAAATTGCAAAGAAAAGTATGAGAAACAAAGAAAGTATTTCTAAGCAGTACATCATTCAACAACAGCAATGGCGTCTTGTATATTATACTATAAGCCTTCATTTAAGAGCTACACAAATTTTAGAAATGAAAAGTATAGAAAATTAAGAGAAAGAAATAAACTTACCTTTGAAGCAAAATCCAACAAAACTGATGACAAAATATCAATTACACCTCAAGAAATAAAAATGTTCCCATGTTAATGAAGTAACATCCCAGAGTGATTCTTTTGTATGGTTCGTTTGAAAGGGTAACCAGTAGTCCTACTTTGTGTGTTGTATGTGAAATGGCTGCTGCTTACTCTCAATGTATTGTATCTTTATGTTTTAGTAATGCACAGATTAAATCTCAAGTCAAAATATCAAAATTGTCAAGTTCATTACTTAAATAACACTAGCAAAATAAATTTATAAAAACAGACTTTCTAACTAGGTCTTACAGTCATAATACTTCAACATGGATTCATCCACTGGTAAATTGTTTTCTTCCTCCTTTCCCCAATTGAATGAGTATAGCCCAATATCATTAGAACACAATTTTCTTGAATTCATAGTTTCTACTATTTGTTTTTGCAATTGTCTTAAAAAAGAAATTGTCAAACATTTTTTCCATCTGGACATGAAAAAAATATAACTTTTTTTGTGAAATTTTAGCACTATTTTATATGTCAATTATCAATAGGAATGTGTGTTAAAGACTTTTAACAATAAAACTATAGATAATTACATTAGATTTCACAGAAAGAATAAATATTAAATAATCAATGAACAAATACAGACACAAAATGTTTTAAAGGAAGTTTTAACCTGAAGGTTCTTTTGTTTTCATTCAGTTTTTGTCTATTTATGTTATTCTAAAAAATTAAAAGTTTGTAAAAAAACATAATTTGCTTAATTTTCATACATTTTCCATGTTATCCTAACACTGGCCATATTTATAATTTAAAAAATTTAATAATTAACACTATTTTACAAACTAGCTTTTGTATTTTACCATAAACTTTATTTAATAATCTATGGAAATTATTTTGGAAAAGTAAAAGGCATTGTTTTCTTGAGTCGTGTGAGCTACATATATAAAATTTTATGAAAAAAGTTTAATGCAAATATTCCTGAATGAATGCCTAGTTAAAACCTTTAGGGAAAAAATCACTGCGGTACAGGTGGAAGTGGTCTGTTGACAGAAGACTGACTACCACTTGCAGACACAGTTCTTGATTGTAAATGTCTACCAGAAGGACTACTAATGTCACCACCTAAGTATGACTTTCCATCTGTGAGGGGACTATTTTCATTCATGTAGGGTGTATAAAAACCTCGAGCAACTATTGTAGTATCACTAGGGTAGCTGACAGTTTGTCCCAAGGACCTCATTTCTGTAGTTTGTATCTGGTCATTTTGTGATGGAGGTGGGTTACAGTATTGTGAAGGGTACATATCTGAAAAATAGAAATAGAAAATAAAATAATTCAATCATGAACATATAAAAAAAATAAAATAATAAAAAATTATATCAATATTTGCAAAAATACATTAAAAAATTCAATTCATTTCCTGTTTTAATTGTCATTCATATTTTCTACTCTTATATATACATACATGCTTGCAAATGCACAATAAATATATACATGCATAAAACTGAATTGAAAAATATTAAGAAATTTGTTGACTGAAGTTCTGAAATTAGCTATTGTTAACATTCCATTGATTATCTGGACTAGGATCACTACATTTCTTGCTTCAATCATGTTTGAAGAAGGCCAAAGAGTGGATCAGCTGAATCATTATGAATGAACAAAGATGAGGATGCTAATCCAAACAATTCATGGGATAATTAAAAAATGTTTTCCAAAATATCTTTAAGAGACTTTAACAAAATTTCAGTATATTTCAAGATTTAAACTTTAGTCAGTTTATTGGGGATTTTTTTAAAGCAGTTACCTGATATATCTTCAGTATGTATTGAGTCTACATCACTCAAGCCTTGTCTGTCATCATTGTGAGAAGACTTCATTGAACTTCTACTGGAATAGTCTTGTATTCTGGCAGTTCTTTTCCTGTTTTTTTCACTACTAGATGGTAATGCTACATCCTGAATATACATCTGTTGAAAAGAGAAAATACATTAGTGATATTGTAATAACATTTAACCAGCATTGCCTGCCTAAAGGGATGGGAACCAAAAAAAGTTAGTCTCGCAGATCCATTATTACAGAAACGCAAATTGTATTCTTGGTGGATACCTCATAAAAATCTCCATGTAAAAAAGATCTTGTGTTAATATAGCCTGGTGGGATGTCAGGAAATTTTTTTTTAGCAGAGAGAATGACATCACATATAACAATATAGTAAGAAATTTTAATAACTAATCTAAAACATTTCAGATACATGTTAAACCAATTTATTCAGTCTAACATGTATCTGAAATGTTTTAGATTAATTATAAATTTTAATTTTAGCTTTTATCATGAAGTATTTTCATTCTAATTTTAATTTCACTTTGTCTTTGTTCTATGAAAATTCAGAGGCTTAATTATAAATTAAGATTTAAGAATATATTCATAATTTTTTTTTTATTGCTCACTAAAGATTGTTTATGAGTATTTAATGAGTTAGCAATCAGTAATTAAATTGGCTTGAGCTATACCAGCCATAAACTATTGTAAAAAGAACTGGTTTTATCTGAATATTTGTAACAAATTTTACATGATAATAAACATTAAAAGGAAATTTTGGAAAAATCTTTCCCCAAGAGATTTTAAAAATTTCTTCTAAAACTATCAAGTTACATTTTTTCCTATGTGCTTTTTCTGGTTACCAAAAAACCAATATCAAAAAACGTGTTGTTACATTCATAGTATGAATAATAAATATCAGAAGCCATAAAAATAACCTCATAGTCTATACAAAAGCAGATTGCTATAACTATTTTAAATTCCTGCTAGTAGGGTCAGTTGTCAGCAAGTCTAAATAACAAAATATATTAGTGGATAAGAGTATTTAGAATTATGTTTTCAATTTTAAAGTGCATATAACTGATGTTACAGGAATTAATAAAACTATTATACACTTAAAAATTACTTAAAGATCAGTAAAAACAAAAAGACAAGTGAAAAACACTTTCATCATATTTTGAAATAAGAATCATCAAAACGATTCTTATTTGAAATATTCAATTTCTTATAAAAAGAACATGAAATTTTACCTGTGATACAGAATCCATAGATGGCTGTGGTTTAGATGTAAGAGATGTTAGCATTTGTTGAGTACTTGAGTAAGGATGGGTTTGCATTCGGGGTGTTGGTGGTTGACTGCCTCTTCTCATATCTGCATTTGCTTAGGAACACCAACATTAGACCAAGGATTGGCTGGGTAAGGAGGGCTTACCAAATGTCTCTGACCACTCACATAACTGCCTTCTACTACTGGAACACTCGAGGATTACAACAGCGAAGGATACACACTGAGATTGAAGCTGTAATGATCACAGCTATTGTCACTGCTACAGACACAATGATAATTGCTGAAGTCAGGTGGATCTTGTTATCTTTCTTTATGTTGACAGCATTTAACATTTCTGATGTCTTGTTGCTCACAGTCAGTGTCAAATAAACAGTAGTTCTGGCTGATAGAACTGGGCTACCACTGTCCTTCACTAGAAACTCCAGTTCATATGAGCCAGCATCTTGTTGGCTTAGAACATGAGTTGAAGATAATAAACCAGTGTATTGGTTGATGCTGAATATTTGTTTGCTATTTCCTCTGATTATTTCATATTTTAGAAATGAATTCTCTTGACTATCACTGTCTGATGCCTTGATTTGGGTAATGTTCTTGGTGTGATGTGGGTAATATGTTACATCCATATTATAAGGATTAACACTGGGAAATGTAAAATATGGAGCATTATCATTTTCATCTCTCACCTTAACAATTACACTCACTGTATTATTCAATGATGGACTTCCTTTGTCTTTTACAAACACTTGAAACTTATAAGTATCTTGAAACTCATGATCTAAAGACATAATGGAAGAGATTAATCCCTTTTCAGTGATTCTGAAGGGTACAAATTGTTTATTGGTGGGCAGTAGAGAAAAGGATAATTTACCTCCAAGTTTCAAGTCTGGATCTGTAGCATTGACGGTGCCAACAGGAATTTTTGATCTCTGGTTTTCATCAATGAAGAATTTAAAAGATTGTTTAGAGAATTGTGGTTGTTCATCATTCACATCCAAAACTTGGACTGAAAATTTGCTATCACTTTGAAGAGGAGGATTTCCTTTATCCTGACAAATGATGATAATGTCATGATGATCTTCAATCTCTCTATCCACTGGTTTCTTTACAATTACTTGATATTTCTTTGTATCCAGACTTTGTAGTTGAAATTTCTCATGATTAAGACTACAACTAACATCACCATTTTGTCCTAGATCTGGATCAGTAACTTTTACATATGCAATAAAACTTCCAACCTTAATATCTTCTTTAATGTCAATAGATTTGTCTCCTGATGTAGAGGCAAAATTTATATTTATGATAGGAGCATTGTTTTGTTCATTGATCACATTCACTTGAACCATTGCCAGAGAACTTAATGGAGGATTTCCACTATCAGAAGCTTTTACATAAAGTTTATACTTCAGTTTTTGACCAGTTGTAAATTTCTTCACAAGAAAAATTTCTCCAGTTTCTGAGTTTAAATCAAAATGAGCTTTAGCAATGTCTAATGTTTTAGGACTGAAATGGTAAAATATTTTACCATTTTTTCCTAAATCTAAATCTTTTGCAGATAAAGTAGCAACTGCCAAAGCAGCATCTGGTTTGTTATTGATTGAAACATTATAAACATTTTGAGAAAATACTGGAAAATTATCATTGACATCAATCACAGAGACATGAACATTTAATATACTTTCTTTTTGAGGGAGAGCCTCCATCTTTTGCAATTACTTGAATTTTATATAAACCTTTGAGTTCTCTATCAAGTTTTTTCTCCAAGTTTAAGATAATTGAGATGTCCCATCAATACTTTTAGAAACAATTAATGTAAAAGGTTCATTTTCTCTCTTTTTCAAATTATAAGAAATCTGAGCATTTAAAACTCCTATGTCTCTGTCAATGGCATTAGGTATTAATCTCTTCACACCTCTTCCATCATCTTCAGAAAATTGAATATTGATTTCCTTGGTTGGGAACTCTGGTTGATGGTCATTTACATCTTTTATGATAACTTTTACTTCTAATAATTTGATGAAAGTGGATGCCTTTTTACAGCAATGTCAACCATTTGAAAACATTCAGCATTGTAAGTACAAAGTAATTCAGCATCCAATGTCTGCGCAGTGTATAGTTTTCCTGTATTCTTTGAGACGCGAAATAACTGAGTACTACCAGCAATACCTTCTTGTAATAAACTGAATGTAATCAATTTATAGTCTTTTGAGTCAATATTTTCCATGATATTTGAATCAGTAGCAATATTCCCCAAATAAGTGTTGGGACTTTTACCTTCTTCAGTGGAATAGATGAGATCTATACACAAACACCCTTGTAAGGCTAACAGAAGAATGCAAATTAAGTGTAACATAATGATAGCTTGTAATAAAACTATTATTCAATTGTTCTGCTTGTAGATGTGTATTTCATCAATTCCTCATTGTCTCTGAAATTAAGAAATAAGAGTGTCAGTTTTTAAACAATTTTAAAATGTGTTCATTATTTAATATTTTAACAGCACTTTCTTATACATTAATATACACAGACTAATGTTCTCATAAACATTTTAGGTGTTGTATCTTAGAATTAATTGATACAAGTTATCCTCTTAGCATAGATACCAGAATGAAAATAATATACTCCTGTGGATTGAAGAGATACTTTAAATGGAAGTTCTCAGATGGTTACTGACTATTGCTGACATAAAAAATGTTGTGCCTGTAAGATCCAAGATGAGGACACTAGCCTGGGTAAATCAAGGTATAATAATACAAATGGAATAATATGGGGATTTTTAAAAAAATCTAAATAAAAAAAAATTTCAAATGATTTTTGTATACTTCTGCATTGTTTGGAATTGGTTTATAGCAAAAATTATTTTAACTTTGTAAAGAAGGTAATTCTGACTATCTTCTGGGACATTAATTCCCTTCAAAATATCCAACTGTAAACAGTGCTTTCTATTGCCAATTCCTTATTTATCGAATGACCCTCGTAATTCCTCATCTCAGAAATTCAGACAGAAATCTTTCAGAGCTATGAAAAATAAAGTAAAAAAAAGTAAAGTTGTCGGAGTGGCCTAAAGTCGGTATCAGCCAGACAGTGAGGGAGTCTATCTCCCTTTTCACTAGTGCTAGACCAAGGAGAATTTTTGGACATCTGAGGTGGAGTGCCACTCCTACCATCAACTCCTCACTTTACTGCACATATCCATGTGCTACTCATATGCTGAGTTGGCAAGGGCCGGAATCGAACCAGGAACCTCGAGGTTCCCAGCAGGACACTCTACTGACTGAGAAAAATAAAAACTACAAATTATGCCTTGTATTATTTCATAAATTTATAATTAAAAAAATAATAAGTTTGGAATTTAATTAACAGATTTTCATGGCAATTATAGATAGAAATTAGAATATGGAAAATTTTAAGTTGTTCAAAAACAACTACTAACAGGCATTTATAGGAATTTCAAAAATAGTTCCTCCATTTTTTATTTTAAATAACTGAAATATTGTTGAAAAATGTAATTTTATATATCATCCTGAATACCAGTGATTCTATAATCTAAATGCATAAAATTTTCACAAAACCAATACTAACATGATTTGTTATCATTTTTCATATATTTTGAAATGTCAAGTGGAACATCCATTATGTTTTATGTATAAACTACATTTATAAATGCTATTCAAACTGTATATTTTAATAAACAAAAATTAAAGCAATCTGCAGAAGTATTATGCTTGGTTACTTTATTTTGCCTGTAAACTAATAGTTCTTTTTCCTTTGTTCATAATTGTTTTCTTGATCAGAGCCCGGTAGCCCCTTTACATATGCTCTACTAGCTAAAGTCAAATAAACTACTTTTTTGAGCAATGTCTATGTTAGGAAAGAAGTATTTTAATTAAATACATGTAGTCTCTCCAATGTGTATATGAATAAAAAAAATACTTTCATTTATATAATCATGTTAACATGTAAAGAGAGAAAAATATTCTCATTCATTATATTGTTTGATCACAAATGCTATCTTGGATTCATTCAATAAATTGAATATCATCTGTACTAAACGTAATTTATAATTTGAGAAAATCAGAGCAAATATAATATCACAAACATCATTGTTAATGTAGGGTTGATATAATAAAATATGCCCAATATTCCAAATTACTTAAATGTTGTATTTTCGATTCATACTGAAACAAAGAAAGCAATACATTTTAAGTTTGCAGTAAAAATACTCTGAAATGTGAACATACTTATTTCTAAAATCTTATCAACTTATGCCATAATTGTAGTATTGTTTGATTTCTATAACAAGATGCTAAAATTGAATATAAGGAACATTTAACAATAAATAAATTTCAACTTATTAAAAGAACAACAATGATGAAATATAGCAATTATTGAAATATGTAGATTACAATATCTAAAGATAAAAAGCAATAATTCTCGACATTAAGACTGTGAACAAAAAAAGAGAACAGAAATAATGCATCAATTACATTGTCTAACAAGGTTTGTCGTGTTTTATGTATTAAATAATGTTTCCTCTGTTTAATTAGCATAAACATCATTCATAATTATTTTACAGAAAATGAAAGATAAAATCAACTTACTTTTAAAATAAAATCCAGTTGACTGAAGGTTAAAATGAAAAACCTATCCAGAGAAAGAAACCTGCAGCAGCCATAATGCATTAACATCATTGGGTGTTTCCTTTGTACAGTTCATGTGAGAAGTAAACCAGCAGTCCTATCTTGTGTGTCGTATGTTTAATGGCTGCTGCTCACTTCACTTAGATAAATTTTTTTGTTTAACAATAAACTAAATAAAGTTGAAATCTTCATACAAAATATTTTATAACATCATTTTTAAACATATTATAGTAAGTACACAAAAGTGAAAATGCTTTTGAATATTTTCATCATTTAAGATGATTACACTGAAATAAAAATATCTTCAACGTATTGGTTAAATAAGAGCTATTCATCCATTATCGTTACTTCTATCATCTATAATGAAATAGCTAAAAAAATGTAATACATGAAATTGATCTTTTTAATGCTAAAGATTTCATGTTTTTTTTCAAGAGGCTTTTATAAGTAAATATTTTGTAGTAAAATAATACTAGAAAACAAATTTAAAAAAATAAAATGAATAAAAAACTTTCAATTATCTTTTTTTAGATCTTTAATTACTACATAAAGTTATTTTTTTATAATGAGTAATTTTAAATCTTTGATATATATCTTTACAAACTATGAAAATTAGATCAGGATATCTATAAAAGTGAAAGTTATGCATTTTTAATATTTTAAATATTAGAAATTGCAGTAATTTCTATATTATAAAAATGTATGGACTTATATTTAAACAAAATTAAAATTTTAATATTCTTTAAATTTTACCCATTACGGTAAAAATTACTGTTTTATAAGATATTACTATAATATAAAAATCATTATTTTATAAGAGTAGGGATTCTATTTGTGGAAAATGATTTCAATGATATTACAATTTTATTTCTGAAACAGAATAATTTACTGTAATCAGTGTTTTAGCTAACTTATGTTTTGCATATATAAAAATTCAGGGTATAAAGGGTGCAGCAGAAATACCTTCCACATTTTAATCTGACACCTGCGTGGTGCAAGTAAACTTAGGCAAATGGCAATGGCAGAACTCTCAAGCTAATGTCTTACCATTTTCTTTAGGTATGATCAGTTATGTTCATAGCTTGGACTGGTGCATACTCTGCATATGCTGTTGAAATTTTTAAAGATTAGTGAATCTGTAGTTGCAACACTGAATGATTTTCATGCTCATTTCATGTTAAGTGAATAATGCTGTTCCATGTAGAAAATCAATATTTCTATGGCTTGAAAATTCAATCCAGAACAGAATCATTCCAACATAACATGAAATGCGCTTCCAAAGCTCTCTGTGTAGCAATTACAGATCCAGTCTTTAAAAAAAATGAAACAGAAAACACTCAGACTGCACTGTCCCTCTCCATAATTGTAACTAATCATGTCTGAAAATGAATTAGCTAGCTAAAAAAAATAGCTGAATAGAGCTACTATTACCACTTGCCTAATTTCCCTTCCACCACACATGTGACAGTTTAAAATGTGGAAGCTATTCCTGCCACACCCTGTATTTAACAAAAAATTATTAGAATGCTTAATTTCATTAAAATATTCAGATCAATTTTAATTTGGTACAGGGGGAAGCGGTCTGGTAATAGAAGATTGACTACCACTAGTAGGTACATTCATTGTTTGTGCATGTCCATTAGAATGACTATTAGTATCTGCAAGTGAATAAGACTTGGCACTTGTTTGAGGACTGTTTTCATTCATGTAAGGTGTGTAAAAGCCTCTAGCAACTATAGTGGTATCACTAGGGTAGCTGATAGTTTGACCCAAGGGTCTTGTCTCTGTGATCTGCTGTGAATTACTTTGTGAAGGATGGGAATTGCAATACGGGGAAGAGTAGACATCTGAAAAATACAAAATATGCAATGCAGTTCAGAAAAACCTCAAATAAAACAAAGCAAAATATTTCATAACATTAATATTTACAATCATGGTCTTAGAATATTTCATATAGTATATGTGTATATATCATACATAAGTGTAGTTATGTATCATGCATCTTTCAACAACTACCTATATATTAATACTTGTGTTCCTTAATTGTACGACTGTTATAATCTTGTAACAACCTCTGGTTAAAAATGAGACCATCCAAATCATCCAAGATGAAATGCAAAAAAGTAAATCCTGATTATCTAGTGTCGCTTATCTGCCAAATTTGTATTTCTTATGAGTGTCCTCATCTCAGCTAAATAGTAGACCATTCCATTTTTATTATAAAGAAAGAAAAGGAAGAAAAAGGAATGCTACACAGAAAAAATATAATAAGAAAGAAAGAGAGTAAGGAAAAGATAGAGAAAGGGGGTGAGTGAGTGGAAGCGATAACACTAATCTGTTTCAATCAAATATAAGGAAAAGATGAAAAGAAGGAAAGAAAAAAAAAGAGTAAGAGAGTTAGATCAAGATTATTATACTTTAGACATATTGAACAATTAACGAGTAAACATAACAAATGTAATGATTAAATTATCATACTGTGGTATATACACAGGTCTGCTAGTAAATAACCATTTGCATAATTTGCTTCTCACCTGATACATTTCCTAGTTGTGTTGTATTTCCTTCACTCCAGGCCTGCCTATCATCATTGAAAGAAGACTTCAGAGAATTTCTACTGGAATAATTTTGTGCTTTTTTCTTGTTTTTATTACTACCAGAGGGTAATGCTACATCTTGAACATACATCTGATGATGAGAAAATACAGAAATAATAATTCAAAGTTAAGCAAAACAAACATTGACAGTGAATATATTAATTTTTGATATCATAGTATACAGAACCATATATATATATATATATATATATATATATATATATATATTGGTCAGTATACAAACCTATATACATGCATACTGAAGAAATGAAATGCATAATGAAAATAAAGGTTATAATTAAAAATTACTTTCATATTGTTCTTTTCATGAAATGTTCTACTTCATAATGAAAAAGTATTAAAATAACAAAAAGGTAACTACTTACCTGAGATACTGAGTCACCAGATGGTTGCTGGCTTAGTACTGGAGAGGAAAACATTTGTTGAGCACTTGTATAAGGATGGGTGTCCATTCGAGGTGTTGGTGGTTGACTGCTTCTTCTCATATCTGCATTTGTTGGAGGAACACCAACATTAGACCAGGATTCGCTGGGTAAGGAGGACTTACCAAATGTCTCTGACCACTCACATAACTGCCTTCTACTACTGGAACACTTCTAGGATTACAACAGCGAAGGATACACACTGAGATTGAAGCTGTAATGATCACAGCTATTGTCACTGCGACAGAAACAATGATAATTGCTGAAGTCAGGTGGATCTTGTTATCTTTCTTTATGTTGACAGCATTTAACATTTCTGATGTCTTGTTGCTCACAGTCAGTGTCAAATAAACAGTAGTTCTGGCTGATAGAACTGGGCTACCACTGTCCTTCACTAGAAACTCCAGTTCATATGAGCCAGCATCTTGTTGGCTTAGAACATGAGTTGAAGATAATAAACCAGTGTATTGGTTGATGGTGAATATGTGTCTGCTAACTGTGAGGTTCCATCAACACTTTTAGAAATGAATAATGTAAAGGCTTCCTCTTTTTTCTTTTTCAATTCATATGTAATCTGAGAATTTAAAACTCCAATGTCTCTGTCTATTGCACTTGGAATTACAATTTGTTCCCATTACATCTCCTTCTGAGAACTCTACATTGACTTGTTTATCTGGAAATTCTGGTTGATGATCATTTACATCTTTTATAATCACTTTGATTTCAATTAACTTCAAAAAAGTTGTTGCTTTTTTTACAGCAATGTCAACCATTTGAAAACATTCCACATTATATGTACAAAGTGATTCAGCATCCAATGTCTGGGCAGTGTACAGTTTTCCTGTATTCTTTGAGATGCGGAATAATTTAGAATTTCCACTAACACCTTTCTGCAATTGGCTGAATGTGATTTGCTTTTGTTCTTTAAGTGTTACATCATCCATCAAGTGTGTATCTTCAGCAATGTCACCCAAATAAGTGTTTGGACTCTTGCCTTCTTCCATACAAGGTCCACACATAGAAAATATGCAGAGTGATCATAAGCACATATATTTGTGTCAACATGATCCCTGAATTAAGAAAATGGCTTAATATTTGTATACATCTGAAATGTAAAAAAGATACTGTTACCTTGATTTCTCTGAACTAATAGCATTCTATGCATATTTTTATTATCATAATGTATCATTTCATGCCTAGAAAACTCAAAATACAAAAGTTAAAGATGGAGTAAAGCAAAATAAAAAATAAGCAATATTCTATATTATAGTTGTAGATGTATAATTTTGCCTTCATAAAGATTTATATAAGTATTCATATCATAAATATTATAGCATGTTGACCATGCTTGGATGGTCTTTACATTTTGACAATACAAAATATATGGCGGTAAGATCTCAAATGTTAGAATTGTTTTTCATATTTTTTATATAACTTAAAAAATCAGTAAATTACTTTCTAGAATCATATAACAAAATACAATTATTGAGACATATTGAGTTACCTCCCTTCCATCAACAGAAATGTTGAACATTCATCTAAGTTGAGTATATAAATCTTATGGTCAATTATATCTTTACATAATGAGACTTATTATTGTAAATATATTTGCCAAATATCGTATATTCAATTAGATATTAACAATTTTGTGAATTTTAAAAACATATTCTGAAATTGAAAATGTTTGTACATAAAAACATTTATTATTATAAAATCTATTTGGATGTATCAATAAACTATTTGACAAATATATATATTAATTAAATCATTGATAAAGTTTAAGAATCTTTAACTGAAGAAGTTTGCCATTAAAAACTTTTGTTATGAAATTTGTTTGGATGTATTAATAAATCATTTAAATGTGTATTCAATTTTGTACATGTAGGACATTTATTAATTTTTTTGAAGCATGCATTTATGTAATCCAAAACTTAAAACACTTAAAAATTACTGGATTCAAAATAAAAAAATCCCTATAAATGTGCAGATGTCAGTTTTTACTGATCAGATTGAAGAGTTTATTTTCATTTTTGATTATCCATTAAGAATCTCTATATTTTCTTTACAGCAATCATGGTTAAACGTCAGTTATATAGAGTAGTGATAATATGATATTAGAGATTCATTACAGAAATCATATCCTTTATGTATCTTTACATTCTTAATTCTATTTATCTACTATAAACACAAATGAACATATATATATATATATATATATATATATATATATATATATATATAGATATATATATATATGTACAGATGGGTTTCTGTATCTGTATGCGTAAATAAGCTTATTTTTAATGTCACTATATATTTTTTTTGTTAACAAAACAAATTTCCATTTTTCAAACTTTAAGTCAATGTCTTCTTCCTTTTTCAACACTACTAGCTTTCTCGACAATTTAGAGTTTTAGTATAAATAACAATATGAGATATTTGCTTCATTATATTGAAAAACTGGTTATTTCCTATAACTCCAACCTAAACTCTGAATGAATTTTATCTGTTAATTAATCTACGTATTATTTTCACATTAAACTAACCCTAAACCTAACCCTAAACCCTAACCCTAACCCCGTCTTCTTTTTTCCTAGTAGATCAATAAATAAATAAATAATTCATAAAATTCATTCAGAGTAGATTCCCCCTTTTTGAAGTTATAAGAAAAAAATTGTGTGTACATGTGTTTCTGTATCTGGAAACACACTTATTTTTAATGTCACCATATATCTTTTTTTGTTAACTAAACTAATTTCCCTTTTTCCAACTGACAGTCAATTTCATCTTTCATTTTCAACATGACTAGCTTTCTCGCCAACTTTAGTATAAATAACAATTTGAATTTTAGTAATAATTTGAGTTTTAGTATAAATAACAATTTGAGATATTTGCTTCATTATATTGAAAATCTACAATTTGCTAATTAGTACAGAACTAAAAATATACTGCCTTTTAAATTACAAATTAAATGTTTCTAGAATGAACTTGCATACATTTTGATAACCTCCATTAACTTATTATTTGGTAGCATTTTACTTTTCAGAAGAAATCACCTTTAAGTAAGTTGTTATATAAATCTATACATTTAAGCATATAGACTAGGATAACATAATGGATATAAATAACGATATATTAATATGTGAAAAATATTTAAACTTATTAGCTTCAAACTAAAGATATATAGACCACAAAATTACATATTTATGACTAGTAAGAATGTTTTTTAATTATAATTCTGTTTTTTTTTCAGTGAATAAAAATGTATCATTGTAAACTGAAAAGAAATGAACATTTGTCCATAAAATCAGAAATCTTCTCAACAGAATACCAAGAATATCTTTTTTTTCTTAATTGTGCTATCTGAGGCATCAAAAATTATTTTATTTCATTATATTTTCACATTTTATGCTACTGTTCTTTTATATCAACCCCAGACAAGTGTTTTAAAATGGAAATTACATATAAAATATTTAGCAATATTTTTTGCAGGCATACAAAAAAGTATTTTAAATTATATTTACAATATGTATGAAAAATTATTTAATGCATTCCAACATTTTATATATGTATAGGAATATGTATGCTGCAAAATATATCAAAAATTAATTGAGTTAATTTTGGTTTTGTGATGTGACTGTCTATGTGAATGTGAACATAGCAATAACAGGAATAATAGATAAATGAATAGATAAATGAATAATCCCCCCAAAATTTAAAAATATTTTGAAAATCAAGAATTATGAACTAATTTATTTTTCTCCCAAAAGATTATTTTCACATTCCAATTAATGAAAATTTTGAAACTGGTAATGTGATATAAATCACTTTGACCAAAATGTTCTCTTAGTTAAAACATAAGTCAAACTGTTGATACTTAATACCAATAAATATTAGAGACATTCTAAAATGTCTTTACTTTTGATGTATTTTGTATATTTTATAAAAAATGCTGCACATTAAAAGAAGTACTTCTAAAATATGCAACATAAAAGAAAAAGATAAGCAAAAAAAAAAAAAAAGATTAAGAAAACAGTGATTTATAGTATTCCATAGACATTATCCATATGAAATGATCTAAATAAAAATGAATTTCTAATTTATAGGATAGAACATTGGATAGTTCCTTTCCTTTTTAAACAAAAACAATATACAGAATGTTGTTTAATCAAGATAAAAATCAAAAACAAAAACAAAATATTTAGCTAAACAAATGCATCTTTATAAAAGTTCAATTTACAATAACAATGATGACCATTAAAGACCTAACATTCAAATATTCTAAAATTATCATCTATTTTTCACAAAAGTCTTGACAATGGAAAATTAAAAATAATCTTACCTTTAAGATGATATCTGAATGGTAGTTAATTGCAAAATCAAAAGTATATCCAGAGAATGAGAGTTACTGTTGCAGCTGCTATTATATGATCGCTTGTAATGTTTCTTTGGTGTAGTTCAAATGAGAGTGTTGTATGTGTAATGGTTGCTGTCCTGTTAAAAATGTCTTAGGAACTTTTTAGAGAGTAAATACAGAAATCATAACACTAAAATATTTTAATGTCACATTTCTATTCCTAAATTTATACAATAATTACAAAGATATTTCACAAAAATTTAACAGTTATAAAGAAATATTTTGAAAGGCTGTTATTTTATATGTTTGACTTTCATCCATTTATTCAGATCACGTATATTATTGAAAATATTAAAGATAAATATAAATAGTTCAACTTAAGCTATAGTATATAGTTATGTATAATACATATCTTTTTATATCACAGGCAATTTTTTCCTGAAAATAATTAATCTAATACATTTCAGTTATAAATGATTCCTTCAATAAATTCTGAAATAATTAGTTAATAAGTACTAGTTACATTCAAAAGTCAGATTAAATGTAAAATTAATATCAGACGAAACATAAAGTTAATAATTATCAAGTTTTATTTCTCAAAATTGTATTCTCAAAATTGTATTTGGCAATTGATCTGGTGTACATATTTTCCAAATACAGAAATAATTACAATTATCATAACATAAAATATCAATTAGAAAAACAGACAAAATTATACACAGATATAAATACATGATTTTTTGGCTTTGGAAAACAACATATAAACAAGTTTACTTACATTTACTTTAAATCATATCTAGGAATAGATGGCAAAAAAAAACTCAAAATAAAAATGTTCATTTTAATTAGTTAATATTATATCTTAATTAGCCATACATTAATTTTTCTTTGACTTGCAAAAAATTTTTGTCATTTGTAATGTTTTTAAATAAAAGCTTGTGATTTTTTTCAAAGATGACATTTTAAACATTTCTATAAACTGTTCTGAATGATGAAACTTTTCAGATGAAACCAAACTATTTTCAAAAATTGTTTCACATTCTGTTATAAATTGAGTTACCTGAGAGGCAATGTTTATGTAAATTAATTTTAATTGGGCACAGGTGGTAGAGGTCTGTTGATGGAAGACTGGCTACCACTTGTGGGTACATTCCTTGATTGTAAATGTCTATTAGAAGAGCTACTACTATTGACATCAGTATGGGGACTGTTTTCATTCATGTAAGGTGTGTAAAAGCCTCTAGCTACTATTGTAGTATCACTGGGGTAATTGATGGTCTGTCCCAAAGGCTTCATTTCTGTGGTCTGCTGTTGTTCACTTTGTGATGGAGGGGGATTACAATATTGCGAAGGGTACACATCTGTAAAATAAAATTGAGATTATTCTTGATAACTTTCTATATACATCATACATACTTAATATTTAAAGATTGAGATTGTTCTTGCAATTTAAAAAAATAATATTTGCTATCAGTGCTTTTCAGTTATTTTTTTGAATGTTATGATTGTATTTAAAATGTTCCTTATAAAATTTGGAAACATATTTAATGTAAATTTTACAATAAAAAATATACAAAGTCAATATAGCCAAAGGTAAATCTTAATTGCTACTTCCATCATATAGATGATGACAAAAACAATCGATAAATATGTAGTATTAAGACAGAATTATTCAACAGAATATTCTCTTTTTATTAATTACCTGAGACTTCTTCAGTTTGTCTTGTGTCTACACCACTCCATCCTTGCCCATTAATAGAAGACTTTGCAGAACTTCTGCTGGAATAGTCTTGTGTCCTCTCTAGTCTTTTCTTGTTTCTGTCACTACCAGATGGCAAGGCTACATCTTGAATATACATCTGAAAACAGAAAGGCATTCTATTCATATAGCAAACATCAACATACTGATTTTTATAGTTCTGATCAGATACAATACAATATCAACACTTAAAAAATACAAAATGCAAAAAAATTGAATGCAAAATATTCATCTTATGAAATTAAATTCTGTTAACCAATTAAAGATATCAATATTAGGAGAAGTATACAGACATAAATTAATAAGTCTACAGCCTAATGAGGAAAAAAGCATTTATTCTATTTCAAAATTCAACAAATAACTGTGTCAATCTGTAGATATTGATACTGAAGTGATTATTTACAAACAAAGAAATATTGTATTTAATCAGTATATTTAGAAATTGTAAACAAATGCATACAGTACATATACTTTTATAGGAGTTTCCTAATTTCTTAGGAAAACATATTAAATGCATTGTGAATGTTCAAACAGACATATAACAAAAAAAAAATCACTCATTCACTTCAAGTCAGTAAATGAACAAATGTATTATTCTTGAGAATGAGTGATTAGAAGAGATTAAGATTTTCAGATTTCTAAACTTATAAAAAAACTTATACTTATAGATACATGAAATGATAAGATTAAATTTTAAAAAACCCACATATGATGCATAAGAGAAATTATGTAATATTATTACTGAGAGAAATTAACAATTTTGATTTGTAGTTCTGAAATTAAACATGATAATTTTTTTTTCTCTATCAATTATGAAATGAACAGAAATAAATTCACTGATTTGAAGCAGAACAAGAAATAAAAAAAAATTAAAAAGAAATTAATCAAGATAATGAAGCCTAATAATCTGACAATTCTCTAAAATATCAATAAAAATGTGGTTATTTCCTATAACTCCAACCTAAAAAAAAGTGGAACCACTCTGAATGAATTTTATAAATTATTTATTTATTATTGATCAACTAGAAGAAAACGAGGTTAGGGTTAGAGTTAGGGTTAGTTTAATGGGAAAATAATGGGTAGATTAATTAACAGATAAAATTCATTCAGAGTGGTTCCCCTTTTTTAGGTTGGAATTATAGGAAATAACCAAAAATGTTTTGTGAAAACCGCTTGATGTTTATCTCAAGGGAAATAAATTCCTATTCTTTTTGTAGATAATCCCAAAGAAAAATGAATAAATAAAAATAAAAATTGTATAAAATAAATGACTTGCCTGTGATACAGAGTCTGGAGCTAATTGTGGTTTTCGTTCAGGAGAGGAAAGCATTTGTTGATTTGTGGAATAAGGATGTGTGTGCATTCGAGGTGTTGGTGGTTGACTGCTTCTTCTCATATCTGCATTTGCTATAGGAACACCAACATTAGACCAAGGATTTGCTGGGTATGGAGGGCTCACCAAATGTCTCTGACCACTCACATAACTGCCTTCTACTACTGGAACACTTCTAGGATTACAACAGCGAAGGATACACACTGAGATTGAAGCTGTAATGATCACAGCTATTGTCACTGCTACAGAAACAATGATAATTGCTGAAGTCAGGTGGATCTTGTTATCTTTCTTTATGTTGACAGCATTTAACATTTCTGATGTCTTGTTGCTCACAGTCAGTGTCAAATAAACAGTAGTTCTGGCTGATAGAACTGGGCTACCACTGTCCTTCACTAGAAACTCCAGTTCATATGAGCCAGCATCTTGTTGGCTTAGAACATGAGTTGAAGATAATAAACCAGTGTATTGGTTGATGCTGAATATTTGTTTGCTATTTCCTCTGATTATTTCATATTTTAGAAATGCATTCTCTTGACTATCACTGTCTGATGCCTTGATTTGGGTAATGTTCTTGGTGTGATGTGGGTAATATGTTACATCCATATTATAAGGATTAACACTGGGAAATGTAAAATATGGAGCATTATCATTTTCATCTCTCACCTTAACAATTACACTCACTGTATTATTCAATGATGGACTTCCTTTGTCTTTTACAAATACTTGAAACTTATAAGTATCTTGAAACTCATGATCTAAAGACATAATGGAAGAGACTAATCCCTTTCAGTGATTCTGAAGGGTACAAATTGTTTATTTGTGGGCAGTAGAGAAAAGGATAATTTACCTCCAAGTTTCAAGTCTGGATCTGTAGCATTGACGGTGCCAACAGGAATTTTTGATCTCTGGTTTTCATCAATGAAGAATTTAAAAGATTGTTTAGAGAATTGTGGTTGTTCATCATTCACATCCAAAACTTGGACTGAAAATTTGCTATCACTTTGAAGAGGAGGATTTCCTTTATCCTGACAAATGATGATAATGTCATGATGATCTTCAATTTCTCTATCCACTGGTTTCTTTACAATTACTTGATATTTCTTTGTATCCAGACTTTGTAGTTGAAATTTCTCATGATTAAGACTACAACTAACATCACCATTTTGTCCTAGATCTGGATCAGTAACTTTTACATATGCAATAAAACTTCCAACTTAATATCTTCTTTAATGTCAATAGATTTGTCTCCTGATGTAGAGGCAAAATTTATATTTATGATAGGAGCATTGTTTTGTTCATTGATTATATTTACTTGAACCACAGCCAGAGAACTTAAAGGAGGATTTCCTTCATCAGAAGCTTTTACATATAGTTTATATTTCAGTTTCTGGCCAGTTGTAAATTTCTTCACAAGAAAAATTTCTCCAGTTTCTGAGTTTAAATCAAAATGAGCTTTAGCAATGTCAGATGTTTTAGGACTGAAATGGTAAAATATTTTACCATTTTTCCTAAATCTAAATCTTTTGCAGATAAAGTAGTAACTGACAAAGCAGCATCTGGTTTGTTTTTGATTGAAACATTGTAAACATTTTGAGAAAATACTGGAAAATTATCATTAACATCAAGCACAGAGACATGGACATCAAGAGTGCTTTCTTTGGGGGGAGAGCCTCTATCCTTTGCAATTACTTCAATATTGAAAGAACTTTTAGTTTCTCTGTCCAGCTTTTTCTCTAGATTTATTGCTAATTGTGATGTTCCATCAACACTTTTTGAAATGAATAAAGTGAATGGTTCATTTTCTTTCTTTTTTAGATGATAAGTAATCTGGGAATTTATTGTTCCTATATCTCGATCAAAGGCATTTGGAATTAATCGTTTTGTTCCTTCTTTAGATTCTTCTGAAAATTCTATATTGACTTGTTTATCAGGAAATTCTGGTTGATGGTCATTTACATCTTTTATGATAACTTTGATTTCTAATAATTTGATGAAAGTGGATGCCTTTTTTTACAGCAATGTCAACCATTTGAAAACATTCAGCATTGTAAGTACAAAGAGTTTCAGCATCCAATGTCTGGGCAGTGTACAATTTTCCTGTATTCTTTGAGACTCGAAATAACTGAGTACTACCAGCAATACCTTCTTGTAATAAACTGAATGAAATCAATTTATAGTCTTTTGAGTCAATGCTTTCCATGATATTTGAATCAGTAGCAATATTCCCCAAGTAGTGTTGGGACTTTTACCTTCTTCAGTGGAATAGATGAGATCTATACACAAACACCCTTGTAAGGCTAACAGAAGAATGCAAATTAAGTGTAACATAATGATGGCTTGTAATAGAACTATTAATCAATTGTTCTGCTTGTAGATGCGTATTTCATTAATTCTTCATTGTCTCTGAAATTAAGAAATAAGTGTGCAAGTTTTTAAACAATTTTAAAATGTGTTCATTATTTAATATTTTAACAGCACTTTCTCATACATTAACATACTCAGACTAATGTTCTCATAAAACAATGTTTTAGGTGTTGTATCTTAGAATTAATTGATACAAGTTATTCACTTAGCATAGATACTAGAATGAGAATAATATACTCCTGTGGATTGAAAAGATAGTTTGAATGAAGGTTTTTAGATAGTTACTGACTATAACTGATACATAAAGAAGGCGGGAGAGTATATCAACCAATAATGTTTAATCTCAGAAATTCAAAAATATTCCAGAGCTATAAAAAATAAAAACTACTAATTATATTCCTTATACTATCTCATAAATTTATACATATTTACCATGAGTAGGATGTGACACAAGTTCAATTTCTTAAGTGGAGTTTAACATGTTTGAATTCAGAGTTTTCCTTCTCCTAGACTGGTTGCCTAACCAATGTTAACAAGCCCAGTCTGCTCTACTATTTACCCATAGCTGGAGGGAGAATAATTGAATGCATAACTTTCCCAAGAAATGCAAACGTGCAGAATGTGAACACAGGTTATCAAGTTCATTTCCTATGACAATAACCATTACATCATGTGCCTCCACTCATAAATTTACAATTAAAAGTTAAGTTTGGAATTTAATTAACAGATCTTCATTACAATTATAAATACAAATGAAAGAATATGGAAAATTCCAAATTGATTAAAAACAACTATTAACAAGCTTTCTTAGGAAATTATAAAAATAGTTTCTCCATTATTTATTTTAAATAACTGAAATATTATTGAAAAATTTAATTTTATATATTATCCTGAATACCAGTGACTCTATAATTTAAATTCATATTGTTTTCCCAATATATCAATATTAACATAACCTGTGTTTATCTATCATATATTTTAAAATGACAAATGGAAACTCCACTATGTTTTATGTATAAACTACATTTGCCATTTAAACTAGGAAAGGAACATGTTAATGAAATTTACATTCAAATGTGTACATGAATACATCTCTGTGAGAAAATATTAGTTTTGATGAACCTAAATTGGACCTGACAAAAATTTTAAAAATCTAATACTGTATTAAATAAAAAGAAAAAAAAAAATACTTTGATTTATATAATCATGTTAAAACATAAAGAGAGAAAAATGTATTTTAATCAATATTGTTTGATTACAAAAGCAATCATTGTAGAAAGTGAAAATATACAAACATCATTAATATAGTGATATAATAAAATATTCCCAATATTCCAAATTACTTAAATTTTATATTTTCTATTCATATTGAAACAGAAAACAATAATTTCTAAATTTGCAGCAAAAATACTTTGTAATGTGAACATACTATTTTCTATAATCTTATAAACTGACGCCATAATTGTAGTATTGTTTGATTTCTATAACAAGATGCTAAAATTGAATATGAGGAACATTTAACAATAAATAAATTTCAGCTTATCAAAAGACAAAGATGAAATATAGCAATGAGTGGAATATGTAGATTACAATATCTAAAGATAAGAAGCAAAAATTTAAGACATTAAAACAGTGAACAAAAAAAAAGAACAAAAATAATGCATCTTTAATGATTACATTGTCTAACAAGGTTTGTCGTGTTTTATGTATTAAATAATGTTTCCTCTGTTTACTTAGCATAAACATCATTCATAGTTATTTTACAGAAAATGAAAGATAAAATCAACTTACTTTTAAAATAAAATCCAGTTGACTGAAGGTTAAATTGAAAAACCTATCCAGAGAAAGAAACCTCCAGCTGCAGCAGCCATAATGCATTAACATCATTGGGTGTTTCCTTTGTACAGTTCATGTGAGAAGTAAACCAGCAGTCCTATCTTGTGTGTCGTATGTTTAATGGCTGCTGTTCACTTCACTTAGATAAATTTTTTTTTGTTTAACAATAAACTAAATAAAGTTGAAATCTTCATACAAAATATCTTATAACATCATTTTTAAACATATTACAGTAAGTACACAAAAGTGAAAATGCTTTTGAATATTTTCATCATTTAAGATGATTACATTGAAATAAAAATATCTTCAACGTATTGGTTAAATAAGAGCTATTCATCCATTATTGTTACTTCTATCTTCTTCTCTTAGTCCTAGTGAAATAGCTAAAAAAATGTAATACATTAAACTGATTTCTTAATGCTAAAGATTTCACATTTTTCATAAGTAAATATTTTCCAGATTAATAATACCAGAAAACTTTTGTTTTTTAAAAAGATAGAATGGATAAAAAAAAACCTTTTCATTATCTTTTTTTAATTACAACATAAAGTTAACACAGACAATTTTACATCTTAAATATATATTTATCCAAACTATGAAAATTTGCTCAAGTAATCTATAATAGCCAAAGTACATTTATATTTTTTATTTTATATTAATATAAAAAAGTTTAAATTTATATTTTTAAATTCAATCTAAGGCAAATATTACTGTTTTGCAAAATATTTTAATCTTATTACAATTTTATTTCTGAAACTGAATAATTTACTGTAATCAGTGTTTTAGTTAACTTACGTTTTGCATATTGTGTATGGCAGAAACATATTTCACAATTTAAACAATGTGTAATGCAAGTGAACTAAGCCAAGTGGCAATGGTAGTTCCCTCTAACTAATGTATTACCATTATCATAGCAGATTGTATACTGTGCGTTTGCTGTTGAAATGTTTTTTAGGACTGGTAAATCTGTAATTTATGCACCAAGAGCTTTTCAAGCTAAGTTCATGTTATGTTAGAAAGATGCTATTCCGGATTGAAAATCAATATCTCTAAGGGTTGAAAATTCTATCTGAAATAGCATCATTCCAACAAAACAGAAAATTAACATGAAAAACTCTGTGTAGCATTACACATTCACCAGTCTTAAAAAAAGACATTTCAACAGCAAACGCACTGTATGCACCGGTCCAAGCCAGGATCATAACTGATCATGGTAAGGACATTAGTTAAATATCAATTTTAATTTGGTACAGGGGAAGTGGTCTGGTAATAGAAGATTGACTACCACTAGTAGGTACATTCATTGTTTGTGCATGTCTATTAGAATGACTATTAGTATCTGCAAGTGAATAAGACTTGGCACTTGTTTGAGGACTGTTTTCATTCATGTAAGGTGTGTAAAAGCCTCTAGCAACTATAGTGGTATCACTAGGGTAGCTGATAGTTTGACCCAAGGGTCTTGTCTCTGTTATCTGCTGTGAATTACTTTGTGAAGGATGGGAATTGCAATACTGGGAAGAGTAAACATCTGAAAAATATAAAATATGTAATTCAGAAAAAATTCAAATAAAACAAAGCAAAAGTCTTCATAACATTAATATTTACATATATGTGTATATATCATACATAAGTGTATTTATGTATCATGCATTTTTCAACATCTATAAGTAATGATTTGTACAATTTGCTTCTCACCTGATACATTGACTACTTGTGTTGTATTTCCTTCAATCCAGGCCTGCCTATCATCATTGAAAGAAGACTTCAGAGAATTTCTACTGGAATAATTTTGTGCTTTTTTCTTGTTTTTATTACTACCAGAGGGTAATGCTACATCTTGAACATACATCTGATGATGAGAAAATACAGAAATAATAATTCAAAGTTAAGCAAAACAAACATTGACAGTGAATATATCAATTTTGATATCATAGTATACAGAACCATACATATACATATTGACCAGTCTGCATACAGACACATTCATTGTCAAGATTCCTGAGATAGTAAAAAAATTAATACAAACATTGAAACATATATAAAATATATATAACTAGTAACCCCCCTCCCTGGGCGGTGAAAAATTTAAGTTTTGTAAGATATTGCCTGAGGGGGTGGGAGTTAAAAATTCAGAGTCAATAACTAAATTTTAGTCAGTTCAAATCTGTAGAATTATTAATTCTTTAAAAATTCTATTTGATAAATAAAATTTATTTAAAAAATGTTTGTACAATCAATGAATGAATGTAATATATGTTGTTATGCTTCAAATTCTTTTCTTTTTAATTTAAAAAAGATACACACATTTTTACATAATTCTACAAAATTGAACAAATATTTTAATTTTAGTTTAAAAATGATATTATTTTTTTAATTTAGATTTTATCAATGTCAAAAAGTACATAAAAGATTTCTTTTGCCACATTCAAATATAAACTCATGACATGCGCAAATCTAGATCAGATATAGAGTTGAATACAAAAATATCTTATAATTCAAGATAGGGTAAGGTTATGTGAATATTTCATCCTTGTAAATAATTTTCTTGTAAAGCTCTATATATTAGATAACTAAATATATATTAAAATAAAACAAACTATATATAAATCAATACCTGGCATGTATTTATTAAATCTTTAATTTTAGTTTTAAAAAATGCTGTGGACCGTCTAAATGTTGCATATGTAATATTTGAGTATATATAATACAGGGTTTTTCCTTTATTCTATGTATTAATGATCTTGACTATAAATAAAATACTCATTGTTAAACTTATATAGATATAAATATATTTCCTAAATAAATAATTCATTTGAAAAAGATATGCAATATGAATATAATGGTTATAATTAGAAATTACTTTCATATTGTTCTTTTCATAAAATGTTCTACTTCATAATGAAAAAGTATTAAAATAATAGGTAACTACTTACCTGAGATACTGAGTCACCAGATGGTTGCTGGCTTAGTGCTGGAGAGGAAAGCATTTGTTGAGCACTTGTATAAGGATGCGTGTGCATTCGAGGGTTGGTGGCTGACTGCTTCTTCTCATTTCTGCATTTGATGGAGGTACACCAACATTAGACCAAGGATTGGCTGGGTAAGGAGGACTTACCAAATGTCTCTGACCACTCACATAACTGCCTTCTACTACTGGAATACTCCGAGGATTACAACAGCGAAGGATACACACTGAGATTGAAGCTGTAATGATCACAGCTATTGTCACTGCTACAGAAACAATGATAATTGCTGAAGTCAGGTGGATCTTGTTATCTTTCTTTATGTTGACAGCATTTAACATTTCTGATGTCTTGTTGCTCACAGTCAGTGTCAAATAAACAGTAGTTCTGGCTGATAGAACTGGGCTACCACTGTCCTTCACTAGAAACTCCAGTTCATATGAGCCAGCATCTTGTTGGCTTAGAACATGAGTTGAAGATAATAAACCAGTGTATTGGTTGATGGTGAATATTTGTTTGCTATTTCCTCTGATTATTTCATATTTGAGAAATGCATTCTCTTGACTATCACTGTCTGATGCCTTGATTTGGGTAATGTTCTTGGTGTGATGTGGGTAATATGTTACATCCATATTATAAGGATTAACACTGGGAAATGTAAAATATGGAGCATTATCATTTTCATCTCTCACCTTAACAATTACACTCACTGTATTATTCAATGATGGACTTCCTTTGTCTTTTACAAATACTTGAAACTTATAAGTATCTTGAAACTCATGATCTAAAGACATAATGGAAGAGATTAATCCCTTTTCAGTGATTCTGAAAGGTACAAATTGTTTATTTGTGGGCAGTAGAGAAAAGGATAATTTACCTCCAAGTTCAAGTCTGGATCTGTAGCATTGATGGTGCCAACAGGAATTTTTGATCTCTGGTTTTCATCAATGAAGAATTTAAAAGATTGTTTAGAAAATTGTGGTTGTTCATCATTCACATCCAAAACTTGGACTGAAAATTTGCTATCACTTTGAAGAGGAGGATTTCCTTTATCCTGACAAATGATGATAATGTCATGATGATCTTCAATCTCTCTATCCACTGGTTTCTTTACAATTACTTGATATTTCTTTGTATCCAGACTTTGTAGTTGAAATTTCTCATGATTAAGACTACAAGTAACTTTTCCATTTTGATCAGCATCCTGGTCGGTAACCTTCACATAGGCAATAAAACTTCCAACCTTAATATCTTCTGAGATATCAACTGTATTTTCTCTGGATGCAGATACAAAATTCACATCAATCACTGGAGCATTATTTTGTTCATTGATCACATTCACTTGAACCATTGCCAGAGAACTTAATGGGGTTTCCTCCATCAGAAGCTTTTATATAAAGTTTATACTTTAGCTTTTGGCTAGTTGTAAATTTCTTCAAAAAAAATTTCTCCAGTTTCTGAGTTTAAATCAAAATGAGCTTTAGCAATGTCTGATGTCTTAGGACTGAAATGGTAAAATATTTTACCATTTTTTCCTAAATCTAAATCTTTAGCAGATAAAGTGGTAACTGGCAATGCAGCATCTGGTTTATTCTTGGTTGAAACATTATAAACATTTTGAGAAAATACAGGAAAATTGTCATTAACATCAATTACAGAGATATGAACATTTAACATGCTTTCTTTTGGTGGAGAGCCTCCATCTCTTGCTCTTACTTGGATCTGATATAAACTTGTGACTTCTCTATCCAGTTTTTTCTCTAAATTTAAAGCTAACTGTGATGTTCCATCAACACTTTTAGAAACAAATAATGTAAAGGCCTCTCTTTTTTCTTTTTCAATTCATATGTAATCTGAGAATTTAAAACTCCAATGTCTCTGTCTATTGCACTTGGAATTATAACTTTGTTCCCATTACACCTTCTGAGAACCTACATTGACTTGTTTATCTGGAAATTCTGGTTGATGATCATTTACATCTTTTATAATCACTTTGATTTCAATTAACTTCAAAAAAGTTGTTGCTTTTTTTACAGCAATGTCAACCATTTGAAAACATTCCACATTATATGTACAAAGTGATTCAGCATCCAATGTCTGGGCAGTGTACAGTTTTCCTGTATTCTTTGAGATGCGGAATAATTTAGAATTTCCACTAACACCTTTCTGCAATTGGCTGAATGTGATTTGCTTTTGTTCTTTAAGTGTTACATCATCCATCAAGTGTGTATCTTCAGCAATGTCACCCAAATAAGTGTTTGGACTTTTGCCTTCTTCTACATAATATATGAGGTCCACACATAAATGAATATGCAGAGCAATCATAAGCACATATATTTGTATCAACATGATCGCTGAATTAAGAAAATAGCTTAACACTTGTATATATCTGAAATGTAAAAAAGATTGATTTCAGTGATTTGTCTGTAAATAATAGCGTTCTATGCATATTTATGCATATCTTTATTATGTTAATATTGTGTACTAAGTCTAAATAAATTAAAGATTGAGTACAACCAAATTAAAAGTTAGCAATATTTTATATCATAGTTGTAGATGTATTATTTTGACATTTTAGCAATATAAAATATATGATGGCAAGATCTTGAATGTTTTTTTTTATAAAAATTAATTTTAAATTCAATATTAAGCTCAACATGTTGACAATCTTTTTTCTATAAAATGAAACTATTTTTTAAAAACATGAATTAACATTGAGACATGTAAAAGTTTAAAAAACATCAGCAAAAATTCTTCATTTGAAAAAAGTAAAAAACCTAAAATAGTGATATACTTCAAAGAAGCCTACAATAAAAACTAATCATCACTCAAGAAGAAAAAATTATATTATTATGAAGAGTAAAGATGAAATTTTATTTACATACTAATTTTGTAAATATAATCTCAGAAAGAGATATCATAAGTTAAAATTTTAGGAAATTTCACTGTTTTAACCTGTTTTTGCATTTTTAACAGATCAGTTTAAGATACTTAATTAAAGTTGTAAATATATTATTTTGTCTTCACAAAAATTTATTTAAGTATTCATAATATAAAAATTACAACATCTTAACTTACGAAATCACTAAATCACTGAATTACTTTCAAGAATCATAAAAATAGTTATTGATACATACTAAGTTACCTCCCTTACATTTTATTATCAACAGAAATGTCAAGTCTGTGCTATGTTGAACATTCATCCAATTTGAATATATAGATATTATGGTTAATTATATCTTTACATTATGAGTTTTATTACTATAAATCAATTTGCCAAATATCATATATTTATTCAAATATCAACAAAGTTTAATAATTTTAAAAACATACTTTAAAACTGAGAATTTTTCAACTGAAAATGTTTGTAACTAAAAACAATTGTTGTAAAATCAACTTGGATGCATCAATAAACTATTTGATTGTATCATATATCTATTGAAATACAAAAAAAATAAAAATTTGATTGAAATTACATCTATGTGAATGTATTGATAGATTATTTGAATATTGTACATATAGAACATTTATCAAACTTTTGAAGCATGAACTTAAGTAAACCAAAAATTAAAAACATTAATATTGGATTCAAAATAAAAATCACTTTAAATGTGCAGATGTCATTTTGAATGATTAGAGTGAAGTTTATTTTCAATTTTAATGATTCATTCAGAAGGTTTATATTTTCTTTATAACAATCATAGTTATCAATCAGTTATATAGAGTAGTGATAGTTTATTACAAATTCATACTACAGGAAATCATCTCTAAATGTTTCTTTACATTATTATTCCTATTTACCTACTATAAACAGAAATGAATGTATACGTTAAGTATACATTCATTTCTGTTTACTTGCATAATATATATATATATATATATATATATATATATATATATATATATATAATAAATAACCTTTCATGTACACATGTCTGTGTCTGTATGCGTAAATAAGATTATTTTTAATGTCACCATATATCTTTTTTGTTAACAAAACAAAATTCCTTTTTCCAACTGCCAGTTAATGTGATTTTCCATTTTCATCACTACTAACTTTCTTGCCAATTTAGAGTTTTAGTATAATAAGAATTTGAAAAACTATACTTTGCTAATTATAATGTGTGTGTGTGTGTGTGTGTAAAAAATGTTTAAACTTAGCTTCAAATTGAAGATACACAGACCACAAAATTACATATGTATGATTAATAAGAATATTTTTCACTTATAATTAAATTAATATTTGTTCATAAAATCTGAAGTCTTCTCAACAGAATACAAAGAATATCTTTTTTATTAACAACACTGATATTTGAGGTATCAAAAATAATTTTATTTTATCATATTTTCACATCTTATGCTACTGTTCTTTTATAATATCAATCTCAGACAAGTGTTGTGCACGGAAATTATATATAAAATATTAAGCAATTTTGTTTGTAGATATACAAAGAAAGATATTTTAAATTAGATTTAGAAAATGTATAAAAGATTATTTAATTGATTTCAGAATTTTATATATGTATATGAATATGTATGCTGCAAAATATATAAATAATTATTTGAATTAATTTTAGTTTTTTGATTTGACTGTCAATGTATATGTGGACTTAACAATAATAATAGGAATAATAAATAAATAAAGGATCCCAGTTTTTTTTAATACTTAAAAAAACAAGAGTTATAAACTAATTCATTTTTCACCAAAGAAATAACATAAATATAAATTTGTTTTACTTTTCTATACTTTCAATATTTTACAAAAATACTTCACATGAAAAAGAAACACTTCTAAAATATATAGCATAAAAGAAAAAAAGGTAACCAAAAATATTAAGATTAATAAAAGATTGAATTATGATATCCTATAGACATTATCCATATAAAATTATCTAAAGAAAAAATAAACTTCTAATTTATTTACAGGATGGAACATTGTATAGTTCCTTTATTTTTTTTTTTAACACAGAAAAATAAATAAATAAACGGTATGTTGTTTAATCAAGATTAAAGCAGAATTTTGAAAAAATATTGAGCTGAACAAAGGCTTCTTTATAGAAGTTCAATTTACAATAACAATGGCGACCATTAAAGAGCTAACATTCAAATATTCTAAAATAATTATCTATTTTTATAAAAAAAAGTATCATAGTAGAAAATTAAAAAAAACAATCTTACCTTTAAGATGAAATTTGAATGGTAATTAACTGTAAAATCAAAAGTATATCCAGAGAACAAGAGCTACTGCTGCAGCTGCTACTATATGATCTCTTGGAGTGTTTCTTTGTGTAGTCCAAATGAGAGTGAAGCAAGTCCTACTTTCTGTTGTATGTGTAATGGCTGCTGTCCTGTTAAAAATGGCTTAGAGACTTTTTAGAGAGTAAATACTGAGATCGTAACACTAAAATATTTTAATGTCACATATTTATTCCTAAATTTATACAATAATTACAAAGATATTCCACAAAAATTTAACAGTTATAAAGAAATATTTTCAAAGGCAAGCAAGTGCTGTTATTTGTATATGGTTGATTTTCATCCGTTTTTGCAGATCATGTATATCATTGAAAATATTAAACACAAATATGGTTCAACTTTAGCTATAGTATATAGTTTATCCATATTTTTTTTATCCATATTTATTTTTATATTACAGGTAAATTTTTCCTGAAAATAATTCATCTAATACATTTCAGTTATAAATGATTCCTTCAATGAATTCTGAAAAATTTGGTTAATAAGTACTAGTTATATTCTAATGTCAGATTAAATGTAAAATTAATATCAGACTAAACATAAAGTTAATAATTATCAAGTTTTATTTCCCAAAATTGTATTTGGCAATTGATCTGGTGTACAATTTTTTCAAATACAGAAATAATTACAATTATCATAACATAAAATATCAATTAGAAAAACAGACAAAATTTTACACAGATATAAATACATGGTTTTTGGGCTTTGGAAAACAACATATAAACAAGTTTACTTACATTTACAAATCATATCCAGAAATAAAAAGTGAAAAAAAATCCTCAAAAAAAAAAATGTTCATTTTAATTGGTTAAAATTATGTTTGAATCAGCCATACATTAACATGAATTTTTCTTTGACTTGCAAATAAATTTTGTCATTTGTAATGTTTTTAAATAAAAGCTTGTGAATTTTTTCAAAGATGACATTTTAAATATTTCTATAAACTGTTCTTAATGATGACATTTTTCAGATGAAACCAA
This sequence comes from Doryteuthis pealeii, assembly GCA_023376005.1. Lineage (NCBI taxonomy): Eukaryota > Metazoa > Mollusca > Cephalopoda > Myopsida > Loliginidae > Doryteuthis > Doryteuthis pealeii. Next base: position 23,119,772 of record CM042151.1, read on the forward strand.
ACTATTTTCAAAAATTGTTTTACATTCTGTTATAAATTGAGTTACCTGAGAGGCAATGTTTATGTGAATTACTTTTAATTGGGTACAGGTGGTAGAGGTCTGTTGATGGAAGACTGGCTACCACTTGTGGGTACATTCCTTGATTGTAAATGTCTATTAGAAGAGCTACTATTATTGACATCAGTATGGGGACTGTTTTCATTCATGTAAGGTGTGTAAAAGCCTCTAGCTACTATTGTGGTATCACTGGGGTAATTGATGGTCTGTCCCAAAGGCTTCATTTCTGTGGTCTGCTGTTCACTTTGTGATGGAGGGGGATTACAATATTGCGAAGGGTACACATCTGTAAAATATAAATTGAGATTATTCTTGGTAACTTTTTATACACACTTAATATTTAAAGATTGAGATTTTCTTGCAATTTAAAAAAATATTTGATATCAATACTTTTCAGCTTTTATGAGTATTATGATTGTATTTAAATTTTTCCTTATAAAAATCCATGTCATTAAAATTTGGAAGCATATTTGATGTAAATTTTATAATAAAAGATATGCAAAATCAATATAGCCAAAGGTAAGTCTTAGTTGTTACTTCCATCTATATAATGACAAAAACAATCAATAAATATGTAGTATTAAGATAGAATTATTCAACTGAATATTCTCTTTTTATTACTTGCCTGAGACATCTTCAATTTGTCTTGTGTCTACACCACTCCATCCTTGCCCATTATCATTAATAGAAGACTTTGCAGAACTTCTGCTGGAATAGTCTTGTGTTCTCTCTAGTCTTTTCTTGTTTCTGTCACTACCAGATGGCAAGGCTACATCTTGAATATACATCTGATAAAACAGAAAGACATTTTATTCATAAAGAAAACATTTTTATAATCATGATCAAATAAAATACAATATTAACACTTAAAAAATATAAATGCAAAAAAAATTGAATGCAAAATATTTATCTTAAGAAATTAAATTCTTTTAAGACATCAAAGATATCAATATTAGAAGTATACATTAATCAATAAGTCTGAAGCCTAATGATGACAAAAACATTTATTCTATTTCAAAATTCAATCTGTAGATATTGATCCATCCTCAAATTGTGAATAAAATAATTTTATTTTAAATAATTTCATTATTTACAGACAAGAAAATATTGCATTTAATCAGTATATTTAGAAATTGCAAACAAATGCATACATTATATATATTCTCATAGGAATTTCCTAATTTCTTAGGAAAACAATAAATGTCATTGAGAATGTTCAAACACACTTATAGCAAAGAAAATTCATACATTCACACTGAAGTCAGGAAATGCAAAAATCTATTATTCTTGAGAGTGAGTAATCAGAAGAGATTAAGATTTTTTAGCAGATTTCTCAACTTATGAAAACTTATGCTTATAGGTATTTATTTACCTATAAGCATAAATTTTCATAAGTTTATAAAATTAAAGTGGAAATAATAGATAAAATGCTAAAATTATTATTTTTTAAAAGCCACATAATGTATAAGAGAGGTTATGTAATATTATTAGAGAGAGAAAGTAAGAAGTCTGATTTGTACTTCTGAAATTAAACATGCAGAGCTATGAAACAATAAGCCAACCTTACAAAAAATTGTACCAATTTTCTTTTTTCATCAGTTATGAAATGAATAAAGATAAATGTACTGATTGAAAGCAGAACAAGAGATGAAAAGAAAAAAATTATACAAATTAATCTAGATAATAAAGCCTGATAATTTAGTAATTCCCTAAAATATTAATAAAATGTTGAGTAAAAACAACTGGATTTTCTTTCAGGGGAAATAAATTCAAATTCTTTTTGTCAATAATCACTAAAAAAAATAAATCAAGAAAAAATAAATTCTTATAAAATAAGAAAAAAACTTGCCTGTGATATAGAGTCAGGAGCAACCTGTGGTTTTGGAAGAGGGGAAGAAAGCAGTTGTTGATTTGTGGAATAAGGATGGGTGTGCATTCGAGGTGTTGGTGGTTGACTGCTTCTCCTCATACCTGCATTTGTTGGAGGAACACCAACATTAGACCAAGGATTCGCTGGGTAAGGAGGACTTACCAAATGTCTTTGACCACTCACATAACTGCCTTCTACTACTGGAACACTCCGAGGATTACAACAGCGAAGGATACACACTGAGATTGAAGCTGTAATGATCACAGCTATTGTCACTGCTACAGAAACAATGATAATTGCTGAAGTCAGGTGGATCTTGTTATCTTTCTTTATGTTGACAGCATTTAACATTTCTGATGTCTTGTTGCTCACAGTCAGTGTCAAATAAACAGTAGTTCTGGCTGATAGAACTGGGCTACCACTGTCCTTCACTAGAAACTCCAGTTCATATGAGCCAGCATCTTGTTGGCTTAGAACATGAGTTGAAGATAATAAACCAGTGTATTGGTTGATGCTGAATATTTGTTTGCTATTTCCTCTGATTATTTCATATTTTAGAAATGCATTCTCTTGACTATCACTGTCTGATGCCTTGATTTGGGTAATGTTCTTGGTGATGTGGGTAATATGTTACATCCATATTATAAGGATTAACACTGGGAAATGTAAAATATGGAGCATTATCATTTTCATCTCTCACCTTAACAATTACACTCACTGTATTATTCAATGATGGACTTCCTTTGTCTTTTACAAATACTTGAAACTTATAAGTATCTTGAAACTCATGATCTAAAGACATAATGGAAGAGATTAATCCCTTTTCAGTGATTCTGAAAGGTACAAATTGTTTATTGGTGGGAAGTAGAGAAAAGGATAGTTTACCTCCAAGTTCCAAGTCTGGATCTGTAGCATTGATGGTGCCAACAGGAATTTTTGATCTCTGGTTTTCATCAATGAAGAATTTAAAAGATTGTTTAGAAATTGTGGTTGTTCATCATTCACATCCAAAACTTGGACTGAAAATTTGCTATCACTTTGAAGAGGAGGATTTCCTTTATCCTGACAAATGATGATAATGTCATGATGATCTTCAATCTCTCTATCCACTGGTTTCTTTACAATTACTTGATATTTCTTTGTATCCAGACTTTGTAGTTGAAATTTCTCATGATTAAGACTACAAGTAACTTTTCCATTTTGATCAGCATCCTGGTCAGTAACCTTCACATAGGCAATAAAACTTCCCACCTTGATATCTTCTGAGATATCAACTGTATTTTCTCTGGATGCAGATACAAAATTCACATCAATCACTGGAGCATTGTTTTGTTCATTGATCACATTCACTTGAACCATTGCCAGAGAACTTAATGGGGATTTCCTCCATCAGAAGCTTTTACATAAAGTTTATACTTCAGTTTTTGACTAGTTGTAAATTTCTTCATTAGAAAGATTTCTCCAGATTCTGAGTTTAAATCAAAATGTGCTTTAGCAACATCTGATGTTTTGGAACTAAAAATATAAAAAACCTTACCATTTTTTCCTAAATCTAAATCTTTTGCAGATAAAGTAGTAACCGGCAAAGCAGCATCTGGTTTATTCTTGATTGAAACATTATAAGCATTTTGAGAAAATACTGGAAAATTATCGTTAACATCAAGCACAGAGACATGGACATCTAGTGTGCTTTCTTTGGGGGGAGAGCCTCCATCTTTTGCAATTACTTCAATATTGTAAGTGCTTTTATCTTCTCTATCAAGCTTTTTTTCTAGGTTTATTGCTAATTGTGATGTTCCATCAACACTTTTTGATATGAATAAAGTGAATGGTTCATTTTCTTTATTATTCAGATGATAAGTAATCTGGGAATTTATTGTTCCTATATCTCGATCAAAGGCATTTGGAATTAATCGTTTTGTTCCTTCATTAGATTCTTCTGAAAATTCTATGTTGACTTGTTTGTCTGGAAACTCTGGTTGATGATCATTTACATCTTTTATGATAACTTTTACTTCTAATAATTTAATAAATGTTGAGGCCTTTTTTACAGCAATATCAACCATTTGAAAACATTCCACATTATATGTACAAAGTGATTCAGCATCCAGTGTTTGTGCAGTGTACAGTTTTCCTGTATTCTTTGAGACACGGAATAATTTAGAATTTCCACTAACACCTTTTTGCAATTGGCTGAATGTGATTTGTTTTTGGTCTTTAAGTGTTACATCATCCATCAAATGAGAATCTGCAGCAACATCACCCAAATAGGTGTTTGGACTTTTGCCTTCTTCCACATAATATGTCAGGTCTACACATATATAGCCATGCAGAACAGACAGCAACATGTATGCTTGTATTAACATTTTTCATTAAATAGAATGTTGGCAATGATGTGATATCCAATGATTTAGATTGTATCTGAAATTTTAAAAATAATAAATAAATTATATCAAATTTACACTTTATAATTAATAATTTTCTACAAATATTACATTTTTTAGTTTCTCTCAAAAATATTTTGAACCAAACAAAAACAGCAAAATCAAAAATACTGATACAACACATAAAAAAATTGAATTATGATAATATAATAATTGAATAACATCTAAACATATCTGACTGTTTTTGAAAATTTTAAAATGTTAATATGAATGTCATAGTTTGTTAATAATTTCCTTCTTAGATTTAAGTCATTCTCACACTATTTCTATAAACATCATACAAATGTGTAGTCATTGACTTTTTCACATTTTCACAATACTTTTATATGATACATTAAAATGGAAAATTGTCAAGAATAAATTAGCTTTTCATGTTTTAAAAAGTTAATTTCACAATCTTTTTCTTTTTTTTATAGAGTTATCTCCCTTGCATTATATGGCTTTAGAACTCAGTTCTAAAGCCATAGAATGCCCAGAAAATAGGAAATTTATAGAAAATTACATGAAGATAAAAAAAAACATTAGTTAACCTACAGCCAAACTTAATGAGACTCCTTTTTTGCAACTAAAGACCAGCAGCAGTTTCATTCAAATAATTCAGAGACTGCAAGAGTTGACATTATCAATACTGCCAGTTGTATACTCTTATTTTTTGTTTCAGTTTTTTCTTTGATAATGAATAAGGGACCAATTCAATCATTTTCACAAAATGGTAAGCTCTTTGAATAATGAATGACAACCTTTTTTGATTTTATTAAGGAAACTTTATTTTATATCATAACTTCTTAAACTAGGTTAAATTTATTCGACAGGATAGATTTCTTTGTTGTAAAGGGTAAAATGTAACATTTACAAATTTTAATCACTAAAATTCTATCTGATACTGATGAGCTTGTACATACACATGAACAAGCACACACAGAGTGCTAGCTGTTTTATTAATAAAGTTCGTAATTAACTGTTTGCTTAACAACATTGATATTTTGCCTATTTTTAAAAGGGGAAAATCTAGATGGGTGAACTGGTCAAAAAGGTAAATCGCTGAAGAAGATTCAAAACTGCTGTATATATCAATTAAAGCTAATGATATCATACCAAATGTTCACTCTTTAACCCTAAGAAATTTATTCTCAATTGCAAATTTCTTATAACAGCAACCGTGAGCAACTTTTTGATCTCCATGTTTCTAACATATGTGGGCATGCCTACAAGTCAGAAAACAGCATAGCTCACATGACTTTCATAAACATTTTTTCACGCTGACAGTTGCTGAGGCATGGAATAAGCTGCCTGCGTCTGTTGTGGGCTGCTGAAACACTGCATCTTTCAAAGCCTACATCCTTCCTGTAGTCCACCAACACTATACCTGATACTCCCATCCACACACATATGCATGCACACGCACACATACATGTATATTATTACTGTACGCTGTTCATGTTCCTGACACTAATACATTATTCTGTGTACTAGACATGAGACTTTGATGAGTTGTTGTGCACATGAGCACTGTACACAATAAATTTCATTATTATTATTATTATTATACAAAATTATTTAATTGTTATTATGTAGCATAATGGACCTAGGAACACCATAATTGTGGCCTTGTGCCAGACACAGAGAAACCTTAATAGGATGTATCATGATTCTCAGATCTTACGGGAGTGGGGAAGCAATGTAAAACTAATTATCACCTTTGAGTCTATTCGGAGCCATTAAGTCTGGGATTATGCTAGTAAAATTTAGTTTAATCGGTTTGTCAGAAGAAAGGATGGTTGACCCGTCGACCTCTTAAGTGACACGTGTAATTTGGAAAAACAGTTAGTACGTTCGAAAGGTTCGAGAAGATTCTAGAAGATTCCACTTCGATTTCTATTTAATGAGGGAACCTTAGATTTTGAATCAGTTGAGTTCCGGGGACCGAGGAGAGTTAAGTCCTGAGACCGAGAGAGTAAGGTCAGTTGAGTTTGTTTGACCGAGCTGGTGAGAGGCGAGCGACTGGGGTCCTGGAATGCAGATACGGTGTGCTGTGAAACCTGAGATGTAATATTGACACTGCACGAAGTAAAAACATACCTAAGCCTGATAATTGGTACTGACCGTTGGAACGAAGTTAAGAGCATCACTAAAAACATATATGTTAACGATATTTCTCTCTCTCTCTCTCAAAAGTTATAGGAAGTTTGGAATATAATAAACTTCTGAGAAGTAAACCGGTGTTATTAGTTTGCTCTATTTACAACGAAAGAAACCGTTTATGAATGGGAACTCTGCCACAAACAAAATAGTAAAATATATTATCGTAAAGGGGACGACCACTGGACGCACGTGGAGAAAGTCAATGGCCGTAACGAGGAGCACGCGGCCTGTGTAAGTTGATACTCACCCGCTTGATACTGACCAAAGAACTACTAGATTCTGCGAGTGTGTGGAGTTGTAAACAACCCCAAGAAGTTCCACACCTTATGAGAAAGACGACGGCCACATAACAGATACGAATTAGTGCCGTGAAAGAAACAAAACCCGCTACGTTACATATCGCTAATCGATACTGTGTAACAAACGCCACAACGTTACAATTAGTATTATTTGGATTATTTGGACTATTTCCTCATCTTTATTGTTTCGGCCGATGTGCCCTCTGCACTTTTTCAGGTATTTCTTGTTGAACTCGGGAACCTTCTCAAACTCAGGAATTCAATCCACGGGTGTATCCTGTTCTCATTCCGTTAACCATAGTTGGGGTACAGGTGTTAAGCTGTGTTGATTATTATTCTATGTTGCTCTTGACCAGCATTGAACTTGCAGCCTAGGGATAACTGTCACTTAGAACTGTTTTAACGCAATGCCTTTATCCACTATGCTATGTGTCCAATTGAACAATTCAGTGTAAATTTTGGGAACTTATAAACTTAATGTCTTGTTTTACCTAGAATATCTACCTTTTTACTTATGTATGATTTTTTAACTTGACTCATACTGTGTGTTTTTTTTTTGTTTTAAAAAAAAATCTAATCTAGCCTTTATAATTATAGGTTCCCATATTGTATTCATCTCTATTCTTGGTCTATCTAAAAGGCTATTTAATTGCAGTTTAAGTATGAAAGTAATATGACAATTACATTTACTAAAGTACACATCATTCTTTACATACAATTTTACATAATTTATATAGTGAACACAAAAGTTTAATGAAAACCATAAGATAAAAATGAAGTACACTTTATAATGAAATCTCTGAAAAACCTGTCATATTTTAAAAACATTCTTTATAGGAGTAGCCATTTCTTAGAATTAAATTTGAAAATGTATTTCTAACAGTATTCAAGATGTTATTTCCATCTTTATTACTTTATTCTTCTGAAAATATATCTACTATCATTTAACATTCTTAAAATTATATCCAAGAGAATTCTCATTATATACTTATCAAAAAAGATAATTATTGCTAGAAGTTGTTTGTATAATAGCTTATATTAGACCATAATCCAATTATAAAGGAAAAAGATCAGAATTATGTACTGTGTGATATTGCATTAAATTAAAACTACATATTATTACTAACTTGATATTGAACATATTTCATATTTATTTTAAATGTTTTCCTGTGTTTATATGTATCTTTCTTGTTACTTCATTTTCATTTTTGTTAAATTATTTTTTCTACAAATATTGTTTTCTGATCTATTATAGAGAATATGTTGAAATGCAATAAGTGGAAATAAGGTTAATTTTCAAATAGAATAAGGAATATGAATTTTAACTTCTCTTACAACTATACAACATATAATATATGAATTACTTGTATGTATTAAGGCTTAGAGAATACAACATTTTGGTAAACTTTAGAAGATACAATGATATAACTATATAATAAAATTAATATTAAAAAAATCAGACTTTTATATATTATGAATGCAAATGAGGGTTCAGCAGAATAGATAGTTACAACATAGCCAATGTTTCATAAATTAAATATCAGAATTATCAGCAGGTAATAACTTACAATCTAACAGTATCATAGATTACTATTCATGTTTTATATACAATTGTTTTAATAACCTTGTGTATCATATATTTTCTCATATAAGCAATACTAAAATGTAAAAGAAAAATTAATTATCTATTATTTTAGTGAAATATATCTATAAAATATATATAAAATACATGAAAGAATATACAAAAATTATAAATATATATGTGGCACTAATGAGTCAATAATTAAAGATACTTAAATTCAGCCTACATAACAAACAAAAAATATCTAAAATTAAATTTCTCATAATTTTTCTCGTCACTGTGTGAATGAGGATCTTGAATACATTATACACAAGATCCTTCTTAAAATATTTCAATTAAATTTCATACCTAAGGGAAAATAATAAAAGTATATATATATATATATATAATTCCTTGCAGTTATTTTAAGCTATATTTTCTATATTGAAACTTTTTCATGTTAATCTGAAATATTAACAATGTATGCTCCAGAAAGGGAAATGTGTACCACAAAAATGGCCACTTTTAATAAAAGATAAATGCAGCAAACGTGAACTGTCATCTCTCTGTGTAAAAAAATGTTTTATTGATATAATGCCTCTAATTCAACAATTTATAAGATAGTAAATGCATGAGAAATACTTATAGAACAATAAACATCACCGCTATACAAATGCTGAAGAAAAATATGAAAAAACAAAAACATGAAAAACAAAACTGGCCATGGCATCTTTTGTATTAACAATGGCAATGATGCCTGCTACATTAGGTTAAACATTACTGCTGCTGACACAAAGGAAGATGGAGTAAATTTTAAAAACTTACCTTCAATGGGAAATCCAGATGAATTTATAGTAAAAGGAAAAGTACATCCAGAGAAAAAATAAAGCTCCTGTAGCAGCAGCTTATTTCTTGCCAACATCCCTGGTTGTTTCTTTTGTGTATTTCATGTGAGAGGGAAGCCAGCAATCCTACTTTGTGTGTTGTGTGTATAATGGCTGCTTCTGTGTTAAAATAGCTAATAGGCTTATTAGTTTCTGAAACTGTGTCTTTAAAATATTTCAAATCCACTTCTTTTTTGTTTTTAAATTCATTAAAAATCACATACATCAATAAAATTTTCACAGAACTGAGATGTGAAAAATGATAATTTAGAAATAAAATTAACAATTAAAAAATACGTATTTATCCATTATGGCCTACTTCTTTCTTCTTATTTAGTCTTTGAATATATTTTACAATATTAATAAAAATTCAGTCAAGTTCTTCTTAAATATTTTAGTGCTCAGTTATCTTAATAAAAAATCCAATTTTTATTTTAAAAGTAATTTAACAGTCACAAAAGAAAGTGTAAAATTCAAAATAATTTCTTTAATAATGAAATCTAAAAAATATCTCTAATAAAGAAAATTAATATAAAAGTAAACATTAAACTGAAATTTAAAAAAATCTATACCAGTAATTAAAATATTCACCAATTTGTGACCAATGCATGGCATTTTTCTTGATATTTGAAAATTTAGCTTAATTAAATGTTTATGTATAACTACAAATAAAATACATGTTATTTTTATTTAAGAAAAAGAAGTCCACAATATTTTCATCGAAATTATAATCTAGAATACAATATGAAAGGAAATAGATCCTTTAAGAAATGCAAATCTTTTAATATCAATTTAGAATTATTCTATATTTCTGAAAAATTCTTTTCGTTATTAAATAAATTTAATAGTTGATAAAATTCCTTTTTACATATGAATAAGATAGATATTCTATGATCATGTTTTTACAATATTTCCTTTCTCATTTTTTTCTCATTATAGAATGAGCAACCTTTTGTTTTGCATTATTGATAAAACCTATTTCATTGAGGAAGAGGTGGAAGTGGTCTGTTGATGGATGTTTGACTCCCACTTGCAGGTATGTTCCTTGATTGTAAATGTCTACCAGATGGACTATTACTGTCACTACCTGAGTGAGACTTGGAACCAGTCTGAAGACTGTTTTCATTCATATAAGGTGTGTAAAAGCCTCTGGCAACTATTGTGGTATCACTAGGTAATTGACAGTCTGTTCCAAAGGCCTCATCTCTGTGGTTGGAATCAAATCAGTTTGAGAAGGTGGGGGATTACAATACTGTGAAGAAAATACACCTGAAATTACAAAAAATTAAATATTGAGAAATTGTTTGATCTAACATCTTGCAGATATCTAAGTTAAAAAATAAAGAAGAAAAATCAAATGAACAATATTTGCAGTTTTTGCTGCTATTCATTCATGTTATTCAGTTAAAAAAAACAAAACAAACAAACATTTTATTTGGTTCACATTTATGGTGTATGAGGATATATATGAAATAACACAAACTAGATTACAAAAGTCACATGCAACTGTATATATAGAGGGTCATTCAATAAATAAGAGGATTTAAAAAATAAAACACAAAATATTTTTTTTCAGAATTTTAAACAGAAATATAAACTCTTCATTGTTTGGAATTGGTTTATAGCCAAAAGTATTCTAAACCCACAAAAATATGCTTTGAGGTTATTCAAAATGGTGTTCCATTCTTGAATAGAGGTTTGATATAAAATTTTTGGTGTCTGAAAGATGTAAACTATGTGAAATTTACAGAACATTGTGTAATGTGTACCGAGAAGTACATTTTAGGAAAAAAATGGTTACAAATGGGTTTGCCATTACAAGCATGAGTCAAAAAGACACTGACTCTCTGGTAAAGAAATAGTTCTGAGTGCAGCGGTCAGTAAAGAAGGTGATGCTGACAGTCTTCTGGGACATGAAAGAATCCATCACAATTCATTTCCTTGAAAAAGGTGCATCTGAAAATAGCACTTCCTATTGCTAATTCCTCAAGTAAAATTCACCTTATTTACTGAATGACCCTTACATATATGCCAAAAAGGGAACAAAATTTTATTACATATACTGTGAAAACTTATAACTCACCTGACTCATCTTTGGTGAGTCTTGTATCAACATCATTCCATTGTTGTCTATTATCACTGAGAGATGACTTTACAGATCTTTGACTGGAATAGTCTTGCATCCTGTCAATCCTTTCTTTCCTTCTATCACTACCGGATGGTAACGCAATGTCCTGAACATACATCTTGCATAAATAAAATATAAAAGGAAGTTTTCAATTAATCCTAGTAAAAATACAAAATGAAAGAACAGTAAAAAAAATCTTACTTCCAAACAATAAAGACAGAAAATATCACATTTCACTGTTAAGAGTGAAATGTTAAAAAAAATAACATGGTCAAAAGATTATAATCCCATACAATTCATATCAGTAACTGAATTGAATGCAGTAATATGATATATGACCACATCATTTTTGTCAATGCTTTACACTAGGTTTTACAGACTTTTGGTATCAGCATTTTAATTGTGTCAAAAAATTTAAATATCTACTTTGAAGTTTTATTTCTGTTTTTAATCGAAAGATTAATGGCATGAAGTTAGTTATAAAAAATAAAAACTCTTTTGCAAATTTAAACCTGTTTTACAATGATTGTAGATACTGTTTACATTTTTATCAACTTAAATTATACTATGGGGGAAAGGGCTGTCAACTCTAGTCTTAAAATTCTTCCTAATATTTACATGCAGTCTATGCATCAATGAAATTTAATTCAAAGAAAATTAAACAAGTTAATGTTTTATTAAATGGATTGTAAAAAAATGATTTACTTTTTGCTTACAATACAGTAAAAAATATATTTTTCCTATTAACATGAGTCAAAGGTCAAGTCATTGTTAAATCTAAAAGAAATAGACAGAATTTTTACTATTATCAAGGAACAGTATAAAAAATAATTTGAATAAACTGATTGTGCTATCTACACATTAAAAGCATATTTAAATTTTAAAAAAAAATTAAAAAAACACTTTTAAAAAAATCAGAAATTCTAACAAAGGCTGCAGTAAATAAAACTGTATAGTAAAAGTTTGATAATAAAAAAAATATTGCTCAAGCCAATTAAGTAGACAAACAGGAGATATATTTTGACATTACAGAACTGGAAGGAATACTAGCAAATGAATGCATAAAATGAAAGTAAACAAGGGCGGTTATCCAAAATTATTTTTGAAACTCATCCATGAATCTTAAATGCAGAACAATTAAGAAAAAAAATTAAATATTTTGTTAAATATCTTCATCATGAAAGGAACTAGTAAAACTTTACATATTTTGATTAGCCAAACACAGTTTTATATAATCACAAAGTTTCAGGATTTTCAAAATTGAATATATATATATCCTCATATCATGCTAGTAGCATGGATATCCATGACAATCTCTTGCCAAACGTTCCCATCATTCATTGCTCCCGGCAGGTACTCTGCACAGTATCCAGTATCTGTGCAGAGCTGCTTAATGTAAGTCTTTGCTGGGTGGCCTGCACTAGCATGCCCATGTGCTGGTCTCCACAGGAGAATGTTGCATATGAGTTCAACCTTGCTTCTCCAGCAGTGTCCAGCATGTCTTGTTTGTCTCACAGTGGGCAAGTGGCCATACAGCTGTTTTCTTGTGGGTTGTTGTTTTGTTTAAGATTGCATGCTGCATTCTTGAGCATTTCCCATCTAGCTTATTCTCTAGGTGTTTTGTTAAGTTCCAGGTGGTGCAGCCATACAGTAGCACTGATACAACTACGGCTTCGAAGTATTATCACATTAACTTGTCAATGAGATCAGATTTCCATATGACTGATGATCTGTTGATAGCAGACCATATCTAGTTGTGCTTTTGTATTATTTGGGTAGGTGTAGGTCCATAGTTTGCCTTTTTGTTTTTGGAATTCACTGTTTAAGCATACAAGCCTGTCTTCAAAAAAGAACTTGGTTAGGAGTTCACCATTCCTGTTTGAAGTGTTATGTAGGCAGAACCTATTGTTCTTGTTTTTGCATATCTGCACATTCATGTCTCCCCTAATGACAAGGACATTGTGTTTAGGAATGTGTCTGCATAGGGAGGATAGCTCATTGTAAAACTTTACGATATCCATTTCATTGCTGACATTGTGGGGCTGTAACATGAGACTACTGTCATGCAGTGATTGCCATTAGACATAGCACTCATGATTCTTGGTTGCATTTTTTCTATGCTGTTTAGCAATTTTAGAGCTCGAGGGCTGAGGAGCATTCCTACCCCTCCTATGGTGGCATTAGCAGAGATTTTCCATGCAGATGCCAACACAAAAATCCAACCATTACCAGTTTTGTGGTATCTTAATTTTAATACGCTATGATCAAATCTACGTTCCTGGCTGTTGACCCATTTTGGATTCATCCGACCAGCTTCTTGTCAAGTACACCGTTGACCCGTTTTGGGTTCATCCACCAATTTTCCAATCCACCACTGCTACACATGGTTTCCATTGTAACATGCTCTTATGGTATGTACATTGCTCTGTCTTGCATGTTGTGAAGCAAAGTAAGAGAGAGAGAGAGAAAGAGAGAGAGAAAAAAGTTTGGGTTTCTCTAAGTTTTAACTTAGTTAAAGTCCAGAAGTCACCTCCCATTTTAGTGTTAAAGTAACTCTTTCTACTTTCTTATCCCCCCCCAAAAAAAAAAAAATTAGTTACTTTAAGTGGCAACCAGTGTAAGTTAACCCATGTTATTTGATAGTAAAATTTGAATATTTTGTACATTATATTTTTTTTTTGTTTTTATAATATATGCAGGTTACTTCGGCAAATGATATAAAATTTGAAATTTGTTCCACTTACATAAGTTGTCAGTCAGTCATTAAGTTCTTTGTCTTATGGAACTCTGTATCAAGCTAATTTTTTTTACAACTACCTTATATTCTATTAAACATTTATCTCTCTCCACCCCCTCTATAGCATTATTAAAGCAGTCAACTCATGTTATTTGATAGTATAGTTTGAAATATTAACTCAAAAGTTTAAAAAATATTAGTATTACTGATATTTTGTACATTATATTTCTAATTTTTTTAAATAATATATGTGGCTTATTTCAGCAAATAATATAATATTTGAAATTTGGTCCACTCGTACATTAGTTGTAAGTCATTGTTTTATAGAACTCTGTGTTTAAGCTATTATATATATATATATATATATATATATATATATATATATATTAGTCTATTGTAACATCCTGTGTTTGTTATACATTTTCTCCACATACTGTCAGAATAATTTCCTCATTTTACTCCCATGTATATATATATATATATATATATATATATATATATATACACTAGCAGAAGTACCCGGTCCATGATTTTAAGAACACCAGTGATTGAGAGACAAAAGAGGAAGAGCAGAGTAAGAAAGGAAAATAATTTAGCAAATTCTCATTAAATTAAGAAAAAAGTCACTGAGAATTCATACATAACAATGTTTGTTTATTTTACGAAAATATTAAAGCCGTCCCATCATGGCGTAAAGATAAGTAAGCTAGTTTCACAGATCTGTTACTACTGAACACTGATTTTGATTCAAAATGGATGCCCCAAACTTGCGAACTTTAGTCACATCCTACCTGTGGGGCAATTCGGGTAAATAAGGAATGCATCCTTTCGCAGTGTAATATCCTACCCATTGGTGAACGTGTTGGGTACCATCATGATATAATGTTTTTTTTTCTTCACTGTATACCCCTAACTTGTGACCCTGTGTCTCATCCTACACATGATGAACAGGTTTGAAAACATCCTACACGTGGCGAGCAGTTTGTGTAAAGAATAAGGGTGTTCCATCATAGTGTAATTACTAACAAGCTAGTCTTGCAGGTGCATTACTACTATCCTTGGTGGATGCCTTATACTGGTGACTGTGTCACATTATTCCTTTAGTGAACAGGTTATGTAAATACCTACATTTATAATATTTAAAAAAACTTTTACCCTAAAATTGTAAGTGGTTTGAACCAATTTTCTTTTTCTTTGTGATTTACAATATTAGAAAAGGCGTTAGTTTAATTTATTTTCTTTTTTTACTCCAGAAAAATGTAACAGTACAAAAGAATTAAAAATAGACATTTTTTCGTCATTCATTTTCTTTTTTGGGGGGGTGGCGGTACATTTAGAATAGTACTTCAAATAAAGGTACCCATTGGCCTCAAAGATTTCCATGATTTTTTTTTTTTTAGTTACCAAAAAATTAAACTTTTTTTTTACAATTACTACTGAATTAAAAGAAAAACTCATATTTGAATGGGAAATCGGAATATTCAAACACCATGCGTCTTAAGACTTTTTTTTTTTTTAATTAGGAAGAACTGTGGTAAGTCCTGCACATCAATTAATTTTAATTATCAAATTATATCATTTCATCAGTAAAAATATAAAAATAAATTTGTACTTTTCCTCATAAACATATTTGAGAATTTATTTCACAATGACAATTTCTGAAGTCGATTCATAAGATAAGATCCATTAATGATAAGTAGCAAGTTGGAGTCTCGCTGGATGCAAACTTTTGTCAAATCCTACCTATGGTGAACGATACAGGTAAATAAGAAATGCATCCCATTTCAGTGTAACAGTCTGCAAGCTAGTCTCGCAGATTCATTACTACTACATGATGAATTCAATCCACGCTGTATTCCCCATACCTGCAACCTTGTGTCATCCTACCTATAGCGAATGTGTTGGGTAAATAATGATGGTGTCCCACTGTGGTGCAATGGTTATTTTTTGATTTTTCGCTGTATGCCCCTTAGTTGTGACCTTGTGTCACATCCTACACATGAACAGGTTTGAAAAGGGCATCCTATTGGGATGTAATGGTGGGCAAGATAGACTTGCCAATCCATTTCTACTTGATAAATTTGATCCTTGCTGGATTCTTCATATTTGTGATCATGTGTCATATCCTACGCGTGGCGAACAGTTTGTGTAAGGAATCAGGGCCTCCCATCATAGTGTAGATGTTAGCAAGCTAGTCTCTCAAATGCAAGAATACTGAATAGCGAGGTCGATCTTCAGTAGAAGCATTACATTTGCGACTTTGTTTCACATTCTATCTGTGGCAAAAGGGTTAGGTAAATATCTACATTTAAAACATTAAAAATTTTCCCCTAAACTAAGTGGTTTGGACCAATTGTATTTTTTCTTGTTGAGTTACAATGTAAGAAAATTCAATTAATTTTTCTTTTTTACCCTATAAAAATGTAACAATAAAAAAAGAATTAAAAATAGACATTTTTTCGTCATTCATTTTTTTGGGGGGAGGGAATACATTGACAATACTACTTCAAATAAAAGGGACCCATTGGTCTAACAGATTTTCATGATTTTTTTTAGTTACCAAAAAATTAAGTTTTTAAAAAAATTTTTTCAGTAAGTACTGAATTAAAAGAGACTGTTGGAATGTGGAATTGGAATATTTAAATGTCATAGGTCTGAAGAATTTATTGTTACTTATGAAGAATGGTGGGAAGTCCCATATAATTTAATTTTGAATTTTTACTGATGAAATATTAAAATTAATCGTCTTGCAAATCGATTAATTTTAATATTTCATCAGTAAAAATTCAAAATTAAATTTGTACTTTTCCTCATTATAAACATGTTAAATTATATTTTAAATTTTATTTCTCAATGTCATTTTTCTGAAGTATAAATCGACTCATAAGATAAGATTTATACTGCTTAGTAGTGAGTTTGATCCTCGCTTGATGCCCCAAACTTGTAACCTAGAGTCACATCCTACCAAGCTAGAGCTAAACATGAATATATTTGATTCTTAGTCCTCATTTACATATACATAAAAAGTAAGAAAAAGTCCTTACAATAAAAAGAAGCTAGGAATTTAAAATTTTTTTGAATTACATTTTTTTCATTTACTTTAGAATACATTTCAATTGTTTTTTTTTGTCTTCCCAAAATGTTTTATATTAGTACAAAATTACAATAGTAATTTACAAATAAACACATTACATTTAAATTTATCTATGGAATCTGTGTGATATTTAAACATACTGGCTATAATATTATACTTGATAGAATTTGCTTACAACTAAGATTTATCGAAATGTAAAGTCAGGGTAAGTATTTTCCCAACCGGTTATCCACGGGTAAGACGTACTGGGTTGTTCAGCTGTATTAACAGCAGAGTATGGCTCCAATAAAGTGGAGGGTCAGAGATTATATGAATAATTCATTTTTGTCGCTAAAGCGTTCCACAAATTGATTGATTTTTAATTTAATTATATCACTTACTCAGTAAAAGTTAAACACTAAATTTTATACTGTTTAATGAGTACACGAGATTTTAATGCCAAAGGGCTTCAGAGTTATTGTTATAATTTTTGCGGTATAACAGGTAATAAGGGAAAACTTGCAGACCCATTAATACTAAATAAGGTGTTTCATCCTCGATGGATGCCCAATACACTCAACCTTGCGTCATATTCTCTGAAAAACATGTTGCATAAATACTTAATTGCTTCAATAATTTTGTCAGCAAAAGACTCAACGGTGAATACTATAGATTGACCGTGCCATAGTTACTGACTTTGAAGTTATATTTCTCTATTTTAAAAAGCATTTTTACAAATAATGTTTGAGAAAATATGAGAAGAGCAAGGCAATGCCTTTTATAGTTATAATTATCACAGTATATAAATGTACACTCAATACTATCAAGTTATTTTCATATTCTATTCTATGATACCCCCCCCCCCAAAAAAAAACTTGCTATCAGTCTTTGAAATTGTAATCCATCATAGTTTTTAGAGTCCAGAGTTTCTTAGATTCCAGTTTCTCATTGCAAGTGAAGGTCTAAAAAATTTCTCAATCGGGGTCTTGATAAAAATGGCTAACAATCAATATATTTGGTTCTAAGAAATAAGTCCATATTTATTCTTAATATTTCTTAGTTCTCCACATAAACTAAGAATTTTTTACTTTTAGTACTAAATTACAAAACAGGAAATTTTCGAAAAGATTATATTGAAAATTTGCCCATGAAATGTGATATATTTGAACTTAGCGGGTGTAATAATATTGTACATGACAAAATTGGCTTACGGCTATTGAAGGCAGACTTAGTATTTACCCAAATTGTTCACCACTGGTAGGATGTGTCACAAGTATAGGACATCGAACAATGATAAAACTCGGTATTCAGTTGTAAATGTTCTTCGGCGAGTATTTAACTACTCATCAAGCTAAATGTGACAAGATTGTTTAATGTGGATGAGCTGCAAGTTGGGTTTAAGAATTGGGGCAGCCTAAGACACTGGGAATAAACCCAGTCCTGCACTTTTTAGGTGAGAATGCAGGTCCCTGAAATGAACCTAGAAACTTTTGCGGCTTCTCAGTCCAGGCTCAAATACTAAATTTTGATCTTTGCCCAAGCCGGATATGGAAACTGAAGGCGGTGTACAGCAAACTATATTCACCTGGACACGTTCAATTATAGGGTGGGTGGGTTATGCTAAAGCGAGTCTTTCTGTACTTACTTATGAAGAATTATGAAGAGTTCCACAAAGTTTGTTTAATTAATTAATTATCTCACTTAATTAGCAAAAATCAATAACAAAATTTTGTGTGTTTCTTAGTTAGACGGATATTAAATTATATGCAAGATTTCAAAACTGAATGACTTATATTATCAAAGTTTTAGGTCGACACACACATACCGTCAGATTCCTTGAGACTCTTTTATATATATATAAAGGATTTTAAAACATTTAAAACCATTATTGAATATTAATTTTTTTTAAAACATTTTAAAAAATTTTTCCAACATATATTTTTTTCACTGATTCAAAAATAAACAAATAAAAACTTTGGAAAAATGTGTTAGTTTTATTGCAATTTATGTATATTATATTGCAAATTTTTTATATATCCTCACAAAGGTTATATAAAATTCAAACCGATGTAAATTTTCTGTGTGATTAAAATTATCTTTAAAAATTTCATTAAATCAAATGTTGACTGACCTAAAACATTTTCATAGAGTAATTAAAATACAATGTTTGCAAAAATAAATTCTTTATTAATGAATAATAAATAATTTCATTGACATTTAAAAGTTAACTCATTTTTGGAAGATTCTAAAAGTGAGTTTGTTTTTTGGTCTAAAATTTTTCTACAAAAAAAAAAATTCTGTAAAGCACACAGTTTTAGAAAATGTAAACAACTTTTCAAAACCAAATATCACTAGTTCTATTGGGTTTAAAAATGGGGGAAAAAAATTATCATGATAATCTTTTGTTCCAATTTCAAGTGCTTTTTACAACATGTCACTTTTTAATTAAAAGTTTAAGTATATCTTGCTGTACTTTAAAAAAATGTAATATACAAGAATACATTGAATATCTCCTGTATCAATAAATCATGAATTTATACAAAGTAGATATCTTCAAACAATTTCTAAATTTTATTAAAAATTGAAGAAAAAAAGAGAAATAGATTAAGAAAACATACCTGTGAAACTGAATCTGGAGTTGGCTGTTTGGGTGTTGAAGATAAAAGCATTTGTTGAGTACTTGAGTAAGGATGTGATTGCATTCGAGGTGTTGGTGGTTGACTGCTTCTTCTCATATCTGCATTTGTTGGAGGAAAACCAACATTCGACCAAGGATTGGCTGGGTAAGGAGGACTTACCAAATGTCTTTGACCACTTACATAACTGCCTTCTACTACTGGAATACTTCGAGGATTACAACAGCGAAGGATACACACTGAGATTGAAGCTGTAATGATCACAGCTATTGTCACTGCTACAGAAACAATGATAATTGCTGAAGTCAGGTGGATCTTGTTATCTTTCTTTATGTTGACAGCATTTAACATTTCTGATGTCTTGTTGCTCACAGTCAGTGTCAAATAAACAGTAGTTCTGGCTGATAGAACTGGGCTACCACTGTCCTTCACTAGAAACTCCAGTTCATATGAGCCAGCATCTTGTTGGCTTAGAACATGAGTTGAAGATAATAAACCAGTGTATTGGTTGATGTGAATATTTGTTTGCTATTTCCTCTGATTATTTCATATTTTAGAAATGCATTCTCTTGACTATCACTGTCTGATGCCTTGATTTGGGTAATGTTCTTGGTGTGATGTGGGTAATATGTTACATCCATATTATAAGGATTAACACTGGGAAATGTAAAATATGGAGCATTATCATTTTCATCTCTCACCTTAACAATTACACTCACTGTATTATTCAATGATGGACTTCCTTTGTCTTTTACAAATACTTGAAACTTATAAGTATCTTGAAATTCATGATCTAAAGACATAATGGAAGAGATTAATCCCTTTTCAGTGATTCTGAAAGGTACAAATTGTTTATTGGTTGGTAGCAGAGAAAAGGATAGTTTACCTCCAAGTTTCAAGTCTGGGTCTGTAGCATTGATGGTGCCAACAGGAATTTTTGATCTCTGGTTTTCATCAATAAAGAATTTAAAAGATTGTTTAGAAAATTGTGGTTGTTCATCATTCACATCCAAAACTTGGACTGAAAATTTGCTATCACTTTGAAGAGGAGGATTTCCTTTATCCTGACAAATGATGATAATGTCATGATGATCTTCAATCTCTCTATCCACTGGTTTCTTTACAATTACTTGATATTTCTTTGTATCCAGACTTTGTAGTTGAAATTTCTCATGATTAAGACTACAAGTAACTTTTCCATTTTGATCAGCATCCTGGTCAGTAACCTTCACATAGGCAATAAAACTTCCAACCTTGATATCTTCTGAGATATCAACTGTATTTTCTCTGGATGCAGATACAAAATTCACATCAATCATTGGAGCATTATTTTGTTCATTGATCACATTCACTTGAACCATTGCCAGAGAACTTAATGGGGGATTTCCTCCATCAGAAGCTTTTACATAAAGTTTATACTTCAGTTTCTGACTAGTTGTAAATTTCTTCATGAGAAAAATTTCTCCAGTTTCTGAGTTTAAATCAAAATGAACTTTAGAAATGTCTGATGTTTTGGAACTAAAAATATAAAAAACCTTACCATTTTTTCCTAAATCTAAATCTTTTGCAGATAAAGTAGTAACCGGCAAAGCAGCATCTGGTTTTTTTGATTGAAACATTATAAACATTTTGAGAAAATACTGGAAAATTATCATTAATATCACTCACAGAGACATGACATCAAGAGTACTTTCTTTGGGGGAGACCTCCATCTTTTGCAATTACTTGAATATTGTAAGTGCTTTTATCTTCTCTATCAAGCTTTTTTTCTAGGTTTATTGCTAATTGTGATGTTCCATCTACACTTTTTGAAATGAATAAAGTGAATGGTTCATTTTCTTTCTTTTTTAGATGATAAGTAATCTGGGAATTTATTGTTCCTACATCTCGATCAAAGGCATTTGGAATTAATCGTTTGGCTCCTTGGGTAATTCTTCTGAAAATTCTATGTTGACTTGTTTGTCAGGAAATTCTGGTTGATGTCATTTACATCTTTTATGATACTTTGACTTCTAATAATTTGATGAAAGTGGATGCCTTTTTAACAGCAATGTCAACCATTTGAAAACATTCAACATTATAAGTACAAAGAGATTCAGCATCCAGTGTTTGTGCAGTATACAGTTTTCCTGTATTCCTGGAGACGCGGAATAATTTAGAATTTCCACTAACACCTTTTTGCAATTGGCTGAATGTGATTTGTTTTTGGTCTTTAAGTGTTACATCATCCATCAAATGAGAATCTGCAGCAACATCACCCAAATAGGTGTTTGGACTTTTGCCTTCTTCTACATAATATGTCAGGTCTACACATATATAGCCATGCAGAACAGACAGCAACATATATGCTTGTATTATCATTTTTCATTAAACAGAATGTCAGCAATGATGAGATATGCAATGAATTGGGCTGTATCTGAAATTGTTAAAACAATAAAATTATATCGTATATAAAATTTATAAATAATGATTTTCTGCAAATATTACATTTTTCTTTAGTTTCTCTGAATTAAATGTTTTAAAGAAAACAAAAAAGCAAAATCCAGAATTCTGATTTAACAGATAAAATAATTTTACCTAAATAATTGAATAACATTTAAATATATCTGCTTTTGTAATATTTAAACTGTTATTATAGATAGTATAGTTTGTTAATAATTTCCTCCGTAGATTTACCTGGCTCTAACACTATACCAATAAAAAATTATAAAGATGTATAGTTACTGTCTTTTCCACCATTATTTTCGTATGATACTTAATGTAGTTGAAAATAGTAAAGAATTAATTAGCTTTTCATATTTTAAAACGTTAACTTCATGATAAATCTTTTTTTAGAGTTATTTCCCTTGCATTCTATGGTTTTCTAACTTAACTTCAGCATAGAAAATATTTTAAGATGAAGATAAAATAATAACAACATATTAGTTAACCCACAGTCAGGCTCAATAAGACTCCTTTTGTATCCTTAACGTCTGATATAATGTAACTGAGAGTAATTTTGCAAAAAAAATCTACAAGTAAATATTTGAGTAGTATGCCTAAAAGACCAGCCACAGTTTCATTCAAATAATTCAGCGATTGCAGTAGGTAACATTATCAATAATGCCAACATTGTCTACTTTTATTTTTTGTTTCAGTATTTTATTTGATAATGAATAAAGTATATGGACCTATTCAATTATTTTCACAAAATGGCATTCTCTTCGTATAATTGAATGATAAAGAAAATAATTTTGTGCTACATCCATTAAAAGTCAACCTTTCTTGATTTAAAAAAAAAAAAAAAAAAAAAATAAATAAATAAATTTTGCCTCATCACTTCTTAAATTGGGATAAATTTATCTCACTAGACAGATTTCTTGGCTGTAAAGAGTAATAAATAGCATTCAGAAATTCTGATTACTAAAATTCTATGTATCTGACACTGATGAGCTAAAAAGACACACACAGAGGGTCAAGTGCTTGCTGGTTTTACTGATTAAGTTGGTAATTAACCGTTTGCTTAACTACATTAATATATTACCTATTTTAAAAAAAGGAAAATCTAGATAAATGAACCAGTCAAAGGGTAAATCACTGAAGAAGATTTTACATAATTTATATAGGGAACATGAAAGTTTAATGAAAACCAAAAGATAAAAATGAAATACACTTGTGAGAAGATTTATAATTAGCATTTGTTGAGTACTTGAATAAGGATGGTGAAATACCCATTTTTAGAATTAAATTTGAAAATGTATTTTTAACAGTATTCAAGATGTTGTTTCCATCTTTATTATTTCATTTTTCTGAAAATACATCTTCTATCATTTAACATTCTTAAAATTATACGTTAGAGATTTCTCATAATATAATTATCAAAAAAAGATAATCATTCCCAGAAGTTGATTGTATAATAGCTTATATAAGCATGAGACCATAATCAAATTATAAAGGAAAAAGAACACAATTATGCACAGTGTGATATTACATTAGTCAATTAAAACTACATATTATCACTAACCTGATATTGAACATTTCATATCTATTTTAAATGCTTTTCCTGTGTTTATATGTATCTTTCTTATTACTTCATTTTCTTCTTTTTTTTTTGTTTAATTATTTTTTCTACAAATAATTGTTTTCTGACCAACTGTAGAGAATATGTTGCAATGCAATAATTAGAAATGATGTTAACTTTTCAAATAGAATAAGGAATATGAATTTTAATTCTCATACAACTATACATGATATATGAATTACTTGAGTGTAATAATTCTTGAAGAATGCAAAATTTTGATAAGCTTTAGAAGATTCAATCATATCATAACTATAAAATAAAACGAGGATAAAAAAATTAAACTTTTATATATTATGAATTCAAATGAGTGTACTGTAGAATAAACATATAAAATATTTAATGTTTCAACCAATAACAAAATATAAAAGAAAAATATTATTTTACTAAAATACATATAATTATCAAAATACATGAAAATATATACCAAAAATTATTAAAAAATATATGTTATTAATGAGTCAATGATTAAAGATAGTCTGGATAACAAACAGAAAATTTCTAAAATTACGATTTTTATAATTTAAAAAAAATTCTAGTCACTAGTCTAGATCTTAAATACATCCTATACAAGCTCCTTCTGAAGATATTTCAATTAAATTTCATACCCAAGGGAAAATAATAAAAGTATCTAAATGTATAAAATTTCTTGCAGTTATTTTAAGCTATATTTTCTTCAAAGAAAATATCAAAAAACTAATTTATTGAAACTTTTGCATGTTAATCTGAAATATTAACAATGTATGCTCCAGAAAGGGAAATGTGTACCACAAAAATGGCCACTTTTAATAAAAGATAAATGCAGCAAACATGAACTGTCATCTCTCTGTGTAAAAAAATGTTTTATTGATATAATGCTTCTAATTCAACAATTTATAAGATAGTAAATGCATGAGAAATACTTATAGAACAATAAACATCACCACTATACAAATGCTGAAGAAAAATATGAAAAAACAAAAACATGAAAAACAAAACTGGCCATGGCATCTTTTGTATTAACAATGGCAATGATGCCTGCTACATTAAGGTTAAACATTACTGCTGCTGACACAAAGGAAGATGGAGTAAATTTTAAAAACTTACCTTCAATGGGAAATCCAGATGAATTTATAGTAAAAGGAAAAGTACATCCAGAGAAAAAATAAAGCTCCTGTAGCAGCAGCTATTTCTTGCCAACATCCCTGGTTGTTTCTTTTGTGTATTTCATGTGAGAGGGAAGCCAGCAATCCTACTTTGTGTGTTGTGTGTATAATGGCTGCTTCTGTGTTAAAATAGCTAATAGGCTTATTAGTTCCTGGAACTGTGTCTTTAAAATATTTTAAATCCACTACTTTTTTTTATTTTTACATTCATTAAAAATTACATACATCAATAAAATTTTCACAGAACTGAGATGTAAAAAATGATAATTTAGAAATAAAATTAACCATTAAAAAATACGTATTTATCCATTATGGCCTACTTCTTTCTTCTCATTTAGACACTGAATATAATTTACAATATTAATCAAAATTCAGACAAGTTGTTCTTAAATATTCTAGTGCAAAGTTATCTTAATAAAAAATCCAATTTTTATTTTAAAAGTAATTTAACAGTCACTAAAGTAAGTGTAAAATTCAAGATAATTTATTTAATAAGGAAATCTAAAGTATCTCTAATAAAGAAAATTAATATAAAAGTAAACATTAAACTGAAATTAAAAACAAATCTATACCAGTAATTAAAGTATTCACCAATTTGTGACCAATGCATGGCATTTTTCTTGATATTTGAAAATTTAGCTGAATTAAATGTTTATGTATAAATACAAATAAAATGCATGATCTTTTATCTAAGAAAAAGAAGTCTACAATATTTTCATTGAAAATCTAGAATAAAATATGAAAGGAAATAGATCCTTTAAGAAATGCAAATCTTTTAATATCAATTTAGAATTATTCTATATTTCTGAAAAATTCTTTTCATTATTAAATAAATTTAATAGTTGATAAAATTCCTTTTTACATCTGAATAAGATAGATATTCTATGATCATGTTTTTACAATTTTTCTTTTCTCTTTTTTTTTTCATTATAGAATGAGAAACTTTTTGTTTTGCATTATTGGTAAAACCTATTTCATTGAGGAAGAGGTGGAAGTGGTCTGTTGATGGATGTTTGACTCCCACTTGCAGGTATGTTCCTTGATTGTAAATGTCTACCAGATGGACTATTACTGTCACTACCTGAGTGAGACTTGGAACCAGTCTGAAGACTGTTTTCATTCATATAAGGTGTATAAAAGCCTCTGGCGACTATTGTGGTATCACTAGGATAGCTGACAGTCTGTTCCAAAGGCCTCATCTCTGTGGTTGGAATCAAATCAGTTTGAGAAGGTGGGGGATTACAATACTGTGAAGAAAATACACCTGAAATTACAAAAAATTAAATATTGAGAAATTTTTTGATCTAACATCTTGCAGATATCTAAGTTAAAAAAAAAAGAAGAAGAAAAATCAAATGAACAATATTTGCAGTTTTTGCTGCTATTCATTCATGTTATTCAGTTAAAAAAAAAACAAACAAACAAACATTTTATTTGGTTCACATTTATGGTGTATGAGGATATATATGAAATAACACAAACTAGATTACAAAAGTCACATGCAACTGTATATATAGAGGGTCATTCAATAAATAAGAGGATTTAAAAAATAAAACACAAAATATTTTTTTTCAGAATTTTAAACAGAAATATAAACTCTTCATTGTTTGGAATTGGTTTATAGCCAAAAGTATTCTAAACCCACAAAAATATGTTTTGAGGTTATTCAAAATGATGTTCCATTCTTGAATAGAGGTTTGATATAAAATTTTTGGTGTCTGAAAGATGTAAACTATGTGAAATTTACAGAACATTGTGTAATGTGTACCGAGAAGTACATTTTAGGAAAAAAATGGTTACAAATCGGTTTGCCATTACAAGCATGAGTCAAAAAGACACTGACACTCTGGTAAAGAAATAGTTCTGAGTGCAGCAGTCAGTAAAGAAGGTGATGCTGACAGTCTTCTGGGACATGAAAGAATCCATCACAATTCATTTCCTTGAAAAAGGTGCATCTGAAAATAGCACTTCCTATTGCTAATTCCTCAAGTAAAATTCACCTTATTTACTGAATGACCCTTACATATATGCCAAAAAGGGAACAAAATTTTATTACATATACTGTGAAAACTTATAACTCACCTGACTCATCTTTGGTGAGTCTTGTATCAACATCATTCCATTGTTGTCTATTATCACTGAGAGATGACTTTACAGATCTTTGACTGGAACTGTCTCGCATCCTGTCAATCCTTTCTTTCCTTCTATCACTACCGGATGGTAACGCAATGTCCTGAACATACATCTTGCATAAATAAAA
The DNA here is from genome assembly GCA_023376005.1 of Doryteuthis pealeii. Taxonomy (NCBI): domain Eukaryota; kingdom Metazoa; phylum Mollusca; class Cephalopoda; order Myopsida; family Loliginidae; genus Doryteuthis; species Doryteuthis pealeii. The sequence goes on from CM042151.1 coordinate 23,147,065, forward strand.
TATAAAAGGAAGTTTTCAATTAATCCTAGTAAAAATACAAAATGAAAGAACAGTAAAAAAAATCTTACTTCCAAACAATAAAGACAGAAAATATCACATTTCCTCATATCGAGATTGATATCTTATATTCTTATATGTAAATGATAATGCAGGTAAACTGTTAAGAGTGAAATGTTACAAAAAATAACATGGTCAAAAGATTATAATCCCATACAATTCATATCAGTAACTGAATTGAATGCAGTAATATGATATATGACCACATCATTTTTGTCAATGCTTTACACTAGGTTTTACAGACTTTTGGTATCAGCATTTTAATTGTGTCAAAAAATTTAAATATCTACTTTGAAGTTTTATTTCTGTTTTTAATCGAAAGATTAATGGCATGAAGTTAGTTATAAAAAATAAAAACTCTTTTGCAAATTTAAACCTGTTTTACAATGATTGTAGATACTGTTTACATTTTTATCAACTTAAATTATACTATGGGGGAAAGGGCTGTCAACTCTAGTCTTAAAATTCTTCCTAATATTTACATGCAGTCTATGCATCAATGAAATTTAATTCAAAGAAAATTAAACAAGTTAATGTTTTATTAAATGGATTGTAAAAAAATGATTTACTTTTTGCTTACAATACAGTAAAAAATATATTTTTCCTATTAACATGAGTCAAAGGTCAAGTCATTGTTAAATCTAAAAGAAATAGACAGAATTTTTACTATTATCAAGGAACAGTATAAAAAATAATTTGAATAAACTGATTGTGCTATCTACACATTAAAAACATATTTAAATTTTTTTTAAAATAAAACAAAACACTTTTAAAAAAATTAGAAATTCTAACAAAGGCTGCAGTAAATGAAACTGTATAATAAAAGTTTGATAATAAAAAAATATTGCTCAAGCCAATTAAGTAGACAAACAGGAGATATATTTTGACATTACAGAACTGGAAGGAATACTAGCAAATGAATGCATAAAATGAAAGTAAACAAGGGCGGTTATCCAAAATTATTTTTGAAACTCATCCATGAATCTTAAATGCAGAACAATCAAGAAAAAAAATTAAATATTTTGTTAAATATCTTCATCATGAAAGGAACTAGTAAAACTTTACATATTTTGATTATATAATCACAATTTGATTTATATAATCACAAAGTTTCAGAATTTTCAAAATTGAATATATATATCATCATGTCATGCTAGTATCATGGATATCCATGACAATCTCTTGCCAACCGTTCCTATCATTCATTGCTCCCGGCAGGTCCTCTGCACAGCATCCAGTATCTGCACAGAGCTGGTTAATGTAAGTCTTTGCTGGGTGGCCTGCACTAGCATGCCCATGTGCTGGTCGCCACAGAAGAACGTAGCATATGGTTTGTCTGATAGCGGGCAAGTGGCCATACAACTGTTTTCTTGTGGGTTGTTGTTTCCATGATTCCATAATTTGTTTAAGATCACACGTAGCATTCTTGAGCATCTCCCATCTAGCTTATTCTCTATGTGTTTTGTTAAGGTCAGGGTGGTGCAGTAGCACTGATCCAACTATGGCTTGGAAGAATTGTTGCATTAACTTGTCAGTGAGATCAGATTTCCATATGACTGATGATCTGTTGATAGCAGACCATGCCTTCCCTATGCAAGCATTAACATCACTTTCTGTGGATGAGATATTACAAACTAGGTACGTGAATTGTTCTACCAGCTTTAGTGGCTTACCGTCAAGGGTAAAGATGCCTCCTTCACACAAGAAATTGGTTTTATCAGAGTTTAGATAGAAGCCGAGGTTCTGTGCTGCATTCTCCAGGCTATGTAGTAGGGATTCGGCCTGTGTAGGTGTATTTGCAAGAAGTGCTCGATCATCTGCATAGTCCATGTCTGTAATAGTCTCTGTGGGGTGTTGCCTGCTTCTTGCCTTTTTTAGTATGAGGCCTTTTTCTTTTATGGGATCTAATGATGTTCGAAGTTTAGGCATATTATGAATATATATGGTGCTAGTGTATTTCCTTGTAGTAGTATGTCAACGAAATCTGTGTTGCCATCTTGTGAGCATAACATTGCTTTAGTGTCTTTGTAGAGCATCATTATAGCAGTAACTGTTTCTTTGGGGAGGCTGTATGCTAGGAGTATTTGATCCATTTTCCCTGTGTATGGAGACAAATGCCTTGGAGAAATCTACAAAAAGCAGCGTTGCCTCAAGAGTCTTTGTTCGAATCCCTTCTGTGATTCAACAGATAGTCAGGATTTGAAAAGTTGTGGATCAATTTCTGCAGAACCCGTTTGGGTTTTTCCAAAGGATTTTCTCTATTTCAGGTCAGATTTGATTGAGAGGGAGGGCATTATATATTTTGGCAGCTATAGCAGTAAGAGTTATGCTTCTGTAGTTCTTAGCAATTCTGAGGCTGCCTTTTTTGGGGAATGGGAGGATGCAGCCTTTCAGCCATTTTTCTATTGTATTTTGTTTATATACTGTGTAGCATAGCCTAAGAAGAATGTCATTGAATTTCCTCATTTTCCATACCTCAGGAGGTATTTCATCAAGGCCTGGTACTTTTCTACTTTTTAGTTTTCTTAGGACTTCATTGAGTTCTACCATTGTAAAGTCCCCTAGATTGGTGTCTATTTGGTTATCTACAATTGTTTGAGTATTATTTTCTATGATTTTAGGGGGAGGGGGTCCCAACAGTTTCTGGAAGTAGTTTTTCCACTTTTGAAGTCTATCTTTTTAGCCGGTTGCCTTTAAATTTGATCTAGAGGTACTTTTCCGACCACTAATTTCATTTACAGTTTGCCATGCTAAATGCGACTGTCTTCAACTGAATGCCTGATTTTATTTATTTGATCTTGGATGTATTCTATTTGTTCTTTTTTTTATACTTTATTTAGTCCTACCTGGGCTTTCTTAAGGTTTTGTATATTGGTGTTAGTTGGGTTTGTCTTATTGCATTGGGATACTTTTTTAATATAGCTCTTTTCTCTAGCTGCTTCTCTCTCCCAAGGGATGGTGTGTTTGGCTCTTAGTTTGGTCAGTATGCACTCCGCTGCTGCTTCTAGGTGGACACTGACAAAGTTTTCATGTTCCTCATTTGGAGTGTGCCTTGCAGATGTCTCCTGGAGCATGTCAAACTTATTTCTTACTGTTACTGAATAGCGATTGCATATATCAGTGTTGGTAAATGAGGACCAACCATATTGTACAGATTTACAGGTTTGCCTTTAGCTTATATGTAGACTTAAACATAATTTTACTGTGACTATTCTGTGATTGGAGGATACTCCTTTGAAAGAGGACTACATTTCGCAGTTCATAGCACTGTTTTACCTCTTTTTATTTATTAGTATGTAGTCTAGTTGTGCTTTTGTATTATTGGGGTAGGTGTAGGTCCATAGTTTGCCTTTTTGTTTTTGGAATTCACTGTTTAAGCATACAAGCCTGTCTTCAAGAAAGAACTTAGGAGTTCACCATTCCTGTGAACCTATTGTTCTCATTTTGCATATCTGCACATTCAGGTCTCCCCTAATGACCAGGATATTGTGTTTAGGAATGAGTCTGCATAGGGAGGAGTGCTCATTGTAAAACTTTACAATATCCATTTCATTACTGACATTGTGGGGCTGTAACACGAGACTACTGTCATGCAGTGATTGCCATTAAACATAGCACATGATTTTTGGTTGCATTTTTTCTATGTTGTTTAGCGATTTCAAAGCTCAAGGGCTGAGGAGCATTCCTATCCCTCCTATGGTGGCATTAGCAGAATTTTTCCATGCAGATGCCAACACAAAAATCCAACCATTACCAGTTTTGTGGTATCTTAATTCTAATTTACTATGATCAAAATCTATTTTCCTGTGCGCATATGATGTTTATATTTCCATCTGCTGCCGGCTTATCCTTTTTAGCATTCTGACGTTAAATGTTACTGTTAAATGTTTTTTTGTATCTGAGTAGGTGTGTTTCGTGTTTAGTTTCTGTGCCTAAATTTTCAGATATTGTGGCCAGAGCTATGTCCTCAGTACTGGGTGTGTCTTGTTTGTCTATGCTGGGAGTGATGTGGTTTGGGGGTATGATGTTCTTGGGGTTCCATAGCTGATTTTTTGAACACTGGGCTAGAGTTTGAACTTCAGCAGAACGCGCACTTTTTGTGACAGCGGGAAGGACGATACTGCATGTTTCTTCAGCCTTGTGTACTGTTATAATAGGTTTGGGTTGGGTTGATGTCTTCGATACCTATTGGTGGCTGTTCTGTCACCTCATCAATAGACACTAGACTTAGTGATGAGGAGCAAACTATTTGATCCTGGCCATTGACCCACTTTGGATTCATCCACCCAGCATTTTATCAAGTACACTGTTGACCTGCTTTGGGTTCATCTGCCAATTTTTCCATCCACCATGCTGCTATCCATGGTTTCCAGTGTAACATGCTCTTATGGCATGTACATTGCTCTGTCTTGCATGTTGTCAAGCAAAGTAAGAGAGAGAGAGAGAGAGAGAAAAAAAAGTTTGGGTTTCTCTAAGTTTTAACTTAGTTAAAGTCCAGAAGTCTCTTCTCACTTTAGTGTTAAAGTAACTCTTTCTACTTTCTTATCCCCCCACAAAATTAGTTATTTTAAGTAGCAACCAGTGTAAGTTAACCCATGTTATTTGATAGTAAAATTTGAATTATATCAAAAGTTTAAAAAATATAAGTATTACTGATATTTTGTATATAATATTTCTTGTTTTTTTTAAAATAATATATGCGGGTTATTTTGGCAAATAATATAAAATTTGAAATTTGTTCCACTTACATTAGTTGTCAGTCAGTCATTAAGTTCTTTGTTTTATGGAACTCTATGTCAAGTTAATTCTTTCTACTACTACCTTATATTCTATTAGACATTTATCTCTCTCCTACCCCTCTCTAACATTGTTAAAGCAGCAACCAGTGTAAGTCAACTCATGTTGATAGTATAGTTTGAAATATTAATTCAAAAGTTTAAAATATATTAGTAATACTGATATTTCCTACATTATACTTTTTTGTTATTTCAGCAAATAATATAAAATTTGAAATTTGGTCACTTACGTTAGTTGTAAGCCATTAAGTTCTTTGTTTTATGGAACTCTGTGACAAGCTAATTCCATATATATATATATATATATATACACGGAATTAGCTTGCCGCACACACACATATATATATACATCTATATATATAAAAGGAAATTTGGTATGTACATTTCAACATTTAACTCCAACATGGGAGGTCACTCTTGCATACACCTTAATATTCTTCTAACTAAGAAACACACCAAATTTGGTTATTGATTTTTACTAATTAAGGGATATAATTAATTAATTAAACCCAAATCACCCAATTTGCAGAACTGTCTGTATACCAGCTGATAATAAAATATTGTTCGCTGCCTGCTTTTTGTTACAGCGATACTAGCAGTGAAGTTTAATTTTAGTGAATAAATTTCAGAGCTCGGAATTTATCGCCTGTTTATGGTCCTATCTTAAAAGTATTGATATGGTTGGAAAGAAAAGAAAATTATCTTTCTAAATATGTAATTTATATGTGTTTTTATCCATTGAATTATTTTCTACAGCGAATTATAACCTTTTTTTGCTTCAGACAGCTGATAAGTATTATTTAAAAAAAATCTTAATGAAAAATCAAATTCTTTTTTTCACCTATTTACGGTTCAATCTTTAAAATATCTATATGGTTAGAAAGAAAATAAAATAATCTTTCTAAACATGTAATTTGTATATGTTTTTATCTATTGAATTATTTTTACAGCGAGTTAAAAAAATAATATTTTGCTTAGAAATCGAAGTATGATTTTTTTCATACTAGATTTTAACGAAAAATCAAATCTTATTTATCACATATTTCTGTTCCTATCTTAAAAATATTCATTTGGTTAGAAAAAAATAAAATAATCTTTCTAAATATGTAATCTGTATGTGTTTTCATACATTGAATTATTTTTTACAGCAAATTAAATAACAAATCAAACGAAAACATTTAACGGTAACTTTTTTATTAATACCTTCATTTTAGAATAATCAGTATAACTAAAATCTTTTTTGGAAGAAACTATTCATGAAATAAGCATTATTTAATAAATACAAGAAATATTCTAACTAAGATAATGTTTAGTTATTAACTTTGTTACTTTTCAGACTTAAAGGAGGAAATGAATTAAACTGATAAATTCTCCAACAAGGAATTAAGAACTGAATTTGTTGTATGTACAAAAGAGCTTTAGAATAAATAAATAAATAAATAAATAAAACACTATTATAAACCAAAAAAAAAAAAAATTGTAATACGACAATTGTAAATATTTAATTCTTAGCATTTATCGTTACCAATACCTTTTCTATCATGATTGTTTCAAACATCTAAACAACAAAAAGTGACTATTCTTAAAATAAACGAATATTATAATACACTCATTCTTAGCTTTGTTTATCATCAAATCTTTAATATACAAACACTTTCGAATAAATCAGTATAATGATATAATGAAATTTTTTTGTGTACAGTGCTCAGGTGCACCACAACTCATCAAAGTCTCATGTCAAGTACACAGAATAATGTTGTGTCAGGAACATGAACAGTTCACAGTAGTAATATGCATGTATGTGTGTGCATGTGTATGTGGAAAGTGGTATCAGGTAGTGTTGGCGGACTACAGGAAGCATGGAGGCTTTGAAAGATTCAGTGCTCCGGCAGCCTACAACAGATGCAGGCAGTTTATTCCATGTCTCCACAATTCTGAGCGTGAAAAAATGTTTCCGAAAGTCACATGAACAGTGCTGTTTTCTGTTACAAGAAATTTTTCTACAAATAAAGACACATGGATTTTACAACATGTTAACCCTTGAGTGATTTAATGCTAAAGTCCAGTTTGTTTTATCCATTATTATTGGATATTGGTGTTTTATTTTATTCATTATTATTGTCTTTTTTTAAACTCATTTTTTATTCATTTACCTCATAGGTGGGACTCTAACAGATACTACCACTCCGGGTCAAAGTGAACCTGGGAGTAATGGCAATACAGGGGTAATCCACACTTGTAAAAACACCAAAATGGGAACCTCACCACAAGAGACAGTTTAACATCATACCCAAGACACTAAGACCCTCAGCAACCACCTTTTAGCACATCTATGACAAAAAGGGATGGTAGTTTGCCAGAGCAATACAGTTGGTATAATAATCATATAGGTTCTAGGGCTTGACGGGACCAGATGATTGATCGGGATGGGGGCCTTTCCGATCGACAGCCCAAGTAAGGATAAAAGTGGAGTGTAGTATGTCATGGATTGCTCAGCCAACAGGATTCCGCCTATAAGCATCACGGGCCAAAGCTTACAGGTGGCCCAATTGGAAGGAGTGCAGTCAGCGTATTATACAGTCCCAGCCGACAGACCTAAGTAAATAGGGAAGTTTAATACCTAGCTCCTTTAAATTGTTACTTTTTAGGGGTAAAAAAGAAAATAAACTAAATTAATTTATTTTTATCCCTTTAACACAACGAACAATTGAATTTAAGTTTTTGTCATATATACAAAAAGTTTTTGAAAAAAATATATTTCAAAACATTCAAATTTAGGAATACATTTAAAAAAATGATAATTTTAAATGTAAACAAAAAAAAAAAAAATTTCCTAAAATAAGCAAAAACATTGTACTATATGAATTATCAGCGATTTTTAAAATTTGATTAATTATTTTCCTCTCTTTTTTAAAAAATTTGATAAATCATATTTTCTCTCTTACTCCCTTTTTCTCTTTCTCACTCCCTCTCTGGTGTTCCTAATTTTTTTAATAGTCCGGTCATGAACCATGTACGTTTGCTAGTATATATATATGTATATATATATATATATATATGTGGAGAAAATCTAGAATAAACACGGGATGTTACAATGGGCTAACAAATTTCCATCCTGTTTTTTTCTACATTTTCTCCACATACTGTCGGATTAATTTCCTTATTTTACTCGCATATATATATATATATATATATATATATATATATATAAAGGTTTGTAAAACATTTAAAACCATTATTGAATATTAATTTTTAAAAAAACATCTTCAAAAAATTTTTCCAACATTTTTCTACAAAAAAAAAAAATGCTGTAAACAACAACTGCTTTACAAAATGTAAATAACTTTTCAAAAACAAACATCACTAGTTCTATTGGGTTTAGAAATTGGGGAAAAAAAGAAATTATTGTGATTTTTAAAAATCTTTCTTTTAATTAATTGTACAAAGATTTTGTACCAATTTCAAGTGCTTTTTACCATATGTCACTTTTTTAATTAAAAGTTTATCTATGTGCCCAGTTTATAGCTTGCTGTTCTTTTAAAAAATGTAATATACAAGAAAATATTGAATATCTCCCATATCAATAAATCAATAATACTATGAATCATAAATTTATACAAAGTAGATGTTTTCAAAGAATTTCTAAATTTTATTAAAAATTGAAGAAAAAAAAGAACTTGATTAGGAAAACATACCTGTGAAACTGAATCTGGAGCTGGCTGTTTGGGTGTTGAAGATAAAAGCATTTGTTGAGTACTTGAGTAAGGATGTGATTGCATTCGAGGTGTTGGTGGTTGACTGCTTCTTCTCATATCTGCATTTGTTGAAGGAAAACCAACATTCGACCAAGGATTGGCTGGGTAAGGAGGACTTACCAAATGTCTTTGGCCACTCACATAACTGCCTTCTACCACTGGAACACTTCTAGGATTACAACAGCGAAGGATACACACTGAGATTGAAGCTGTAATGATCACAGCTATTGTCACTGCTACAGAAACAATGATAATTGCTGAAGTCAGGTGGATCTTGTTATCTTTCTTTATGTTGACAGCATTTAACATTTCTGATGTCTTGTTGCTCACAGTCAGTGTCAAATAAACAGTAGTTCTGGCTGATAGAACTGGGCTACCACTGTCCTTCACTAGAAACTCCAGTTCATATGAGCCAGCATCTTGTTGGCTTAGAACATGAGTTGAAGATAATAAACCAGTGTATTGGTTGATGGTGAATATTTGTTTGCTATTTCCTCTGATTATTTCATATTTTAGAAATGCATTCTCTTGACTATCACTGTCTGATGCCTTGATTTGGGTAATGTTCTTGGTGTGATGTGGGTAATATGTTACATCCATATTATAAGGATTAACACTGGAAATGTAAAATATGGAGCATTATCATTTTCATCTCTCACCTTAACAATTACACTCACTGTATTATTCAATGATGGGGTTCCTTTGTCTTTTACAAATACTTGAAACTTATAAGTATCTTGAAACTCATGATCTAAAGACATAATGGAAGAGATTAATCCCTTTTCAGTGATTCTGAAAGGTACAAATTGTTTATTGGTGGGAAGTAGAGAAAAGGATAGTTTACCTCCAAGTTTCAAGTCTGGATCTGTAGCATTGATGGTGCCAACAGGAATTTTTGATCTCTGGTTTTCATCAATGGAGAATTTAAAAGATTGTTTAGAGAATTGTGGTTGTTCATCATTCACATCCAAAACTTGGACTGAAAATTTGCTATCACTTTGAAGAGGAGGATTTCCTTTATCCTGACAAATGATGATAATGTCATGATGATCTTCAATCTCTCTATCCACTGGTTTCTTTACAATTACTTGATATTTCTTTGTATCCAGACTTTGTAGTTGAAATTTCTCATGATTAAGACTACAAGTAACTTTTCCATTTTGATCAGCATCCTGGTCAGTAACCTTCACATAGGCAATAAAACTTCCCACCTTGATATCTTCTGAGATATCAACTGTATTTTCTCTGGATGCAGATACAAAATTCACATCAATCACTGGAGCATTATTTTGTTCATTGATCACATTCACTTGAACCATTGCCAGAGAACTTAATGGAGGATTTCCTCCATCAGAAGCTTTTATATAAAGTTTATACTTTAGTTTTTGACTAGTTGTAAATTTTTTCATTAGAAAAATTTCTCCAGTTTCTGAGTTTAAATCAAAATGATCTTTAGCAATGTCTGAAGTTTTGGAACTAAAAATATAAAAAAATTTACCATTTTTTCCTAAATCTAAATCTTTTGCAGATAAAGTAGCAACTGCCAAAGCAGCATCTGGTTTATTCTTGATTGAAACATTATAAACATTTTTAGAAAACATTGGAAAATTATCATTAGCATCAAGTACAGACACATGGACATCCAAAGTACTTTCTTTGGGAGGAGAGCCTCCATCATTGGCAATTACTTGAATGTTGTAAGAGCTTTTAGTTTCTCTGTCCAGCTTTTTCTCCAGGTTTATTGCTAATTGTGATGTTCCATCTACACTTTTTGAAATCAATAAAGTGAATGGTTCATTTTCTTTCTTTTTTAGATGATAAGTAATCTGGGAATTTATTGTTCCTACATCTCGATCAAAGGCATTTGGAATTAATCGTTTGACTCCTTGGGTAAATTCTTCTGAAAATTCTATGTTGACTTGTTTGTCAGGAAATTCTGGTTGATGGTCATTTACATCTTTTATGATAACTTTGATTTCTAATAATTTGATGAAAGTGGATGCCTTTTTCACAGCAATGTCAACCATTTGAAAACATTCAGCATTGTAAGTACAAAGAGATTCAGCATCCAATGTCTGGGCAGTGTACAGTTTTCCTGTATTCTTTGAGATGCGGAATAATTTAGAATTTCCACTAACACCTTTTTGCAATTGGCTGAATGTGATTTGTTTTTGGTCTTTAAGTGTTACATCATCCATCAAATGAGAATCTGCAGCAACATCACCCAAATAGGTGTTTGGACTTTTGCCTTCTTCTACATAATATGTCAGGTCTATACATATATAGCCATGCAGAACAGACAGCAACATGTATGCTTGTACTAACATTTTTCATTAAATAGAATGTCAGCAATGATGTGATATCCAATGATTTGGGCTGTATCTGAAATTCTAAAAACAATGAATAAACTATATCATTTATAAACTTAATAAATAATGATTTTCTGGAAATATTACATTTTCTTTAGTCTCTCTTAAAGTTTTTTTGAATAAAACAAAAACAGCAAAATTAAGCATACTGATACAACACATTTAGAATTCACTTATGATAATATACTAATTGAATGACATTTAAACATATCTGACAGCTTTAGAAAGTTTTAAAATTTTATTATGAATGTCATAGTTTGGTAATAATTTCCTTCTTAGATTTAATTGATTCTCACACTATCTTTTTTTAGAGTTATCTCCCTTGCATTCTCAGTTCAAAAATGCCTAGAAAATAGGAAATTTAACTCTTAAAATCCTGTTGAGAATTGTCTTAGTCCAGAGCCCCATTCCTATAAGGATTTATCAATAAATGGCAAAAATGGCCTTTTTATTTAAAGTTACCTGTTATTTCCCTTAAAACAAAGACTTCCAAATATGTTTATTATTACATTTAAACAAAGGTTATCGTTTAGGGCAGATTAGGAAAATGAATGTGATTTCTGGCCGGTTGGAAAGAGGTGGTATAGAACATTACGAGTTATAAAAAATTACATGAAGATAAAAAAAAAACCAAAAAAAAATATTAGTTAACCTACAGCCAGACTCACTGAGACTTCTTTTTTGCAACTAAAGACCAGCAGCAGTTTCATTCAAATAATTCAGAGACTGCAAGAGGTAACATCATCAATACTGCCAGCATTGTATACTCTTTTTTTTGTTTCAGTTTTTTCTTTGACAATTAATAAAGGACCCATTCAATCATTTTCCCAAAATGGTAATCTCTTTAAATAATGAATGACAACCTTTATTATAAACTTTATTTTGTATCATAACTTTTTAAACTAGGTTAAATTTATTTGACTAGTTAGATTTCTTTGTTGTAAAGGGTAAAAAGTAACATTTACAAATTTTAATCACTAAAATTCTATCTGATACGGATGGATTTATACATGTACATGCACACACAGAGTATCAAGGGCTAGCTGGTTTTATTAATAAAGTTGATAATTAACTGTTTGCTTAACAACATTAATATTTTACCTATTCTAAAAAGGGGTAAATCTAGATGGGTGAACTGGTCAAAAGGGTAAATCGCTGAAGAAGATTCAAAACTGCTGTATATATCAATTAAAGTTAATGATGTCATACCAAATATTCAAACTTTAACCTTTTACAGAATGGGGCCTAAGAAATTCATTTTCAATTGCAAATGTCTTATACAAAGTTATTTAATTGTGAAAGTAATATGACAATTACTTTTACTAAAGTACACATCATTCTGTACATACAATTTTACATAATTTATATAACAAAAGTTTAATGAAAACCAAAAAATAAAAATGAAGTACACTTTATGGGAATGATTCATAATGAAATCTCTGAAACATTAAAATTTTAAAAACATTCTTTACAGGTGTAGCCATTTCTTAGAATTAAATATAAAAATGTATTTCTAACAGTATTCAAGATGTTATTTCCATTTTTACTACTTTATTCTTCTGAAAATATATCTATCATTTAACATTCTTAAAATTATATCCTATAGAATTCTCATTATATACTTATCAAAAAAGATAATTATTTCTAGAAGTTGTTTGTATAATAGCTTATATAAGAATTAGACCATAATCAAATTATAAAGGAAAAAAATCAGAATTATATACTGTGTGATATTGCATTAACTACATGTTATTACTGACTTGATATTGAACATATTTCATATATTTTAAATGTTTTTCTTGTGTTTATATGTATCTTTCTTGTTACTTAATTTGTTGAATATGTTGAAATGCAATAAATGGAAATAAGGCTAACTTTTCAAATAGAATAAGGAATATGAATTTTAACTTCTCTTACAACTATACAACATATAATATATGAATTACTTGCATGTATTAATGCTTGGAGAATACAAAATCTTGGTAACCTTTACAATATGCAATGACATAACTATATAATGAAATAAATATTAAAAAAATCAGACTTTTATATATCATGAATTCAAATGAAGTTACAAAATATCCAATGTTTCATAAATTAAATATCATAATTATCAGGAGGTAATAACTTACAATCTAATAATATCATAGATTACTATTTATGTTTTATATACAATTGTTTTAATAAGCGTGTGTATTATATACTTTGTCATATAAGCAATACTAATAATAGATAATTTATTTTTCTTTTAAATTTTAGTAAAAGAAAAATTAATTGTCTATTATTTTACTGGAATATATATATATATATATATATATATATATATATATATATATATATATATATATATATATAATTATCTAAATACATGAAAGAATATACAAAAAGATATAAATATATATGTGCTACTAATGAGTCAATAATTAAAGATACTTAAATTCAGCCTACATAACAAATGAAAAATATCTAAAATTAAGTTTCTCATAAATTTTTCTAAGTTCTTGTCACTGTGTGAATGAGGATCTTGAATACATTATATAAAATATCCTTCTTTAAATATTTCAATTAAATTCCATACCTAAGGGAAAATAATAAAAGTACTTAAATATATAAAATTCCTTGTAGTTATTCTAAGCTATATTTTTTTCAAAGAAATATCAAAAAACTATTTTATTGAAACTTTTGCATGTTAATCTGAAATGCTAACAATATATGCTCCAGAAAGGGAAATGTGTACCATAAAAATGGCCACTTTTAAATAAAAAATAAAAGCAGCAAATATGAACTGTTACCTCTTTGTGTAAAAGATGTTTTATTGATATGATTCTTCTAATTTAACAATTTATAAGATAGTAAATGCATGAGAAATACTTATAAAACAATAAACATCACCACTATACAAATGCTGAATAAAAATATGAAAAACAAAAACATAAAAAATAAAACTAGCCATGGCATCTTTTGTATTAACAATGGCAATGATGCCTGCTATGTTAATGTTAAACACAAAGGAAGATGGAGTAAATTTTAAAAACTTACCTTCAATGGAAATCCAGATGAATTTATAGTAAAAGGAAAAGTACATCCAGAGAAAAAATAAAGCTCCTGTAGCAGCAGCTATTTCTTGCCAACATCCCTGGTTGTTTCTTTTGTATATTTCATGTGAGAGGGAAGCCAGCAATCCTACTTTGTGTGTTGTGTGTATAATGGCTGCTTCTGTGTTAAAATAGCTAATAGGCTTATTAGTTTCTGAAACTGTGTCTTTAAAATATTTCAAATCCACTTCTTTTTGTTTTTAAATTCATTAAAAATTACATACATCAATAAAATTTTCACAGAACTAAGGTGTGAAAAATGATAATTTAGAAATAAAATTAACAATTAAAAAATACGTATTTATCCATCATGGCCTACTTCTTTCGTCTCATTTAGTCTTTGAAAATAATTTACAATATCAATAAAAATTCAGACAAGTTGTTCTTAAATATTCTAGTGCAAAGTTATCTTAATAAAAAATCCAATTCTTATTTTAAAAGTAATTTAACAGTCACAAAAGTAAATGTAAAATTCAAAATAATTTCTTTGATAATGAATTTTAAAAGTATATCTAACAAAGAAAAATAATATAAAAGTAAACATTAAGCTAAAATTGAAAAATTCTATATCAGTAATTAAAGTATTCACTAATTTGTGACCAATGTATGGAATTTTCTTGATGCTTGGAAATTTAGCCTGATTAAATATTTATGTATAAATACAAATAAAATACATGATCTTTTATCTAAGAAAAAGAAATCTACAATATTTTCATTGAAATTATAATCTAGAATAAAATATGAAAGGAAATAGATCCTTTAAGAAATGCAAATCTTTTAATATCAATTTAGAATTATTCTATATTTCTGAAAAATTCTTTTCATTATTAAATAAATTTAACAGTTGATAAAATTCCTTTTTACATATGAATAAGATAGATATTCTATGATCATGTTTTTACAATTTTTCTTTTCTCTTTTTTTTTTCATTATAGAATGAGAAACTTTTTGTTTTGCATTATTGGTAAAACCTATTTCATTGAGGAAGAGGTGGAAGTGGTCTGTTGATGGATGTTTGACTCCCACTTGCAGGTATGTTCCTTGATTGTAAATGTCTACCAGATGGACTATTACTGTCACTACCTGAGTGAGACTTGGAACCAGTCTGAAGACTGTTTTCATTCATATAAGGTGTGTAAAAACCTCTGGCAACTATTGTGGTATCACTGGGGTAATTGACAGTCTGTCCCAAAGGCCTCATCTCTGTGGTTGGTGTAAAATCAGTTTGAGAAGGTGGGGATTACAATACTGAGAAGAAAAAACACCTGAAATACAAAAATTAAACATTGAGAATTGTTTGATTTAACATCTTTCAGATATCTTAGTAAAAAAAGAAAAAAAACAATATTTGCATCCTTTCTTTCACATTATTTAGTTAGATAAAACAACAACATTCTATTTGGTTTACTTTTATGGAGTATTTATGCCAATAATTGCAGAAATTGCATTAATATAATTAAGCGTACAGAGAAAGGTTACAGACAAAATATATATACAATATAATACAAAGGATTAATTCAAACTAGATTACAAGTCCCATGCAATTGTATATATGTTCCATAAAGTGATCACATTTTTATTACGTAAACTGTAAAAATTCACCTGATTCATCTTTGGTGAGTCTTGTATCAACATCATTCCATTGTTGTCTATTATCACCAAGAGATGACTTTACAGATCTTTGACTGGAACTGTCTTGCATCCTGTCAATCCTTTCTTTCCTTCTATCACTACCGGATGGTAACGCAATGTCCTGAACATACATCTTGTATAAATAAAGTATAAAAGAAAGTTTTCAAGGATATGAAACATTCAATTAATCCTAGTATAAATATAAAATAAGAATGAAAGAACATTAAGAAATTTCACTTCAAAACAATAAAGACTTAGAATAATGAAATCTTACATTTTCATATATAAATGATAATTGCAGGTAAAAAAATTGCAAGTGTAAAATATGACTAAAAGATATCATGAGAAATAGATTATGATTCCATGCAATTCATATCAGTAAAAAAAAATTTAGTACCATTCAGCATAAATTTATCAAAAAGAAATATCCAAATGTTTTCTAAATTTTATTAAAAAATGGAAAAGAAAAACTAAAAAATAAAGTAAGAAAACACACCTGTGAAACAGAGTCTAGAGCTACCTGGGGTTTTGGTATTGGAGATGATAGCATTTGTTGAGTACTTGCATAAGGATGGGTTTGCATTCGAGGTGTTGGTGGTTGACTGCTTCTTCTCATTTCTGCATTTATTGTAGGAACTCCAACATTAGACCAAGGATTGGCTGGGTAAGGAGGACTTACCAAATGTCTCTGACCACTCACATAACTGCCTTCTACTACTGGAACACTCCGAGGATTACAACAGCGAAGGATACACACTGAGATTGAAGCTGTAATGATCACAGCTATTGTCACTGCTACAGAAACAATGATAATTGCTGAAGTCAGGTGGATCTTGTTATCTTTCTTTATGTTGACAGCATTTAACATTTCTGATGTCTTGTTGCTCACAGTCAGTGTCAAATAAACAGTAGTTCTGGCTGATAGAACTGGGCTACCACTGTCCTTCACTAGAAACTCCAGTTCATATGAGCCAGCATCTTGTTGGCTTAGAACATGAGTTGAAGATAATAAACCAGTGTATTGGTTGATGGTGAATATTTGTTTGCTATTTCCTCTGATTATTTCATATTTTAGAAATGCATTCTCTTGACTATCACTGTCTGATGCCTTGATTTGGGTAATGTTCTTGGTGTGATGTGGGTAATATGTTACATCCATATTATAAGGATTAACACTGGGAAATGTAAAATATGGAGCATTATCATTTTCATCTCTCACCTTAACAATTACACTCACTGTATTATTCAATGATGGGGTTCCTTTGTCTTTTACAAATACTTGAAACTTATAAGTATCTTGAAACTCATGATCTAAAGACATAATGGAAGAGATTAATCCCTTTTCAGTGATTCTGAAAGGTACAAATTGTTTATTGGTGGGAAGTAGAGAAAAGGATAGTTTACCTCCAAGTTTCAAGTCTGGGTCTGTAGCATTGATGGTGCCAACAGGAATTTTTGATCTCTGGTTTTCATCAATGGAGAATTTAAAAGATTGTTTAGAGAATTGTGGTTGTTCATCATTCACATCCAAAACTTGGACTGAAAATTTGCTATCACTTTGAAGAGGAGGATTTCCTTTATCCTGACAAATGATGATAATGTCATGATGATCTTCAATCTCTCTATCCACTGGTTTCTTTACAATTACTTGATATTTCTTTGTATCCAGACTTTGTAGTTGAAATTTCTCATGATTAAGACTACAAGTAACTTTTCCATTTTGATCAGCATCCTGGTCAGTAACCTTCACATAGGCAATAAAACTTCCCACCTTGATATCTTCTGAGATATCAACTGTATTTTCTCTGGATGCAGATACAAAATTCACATCAATCACTGGAGCATTATTTTGTTCATTGATCACATTTACTTGAACCATTGCCAAAGAACTTAATGGAGGATTTCCTCCATCAGAAGCTTTTATATAAAGTTTATACTTTAGTTTTTGGCCAGTTGTAAATTTTTTCATTAGAAAAATTTCTCCAGTTTCTGAGTTTAAATCAAAATGATCTTTAGCAATATCTAATGTTTTAGGACTGAAATGGTAAAATATTTTCCCATTTTTTCCTAAATCTAAATCTTTTGCAGATAAAGTAGCAACTGCCAAAGCAGCATCTGGTTTGTTATTGATTGAAACATTATAAACATTTTGAGAAAATACTGGAAAATTATCATTGACATCAATCACAGAGACATGAACATTTAATATACTTTCTTTTGGGAGAGCCCCATCTTTTGCAATTACTTGAATTTTATATAAACCTTTGAGTTCTCTATCAAGTTTTTTCTCCAAGTTTAAAGATAATTGAGATGTCCCATCAACACTTTTAGAAACAATTAATGTAAAAGGTTCTTTTCTTTCTTTTTCAAATTATAAGAAATTTGAGCATTTAAAACTCCTATGTCTCTGTCAATGGCATTAGGTATTAATCTCTTCACACCTCTTCCATCATCTTCAGAAAATTGAATATTGATTTCCTTGGTTGGGAACTCTGGTTGATGATCATTTACATCTTTTATGATAACTTTGATTTCTAATAATTTAATGAATGTTGAGGCCTTTTTCACGGCAATATCAACCATTTGAAAACATTCAACATTATGAGTACAAAGAGATTCAGCATCCAGTGTTTGTGCAGTATACAGTTTTCCTGTATTCTTTGAGACATGGAATAATTTAGAATTGCCACTCACACCTTTCTGCAATTGGCTGAATGTGATTTGCTTTTGGTCTTTAAGTGTTACATCATCCATCAGATGAGTATCTGTAGCAATGTCACCCAAATAGGTGTTTGGACTCTTGCCTTCTTCCACATAATATGTGAGGTCCACACATAAGCTGTAATGCAGAATATACAGGCCTATACATATTTGTAGCATCATGTTGCTGATATTAGAAATTGTCACTGGTAATGCATGTTCAGCAAATATATGCTTAAATCTGAAATTCAAAAAAATAATATTACATATTTTCTTGTGACATTTAAAATTTTCAAGATAAATATAAGTCTTATATAAGAAAAATTGTTTGTTTAAATCTAATGCAAAGTGAAATCTATTTATCCTTACTAAATAAATTTTCATTTCACATTTTATGCCTTACTTTTATTATTCTGTATCAATATTAAATAAAAAACAATTTATAACTTAAAGTAACAAAGAGGCATATATCTATATATCAGCATTTGTTCTTCTTCAACAAGAACATATTTCTAATACCAACAAGCTTTTTTTGTTATATTGTTTTAATATTTTGTGATAAAGAGAAGTTATTAATATTTAGATGTTTATAGCACAGAGTAAATTTTAAAATTACAAGACCCGGTAGTGGACAGTAGATGTGGCACTCCACTTCAGCAAAAAAATCTCTCTAGTACAAGCGAAAAAGGATAGAATCCCCCACTGTTCGGCTGATACCGACAATAGGCCACTCTGCATACTTTACTTACAGTTATTATACACTTACTTGTCTTTTAAAACTTTATTGTGCAACCTAGTTATCTCCCCTCCCCTAATAAATATAAAAAATATTTACCTCTCATGAAAATGATTGAAAAAATCCCCTACTGAAAAATTATAATGTAATGATTTTTATGTAAAATTAATTGCTTGCTTTTATTCTGATTTTGAGTTTAAATTCAACTAAAATGTAAAAATTTTACTTTTTATTTGCTACCAATAATGTTACTCAAGTGATCTTTCAAAGTATTTTTTCAATTATTCCATTGAACTTATTTCAATGTCATAAGTGCATACATATAGAGACAATTAAAAGTATTTTTTAAATTTGTTAGTAAACCAAGCAATTAATGACATACATCAAAGTAAAATAGCAATAGTCAGTTATCCGTAAAAACAGTAATTTTATATGAAAACTACTGAATATTGATACATCCAACATAGAATATTGTGGTGTACAATAACAATTGTGTGCTTATTGTCCACCTGAAGAAAATATGAATCTCTTTATCTAATTTTAAGAAAAAAAGATAGTTTAATTGTGAAAATCAGTGTATATGTGATCAATAAATGAAAATAGCAGTAAATATAATGAAATAATTTTATACTGATGTGCAGGCAGAGTTGCTGATGCTTATTATTGGTATAGTTGCAGAAATCTAGAGGATAAAAAATAAGTACATAAATTCCAATCTATTGAAATTATATTTTCATGTATCAAGATGTCAATTCATATCAACATTTTAGTTTTTCTATTTTATGAAACTATTTGATAAAAATAAAACTTATTTGGCCAAAATAATTTAGCTATAAAATATCCATGCATGAATATTATTATTAATATTAAAATATGAATGAAATATAATAATGTACAAGGGTCATTCAATAAAAAGGGAAATTATTTTGAAAAAAGCAAAATACATTTATTTTATCTTTCAGAATTTTTTTCCATAAATGTAAACTGCAGTGTTTGGAATTGATTCATAACAAAAAATATTTTAATCTCACAAAAATATTTGTTTTGGGGCTATTCAAAATGGCTACAAATCAAAGTGGTCCAAGATGGAACAGAGGTCTGTCCTCAAATATTTTGTAGTTGAGAAGTGCAAACCATGTGAACTTTACAGGATGTGTGAAGTCTATGGATAAGCAAGTTTCAGTAAAAAAATGTTTACAAATGGACTAAAAATGGGTTTACCACTATAAGCCTGAGTTGAAAAGATAGTCCATAGACTGGAAACAAAAAGACTCTCTAGTAAAGAAAAAGTTCTCGGCACAGTATTCAGTAAAGGTTATGCTGGCAGTCTTCTGGGACATGAAAGGACCCATAACTATTGATTTCCTTGAAAAAGTTGCAACTATAAACAATGTTTCCTATTGTAAACTCCTTCAGCAAAATTCACCTTATATATATAACCCTCGTATATATAAGTAAAGTTGGCAGAGTGGCCTATTGTTGGTATCAGCTGTACAGTGAGGGAGTCTATTCCCTTTTCATTAGAGCTAGACTGAGGAGATTGTTTCTGTGTCTGAGGTGGAGCGCCACATCATTAGCTTTCCACTTTACCACAAAGATCCAAGCTGTGTTACTCATGTGCTGAGTTGGCAAGAGCATTATCAAACTCGGAACCTTCTGGTTACTAAGTGGATTCTCTACTAACTATATATAATCATGTACAAAAAAAAATGAATGTAAGAGGGTGGATCAATAATTTGATAACCACACTTCCTTAATAGCTGAATCTTTATCTGAAATTTTTTATTGTATGGTGTCCGATCTATGGGATTAATATTCATCACTAAATTAAGTGCATTGATAAGGAAGGTGATATGTTGAAGATGAATATTCACTCTATCAAAAAAAAAAAAAAAAAATGCTTTTTTTTCATTATTAGATTAGATACATTGAAGCCCACATAATCATCCTGTTATAAAACAATTGTCATACATTATAAATTGTCATTAGAATAATATAGATATATTTACTTTGAATTTTCTTTTTAAACAATATATATAAGATTAACATAGTAAATAGAAAACAATTTTTCATGCATATATTTGTTTTATGCATGCATACACGTATGTCTTAACATCTCATTTGTAACAAGAAAATAATTATTTTAGATTGGTATTTTCTAATTTACAATATATTATACATATAAATCATATCTTAATTGCTAGAAAAACTATGAAAACTATATCTAAATCAGTAGATATGGATCATAAATTGTTGTAAAATACATATGCACAACATAATACTAAAATAGGAACATTTCCCTGTTAGTCAACATTAAAAAAATCAAACATGTATTATTAAATATTTATAATCATTGGCTATATTCATACTTGAAAATCTTAAGAAGATAAAGATTTTATTAATGTATTTTATATAAAATTTTAAAATATTGCATATAATTAGTTTGCATGTATATCTAAGAGAAATACAAAATTAAAAAAACAAAACAAAAAAACCCATTGAACTATGAAGATAAAAATTAAATATCAAACCACTTCAATCATATAATCTGTGATTTAATAAATTTAAATCTAATTGATTAATGTTAACTCGGATAATACTTATTTTATTATATGCAACAATAACTGATATATAATAATATTGAAATACAAATAAACAAAGACTTTCTTCTTTTCAACCATTAATGGCGCCTGCTAAATTACCATGAGTAAGATATTTTTATATTTGAATTGAAGCTATTGCTATCATTATGGAAAAAGATTAAAAAGAAGCATGAAGAGAAATTTTTAAATAAACTTACTTTTGGTGTAAATTTTACTGCAATCAAAATAAGAATCAGGATAGCATCCAAATAAAGAAAAATATCCAGCTGCAGCTCCGTGTATGTAACATTTTTGAGTGTTTCTTTTGTGTGAGTTCATATGAGAGAGAAGTCAGCAGTCCTACTTTGTGTGCTGTGTGTGTAATGGCTACTGCAAGCAGCAAAAAGCTCATAAGCTTTTTACTGAAAATTCTAAGATCTTATCATAGAAATATTTTGAAACTTTCATATCCAAAATTAACTAAAAAATGTAGTTTTTTTTCTGTAAACATTAAAAATTATTTAAAGATATCATTATTCATAAAAAGGCAATGAAATATTACTATTTGTCCATTATGATCTACTCTAATCCTTCTTTCCCAGTTGTCTTAATCAATTAGAACATCCAATACAAATAAAAAGTAACCTTTACTTATTCTAATTTTTCTGATGAAAAACATTTTAAATTTAAAGCCTATTTCATTATTTAGAGTAGTCTAAAAAAAAGCCCTATTGATAAAACATTGTCTTTTATTAAGATATTACTCATTAGCATACATATGCTTCTTTGGATTAAGTAATGAGTAAAGATATATACCTAGATGTATCACTAGAATAGATGAGTCTGTCCCAAAGGTCTCATATCAGTTGTCTGTTGTTGATCACTTTGTGATGAAGGAGGATTACAATACTGCAAAGACTACATATCTGCAAAAGTTAAATAGATCAAATTATGTGTAAAATATCATAGTGGTAAATATATAAAGTAAAAATTTTCAACAATTTTTCAAATGCTTTACTTCTTATAATAAAATATAAACAAATTTCAAGTGTTTTTCTTATATATACATATATATATATATATATATATATATATTGATACAACATATATATATATATATATATATATATATATATATATATATATATATATATATATATATAAATATAAAAGCATAGTTCCCATAAGAAATTATAGTATTATTTACACTGGCATTTCAACTTTGAAACAGTCTAGTATTTGTAGTCCTGCAAATCCAAGTTGTTTTAAAAACCAATAATTTTAAAATTGAAATAAAACAATAATAAATGTACAAAATTATAATTTATTTAGCATGTTTATGCTATTCTAATTTACTTATGCAGCTTAAAATTGTCAAAACTTTGAACCAAAGATTAATAATAATACAGCAAATACAAAAAAATAAAAACAAAACATGTTATCATGACAATGAAATTGTTCATTACTCAGTAAATGATGGTAAAAAGTGTGTATTTGTGTTTAGAAAAATTAGTATACAAATGGCTAATAATGCCTAATGTTACCATAACAACAGAATTTCTCATTACTCTGTAGTAAAACCAAGTAGCATGACTGGATATATATGGTAAAATAAATAAATCAAAAAGTAAATTTAAAATAGATTTATCACTGTCAATTTCATATACAAGGTTTGTCAAAAAAGTATTAAAATTTTTTGTACTTTTTGACACACCTTGTATTCTGAAAAAAAAACCCAAAAAACATTTCATTCATTTTTTATTTCCCATAATCATGAATAAAGTGGTAATACCTAAAATTTCATGGAAACCATATGTACATTTTTTCACAAATTATGAAATAATGGATTTGAAAGAATGTGGAGTTATGCCCACAAGAAAATTTTATTTTAATGTAAAAAAATAATAACAAGAAAACATCAAACAAACATTTAACATACGACAAAATTATTAGCCCTTTTGCCTCAAAAATGAATTGCGTAACTTTTACTCTTTAATCAATTTTTGATAGTTCTTTACAATGATTGGAAATTGCTATATATCCACCACCTTGCTTTTATCAATCAACTATCTTTCTTCAGAGTTTCTTGTCAAGTTGAGCAATCTTCACCATGATTGCACGAATGAATGAGTTATTGTGATATGTGGTACTCACATATTCAGAATCTTCCACAATGTTATAGAACCATGTTAATACATTTTCATTTTCAAAAAGTGTTTGTATTTAATGTCAAATTAATAAAATAAAAAAATAAAAAATAATTGTCATAAAGCAATATTATTTCATAATTTCCATAAGTGAGGGTGGTGTGAATAATTTGGGACTATGCCAATTTTTAGAAAAAATTATAATTATAAATATAATAGATCAAAACTTCAAAAAAATTCATGAATTATTCAAACTAAACATTGAATAAACTATGGCAAATTCAGTAAAAACTTGCAAATATTTGCATTTCCTTAGAAAATATACTAATATTCAGTAGGAGTGAATAATTCTGACACTAACTGTACATATACACATATATACATGCATGCAAACACACATACACATGTATATGTGTGTGTGAACACAGAAATCAACACTACATATTTACTGTCTATTTCAAACTTTCCATTATTTTTGGACTAAATAGCCTCTTCTAGTTGAACTACCCTTATATACAGGCGGTCTGGGGATTATTGGACAGCGTGTCAGTTTAAAACTACACAATGAATCTAAAAATTAAATAATTAATCAAAAACCTAAAACTAATGTCTTAAAAAGAAAACTTTAGCAAACTTTAGAATCTAAGAAAGTGCAAACCCCTAAACATCAATTTAGTAGTTTACAGCAATAAATAAATTAAATAAAAGTAAATAACTCAAACAACTTTATGAAACAATAAACAATCCTATCACCATAATACTCCCAAAAATAAACTCATTATCAAAAATATAAACAATCTAACTTATTATATGAGAGAGAGAGAGAGAGAGAGAGAGAGAGAGAGAGAGAGAGAGAGAGAGAGAGAGAGAGAAGTATGAATTACATTGTGTATATATATATATTTACTGCATGAGCAGGATGTGACACAAGGTCAATTTCTTAAGCGGAGTTCAACAGGTTTGAATTCAGAGTTTTCCTTCTAGACCAGTTGCCTAACCAAGGTTAAAGAGCCCAGTCTGCCCTACTATTTAGCTGGAGGGAGAGTAAGATTCATACTTTTCCCAAGGGTATTAGCGCTAAGTGAAATGTAATTACCACATCCAGGATTTGAACTACAGGCGACGAGTCCATTTCCCATGACTTTAACCATTACACCACACGCTTCCCACATTGTGTATATATATAATAGTAAAGCCTAATGAGTCAGCAACTCTCTATCTAAGTTTCTCCTAATGGATCTTTAGGATAATTCTGACTGAAAAAAGGTTGGTGCAAAAGACATTTTATTGTTAAAAACAGTCACAAGGAAAGATAAAAAAAAATTAGCATAAAAAAGAAAGAAGAGAGAGAAAAAAAAATCTTAAATTTTATTTGCCAGGGTTTTTCAGGCCTACACCTATCTAAAACCTCTATTTTTCATTCTCCGCCTATTCACGTTCATGCACACGTCATCATATGATCTTCACCTTCCATTTTTGCACATGCATTGATCACGTCATTGGCTTCCGTAAATAAACGTGCATATAAAAATTAACGGTTAATAACATCATATTCACACATTCACTATACACTTAACATCTTTCATTTTGTCCCTAACATCATATTCACTATACACTTAACATCTTTCATTTTGTCCCTCACATAAACATTACTTAACAGTGTCCTGAAGATGGTACAATATACTGAAATGCTTAAGTATTGACACATAAAATTGTTTCCCCTAATCATAACATCCTGTGTTTGTTATATTTTTAAAATATTTTCTTCTCATATATATATATATATATATATATATATTATATATATATATATATCTCAGTCTGTGTATATTAAAATGAGCTTCTGTCTATATTCAAATATTTGATATCTAATTTACTGTTAGAAGTAAAATTAACTTTTAAGAAAAAATATCTTTATAATAACTATAATGTCAATCTCACTTGGTATAGTTTGTCAAGGAAATATTTTATGTACTAAGATAATGTGATCTAATTTAAAATGCTGTAAAACATTCAAAGTATGATTGTTAGTTATCAACATAGAGTTAACTGGCCTGGGTAAAAATAAGAAAAAAAAAAAGATTAAAAGTGAATGGCTTTGGGGAAAAAAAATTGTTACATATTATTGCCACACATAATGGATGGTTTAATTTCAAACTTTATTCAAATCAAAATTTATTAAAAATCATATAATATATAATAATTTATTAATTTATAAATATTTAATTTATAGAAATATTTTCTTTTAATATATAAGTATAGTATAAAACTATAATTTATAGTCTCTGGACAATATAAAAAATACTATTTCATTTTTTTTTTTATAAATTTCCTTTTTATAAGATAATAAGAAATTGTTACTTATACTATCATTTAAATTAATATAGGATTGAGACAATATAAACATAATGTGCAAATTGATTAGATGAATGCCAAAAGGAAGTCTGTCATTTGTATATCTTAATAATTCTGTTGCAAATATTTTAACCTCTATTTCTTTTAACTGATTTATATCAAAGTAGAGTGTCATTCATCTTTTAATCTAAAAATTCAGACAGTATATATGTTAACATTTAAATTTAGTTCAAAATAGGGATATTTCAATGCAAGATTTAAGGATCCTCTTAAAATATAAAATATTACCATATTCTTAATAATATGTCTAAATGAGAAACTTTATAATAATTTAGCATGTCATACAGCCAGACATGAAAATATCTATATTCATATAATGAACAAATGAATATCTAGATAAATCTGTAATTGCATTTAAATGATTTAAGGCAATCACTGTGAGACAATATTTCTTATTTATAATTCACCCAATCCTCTATCAGTAGTTTGCTTAGTATTTTCTTCTTTGCATCTGTCTTTCATTATCGCAAGCAAATTTCAAAGATCTTTTATTTGAATAATCTTGTGCCTGGTCTGTCCTATTTCTGTTTCTCTCATTACCTGTTGGCAATGCTATATTCTAAACATACATCTAACATGAATACAATATAATTAAAATACATCAATAATGCAAAATATATGTTGTATGAAAAAATAATTAAGACTAATGAAATCTTCATATTGGAATACAAAACTGCATTACATTGAGAAATTAAACATATAAAACATAAATGCATAAGACATTCCAATTGATTAATTGATAAGAATAATTATGACTGAAATGTTCAAATATATATAATTTTTCTACAGAATAAGAAAAACGAACTGTTGTGGACAACAGAAAACAATATCTTAATTAAGCTAATTCAATAAGAATAATCTTAAATAAAATATTTTTCAAACATATGGAATAAAATGAAACATAAATTCTACAACTCTTCTATAACCACTTCCCCTCAGCAATCCCCCATCCAAAGGAAATAAATGGAAAAGGCTCACCTGTAATGTTGAGTCTGAAGCTGTCTGTGGTTTTGGTATTGGTGATAATAGCATTTGTGGAGTACCTGCATAAGGATGGATTTGCAATCGAGGTGTTGGTGGCTGACTGCTTCTTCTCATATCTGCATTTGTTGGAGGAACACCAACATTAGACCAAGGATTGGCTGGGTAAGGAGGGCTTACCAAATGTCTCTGACCACTCACATTGTGTATTGGTTGTTTACTATTTACTATATCTTTTACTAACACATGAAATTCATAAATATCTTGAAATTCATGATCCAGCGACATAATTGTTGAAATCAAGCCAGTGTCAGATATTTTAAAAGGTAAAAATTGTTTATTTTTTGGCAGAAGTGAATAAGTTAATTTACCTCCAGTTCCCAAGTCTGGATCACTGGCATTGATTGATCCAACACGAACTCGCGACTTTTGGTTCTCATTGATCTTAAATTGAAATATCTTCTGTGAAAAATGTGGTTTTTCATCATTCACATCCATTACTTTAACAGAAAATCTTTTCTCACTTTTCAAAACAGGAGATCCTTTATCTTGGCAATGAACAATAATATCATGCTGATCCTCTGTTTCTCTATCCAATGGCTTTTTAACAATCACTTGATATTTCTTTGTATCCAGACTTTGTAGTTGAAATTTATCATGATTCAGATTGCAACTAATATCACCATTTTGTCCAGAATCAGGATCAGTGACTTTCATATAGGCAATAAAGCTGCCTACTTTAATATCTTCAGAGATATCAACTGTGTTCTTTCTAGATGAAGAGAAGAATGTGACTTTTATAGTTGGAGCATTATTTTGTTCATTGATCACATTCACTTGAACCATTGCCAGAGAACTTAATGGAGGATTTCTTCCATTATAAGCTTTTATATAAAGTTTATATTTCAGTTTCTGGCCAGTTGTAAATTTCTTGTCTAGAAAAATTTCTTATGAAGTTCCATCAACACTTTTGGAAACAAATAAAGAAAATGGTTCATCTTTTTCTTCTTTATGTTATAAATAATTTCAGAGTTTTTAATGTTCATATCTCTATCAAAAGAATTTGGAATTGGGCATTGGCTCCCTTTCTATCATCTTCTAAATAATTCATATCAATTTTTTTTCATTAATATCTTGAATGATGACTTTCACTTCTAATAACTTAATAACAGTTGTTAACTTTTTCACAGCAATATAAACCATTTGAAAACATTCTGCATTGTATGTACATAGAGATTCAGCATCAAGGGTTTGGGCTGTGTATAATTTCCCACTTTCTTTAGACACATGAAACAAAGAAGTGCCTGTCACTCCTTGTGATAATAAACTGAATGCGATTTCATTTTGATCTTCAAATGGTACACTATTAAACTGCTCTGAATCAGCAGCAATATCTCCAAGGTAAGTGTGTGGGCTTTTTCCTTTCTCCACATAATATGTAACATCAGTGCATTGGTAAGCATGTAGGATGAAAATGACTATGCTCACATGCACTATCATATCTTTATAAGGAATATACACTGTATCTTTACTAATTCTAACACTGTTTAAATATGAACTGTTATCCCAAATGTAGCTGAAAATTTAAAAAAACAAAACAAAAATTAACATTATAAATAACTTAATAATCTTGGTATGAAATATATTTTTGTAATAATAATAGAAGTTGTATGGTAAAAATACAACTACTTATCTGAGATTAAACTTAATCCAGAATATCAAATTTCAAATAATCACTGTTTTCACATTACAAATAAATTTGGTGAATGAAATTAAGTGCTAATTAATGTTTTAAAATCAAATATCACTGACTAATAAAACAGGATTCTGTTTATATCTTATGTTAGCATCATATATTTTTAAAAATGTAACAACTTGTAAGGATTTTGCATTACAGTGAATTTTTATTTATGTTATAGGCAGCATCAATGAGATAAACATGTAATCCAAATTTAAAGTATTTTAATCTCTCAGTACTATTTTATCCCACAATGAGATAAATGAAAAGGTTATTTCCTATAACTCCAACATTAACAAAGAACCACTCTTCACTGATAAATTATTTATTTATTTTCCCATTAAACTAACCCTAAACCCTAACCCTAACCCGTCTTTTTTCCTAGTAGATCAATAAATGAATAAATGATTTATCAGTCAAGAATGGTTCCCCTTTGTTTATGTTGGAGTTAAATAGTGAAAATATATAAAAAGGTTCTGGGATCATGGAAGTGTAACAATTTTGCTACTTAAACATCTTTTAGAAATTTTTTCACTAAGATCTTGTTTTAATAAGCACTGAGATTTTGTATGAAAAGATTTTGACTACTATTAGTTTTATTAGGAAAAACATCTATGCATTTCATGGAGAAGGAACTTAAAATTCATTTTAATGATGACAATATCCAAATGATATAGTAAGACATTTTATTAGCAGATTTTAATTGGATAAACATCTTTTCTAATTATTAAAATTAATATATCTTTATGTTAAATGAAAATGCTTTACTAAAATATAAAGAACAGTTTTTCAAATTAAAATCTAAAGAAAAACTTTCAAATTTATCTTTTAAAATCTATCTGGACAACTGAAAGTTTAAGAATTTGTTTAATGGTTTCAACGTAAATACAAAGCTTTGTTATTAATAAAGTACAGGGTGATTGAAAAGTAACTCCCTATTTCAAATTATTCATAATTTTCTTATATGCAGTTACATTTTTCTCAATTGAATATTGAAGATTCAATTTTTATGCAAGATAGTGCTCCTCTACATTGTGCTATTGTTGTTCATGAATGGCTGAATTACCACCTCCCTGGAAGTTGGATGGGTAGATGTGGTCTGCATGAGTGGCCAGCCAAACCCTGCGACTTTTTTCTTTAGGGTTGGTTGAAGGAGCAAGTCTACTCTATGAAACCAATGACTTTGGAAAACTTGAAGGATGAATTGAACTTGAAGGATGAAGGATATTTTTTAACTATATTATTGGATATCATTATACTGTAGAAAAATAGAAACCAAGTTGTTAAAAATAACAATTTATTCATGACATGTTTTTCTTATATAGATTCATCAATGCTATGAAATTTTCTTTTTAAAATGACTATGATTATGTCAACAACACAATAGTCATTTTAAGAATACCATAGAATCTGATAAAGTTGTATTAGAGAAAATGTCATATAAACAAATCATTATTTTTAACAACTTGATTTCAATTTTTCTAGTCATATTTCTTAACCACAGTTGTATTTCATGTTAAAATCAATTATATTGGAATATATTTCAATGCCAGATTTTAATCAAATGACATGTTTTTAGGGAATTTTGTATTAAATACTTGAAGAAATATTTATATACATTTTCATATTCATAAATCTTGAAAAATAGTATGATTGCCTAATTATGCTTTAATAAGTCAAACAAATAAGTTTTATAATTAGAATATATTTTTTTATGGATAAGTAAAAATTCCCAATGAATCATAAAAAATGTGATTTTGTAATATATATATATATATATATATATATATATTTATAAAATTATATTAGAGTTAAGGTAGTGAGGACATGGAGTCAACACCTGGTTACTGACAGTTTATTGCTTATGCGATCTTCAAACCAAATGGGGAAATTTGTTTAGTGGTTTGTTTAAATACCCTATGGTTTGGTCCTTTACTGAATCGAGGGGGACTGGATTTTGATTGGTCAATTGTTATGTGCAGCATGAAGTTTACCCAGATTTTAGTTTGGTTAATTTTTATGTGTAGCATGAAGTTTACCTGGATACAGTTGTTTATTTAAGCAGAGGTTCTGTTATCTGGTCTCTTATCTACTGGTGGTGGTAATGGATATATTTGTCAGTTGTTGTATTTAGTACAAAGTTTACAGGAGTATACATTTATCTTATTTACTTAGGCAGACTGTTTTGTTAACTTCTCTTCACTGAGTGGTGGTGAGGGTTTGATTTTTTTTGTGAGGTGTGTTGTCTGCACTACTTCTATATTGACTAAAAATCAATTAAAAAAAGAGTCCTTGTCATGAAAAATGGGACTTAATAATCATAATCAAACAAAATCCTAGCAACAACAGAGTCTACAAAGTGAAAATCTAAGAACAAAGACTAAACAAAGCATTTCCAAGTAATATTTGAATGAACAATAGTAATGGCAGCTGATGAGTAGCAAAATATCATTTTTATCCCTGAACTACAGAAATCATTATTTAAAAAAGACTCATGAACAAAATTTAAACTAAACTTACCTTTGATACATATAATGCACTGGAGTTCACATCAAAGAAATAAGATATCCACAAAAAGAATATTGTTCCTGCCGCAGCTGCTATTATGAAATAATGCCCCATGTATTTCTTTTGTGAGAGTGAAGCGAGCAGTCCTACTTAGTGTGTTGTTTGTATAATGGACCCCATTCCTTTTTTAATGAACATTTTCTTATTCTAGAAGAAACTTCTAATATTATTATAATTCATATAAATTTTTTTATATAATTGTTAAAAAATGTCCATTAGCAAGTTGATATGAACTAAAAAGATTATAAATCGTAATGCTTTTATCATTCAATATTTAGATATGTTTATTCATCTCAATGTTTTTAGTCTTCTTTCACTTTTCCCCAGTCATATGTTTCCTGTACACCTCAAATAAATCAGTTATTTCATGACATTTAAAAAAAATATTATACAGTGAAAATGCTATTTTTCTAAGTCAATGAAAATGATATCTAAATTAAATAAATGAAAAAAATTTTAAACTCACTTATAATAAGATCATATATCAAGTGAGTTAACATGAGTTAAATTAGATTTTTTATTAACATGAGTTAATTAGATTTTATGGAGCAAAGTTTAATAAAATAAAAAGTTATTGAGAAACATATATAAATCAAAATATTAGAGAATCTTTTTTATTATAACCTAACCTTTACACAAAATTAATTTCTGCAATAAATAAATATTCATTGGGTATATTTTTCTTAATGATACTTCTTATTTTGAATCTAAAATCTAATGAAAATAATTAAGCAAGTGTTATTTCCTTATTTCTAATTACATTTTTACTATGCATTTATGGATTTCTTTTAAAGTATCTTAAATAATTTGAACTTTACTTAATACATGTGTTTAAGTGTAAACTGTCTTTAGAATTAAGCTTTAATTAGGCACAGGAGGCAAGGTCTACTAATAGAAGATTGACTACTACTTGCAGGGACATTTCTGGATTGTGAATATCTACCAGAAGTGCTACTCTCAACACCCGAGTAAGATTTTGAATCTATGTTAAAATTGTTTTCATTCATGTAGGGTGTGTAGAAACCCCTAGCCACAATTGTTGTATCACTTGGGTAGTTGACAGTCTGTCCCAATGGCTTCATCTCAGAATTTTGATGTTGGTCATTTTGTGATGGCAGTGGATTACAGTATTGGGAAGGGTATACATCTGAAAAAAAGATTATATATATCATCTTAATAGCTAAAATAAATTAAAGTTATATAAAAAATAACATAAAGTAAATAAATATATGTACAAAATATATAATAATATCAGTATCAGCAATTATTCTAACATTACTTGATTAGATTACATATGTATACACACACACACACACACACACACACACACACACATACATATATATATATATATATATATATAGATATAGATATAGATTATATATATAACCTTCAACTTTGTTTTCTGGGTAATGCTGGTATTAGACCATAACCGTTTTTTAAACCTTCCATAGGCCACAGATGTCTTTTGGATACATAGTCGAATCTTAGCATCTAAAGAGCCATCACAGGTCAGTGTACTTCCCAAGTATGTAAAGGTTTCAAAAACATCCAAATGAGTACCATGAATGGTTATAGTTGGCTTGATATACAGTCCACTTTTTATGGGGGTGAACATTACCTTTGTTTTTGTCAAGCTTGTTTTTAATCCAAATGCAGTGCACAAGGCTGAATTGCAGGGCACAAGTGCAAATTGGTTCACATCATCCTCAGTATGACAGAAAGTCATCAGTGTAAAGGAACTCTTTAAAAAGTGTGTAAGACGTCTTCGACTTGATGTTGAATCTTCACAAATTGAAAACCCTGTGGTTCTAAATTCCAAAAGAACACTCCTTTCATAATGCTGGAATGTGCGAGTTTATATTACAGAAAAGAATATTGAGAATAGTGTTGAGGCCAAGACATCTCCCTGCTTAACTCTGTTATCTATTAGAATTTCATGACAACCTATCACTCATGACAATTCTAGCTTTCATACCTTTGTGCAACCGCTTGAGTATATTCAAAAATATTGGTGGGCACCCAACTTTGCCCAATATCATCCGAAGTGCATCTCTGTTAACTGTATCAAAAGATTTGTCAATTCAACAAAAACCTGATACTGTGGGACCCTTTGCTCAATACATATCTCCTGCACTTGTACGACCGAAAATATCATGTGGTTTGCTCCTCTGCCAGACCTAAAACCACTTTATGATTCAGGAATGACTACAGGACAAATGTTCCAAAGCAATCGATTCAGCAAAACTCTTGAGAGAACCTTGCTAACTGCACCCAAAAGAGCGATTCCATGGTAGTTATCACAAATTGCCTTTTCTCCTTTGCCCTTGTACAAACACACTAAAGCACCATCAATCCAGTCATTTGGTAAAAGAGATTTATTCCAGTATTCAGTGATGAGATGCATGTTTAACAACCAGTGTTAATTTGTTTTTACAGCCATTTCAATTTCTGCATAAGTTGGTAACTGTAACTGGTCCATCTCAGATTTTGTCTTGTATTGAGGAAGACTTTCCAGAACCATTGAAGGATTATCAAATATATCTATGAAGGATTTTTTCTAGTTCTCTGATAATGGTGGTGTTGTCCCTTGACCTTAGAGGAGTATTGGAAAAAGTTAGTGGACCAAAAACTTCACAAATGAGACCATAGAACAATTTTTTTGTTAAAAGCTCTCTGAATTACAGAGGAAATCTTTGACCACCCATCCCCCCCCCCTCTATATATATCTTCATTAACCACTCCATATATATTTTAGTATCTCTGTGATAGAAAAGAAGAGAGTTTGGAGAGTCAAGAGTGAGAATGACCCACTCTCTTAAATGTTACCTCTCCAAAGCCAGAACTGATTGTTGTCACCATCTTTTATGTCCATATAAATAAAATTTAAAAAGTTTTTCATAACTAAAATTGAGACTTAATTCAAATCAACTTAATTTGTAATAAAATCATGTTTTTGGATTAAAAATTGTTTGAATTAAATGAAATAAAACAAAAAAAACCTGCAATACTGAGATAAACATTATGGTTCATGGACCCTTTTACGATAAATTACTACATTTTTATAAGTCAGTAATGCGAAGATATTCTTTTTTAAAAATTTGATTTTATGTTTCATACAGTTTTTAATACAAAACAATAAAATACCATGAGTTTATTACAAAATAAGTTGATTGGAAATTTTTTAATTATCAGCTTCAGTTAGTTGAATTTCTTTGAAAATAACTTCTGATGTTTTAATAATTTGATTTATTCTTCAAGTAAATAAATTGTCTTTTCTGTTAGAAAATCAGTCTGACGCCAATGTTTAATTTTTTTTAAAGAAAAATCATAGCTGACTCTATCCCTAAAACCATGATTTTTAAGAAAAATCATAGCTGAAGCTGACTTTTAAAAAATTTTCTTCCAGTAATTTTTATAGTCTGCTTTAAATAAACGAGAACAATTGTTAGTAAGAATCTATAAATATATAAAAATCTCGGAAAATATATCTTCTTTAACATGATTATTAAATTTACTTTTTATTTAATTAAAAATATTTCATGTTAGGTAATGGTAGTTCCTGAATCTTTCAGAAATGTATAAATTAGGGATTTTATTCAAAGGATTTCTCAAGTTTATTTTTTTTCAAAAATAAAACAAATCATTCATTATAAAATTAATTCATTGATGAATAAAGTGCTGAAAATCTCATTAAAATTAGATAATTTGCTTATTTTTGGTAATTGTTTGAAAAAAAAAAAAATGAAATTCGTTTTAAATTGCCTCCCTTCTTTCCTGGTAGCATTCCTACCTAAAACCATAAAAGCTGGATTTTTCTAACAATCTAACCTGTGCTCAATGGGTGACCCAACATGTCACATTTTTTTCTAGTATATATATATATATATATATATATATATATTATATATATATATATATATATATATATATATATATATATATATATATTATGATGTGACAACTAGACGAAGCGATGTACCTTATCTCATGCAGCAGCATCAGCTAACAAAGTAAACACTCAAAGGTTGAGACAAACGTTGATTGGATAATTAGCCAACTGGGTGATAGCATTATGGCACTAAAAATAAAGAGACGGTTAGTCTGGTGCATCAATTGAGTTTTTGAAAAAGGTACGCGGATGAAAACAGTCACAGATATTTATCCGTACAAATCAAAATTTGCAGAGAGAGAAGCCTGAAATTGTAGGAGTGTTTATTGACACACCACAAAACATCTTCGATATCTTTCTGTGATGGTGCTTTGAAATTTAACTCCGGAGATGAAATTGAAGCATTTGTAAAGGACTATTTATTTTTGAACAGTTGAAAGAGAAAAAAAATGAGAAATATAATTCCAAAGGGGAATTATTAAAATACTCATGAAGATAGGTCCATTGATCTCACCCATCCATGTTAATTCTGCATACACACATTTCTCAATCAAAGAATTCTCTGCATAAATCATTACCCCAAAAAAATCTTAATCTCCCAAATTGTTTAAAAATCATAGTTTGCTCATTTAATATTATAATTAATTATTATCCCTTGGCATTCACAACCCTGAATTCCTAAGAAGTTTTGTTTTTTTATTTGTTTTATTGTTATAAGTAAATCATTATAAAACTAATAACTCTCTTGCTTCATTCATATTGATCGTTCTGGTGAATTTATCTTATTTTTAAAACTTTTTTTTTATCATTTTATTTTCCTTTCTAAGTATGACATGCTAAAAAAACGAAGATTTTTACGGTCAAAGGGGAGCTACTCCTGACTTATTTTCGTGATTCATGAGATATAAATGGGGGCTCGGCCAAAAGATAACTTTTAACACCAAAAAATTAACAGAGCGAACGATTGAATAAGCAAACCACAATGGCATACATATGAGAGTTTATAAATAAACCAACACCAGAGAAGCTAAATGGATTTAAGAAGACGAAGTCTTAGAAATAGGAAAGAGACTAGAACTAGAGGTTAGGGGAGTCATGACAAAGGTAGAGATAGTAAGGGTAATTATAGAGCATATGATAGACAATAATGTATTTGGGGAAGAGACACTAGACGAACTACCAGCACGATTTGGGTGGCTGTCATATTCATTGAATATGTCAGCCGCCCAAATTGCACTTGAAAAAGTGAGAATATTAGCTAGAGTAGAAATAGAAAAAGCAAGAATGTCGATGGAAATCAGGCTAAAATTAATGGACATAAGACAGCAGATAGACGAGGGCGGACAACAACAATTCGAACTAACCAAGCATGTATGTCTAACACCGAAGTTTATAGAAAGGAAAGTTCTGTCTCTTTAATTGTTTTAAGTATTGGATCCTTTCTGTCCACTGGGCTGCTGGCTTTTCTCTCTCTTTCTGGCTCTATTTTCTGTCGATGCTACTCTCCTCTCTGCCTCACCCCTCTCTGTGCCTTGCTTAATGTTGAGGTGCTAGGCCGCTCAATTTTTTGCATCTACCTCCCACGTGTTTGTGTCAATATGGCATATCTCCTGCAGACATCTTTAAACCGTAGGTGTGGTCTACCAACCGATTGGGAGCCATACAAAAGATCTTTTGGGATACGTCCATTTTCAATTCGCCTGACATGTCCAAGCCAACAAAGGCGCCTCTCACAGAGAGTGGAGAACATGCTATTTATGTCGGCGCAATCTAGCACGACTGTGTTGGGCACTTTATCCTGCCAACGAATGTGTAGAATATGTTGTAGACAACGGAGATGGAACTATTGAGTTTCCTTTCATGGCTTGTATATGTTGTCCACGCTTCGCTACTGTAGAGGAGTGTACTGAGGACACCCGCTTTGTAGACACGCATCTTTGTTTTCTTGGTGAGATTGGTATTATTCCAGACTCTCTTACTCAGTTTGGCCATGACTGCTGCTGCTTTCGCTATTCTGCTGTTGACTTCAGAATCAAAGGAGACTGAGTTTGAGATGGTGGACCCGAGGTACTTGAAACTCTCCACGGATTCAAGGTTGTACCCATCAATATTGATGTTTAGAGGAGAGTCCACATTTTGTGTCATGACTTTTTTTTTTTGTTTTAAGTAAATCACTGTAAAACTAATGCCTGTATTGCTTCATTCATATTGATTGTTCTGGTGAACTTATTTTATTTTTAAATCTTTTTTTTTCATCACTTTATTCTTTATTTTACTTTTTAAGTATGTCGTGCTCAAAAAACAAACAATAAAACGAAAGAAGATTTTTATGATCAAAGGGGAGCTACCCCTGACTTATTTTCGTGATTCATGACAATATATATATATATATATATATATATATATATATATTACTAGCAGGAGTATCTGGTCCATGACAAGGCTAAAGAAATTTATTTAACAACAAATCAGGACAAGATAAAAAGAAGACATATAAGATTTCATAGAAGGAGGCGAATGCATGTGTGTGAATTATATTCAGCATTTGCAAAGATAGAGAAGAATTAATTATATACTCATAGATAAGTATATATAATAAATACTTTTCTTTTGTTCTCTTCTCAACAGTTCAGAAAGTCCTTCGGGCAAATGTTCTCTGTTGACCATTCACTTGTAGCAATAAAATCATATCGTTCTTATAACTGGAATTCATACAACACAGTAAATTAGTTTGACATATAAGCATGGAGGAAGTTGAATTTGTCGGTTTCGTATTGTACACATATTCTTGAAGGATTCAGGAACTTCATGATTTCTTCTGTCATCATTAAGCTGGATGAGTCAGCATTGAAGTTAAAAATCTGGATGTTTTTTCTTTTCCATTGACTTTCCTTTCCTGTCATCATTAATTTCTCCTGAAAAACTGACATTTCGTTTGTTTTTCCCACCTTTCAACTAAACTGGTCATGTGAGCTGGAGGGAAGGAAATTAACATTCCTTATTTGGTCATCATCTGTTAAGATTTCCACCTACCTGTGGCTGCAACAATTTCTTTGGGTGATAGCTATGATAGATTTTACTGAGAGAGAGTTAAAACAAAAGAAAGGATAAATAGGAGAGTGTATGTCCAGTGAGAGAGTTGATATGAGAGAGTGTTAGGGAGAGAGAAATATTGTTCTTGGTAAGGGAGCTATTGAGGATACTAGCGTAGAATAAACCTGACTGTATTTATTTATTTCTTCCTTCCTTTAAGAGTTCTGCCCTGAAATTTAAAGCCAATGTTAAAATATTAGATTATTTAGGAAAACTTTCTTAACATGATGACTTACACAGATGTAATTATTGACGTTGAAATTACAATTTTCAGCAAAAATTGAGTATTAACACTTTTCTGATGCAGTATGCAGATTTGAGAAACAAAAACTTTCTATTTATAGTCCTATTTCACAAATCAACAAATTAAAAAAAAATGATAAAAATATTCTGCCTTTGAAATGACTCACCTAACACATTATCAGTTTGTCTTGTGTCTTTTTCATTCCAACCTTCATTACTTTCATTGTGTGAAGACTTTACTGAACCTCTACTGGAATATCCTGGCATCTTGTTCAACCTCCTGTTGTTTTTATTGCTACAAGATGGTAATGCTACATCTTGCACATACATCTGATAATAAAAAAAAGATAAAGCAAAATTTTCAATAACATATTGTAATATAAATATGTTTCTTTATAAAAAATAATAAAGATATATAATGTATAAATCTTAGAGTTTATGTAACTGAAACTTTAGATAGACATAACAGAACACAAATATGAATAACATTTTTCATCTTTAATATAAAGGTAAGCATTTAATATTTGTTGAAAAAAGCATTACTGATATTGCTTAATTCAGTAAGTCTATATACAAGCCATATTTTCTAAGAAAACATCCTAAGTAAATAAACAGTAAATATATCAAAACATCCTAAGTAAACAGACAGTAAATATATCAAAAGAAAAAAATGGTTTCTAAAAATCTTAATTTCAGTATATGATTTAAACATGTAGACAATAATAATTAAAATCTAAACTCAATAAAAAGTTACAATGGGATCTTACTTGTGAAACAGAATCTGGAGCTGGTTGTGGTTTTGGTGTTAGGGATGTGAGCATTTGTTGAGTACTTGAGTAAGGATGCGTGTGCATTCGAGGTGTTGGTGGTTGACTGCTTCTTCTCATATCTGCATTTGTTGGTGGAACACCAATATTAGACCAAGGATTCGCTGGGTAAGGAGGACTTACTAAATGTCTTTGACCACTCACATAACTGCCTTCTACCACTGGAACACTTCTAGGATTACAGCAGCGAAGGATACACACTGAGATTGAAGCTGTAATGATCACAGCTATTGTCACTGCTACAGAAACAATGATAATTGCTGAAGTCAGGTGGATCTTGTTATCTTTCTTTATGTTGACAGCATTTAACATTTCTGATGTTTTGTTGCTCACAGTCAGTGTCAAATAAACAGTAGTTCTGGCTGATAGAACTGGGCTACCACTGTCCTTCACTAGAAACTCCAGTTCATATGAGCCAGCATCTTGTTGGCTTAGAACATGAGTTGAAGATAATAAACCAGTGTATTGGTTGATGCTGAATATTTGTTTGCTATTTCCTCTGATTATTTCATATTTTAGAAATGCATTCTCTTGACTATCACTGTCTGATGCCTTGATTTGGGTAATGTTCTTGGTGTGATGTGGGTAATATGTTACATCCATATTATAAGGATTAACACTGGGAAATGTAAAATATGGAGCATTATCATTTTCATCTCTCACCTTAACAATTACACTCACTGTATTATTCAATGATGGACTTCCTTTGTCTTTTACAAATACTTGAAACTTATAAGTATCTTGAAACTCATGATCTAAAGACATAATGGAAGAGATCAATCCCTTTTCAGTGATTCTGAAAGGTACAAATTGTTTATTGGTGGGAAGTAGAGAAAAGGATAATTTACCTCCAAGTTTCAAGTCTGGATCTGTAGCATTGATGGTGCCAACAGGAATTTTTGATCTCTGGTTTTCATCAATGAAGAATTTAAAAGATTGTTTAGAGAATTGTGGTTGTTCATCATTCACATCCAAAACTTGGACTGAAAATTTGCTATCACTTTGAAGAGGAGGATTTCCTTTATCCTGACAAATGATGATAATGTCATGATGATCTTCAATCTCTCTATCCACTGGTTTCTTTACAATTACTTGATATTTCTTTGTATCCAGACTTTGTAGTTGAAATTTCTCATGATTAAGATTACAAGTAACTTTTCCATTTTGATCAGCATCCTGGTCAGTAACCTTCACATAGGCAATAAAACTTCCCACCTTAATATCTTCAGAGATATCAACTGTATTTTCTCTGGATGCAGATACAAAATTCACATCAATCACTGGAGCATTGTTTTGTTCATTGATCACATTTACTTGAACCATTGCCAGAGAACTTAATGGAGGATTTCCTCCATCAGAAGCTTTTATATAAAGTTTATACTTTAGTTTTTGGCCAGTTGTAAATTTTTTTGCTAGAAAAATTTCTCCAGTTTCTGAGTTTAAATCAAAATGAGCTTTAGCAATGTCTGATGTTTTAGGACTGAAATTATAGGAAATCAGACCATTTGCTCCTGAATCTAAATCTTTTACAGATAAAGTGACAACAGCCACAGAAGCATCTGGCTTATTCATGATGGAAGTATTATAAACATTTTGAGAAAATACTGGAGAATTATCATTTACATCAGACACATCGATAGAAATGCCTAGATTACTTTCTTTAATTGGAGGTAACTTATTCTTAGCAGTCACTTTAATATTATACAAGTCCTTTACTTCTCTGTCAAGTTTCCCTTTTAGTATAATTGCAAGTTGTGATGATCCATCAACACTTTGTGAAACAAATAATGTAAAGGGTTCATCCTTTTCTTTTTTGAGTTCATAAGAAATTTCTGAGTTCACAATATTAACATCTCGGTCAACAGCATTAGGAATTGATATTTTTGTTCCCATAATGTCACCTTCAGAAAACTGTATTTTGATTTCTTTGTTTGGGAACTCTGGCTGATGATCATTTATATCTTTTATGATAACTTTGACTTCTAATAATTTGATGAAAGTGGATGCCTTTTTTACAGCAATGTCAACCATTTGAAAACATTCAACATTATATGTACAAAGTGATTCAGCATCCAATGTCTGAGCAGTGTACAGTTTTCCTGTATTCCTGGAGACACGGAATAATTTAGAATTTCCAGTAACACCTTTTTGCAATTGGCTGAATGTGATTTGCTTTTGGTCTTTAAGTGTTACATCATCCATCAAGTGTGTATCTTCAGCAATGTTACCCAAATAAGTGTTTGGACTCTTGCCTTCTTCCACATAGTATGTAAGGTCCACACATAAGCAGTAATGCATAACTGCTGATAGCATACATACTTGAATTAACATCTTTAACATCATTCATAGGAGAAATGTTATTATACCATTATAACTGCAAAAATGAAGTAACATGATTTTAAAAATATATATTTTTCTTCATAGTTAATAACGTTAATCATATCAAGATAAGACTTCATACATTTGAAATTACTATTGCAACACAAGATTATGTAAATTTAAATAGAAATGACCACAGATATTATATAAAATATGTGTATTTTCTCATATGCATAAAAATATAATCATATAACAATAAATACATTAGAAAATAGAAATGTCATTCTCATTAATTGAGCAAGAGAAATTCACTAATAGATCAGTGAAAGTGAGTAGGAATTTACTGGAAAATTATGGCTATTTAAAAAATTCATTAACTCTAAAAATGTGTCATCCAAATGATACGTTACTTAGCGATTTCATATTGCTGCTTTATCAAATATTTGTTCCTTTCTATGAGTAAAGAAGTATCATTTCTATTAATCTAAATTAATGTAACAGAAGATAATTATTTTTCCATCCAATTCAAACAAATGAATTTAAATTAGATATTAAATTAGATACATATTCCTTGCCAGATATAGATGACCATAAGCAGGATAATTTTAGGTTATTTTTAATATGCATTTATATTAGCATATTTAATCATTTTATATTAATTTTGTAGAAAATAGATACTTAAAAAAAAAATAACATATCAGTGTCTTAAGTATTTTCCCTTTTCCAAATTTCTCAAAGTGGAATGAATAATTCAAATATTTTAAAATATTTTTTCTAAGTTTGATGAGTTAACTTTTAAAAAACATTCTATTTTCAAAATTCAACATTTGTATTATCTATACATCTTTTTAAATAATGATTTTTCTGAATCATTACTTATGACAACACTTACAAAGCAATTTCTCTAGTTTGCTTTTCTTCATTTTCAAAAAAATTATTTTTAATATTATTTTCTGAAGAAAAAAATCCAGTAAATTTCATTCATACGTTAAAAGAGGACTGAGAGTTATCTCCCCTACACTTGAAGTTATCCGGAAATATATTTTAGAAATTTGTTTTGAGAAAAATAAAAGTTTTCGCCTCATTGCAAAAATATTAATTATTTCATGTATTAATTCTGCTAACTATTGCTTGGTTAGTCAGAGGTTGCATGTATGTAGCAGATATAAAATAAAAAATACCATTGTAAAGAAGGATCAGTGTAATGCACATTCAAGGATTACTCTGTTATAACATTCAATTGAGTCTAGAGAATTTAAAGACATGTAGTATCATAAAAAAGTGACTTTATTTTACAGATATCTGTTTGTAAGAAATTGGCATATAATTAAATAATGATTAATGAAAAACTCAAGGGAGTAACTACCATAAATGCACCAGGTGGACTTGTATGCCTTACGGGATAAAAACAGCATTGGCTATTTTTCAAAAGATACTGGGAAACGTTTTGCTTGGAAAAATAGAAAATATGATCATATATCAGGATGACATATGTGTGGGATTATCTAGCAAAGAATTGCTAAAGCAAAAAAACCAAGAGTTTTTAAAAAATTAAAAAAGGCCGGGTTAAGCGTAAATCCAGTCAAATGTGAATTTAATTGTGAGATGATCAATTTTCTCAGCCTCAAGATATCTAAAGAAGGTATTTGACCAGACCCAAATTTACTAAAGGAAATAGAACAAATTTCAACACCCACGAATAAAATAGTGTTGGAATCTTTTCTAGGACTAGCAAATTTTTACAGTAGATATATTCCAGGGTTGTCTGAGTTGAAACAACCATTTGTAAATTTAAGAAAAAGAATAGTGAATTAAAATGGGAAGAAAAAATAAGATATTGCATTCAACAGGGTAAAAAAGGCATTAATTAAGAAGCCTATTGTGAAAGTTGTGAAAAGAAATTGTGCTTATTACTAATGCAAGTGAACTGGCAGTGTCTGCAATATCATCACAGGATAGCCATCCATTTGTGTATTTATCTAGAAAATTAACTTTGACTGAGGCTAATTACTCAAACATAAAGTCTTAGTGATTGTTTGGAGCATGGAAAGGTCCAGACAATTTTTTATTGGGCCAAAATTTTTTATTGAAATCTGACCATAGACCATTGGAGTTCATTTTCAACCCTCTAAAGTAACTTCGTCATATATTTTAAGGTGGGCTATTAAGCTAATGGCTTTTGATTTTGACATTGAATAAGTGAAAGGGAGCACAATACCCCACATTGACACATTATCACGGTTGAAATACGAAAATGAGTAAAAAATAATTCGGAAGACGAAATATTGCACTGGGTAGAAACTGACATATTACCCTTTCAGCGCTTAAAGACAGAGACTCTATAGGATGAAATAATGTTTAGTGTTTCAAATATCAAATCAGCATTGGGTATTATGATTAGCAACATTAGGAATTAGTACTAAGGTTTGCTAAGTCAATGAGTCAGGTAACAAATATCTGCATAAGTATATATTAAATTTAAGTATACATTATGTTATTAGAAACAGTTACTCACAGGGGAGACACAGGGCACTTGGTCAAATGTAGAGTGGAAAGCTAAAAGAAATATAGTAAAAAAAACATAGTTAAATAATATGTATGCTCTGAAAAAAGAAAATGGTCAAATTCTAAGCCAACCCAAGTCTAAGAAATTCAGTATCAGAAATGAAGTACTAGTTTAAAAAAACATTACAATTTTCTATTATATATTAATATTTTCTATTATTAAAATTTACTGCATATATGTGAAACTTTCTTATTTTGGCTTAAGAGCATTAACAGATTTTTATTCAATGGACAATTTTTTCTTCATCAATATATGAAATTAAACTAATGCTTGTTTTGCAAAGATAACAAGGAT
Source organism: Doryteuthis pealeii (assembly GCA_023376005.1). Classification (NCBI taxonomy): domain Eukaryota; kingdom Metazoa; phylum Mollusca; class Cephalopoda; order Myopsida; family Loliginidae; genus Doryteuthis; species Doryteuthis pealeii. The sequence continues at coordinate 23,191,870 of CM042151.1, forward strand.
AAATTTATCAAAATAAACAAAGTATGACATTGCAAGGGTACTAATAATCTTTTTATTCCTTTTTGTAAAAATGCAGTTAGTTTGAATCTAATATTAGTTCTACATTTCTAGTAACCTTGCTAACTTTATGGATATCCAGCAATTTCATTCCAGATATCAATTTCAAAAACTAGTCATAAAAATAAGTGTGCAGTATTATCTGTTTAATAATATAAATGTATGTCAAAATAATATTAAGCAAAACAAATAACATAACCATTGAAAAGATTGAAACTACATTTTATTAAGACAATTTTGGTACTGAATTTTATTGTTTTTTTTTACTTTTAATATATAAATATACTACCAAATATCACCTGGAGAAAAAAAATTTTGGAAAAAAGAAAAGACCAAGAGAATCAAACCAAAAATAATCTATTGGTACAATATTTGGCCAAATGAAAAAATCTATATGTATATATATATAAGATATATATATTCATACAAAACTGCCAGGAAACTAAAGCTAATAAGTAAAAAGTGCTCAATACCTAAGTAGAGCCAATAATAAAGATAAACCTAATGAGTCAGATAAACCTACTAAAGGTTTCGCTAAGTGCTCTTCATGGCTAAGATCCGACTCTTAGCCCTGAAGAGCACTTAGCGAAACTTTTAGTAGGTTTATCTGACTCATTAGGTTTATCTTTATATATATATATATATATATATATATATATATATATATTACTGAATTAACTTCCGATAACCATGGAAGTCGAAAAAAAAAAACATTCAGTATTCTATTTTACTTTACGATTTTTAGTTCCTTAAACATAAATTTTGTTTCTAAATATAGTAATGTGACAGAGAGACAGAATTTGTAATTTTGGTTATATTTTGAGTTTAATTCAAAATTAATTTTGAAAATATATAAATCTAAATAGGATACTACATTTCTTTTTGACAGAGTGAGGATCATATCTGCTTTTATAAATGTCTATCCTTAATAAACTGATATTAAACATTTAAAATATACATTAAGCTTTGTTTTATAGTGAATTTATAAATTGAGTATCCTCCATATCTATAATTTAATTTAGAATGGAAATTGCTGAATCATTACACTCATATTAATTCCTGATGATGATTTTTTCAGATATTGCAAACTGGGTTTACAAACTTCTTAAGGACAATTCATATATATTTGTAGTATATAGAAGTGATTTTATTACTATATTTGGTCAGTAGACTACACATCTTTTTATTTGCTAATTTTTATTTTACTTTTTTAAGTATGCAATTATTTTACTATTTGCTAAAATCAGTAAGAGATTGATTGTAAGATATTGTTTTAGGAAAAAAACAAAACAAAAATGATTTTTGTTTATATTGATAAAAGATACATACATATACAAACATTAGATAGTAGTAATGGAACATAGTGCTTTTAAAATATCATACACTGAATATTCAATGAAACATGTATGATTAATTTATTATGTACACTCAAAGATATATAAGATATACAGTTATAGAACTGTTATTGTATATGGTGCTTTAGTTCCAAAACCATGCGGAAGTCCAGAGTTATCATCTAATGAAGGCTTTGTTAGCTACATAGCTACTGTTTTTTCACAGCAGCTTGTGTATACAATATTATATATAATGATAATTTTAAAACTTTTAGAATAAAAGGATTTATAAAGTATCAGTTAATCAGAGATCACTAACTTGAATTTGAACCATACTATCTATAAATAAGTTGTTTGTTAAATAAATTACAATTTTGTAATTGCTGACTGCTTTCATACCTGGAGCAGAAGGGAATCAAATTATGTTTGAATTATTTTTACTGCTAACTGCTACCTACATGTATGATATTAAAATATAATTTCATTCAAAATAATATTGTAGATATCTAATTAATCTTAAGTTATTTCAAATCATAATTTGTTTATAAATCCATCAGTTATAAAATGATATATATATAGCAGAAAAATATAAAAGAATAAAAAAACACCATTTAAGAATATGCATAACAAGCATATAATAAACTAAATTATGTGTGTGTGTGCATATGAATATAAATGAAAGAATTTTTAGGAATTTCTTGAGAAATAAATATGAAGTGCTGATTTTTGTTTTAAAACCATAGTCTACAGTTTAGATATAAATATACAACTAATATAAGGAATAAAATTCATCTAAAACATTGTAAAATTAACAAAGTATGCTAAATTTCTACAAAGAGGAACAATGGCGTCTGATAGAATAGAATAAGTTTTTATGTATTTTAATTTGATTCATTTAAATTCTAATGAAGAATAAAAATGTACAAAACTCTGAAATAAACTTACCTTTGATGTAATGTTCATTGAATTCTAAATTAAAATGAGAATTATATGAATGGAAAGAATAATACTGCAGCTGCTAATATTCCGTAGCATCCTAGGTAGTTTCTTTTGTGTTGTTCTTATGAGAGCAAAGCCAGTCCTACTTTGTGTGGTGAGTGTGTAATGGCTGCTGCTATGTTAAAATAGCACAGAGGCTTGACATTGAATAAATACTGAATCTTAATACAAGTATTCGACTTGTTCCTTGATTAAGATTCCCTACAAATATTTTCCTTAAAGTATTGAAAATGAGTAAAATATTGAAAATAAATAAGATTTAAAGCTAAAAGTGAATATTACTACATAAACATTATAGTGAACTTGGTTCATATGAAAATTGATTATTATTATTATTATTATTATTATTATTATTATTATTATTATAAATTTTATTTCCTATGTTAAATCTTATTTCTTTTATCAAAACAAAATAAAATATTTTCCATTTTTTTAAATATAAAATGTTTGTAATGCATATAATTTTAATAATATATACAATTCATGTGAGAGATAAGTATAAATTTCAAATGAATAACATGTGTATTTTTACAATGAATCTCTTCATCAATCTATAGGTAGATATGCAAGCATCTCCCAGTTTATAATAAAGAATGATTTCAGAACCACCTAAAAATTACTACTTGAATTTAATTAAATTTGTAACTTAGAAAGCTATTTTAAAATAATATATTATCAATCAATTAATTTATTTATATTTTGAATTAAAAATAATGATGCAATGTTTAGATAAAATCTTTACATTCTGATAAGTTTAGAAAACATTCTTTTAGTGTGGTACAGGTGGTAAAGGTCTGCTGATAGAAGACTGGCTACCACTTGCTGGTACATTCCTAGATTGTAAATGTCTACCAGAAGAACTACTACCCTCAACACCTAAATATGACTTTGAATCTGTGTGTGTGGGGCTTTCATTCATGTAGGGTGTATAAAAGCCTCTAGCTACAATTGTAGTATCACTAGGGTAATTGACAGTCTGCCCCAAGGGCCTTATCTCTGTAGTTTGTTGTTGGTCACTATGTGATGGAGGAGGGTTACAATACTGAGAAGGGTACATATCTGAAAAATACAAAATCAATCCAGATAATTATATACATTAAAGGAAAAAAAACAAAAACAAAATTATCTCTAGAATACCATTTTTATAGGCATATAAATGCATCAATAAAATCTAATCATATGATTGCTACAACAAAATTACAAAATAAGAAAAAATATAATGGACTTTTGATACTTTTAGACAAAACCTTTACAAAAATAAACTTATTAATGACAATAATATAATAAGAAGAATGACAAGAATTTGTCTTCATTCTAAATAAACTTTAGAATGAAGATAAATTCTTATTGCATAATATATTTTTATTACTCACCTAATACATCTTCTGTTTGTCCAGTACCAGTGTGAGAAGATTTTATAGAACCCCTACTGGAATAGTCCTGTGTTCTGATTGTTGTTTTGTTGTTTCTGTTACTACCAGTTGGGAGTGCTACATCTTGAAATATACATCTTATAGGAAAAAGTAAAAGAAACATTTTAATTATGAGATGTTAAATTTTTCAGAAATTCATATAGAAAATCATACTCAAATGAGCAGCTAACAATGAATTCATAAACACATGAACATACAAATGCTAAGGAATTATAATACTGATTTTACTGAATATAATCAAAGTTATCAAAATTAATACAGGGTATATTTTTAATATATTTTTAACTGGGACTTTCTAAAATGAAAACATATAGCAGTAGATAAATAAAAACAGAATTTATAAGGGTATCTACGTTTTTCATTAAAAACAATTAATATAAATGAAACAGAAAAATATTGTAACAATAACTGACAACTGCAAATTTGTCACAATTTTAAAATCAAAGTGAAAAAATATAAGATCTTACTTGTGAGACAGAATCTGGAGCTAGCGGTGGTTTTGTTATTGGAGAGGATGTGAGCATTTGTTGGGTACTTGAATACGGATGAGTTTGCATTCGAGGTGTTGGTGGTTGACTGCTTCTTCTCATTTCTGCATTTGTTGGAGGAACACCAACATTAGACCAAGGATTTGCTGGGTAAGGAGGGCTTACCAAATGTCTTTGACCACTCACATAACTGCCTTCTACTACTGGAACACTTTGAGGATTACAACAGCGAAGGATACACACTGAGATTGAAGCTGTAATGATCACAGCTATTGTCACTGCTACAGAAACAATGATAATTGCTGAAGTCAGGTGGATCTTGTTATCTTTCTTTATGTTGACAGCATTTAACATTTCTGATGTCTTGTTGCTCACAGTCAGTGTCAAATAAACAGTAGTTCTGGCTGATAGAACTGGGCTACCACTGTCCTTCACTAGAAACTCCAGTTCATATGAGCCAGCATCTTGTTGGCTTAGAACATGAGTTGAAGATAATAAACCAGTGTATTGGTTGATGGTGAATATTTGTTTGCTATTTCCTCTGATTATTTCATATTTTAGAAATGCATTCTCTTGACTATCACTGTCTGATGCCTTGATTTGGGTAATGTTCTTTGAATGATGTGGATAATAGACAACATCTAGGTTATAAGGATTCACACTGGGAAATGTGAAATATGGAGCATTATCATTTTTATCACTAATCTCAACAACAACATTCACAGAAGCATTTAATGATGGTTTTCCATTATCTTTTACTAACACATGAAATTCATAAATATCTTGAAATTCATGATCCAGTGACATAATTGTTGAAATCAAGCCAGTGTCAGATATTTTAAAAGGTAAAAATTGTTTATTTTTTGGCAGAAGTGAATAAGTTAATTTACCTCCAGTTCCCAAGTCTGGATCACTGGCATTGATTGATCCAACACGGACTCGCGACTTTTGGTTCTCATTGATCTTAAATTGAAATATCTTCTGTGAAAAATGTGGTTTTTCATCATTCACATCCATTACTTTAACAGAAAATCTTTTCTCACTTTTCAAAACAGGAGATCCTTTATCTTGGCAATGAACAATAATATCATGCTGATCCTCTGTTTCTCTATCCAATGGCTTTTTAACAATCACTTGATATTTCTTTGTATCCAGACTTTGTAGTTGAAATTTATCATGATTCAGATTGCAACTAATATCACCATTTTGTCCAGAATCAGGATCAGTGACTTTCACATAGGCAATAAAGCTGCCTACTTTAATATCTTCAGAGATATCAACTGTGTTCTTTCTAGATGAAGAGAAGAATGTGACTTTTATAGTTGGAGCATTATTTTGTTCATTGATCACATTCACTTGAACCATTGCCAGAGAACTTAATGGGGGATTTCCTCCATCAGAAGCTTTTACATATATTTTAGACTTCAGTTTTTGGCCAGTTGTATATTTCTTGACTAGAAAAATTTCTCCAGTTTCTGAGTTTAAATCAAAATGAGCTTTAGCAATATCTGATGTTTTTGAACTAAAGCTGTATACAATTTTACCATTTTTGCCTAAATCTAAATCTTTTGCAGTTAATGTAGTAACAGGCAAAGTAGCATCTGGTTTGTTTTTAATTGTAACATTATAGACATGTTCAGAAAAGATAGGAGAATTATCATTCACATCAATAACTGTAATTTGAATGTTCAATACACTTTCTTTAGATGGAGATACTTTATTTTTTGCAATTACTTGAATTTCATACATGTCTTTAGTTTCTCTATCAAGTTTATCTTTTAATCTAATTGCAAGTTGGGAACTTCCATCAACACTTTTGGAAACAAATAAAGTAAATGGTTCATCTTTTTTCTTCATTAAATCATAAATAATTTCAGAGTTTTTGGTGTTCATATCTCTGTCAATTGCATTAGGAACTGATATTTTAGTTCCTGGAATTACATCCTCATTAAACTGTATATTGATTTTTTTTTCTGGAAATTCTGGTTGATGATCATTAATATCTTGAATGATGACTTTCACTTCTAATAACTTAATAACAGTTGCCAACTTTTTTACTGCAATATCAACCATTTGAAAACATTCTGCATTGTATGTACATAGAGATTCAGCATCAAGGGTTTGGGCTGTGTATAATTTCCCACTTTCTTTAGACACATGAAACAAAGAAGAGCCTGTCACTCCTTGTGATAATAAACTGAATGTGATTTCATTTTGATCTTCCAATGGTACACTGTCAATTACATTTGAGTCAGCAGCAATATCTCCAAGATAAGTATGAGGACTTTTACCTTCCTCCAGATAATATGTAAGATCAATGCAGTGATTGCCTGGTAGGATAAAGATTAATGCACATACCTGCACTATCATGCATTTTGGTAAAATGTACATCATGCATTTAATAATTTCGGATAAGCAATTAACTTTATTCCAAATGATATCTGGAAATGAAAATAAAATATAAATATCAGGTTATGTATATATATCAAGTTATATATAAATATCAGATTATACGTATTTTGATATCAAAATCCAACACATAATTAAGATACTGAAACTTAGGAACATGTAATTTATACATAAAGTCAAGTTTTATAACATGGTTAATTGATTTTTTTTACAACAAATTTGGTTCCTGAAATATTCTAAAACCAATTTCATAAAATCTGTAAGGGATGAATATTTTGATTAGTTGTAATTTGAATAAGTAATAAATAACATCAAACTATGTGAATGTTTCCTCACTAACACACTACTATATATATATATATTAGGATGTTCAGAAAAGAAATATATTTTACCAGAGAGGATATAAAAATAATTCTAAAGTTAAATTTATTTAAATATCATTGTCAAAAATATAATCCCCTTTTTCAATAGGAAAGCAAATTTTGAATCCATATTTAAAGAAATCTAGGCCCCCTCAAAATATTTAGGAGACCATTTTCAACTTCTTTGTTTCTAAATGATCTGTTACTTATGAAGTGTTCTAGTGATGAAAACAAATGAACATCTGTAAGTATTTGATGAGTATGGAGGATGTGCAAGAACATGATTTTATCTTTTCTTGGGTTAGATTTGCAAAGTGTGTGCTTGAATAATTCTAGACACACTTTGTATTATTCTGCCTTGGTTAGTTAGTTGGCTCATAATTCATAGTGGTGAAATACATAACTACTTTCAGAACACCCTAATATAAACAATTTAAATTTTACATATTTACACATCTTTATGATGTTTTATTTTAACCCAAGATTACTACAAATATCGAAACTACTAATATTCATATTGTTTTTAAATCAGACTATTTCTCTTATCCACATTCTTTTTATTTACGATATTTCATCAGTGTATCCTTAAACTTCTACTAGTGGTGTTGTATTTATTCATCTGGTGGCAGCAAGTCCATTAGAATTCAAATACCAATGTGACATTTTGTTTTCATAAAAAAAATTAAAAACTAAATGTCTTTGTAACAACAAATGTTCACATCTAATCATTTTTAAACACAGTATTTTTTTAGATATTGGTTCCTAAATGCTCTGTTTGCTGACAGTCAACATTATATGAGCAGTTTCCTTCTGGTGTCTTATTCATTAATTTTTATCTGGTTATTATCCAGACCTTATTTCCTAAGGGTCTGTATCTACATTTTTTCCTCCATACATAGTCACCCATAACAGATTTAGGAATTTTTCCCTGTAGTAATGCCTTCTTATGTTCTTTACTTCTTATTTTTAGGAGGCAGCGGGTTTCACCACAACACCAGATGGAGGTCAGAGGGTACAATATGTTATAAATAAAAATAATATAGATGGTGGAAATAGTCAAATGCAAAAAAAAATGGAAATACAAACAAGAAGTAATATCCACCTCTGACAGAAAATATATTAGGGTCCTTCCATTTACCTTTTCAAAAGACTATGTCCAATATTTGCTTAATCAAACCCAGAAATTTTTTATATGCCTTTTGATTTCTGTTAATTATTTCTTCTTCTGCGAGACTTAGATGATAAATCATTAAAAAAAACAATTATCATTTTCTGGTTATGTCAAATTTTATTTAATTAGTGCGAATATTCTATATTTCCTATTGAAGTAATGAAATATATATATATTTTAAAAATCCTTATACATAAGAGATAATAAGAGATAACACTTACCAAAATTCTAAATATGCTAGAAAACTACTAATCTGAATAAAGGGTAACATGACATGAATTGTAATTTTCTTATTTAATTAGGGAATTTTAAAGACTTTAAATTAGGGCTTAAAGTTGTTTTGTCATTGGTCCTTTACTTTGGCCATATATCAAATTTGTATACATAAGTATTTTTTCACTCCATGAAAATATATTTATTTAGAATTAAACATAAGTGAAAGAGTAGCCATAAAAAGTGTTTTGCAGCATCAGAATATTCCTAAAACAAGTTTGAAATCTTTAACTTGCAAACCAGTAGATAGCTTAAAATGTTTAGTCTTAATTCATTTCTTTCAATCCTTACACCATAATAATGATTCAAGATTTTAAAATGTGAGGAAACTCAGAACCATTACAATTATGAAGATTTAGTACAGAGTAATTCTATGTCCTAAGTGGCCCAGCAAACAAACATGTTCTATTGCAGGATATTTATACAGAATTTTGAATTAAAAAACAAACATGTAATTAAATTTATGTCTACAAAAATAATTTCGCAAAATGTTGACAAATAAATTATCCTTGAAATAAATGTTAATATATTTTATTGGTGTCTTGCAAGACAAAGATAATACTCATTAAATTAAGTTCCTGACATTCTTCTAACTATTCTCTAATGTGTTCAGAAAAGGTTTTCACTATGTTAGATTAAGGCATTAATAGTAGCATCAATTACAAAAAAGAAAGCCGTATTTCATGCATTTTGTTCTTGTATCAATTAACTTCAAATATAGTTGTATGAAAGATTAATTACTTTTTTTAAAAAATAATTCTGTAAGTACTAAATTTAAAACTTATTCACATATATTTTCATATTTAAAACTCATTTAAAAGATTGTGTGATTATATTTAAAAGAAAATATGATATATTTGAAATATATCTATGTTACAAATAAATTCAGCTATAAAAACTTTTCCTGTTTAGTTAAAACATTTTAAATCCCTATTTTATTTATTGTTCTTGCAACAAAAATGTGATTAAATGTGGAATAATGAAAAGTAAAAGATCCTGATATCAAGATAAATGAAGAAAAAATAACTGTAAACCAAACAAAGAATTTCAATCCAACAATAACAATGGCGTCTGACTGATGGAGACTATTCTAACATTATTTTTTTCATTTCAAATTGATTAATGAAAAATACAAATGAAATGAAGATTTTAAAATAAACTTACCTTCCAAGAAAAATCCAATAAAGTTTGTAGTAAAATAAAAATTATGTCCAAAGAAATAAGTATTCTCATATCAGAGATACTATGATGCTACAACATTCATGCGTGTCTCTTTTGTGTGGTTAATGTGAGAGGGAAGTCAGCAGTCCTACTGTGTGTGTTGGGTGTGCAATGGCTGACACTTCTAATTCTAATAGATGTATACTTTAGCAGTAACAAGAGCAAAATTAAAATCTAATATATTCGGAGTATTATATCTTAAATATATTTCTCTATATTCCTAAATATGAAAACAATGAAAATTCTCATTATCTAATAAAAAAATAATTCAATTTTAAATATTTCATCATACAACAATCAAATGCATGCCATTTTTTTCTCTTTTTGTAAGGTGTTTTCCTTGAATAGATGAAAATGCTTTAGTAAATAAACTTCACTTTATAGTGTTATATTTTTCCTATCAATTCCTATCAATGCTAGTGTTATTTAAAGAAAAAGGACTAGGTCATATCATTATAAGATAATTTATTGAGAAAAGATGCCCTTCATTTAATCAATAAACTAAATACATATGGAAAATATATTTCATACTTCAAGAAGGGCCTATTAATTAGTACTCATGCTGAGTTAATATGTAGTTGTGAAATATCTGGAAAAGTGTAGAATAAAATTCTTGCAAAAGGTTAAACTTTTCCAATTTTTATTTTTTTCAAATTTAGGAAATGCTGATAAAATTTAGATGTAGTGAAATAAATAACTTATGCATTTATTATTAAGTAAATTTCTGGAAAATAAACTTTATTGATCTTCTTTTAATTAGAATAAACTCAGCATTTGTTTTTCACTGTTGTATTGAAGATTTGTTTTAAATTTATTAATGAACATGCAAATGCTTCAGATAACCTGCTATGTATTTAGCACATTTAAATGAAATATTAGATAATTTTATGAACTGTCCAAAACAATTTTTTTTGCTGATTTTAAAATGTAGATCAACAAGGGAAAATGAAAATAGTACAATAGTATGTTAATTATAAAGATAAATTTTAGTGAGGTACAGGTGGCAATGGCCTATTGATGGAAACCTGACTTCCACTTGCAGGTACATGTCTTGATTGCAAACGTCTATTACTATTGGTGTCTGTTTGGGGACTGTTTTCATTCATGTAGGGTGTGTAGAAGCTTCTGGCAACAATTGTGGTATCACTGGGGTAGTTGACAGTCTGTCCCAATGGTGTCATTTCTGTGGTCTGTTGTTGGTCACTTTGTGGTGGAAGTGGGTTGCAATATTTGGAAGGGTACACATCTATAAGATATGGAATTATTCAATTAACATTAACATTCAAAAATCCAATCTGATCATATATCTTGTGCATGTTTTTAAAATCTATAATAACATTACTTTTTATTGCAAAAATATATACAAAGTTAATATCCTTAGATACTAAAAAGTATAAACAAAATATAACTTGAAAATTGAAAAAATGCAAAAAATAAACTACATAGAAAACATTAAAATTTATGTAAATCAGAAAAAAATCTCAAGAGTAGTGTATGAAATTTGTATAACACACCTGACACAATGTCAGTTTGTCTTATATCCATATCACTCCAATCTTGTCTTTCATCATTGTGGGAAGACTTCTGAGAACTTATACAGGATAAGTCCTGTACTCTGTTAGTCCTTACATTGTTTCTGTCACTTCCAGATGGCATTGCAACATCTTGAACATATATCTGATGGAAAAATATAGTAAGATCTAATTATGGAAACATATCAAGGATGAATTATACATAATGATAAATACATGTAAACATCTAAAATATAAAACATTAAAATTTGTTTTAGGATAGAATAAATATAAACTGGGTAAATGTTTTAAATAATGATTTTGATATTAAATTCATTATTTTCAAAAAGAGCAATATATATATTTACCCAACCCCTCTGCACGAGTTTGAATTCAGAGTTATCCTTCTCTAGACCAGTTGCAATACCAAAATTTAAGATACCAGTCTACCCTACTATGTAAAATGCAAACAGCCTTGCCCAGAATTTGAAATCAACTCACCATGTCCATTTCCTATGATGATAACCATTACACCATGTGCCTTCACCAACACCGAGAAGTGCAATATATGTATGTATGTATATTTCCGAAGGAAACGACAAAAATAAAACAATTAACAACAAAGTAAATATATATACACATTCACTATCACCAGATCTTCATTTTTGTGTTGGAAATTATGAAGATTTGATCTAAATTTTTGAAGACAGGAAAAATTAGATTTACAATATAATAACATTAAAATTTACTTAGGCCATTGTTAAACGTCATTAAATAAATCACAGAAGGTCAAAACAATCAATTTTTTCTTTTCATTTTTTCATGTTAACTACTGTTTATAAAATAATCATTATTAATTTAGTTTTTTAATTATTGGGTTCCTTTCTTGATGTTCAAATTTAAAATATACAATTAGATCTTTAAAAAATTATATTGGTTTGTTAACTTTTTGTATTGAAAAATTGGAAGCTCAAATTTTGGGAATTGTCTAACTTAGTCACACCTGGACAAAATTTCAGAAAAATTGAAGAGCAAAATTTTAACAAATTTTTGCACAATGTTGTAGTCTCTTCCATAGATTCTTACCTATTTACACCCATAAATCAAGATGACTTTTTGAACAAAAAATGCCAGTAGCTACTAATTATATTAACTCTTGTGTGCTATCCTGCATTTGTACTGAAATCAATACTGTAATTTGATATTCAACTTTTAAGCACATTCACAATTCTTTTTAAAATGTATGTTTCAATTTTGTTTTTTTGCCTTTAGGAGACATTAATTTTTCTTTCTGGAGTGGTTTCATGTCAGTACACTTTTTGATTTAAAATATATTATATACTATAATAATTTGATATTCAATCGGCTATGCTTTGAATTAATAATTTATTTTTAAATTATTTATTGAATTTTACATATTACAAAAAAATAACCCAAAAAACTTAAAGAATTATTTTAAAATTAAATATGGTCGTTTTACTTTAATTCAATTACTTTATTTATTTAATTTTTTTTAATGTTTTTTTTTTATTTAAAATATCAATTTAACAAATTGCCTCATTTATTTAAAAAAAAAAATTGTTAATTACTGAATTAAATTTTTTTACTATATTGTTATATGGGATGTCATTTCCACTACCTTGACGAAAAAAAAAAAATTCCCTAGCTCCCCCCACCAAGCCGAATTAACACAAGGTCTTTTATGTAGGAATTTTTATGGGGCATCCTGTGAGGATCAAACTTGCTATTCAGTAGTAATGGATCTGCAAGATTAGCTTGCTAACCATTACACTGTGTTTATTTATTTATTTTTTTCTTCTCTACTTGGGCTTTGCCGGGTAGCCACTTCTAGTACATATATAAAGGGCAGTTTGTATGTATATATGTATGTATGTCCAGATGAAACAATGAAAGTAAAACAATTAACGACAAAGTAAATATATATACACATTAGATATTACTGGTTCTTGCCTTTTGTGAAAAAAAAAATGAAGATTTGACTTATATTCACAAAAATATCTAAAAATCAAAATATACATAATAATAATGGATCTGCGAGACTAACTTGCTTGCTAACCATTACACCATGTTTTTTTTATTCTACCCTCTACTAAGGTGATACTGGGTAGCCACTTCTAGTGCATATATAAAGGCAGTTAGTGTGTATGAATGTATGTCCAGATGAAACTACGAAAATAAAACAATTAACAAAGTAAATGTTTATACACATTAAATATCACCAATTCTTTCTTTTTTGTGCAAAAATTACGAAGATTTGAATTATATTTGAAGATATTTAAAAATTAAAATCTACATTAAACAGCATTGAAATTCTAATTAGAAAAGTCCAGCATTTGTAAGTCTCAAAATTAAACAAATCAATATACCAGCCCCCCCCCCCCCTCTACCCAGGCGATGCTGGGTAGCTGCTTCAAGTAAGTTATAAATTTCATGCTGAAAACATGCAAATAAACAATAGGGCCAACAACAAAGCATTCATCTGATTATAACTCTGGTTTCAGGACAAAAGCATTGTTATCATTAACCCAGAGTGTCCCTACAGTACCTTATGATACCACCAGATTTTGTTGGTGTTCTGTATGCTTTGGTAAAATTCTAACAGTGGTTTTCCTCAAATGTCTATAGTCTCAATTCAAAATTTACACACTTATCAACACAGGTAGAGTGGTATCATTTGTGTGGTGTTACACTCCTTTGAAAATGCACATTGTAACATGAACTAACATACTTAACCTACCATTTGAAGGTTTTTCCCACTTGTTACTAATCCTTTCTTATTAGATTGTAGCAGATATAATTCTTGGAAGACTTGTATGATTATACATGTGTGAAAGAGTTTTTTTCAATAAAAATAAAATTATGCTACATAAATATAATCTTACCTGTGATATTGAGTCTCCAGCTGGCTGTGGTTTGGGTGCTGAAGATAATAGCATTTGTTGAGTACTTGAGTAAGGATGGGTGTGCATTCGAGGTGTTGGTGGCTGACTGCTTCTTCTCATATCTGCATTTATTGGAGGAACACCAACATTAGACCAAGGATTTGCTGGGTAAGGAGGACTTACCAAATGTCTCTGACCACTCACATAACTGCCTTCTACTATTGGAACACTTCGAGGATTACAACAGCGAAGGATACACACTGAGATTGAAGCTGTAATGATCACAGCTATTGTCACTGCGACAGAAACAATGATAATTGCTGAAGTCAGGTGGATCTTGTTATCTTTCTTTATGTTGACAGCATTTAACATTTCTGATGTCTTGTTGCTCACAGTCAGTGTCAAATAAACAGTAGTTCTGGCTGATAGAACTGGGATACCACTGTCCTTCACTAGAAACTCCAGTTCATATGAGCCAGCATCTTGTTGGCTTAGAACATGAGTTGAAGATAATAAACCAGTGTATTGGTTGATGTTGAATATTTGTTTGCTATTTCCTCTGATTATTTCATATTTGAGAAATGCATTCTCTTGACTATCACTGTCTGATGCCTTGATTTGGGTAATGTTCTTGGTGTGATGTGGGTAATATGTTACATCCATATTATAAGGATTCACACTGGGAAATGTAAAATATGGAGCATTATCATTTTCATCTCTCACCTTAACAATTACACTCACTGTATTATTCAATGATGGAGTTCCTTTGTCTTTTACAAACACTTGAAACTTATAAGTATCTTGAAACTCATGATCTAAAGACATAATGGAAGAGATTAATCCCTTTTCAGTGATTCTGAAGGGTACAAATTGTTTATTGATGGGCAGTAGAGAAAAAGATAGTTTACCTCCAAGTTTCAAGTCTGGATCTGTAGCATTGATGGTGCCAACAGGAATTTTTGATCTCTGGTTTTCATCAATGAAGAATTTAAATGATTGTTTAGAAAATTGTGGTTGTTCATCATTCACATCCAAAACTTGGATTGAAAATTTGCTATCACTTTGAAGAGGAGGATTTCCTTTATCCTGACAAATGATGATAATGTCATGATGATCTTCAATCTCTCTATCCACTGGTTTCTTTACAATTACTTGATATTTCTTTGTATCCAGACTTTGTAGTTGAAATTTCTCATGATTAAGACTACAAGTAACTTTTCCATTTTGATCAGCATCCTGGTCAGTAACCTTCACATAGGCAATAAAACTTCCCACCTTGATATCTTCTGAGATATCAACTGTATTTTCTCTGGATGCAGATACAAAATTCACATCAATCACTGGAGCATTGTTTTGTTCATTGATCACATTCACTTGAACCATTGCCAGAGAACTTAATGGAGGATTTCCTCCATCAGAAGCTTTTATATAAAGTTTATACTTTAGTTTTTGGCCAGTTGTAAATTTCTTCACTAGAAAAATTTCTCCAGTTTCTGAGTTTAAATCAAAATGAGCTTTAGCAATGTCTGATGTTTTAGGACTGAAATTGTAAAAAATCTTACTATTTTTGCCTAAATCTAAATCTTTAGCAGATAAAGTGGTAACTGACAAAGCAGCATCTGGTTTGTTATTGATTGAAACATTATAAACATTTTGAGAAAATACTGGAAAATTATCATTGACATCAATTACAGAGACATGAACAATTAATATACTTTCTTTTAAGGGAGAGCCTCCATCTTTTGCAATTACTTGAATTTCATATAAACCTTTGAGTTCTCTGTCAAGTTTTTTCTCCAACTTTAAGGCTAATTGAGATGTCCCATCAACACTTTTAGAAACAAATAATGTAAAAGGTTCTGTTTCTTTTTTTTTTAATTGATATGAAATTTGAGAATTCAAAACTCCAATGTCTCTATCTGTAGCACTTGGAATTATTACTTTTGTTCCCATAGCATCACTTTCTGAAAATTTGATATTGACTTGTTTATCAGGAAATTCTGGCTGATGGTCATTTACATCTTTTATGATAACTTTGATTTCAATCAATTTCATAAAAGTAGTTGCTTTTTTTACAGCTATATCAATCATTTGAAAACATTCTACATTATAAGTACAAAGTGATTCAGCATCCAGTGTCTGAGCAGTGTACAGTTTTCCTGTATTTTTTGAAATACGGAATAATTTAGAATTGCCATTCAAACCTTTTTGCAATTGACTAAATGTGATTTGCTTTTGTTCTTTAAGTGTTACAACATCCATTAAGTGAGTATCTGCAGCAATGTCACCCAAATAAGTGTTTGGACTCTTGCCTTCTTCTATGTAATATGTCAGGTCCACACATAGACAGTAATACATGACTGATAATAGCACACATATTTGAATTAACATCTTCTCAGTGTAGATGTTCTCTAATTAGTATTTGTCTAGGTCCACTAGAATTGTATTTGAAATCTGGAAAAAAATAATTAAATTTCTGAATAAACCAATTTTAATACAATTCCTTTCATTTATTTTATAATAACAAATCACTTCATGCATGGATAAAGATAGAATATATTATTTTTATCTATATTGATTTTTAAAAAAATAAGCAATCAAGAAAATCATAAATATTCAGCTAAATTAAAAAGTAAAAAACAAAATAAACAAACAACAAAAACAAAACAAAAAACAACTCATCTCTTCATGGCTGTTCAATTTCTCTTCAAAATTCTATACTGCAACACTGATGAAATAGCAACAGAGACAATATAGAACACTGCCTTGTATTTGCACTACTGTCAGCTGCCAGTTTTGTTGTTTCCATATTCCTAGAGTGCTAATGTAGTTATCAGAGAAAACACATTTCTAAATATGAAAAATTATAATTCTATACAATAAAAGACTTTGTAATTGTTTATAAGAATTAAAACCAACCTAATACGAAGTTATTATTGAAAGCCTATGCCATGTGTTAAAGAATTCTTTGCAGTTAGTTGTTGACTATTCTATAACATTTTAAATGAATATATTTTGTAATGAAAAGGTTTTTTGCAAAATGTAATTAAAATATGTATAACCTCTTCAAGATCTTATTATACACCAATTCATTAAAACTTGGTTGTTATAATCACAATATTTCATCTGTAGCACATTCTGACCTATCCAGAAACATTATTTCATCTACAGGGGTTGACTTATCATACTGCTTGGGGATATGTCCCATTAATTAATTCTCCCTTGTGATACCACTTTTTTACCATTCCCCTGAACCAGAGAATATAAATTTCAATAAACCAGGGATTAAAGTCATGACCAAGCAAACTGGTTACACTTAACCAAGGCTTATATCCAACTAGATAAGTGTCTTGTAAGCATGGAAACTCGTATATTTTGGTTTAGTGGAACAAACAGAAACAGCATCACATTCAGGCTAGTTTATTAGTTACATAAATTACAAATACAACCGCTTAGTTTTATGCACATAAATGGAGATACATAAATTTAATGCGTGTTATTTGCAAATGCCACAAATTATTTCAGGAAGGAAAAACAGAAACAAGAGACTTAAAGTGCAAGGGAGGTAACTCAAAGTGTTACAGATTTAGGCTTCATAAAACAATCAAATTAAATAATTATATCTACTTAATTCTTTTTCGATAGAAGTAATTAACATTTATATTTGTTTATCTCAAATAATGTATATTTTATCACTATATGATAACTGTTTAATATGAAATATATAAATTATATCAAGTGTCTTAATTCACCGCAGATATACAGTACTTCTATATTGTGAATACAAAAAAAGCACAATTTTTATTTAGTGTGATTTTGAATGAGATATAATCATCTAGCTCTCATTTGATTCATTTAATAGCAATAGAATCACATAAGTAATATAACTAACATTATATCATGCATATATGTCTAATTCTTTTTTGATGCTTCAAATCAATATATAAGCAAAAGCTTAAGTCTATTCTATAATAAATGGAAACAAATATCTTACATATTTGATTAATAAAATGATGTTTGATGATAACTATAAATTATTAACAAATAAATCAAAAACATAGAAATTCTAATACATGTGTTAGATCTATCAGAAATGTACTCAGAGCTGGCATATTAAATGATATGAGCATAAATTAAAGCTGCTCTTAAAAATGGAAAATTACAATACTTTAAGATGCATGATGTGTCATATTACTTATGTGATTCTATTCATATTATATGAATCAAATGGGAATCAGAGGGATGATTCAGGCAATGGAAAATCTGGAATATAAAGGTGAAGGTCACTCCAATGATCATTAGAACATTCTTAGAGGCTCTTGTGAATTATGAAGAATTATGATCATTATTACTATTATAAGAAGAAAATTTCATGCAGTATTTTAACTGCATATTCTTCATTTTGCAACATTTGAAATATCAACTCATTAATTTCCCAATAATTAGATTTGTATCTTTAATACATAAATGTAGGCTAAAACATCTTCTGTACCTGAAGCAGATGTAAAAATAAATATATACCAATCTTCTGGCTTAGCTAATCTAGCTGAACAAATAGCTATATTTTCTCATAATTTGAAGTTTGTTTTAGATACAATTATAAACAATCAAATATCTGCAAACTAGATAATTAACTTTTGATGTAATTTTATTGTCAGTGCAGCTTTAACATTATGGAATAAAAAATACACAGATACCCACCAAAAAAAAAAAAAAAAAAAAAAAAAAAAGAAAGTTATTCAGTTTATTTCTTACAATGAATAATGTATCCTAAAATTATCTTAGATTAGAATATATTATTTTCATTTAAAGTAATATGATAATCATCCTTCAACACTAATTTCAGATCAGTAAAACATTCTTTTTAAACAGAAAAATATAAATTCTAAAAAATTCATAAAACATCTAGTGGTCTTCGATCTTTTAAATCAATGATCATCTATAAGTGTTATACAAATTTGAAATTTAACAAAAGATAAAGATCTAGAGTATAAAGGATTGAAGACTTTTCACTGCACTTTAAACATTTCTGAAACAAGTGACTTTTTTCTAAATACCTACTTGTTAGAATATGTCTTTAAAGAAAAATAATTTATTTATTATAAAATAAATATAAATAATAAAAAAATTAAATTGTAATTTAAAAACAATTATTTTGCATCTTTAAGGTAGAAAGTTTTTATGACTAGAATCTAAATTTAAGGCAATATTTAGATGCATATGTCATCATATATGCAAATATATTTTATTCATAATTTAGACTTATATTACACTTTTACTGTGCATACTATATTTCCTTATTTATAAGTTACACATTTAGCATTAAAATAACTATATGACAATATCACACAGCATCCCATTCGCTGATACTATGACTAAACAAGTTTTAAATTGATAGCCATGAAGCTTGGAGGGGTTGCAGTGAGTGGTAGTCCTACAAATACCTTTGTAAACTATGTCTTATATGCTGGCAAATATGGTGTGTATATATTTATATACATATATATATAAAAGAGTTTCCTGAAATTTCAAAATCTATATAAACAACAATCAAATATCTATATACACATACACACACACACACAAAAACAAACAAAAACAACAAAAAAGAAAAAAAATCCCAAAAAACAATGCCTACACACATTACGACATAAAGAGATTACACTTCAGAGGAAAATGGCTATATCCCCCACACATGAATTGACATAATTTTTTGATATACCATAAACAAAAAAATTTCATGTACAGAATAGTATTCAAAATATTGTATGATATTATAAAAAAGTATATGTATTTTGCATGTAAATCCAATAATAAAATCTACAGTACATGACAGAATAAAACCATTTCCCCCAAACACAATACAAATTTCTTAGAGGAACATTAAAAGTTTTTCCTATTTAATATTTAGTGAGAGAAAATATTGATGCACAGCCTTTGAAGTTAACTTATGGAATATAGGCAATTGTTTTCAGTCCTGTCTAAAATCAAAATGGTTATATGCAGCAAACAAAAGAAACTAAAATGAACGTATCAGTAGTAGGAGATTTTTGCAAACAATGACTATGGAGTGTGGTGAATAATAATACATATCTAAACTTGATTTCCTCAGATCTTTACTAAAAAATACATAAAAATTGATGAAAAGAAATTTTCAAGTAAACTTACCTTGGATGTAAAATTTTCCAAAGTTTAAGTAAAAATGAAGTGTATATCCCCAAGAAGAAGAAAGCTCCTGCAGCAATTGCTGTTACGTGACAACATCCTTCAGTGTTTCTTTTGTGTTACTCATATGACAGAAAAGCCAGTAGTCCTATTCTGCATGCTCTGTGTGTAATGGCTGCTGCTATGTTTAGGAGGCTTTTTACTGAATAAATACTGAAATAACACTTTTATTATTATTATTATCCTAGCCAAAATCTTTTAATTCTTAGATTTTCCCCATTACATTACATTTGTAAAATTTCTACAAAAACTAATAAAATTGAATGTTTTTAGAGATAAGGGAGCTAATTAAAAGTAAGAAAATAGAAGTTTACAATTCATGACACTTAACATTTCCCTTTTTACTATATAATATCTGATAAAAAAACATTTCATATTAAAATGTTTATATGAGCAATAAGTATGCTGCTTCAGTATTTACTAATCATTTAAAAAAATGTGAAATAACCTAAAAATGTACTTTTAATATTCATAAATGCTATGTTAACATTTTTCATGTATAAAATTCACACTTCTGGAACAATAAGAAATTAAATTTAAAAATAGTATATATATATATAAACAATGCTTCAAGTGAATTATAAAACACATATTATATATATATATATATATATATATATATATACACACACACACACACACATATATATGTGTGTGTGTGTATGTGGAAAATGCTAACATAGTTGTTAATTTAATTTATTCTTTCAACACTGCAAATTTAATTAATTCTAATTTAGAATTATTTAAAAAAATGTACACTAAATACTTCATTCATGCAATTTATACATTGTAATTAAATTATATTCTTTTAGTGATGCGCAGGTGGCAGAGATCTGTTAATAGAAAACTGGCTACCATTTGTAGATACATTTCTGAATTGTAAATTTCTAACATAAGAGATACTATTATCAATTACTGAAGAAGACTCTGCATCTACATGGGGACTATTTTCATTCATGTTAGGTGTATAGAAACCTCTAGCCAGAATTGTAGCATCACTGGGGTAACTAACAGTCTGTCCTATAGGTTGCATCTCTGTACTCTGTTGTTGGATCGCTTTGTGATGGTGGAGGATTACAATACTGAGAAGAGTACACATCTGAAAAATATGAAATTACATCAAATCATTCAGTAAAACTTTATAGATAGACAGATATATAAAAATAAGGAAAAGTGCACTCATTTCAAACATCTTGTATATAAAAATTCAACAAAAAGCCTTTAAAATATATAAGGCAAATATTTTTACTATTTTCATTGGGAAACCAATGTATGACTCACCTGGATATCTTCAGTTTGCTTTTTGTTTTCTTCACTCAAATCTTGTGTAGTATCAAAGTCAGATTGTAAACAATTATAGTTTTGTCCTGTGTTTATCCTTTTTTTGACCCTGTCACTACATAATGGTAGTGCTATGTCTTGGACATACATCTGGTAAAATAAAATGCAGAATTAAGACATCAATAAAGCAGAAATATTCATGAAAAATGAATGATTATCTTTCTTAATACTTCTACAGATGGGGATTTTACATGGTGTAATGGTTAGTGAGATAGACTAGCAGTTGAATGCTACAGAGTTCAATTTTCATTGGATGACCACATACACCTAGTACTGTGCTAACCTTAGTAAATCAGTTTTACAGAAAAAAATTGATTTAAACAATGAAAATAATTATCAATCAAAATCAAAATGTAACGTGAGATCTTACCAGTGATATAGATGGAGCTAGAGATGACAGCATTTGTTGAGTACTTGAATAAGGATGAGTTTGTGGTTGAGGTGTTGGTGGCTAACTGCTTATTCTCATTTCTGCTTTGTTGAGGTACCCAACATTTGACCATTAGATGCAGGTATCATTGGGGAATGAAAAAAATTTTGTAAATGGAACAGGTTGGCTTGTTTACCAAAGTTTCTATTTCCAAATAAGACTTAAAGATGAAAGTTTTTACTTAAAATTATCAAAGATAAAACTAATCAGTTTTAGATACACTCGATTTATTATTTAAAATAGACTGTTTAAACATATCTTCAAATAAAATACAATATAAAGAGAAATGTAGGAAAAAATGAGAAATACTCATCAGGGAATGCAATGATGAACATCTAATATTCATAGAAGTCATTAAATTTGTCCTAATTTCAATAATAGAATATCCACCCTTCTATTTTCAATAAAATCCTTATTTCAATCTTAAAATATACAAGATATACATATTTTCTTGGTATTATCAGTTCTGGTGTGTCAAAGTAAATTTTACTGGGGTACAGGTGGCAATGGTCGGTTGATAGAAGTTTGACTACCACTTTCAGGTACATTTCTTGACTGTAAATTTCTCCTAGAAGAATTACTGCTTTCATGATCAGGGTAAGACTTGGCATCTATCTGAGGACTGTTTTCATTCATATAAGGTGTGTAAAAGCCTCTTGCTACTATTGTCGTATCACTGGGGTAATTAACAACTTGCCCCAAAGGCCGCATCTCTGTATTATGTTGTTGGTTACTTTGTGAAGGAGGAGGATTGCAATATTGTGAAGGATATACATCTGAAAATACAAAATAACATTAAATCAATTTTGCATTTTATAAAAAATTCAATATAAGAATAAAGTTCAGACTTTCACTTCAGCAATCATTTGTAATTATTCTATCAAAATCTTCTGTTTTATACAATCACTATTTCATAAATTTTTGAACTAATAATTTTCTCAGAAATTTTGATTACATACATATATGCATGAATACAACTCATAAATTATTAAAAATTAACATCTCTCAAATAAATAAATAAAACAATTGGTGGTTTAGGGTAGATTTATGTAGAGATCATTTAAAAACTTAGTAGAATCAACAAAAAACAGAGACAAAATATGACTCACCTGCCTCACCTTCACAGCGCCTAGAATCTACTTGATTCCAGCCTTCTCTATTTTCATTTTGTGAAGACTTTATAGAACTTCTACTGGAATAGTCTTGTGTCCTGTTTGCCCTTTTGCTGTTTTTATTACTACTAGAGGGCAATGCTATATCCTGCACATACATCTGATGAACATGATGAAGATAAAATACAAAAGGAGTTTTAAGTGGAAATATACAAATATTATATGCAAATATATTTTTTCATTAACATTGAAAAAATGTATGAAACACCAACATATAAAACATAATAGCCACAAATATATAGAAAATGTTAGATGATCAAATACAAAGCAATAGCTATTACATTTATAAAGACAGTTTATACTTTAATCTGATGAATAGATAATTCCTATGTATATGAATAATATAAAAACAAAACAAGATCTTCCAGAGAAAGTGAATATTCAGCTTACCTGTGAAATGGAATCTGGAGCTGGATATGGTTTTGGTACTGGAGAGGAGAGAATTTGTTGAGTACTTGCATAAGGATGCGTGTGCATTCGAGGTGACTGCTTCTTCTGCATTTGTTGGAGGTTACACCAACATTAGACCAAGGATTGCTGGGTAAGGAGGACTTACTAAATGTCTGACCACTCACATAACTGCCTTCTACTACTGGAATACTCCGAGGATTACAACAGCGAAGATACACACTGAGATTGAAGCTGTAATGATCACAGCTATTGTCACTGCTACAGAAACAATGATAATTGCTGAAGTCAGGTGGATCTTGTTATCTTCTTTATGTTGACAGCATTTAACATTTCTGATGTTTGTTGCTCACAGTCAGTGTCAAATAAACAGTAGTTCTGGCTGATAGAACTGGGCTACCACTGTCCTTCACTAGAAACTCCATTCATATGAGCCAGCATCTTGTTGGCTTAGTAACTGATGATTGAAGATAATAAACCAGTGTATTTGGTTGATGGTGAATATTTGTTTGCTATTTCCTCTGATTATTTCATATTTAGAAATGCATTCTCTTGACTATCACTGTCTGATGCCTTGATTTGGGTAATGTTCTTTGAATGATGTGGATAGTAGACAACATCTAGGTTATAAGGATTCACACTGGGAAATGTGAAATATGGAGCATTATCATTTTTATCACTAATCTCAACAACAACATTCACAGAAGCATTTAATGATGGTTTTCCATTATCTTTTACTAACACATGAAATTCATAAATATCTTGAAATTCATGATCCAGCGACATAATTGTTGAAATCAAGCCAGTGTCAGATATTTTTAAAAGGTAAAAATTGTTTATTTTTTGGCAGAAGTGAATAAGTTAATTTACCTCCAGTTCCCAAGTCTGGATCACTGGCATTGATTGATTCCAACACGGACTCGCGACTTTTGGTTCTCATTGATCTTAAATTGAAATATCTTCTGTGAAAAATGTGTGTTTTTCATCATTCACATCCATTACTTTAACAGAAAATCTTTTCTCACTTTTCAAAACAGGAGATCCTTTATCTTGGCAATGAACAATAATATCATGCTGATCCTCTGTTTCTCTATCCAATGGCTTTTTTAACAATCACTTGATATTTCTTTTGTATCCAGACTTTGTAGTTGAAATTTATCATGATTCAGATTGCAACTAATATCACCATTTTGTCCAGAATCAGGATCAGTGACTTTCACATAGGCAATAAAGCTGCCTACTTTAATATCTTCAGAGATATCAACTGTGTTCTTTCTAGAATGAAGAGAAGAATGTGACTTTATAGTTGGAGCATTATTTTGTTCATTGATCACATTTCACTTGAACCATTGCCAGAGAACTTAATGGAGGATTTCCTCCATCAGAAGCTTTTATATAAAGTTTATACTTCAGCTTTTGACCAGTTGTAAATTTCTTCACTAGAAAAATTTCTCCAGTTCTGAGTTTAAATCAAAATTAGCTTTAGCAATGTCTGATGTTTTTGAACTAAAGCTGTATACAATTTTACCATTTTGCCTAAATCTAAATCTTTCACAGATAATGTAGTAACAGGCAAAGTAGCATCTGGTTTGTTTTTAATTGTAACATTATAGACATGTTCAGAAAAGATAGGAGAATTATCATTCACATCAATAACTGTAATTTGAATGTTCAATACACTTTCTTTAGATGGAGATACTTTATTTTTGCAATTACTGAATTTCATACATGTCTTTAGTTTCTCCTATCAAGTTTATCTTCCTAATTTAATTGCAAGTTGGGAACTTCCATCAACACTTTTTGGAAACAAATAAAGTAAATGGTGCATTCTTTCCTTTTTGAGTTCATAAGAAATTTCAGAATTTTGAATATCCATATCCCTTCTACTGCATGGGAATTGAATATTTTTGTGCCTTTAGCTACATCTTCATTAAACTGTATATTGATTTGTTTTTCTGGAAATTCAGGTTGATGATCATTAATATCTTGAATGATGACTTTCACTTCTAATAACTTAATAAACAGTAGCCAACTTTTTTAACTGCAATATCAACCATTTGAAAACATTCTGCATTGTATGTACATAGAGATTCAGCATCAAGGTTTTGCGGGCCTGTGCTAATAATTTCCCACTTTCTTTAGAACACATGAAACAAAGAAGTGCCTGTCACTCCTTGTGATAATAAACTGAATGTGATTTCATTTTTGATCTTCCAGGTGGTACATGTTAATTACATTTGATGTCAGAGAGCAATATCTCCAAGGTAAGTAATGAGGACCTTTCCTTCCTCCACATAATATGTAAGATCAATGCATTGATATCCATGAAAGATAGTGACTAATACACAAACTTGCACTAACATGTTGTTGGTTGAATAAATTTATATGTAAAATTGCTGAAAATTAAAATTTTGAAAAAGTATTAGAATGTTTAATTTAAATTGTTTTGTTTAGATTCATATTAAATGCAAACTATATATATATAATATATATAATATATATATATATATATACCATATATATATATTTACAGAAATTTTTTGAAAAAACAAGTGTTCAAAAATTGAGATGAATTTATTTATTGACGCTTAAACGTTTTGGTTTCTTTAAACCTTTCATCAGGTATGTATTAACGGTGTGAAAGACAATTGAATGGAATGTTTTTATATATACTGCTCGATTAATTTCTTCTCTATTTCGTTCCTATAAAATATATATAATATACTTTATATATATATTTTCTAACAAAAACCCGATTCATTAGTTGAACATATTTTCTTGATCTTAATCGATTAAAACCATTCTTTCAGAGGAGTTCATTATAGAGTTGATCTCTCTTT